>OU343225.1:88155509-88537674 GCA_910596185.1 Chrysanthemum makinoi
GCAAAGCACAAGTTTTTGTAAACAAACAAGAAAGGGGAACATGCCATTCTAATACGTACATATCTTAGTTTATACTCCAATATGCATCATAATAGAAATGTAAGTTGATCAACCTGTATCAGTCGAGGCCGAAACAATCCTAAATCAAAGTTAAGCATCGATCAATCCAAAAAAACCGTAAAATTGTAAAAGTGCTCTGGAAGATATTCCTACCTTGTCTTGTCTATTAGGAGTAATTTGAAAATAATGTGTTTTACGTACAATTTGCGCTTATAGCTCTTTTTCTCTAACCAGGGACGGAACCATGGGTTTTCGCGGGTGTTTGGGACCCTTATTGATTTTTTCGATATAGTGTTAATTTTTGAAAAAAAACATTAGTTTTCTCTTAAATGCATATAAAATGCACCCGGTCCATCAAAATGTGTTTCTATATCATAATTTCAAAATTTTTATACACCAAATCATATTCAGTTCTAGTTCTGTCCCGAGCTCTAACTACTAGGTAAAACTTCCAATTTATTCATTACCTAGTTTAATTGAGCATGTACTGCTAGGGGTGAGCAAAACCGAACAAATCCCGAATCTCGTCCCGATCCCGAGTTCCGAATCATGTTAGTCGGGCTTGTCGGGCTTGTCGGGATCGGGAGTCGGTTTGTGTTTCTTTATCGGGATTCGGGGGTCGGATCGCCCGATGCTCAGCCCTATGTACTGCCATCAAAGATTACACTATAAATAAAGGTATTTATACAGATTTAAAGACCAAACTAATTAAGTTATTTTCTCTCTACTCTTTTTCGCAGCCAACTTTGAATATAATTTTTCTTAGCACGACAACTAACTATCTCACAATATACAACTATAAACTATCTCATATAACTTAAGCAGGACTTGAACTCACAACTATTTAATTGAGGAGCTTCTCACACAACAAGAGATACCATTTAGACACAAGCCCTTTGGTAACTTTGAATATACAATGTTGAGTGTTGTGATGATTATTCTATGTCATAATTTTGGAAGACCAATTTGTGTTGTGATGATTATTCTATTTCATATTTTGGAAGACCAATTTCTTCTTAAAGTTTCTCGAATTGAGGACTTGAAAATTGCGAGATAAATCTCTTCTTTTTGATATAATACGACACTTTTTGAAAGAAGAAAAAAATGTTTTTATGTCTAATTTAACTAACGTTAAACGGATGAGGTTTCTCATAAGTTACACAGGAAGCACGATTCCTTCTGACTCATATATATACGGCCTAATCAGGGTAACTCGTTACCGTTTCCATTTTTTTCCCTAGCCATTCCAACATGTGTCGGTGACAAGTTTGAACTTGATACATGTCATCAGGGTATCGACATGCTTGACCACAAGAACACATTGGTAATGGCTAGCATCGATCGTCTCCAAAATGTCTATGGTCCATGACGCTAACCTTTATATTCTTATATCCAAGCCCCTATGGAAATTGTATATTTTGGAAAGTAGTAGTAGTAGGAGCATGTTAAATGGCTAGCATAGTCTCCAATTGAGAGTTTGAGACCTTCTATGGTCCAAGTTTGATACCTTTAACAAACGTTCTCCACCTCTATCAGTGCAAAAGGAATTGTTCTTCTTATCAAGATGGGTTTGAACACTTGACTTATTGTATATGTCAAAAATGTGTAAATATAGCAATATTTGATTGAATCATCGAGATAACTACTTTCATCTTTGTGTCTATCCCATTGCCTATTATATGTAAAAATAGAGATGTGATGGTGGTCGATCAAGTGACTTGTTCGACGTGTAGGTGATGGATTAATCTTCGAGTCGTGGGAGTTATCCACTTTTCCGTTTTACCTTACGGCGTGTTGGATTCATAAATTAGATAACGGACAGGCGATGAGTTGAGTGACTGTTTTAGACGTACATGCCAAAAAAAAACATAGGATGTTTAGATAAAATCATTAGGAAATGGCCCGGAGAGTTATATACGTGGTAAGTAAGAAAGAGAAAGCGATAATATTGAAGATTAATAAGAAGGATGAATAGAAAACGTTGCATCATTATCGAAACACAACTCATAATTAATTTCCTCGTTACTTTGAAAGTTGTCTAGAACATTAGTGAAGTGGTCATGTTAACCTTATTAAAAAGATTTTTTTATCAGGTTTGAGTTAATATGATGGCAGCCTCAAGCTCTGTAAATTAATCGCTCAAAACATAAAAATTGTACTTACTGTGAAATATTATTTGTTTTCACTACTTAAGTAGTCTTAACTTAAAAACCAAAATGTTACATATATTCTCACACTTACTAATGTCTCATAAATCCATAAAATCATTTTATCATCGTACAAATATTTATTTCACTCCACCGTAATAAGACCTTTAAGACTCAATCTTCGACCTACATGACAAAATAGCAAAGGATTCGAGTCGTGGGAGTTGTCTACTTTTTCGGTTAATACCTTAGGGCGTGTTGGATTCGTAACTTCGATAATGATCAGGGGATGAGTTAAGTGAATGTTTTAGAACATACCATAATCACGTAGTTTGTGGTCACGGAGGTTCATCTGCTCGAAAGCTTTTTAAAAGGGCACCGCCTGGATTTCAAAATGTCGAGTCAGGAACCAGCTAACCCAAAAAAAGAAAAAAGAAAAAAAAAAATAGAGAAGACAATTTGTGATGAAGATCTATATCAAATAGTGGTGCAATAAACAAATTCAGTAACTTTTTGACGCGCAAGAGAGTACAACAACAATAATACCCAATCTCATCAGAGTAAAATTAAAAATAAAGAGGAAAGAAAAAAAAAAGTTGAAAATTATCAAAACAAAGGTCATAATTAATGTGAAAGTCATCTAGAACAATACTGATCGGGATTTTTTTTTATCTAATATTTATGAAATTAAAGTAATAAATAAGCAAAAATTCAATTTTTATATATGAAGTGGTCATGTTAACATTACTAAAAAATAAAAGTTTTTTTTCAGATTGGAGTTAATATGATGGCCGCCTCAAGCTCTCTAAATTAGACGCTCAAAACATAAAAATTATACTAACCATGAAAAATTATTTGTTTTCACTACTTAAGGGGATGTTTGGTACGGTGGAATGGTAAAGAATGGAATAGCTTTGAAGAATTAGAATGCAGAGAAAGAGAATGAGCCCAAACAAAAATAAATAATTCTCTTGTTTGGCAAAAACAAAGAATCAATACAAAAAATATGGTGAAAAATTGATTCACTTGTTTGGTTGTATTACAAAGGTGGAATGAAAAAACTTTTAACCACCTGAATACATTTTTTAATCAAAATCTGACATTTATGTTAGCACACAAAAAAATCAGTTTGTTTTTATATTGTATAGCTTTTGAATTGACTCATAAGTGGGATAATTATCCAAGTGGTGATATGCAATTATTGTTGATATTTTAATATGAAGGACTCTCGACAAAGTCACAGAACATAAGCCACTATAATTGAAATAAGATCAAATAACTTGTCATATAGTATTAAAATAAAGTGATTAATGGATGAATTTGGTTGGAATGATGAACAATTTCATCACAAAAAGGGATCTGCTTTAATTGTGGTTGAATGAGCAACTGCAGATTCATCAATTATGATGAAGATGAAGTGATGAACAGACAAATTTTTGGCAGCAGTGGCTCCGATAAGATCAAAACCCAAGATCGGGACATGTAGCAACAAGAAAGCAAAACTTATGGCCACAAAGATAAATTGCAGTCGTGTATTGAAAATTAAAAGAAGAAGATACAACTTGTTCATTAGTGAAAAAGATGAAGCATCAGCAAAGCTTGAGAGATTTGGGGTGTTAGGGTTATGAAAAGATTTTGATTTTTGAGAGCATGTGCGTTGCACATGACCTGTTCTATTAATACCATAATTTTTTTAACTATCCTTCGTGATTCTCATCATGACTGAAGAGAGAATGGCTTCCTTTATATTTTTTCATTCTCCATGTTTCTCCATCTTTTAGAAAGAATCAAAATGGTGGAAAGAGAATCGAAATTTGATTCTCCATTTCCATTCCCTGACTTAACAAACATGAGAAACGGTTCCAATTTCGTTTCTTTGCATTCCATTCCATTGTACCAAACATGCCCTAAGTACTCTTAATTTAAAAACCAAAATGTTACATATATTCTCACACTTACTAATGTCTCATAAATCCATACAATCATTTTATCATTATACAAATCTTTTCACTTCATTTATACGAGCCATAATAAGACCTCTAAGACTCGATCTTCATCCTACAAGGCAAAATAGCACGCATGCTATCTTATTACGACTCAAAAAGAGCACGCGTCTTCAAGCTTCAAAAATGCATACTCGGTCTTGCAGATGACTTAGTAGTTCAATGTGTGTTTTTTTGTATGTGTGCATGCTTTTGGGGGGTATATATATGTGTTTAAATGGGATATATTTTGGTAGTGACGTTAGTTGTCTGTTAAACTCAAAAACTTGACCAAGAAAACCGAAGATCGACAAAACCGACCAAAAAGGACAGTCTGACGATGATAAACCGATCAATAATGTCTTTGATCAAACCACATGCAGTGGGTCCTGGGTGATTTTGTCTATTTCATTGGTCCAAGTTTTTGCCGGTTTGGTCCGGTCTTAGACAATGCTCAGCACTACTTGTTACACTAAGTTATTGTTAAAGTTAGTTGTAAAGATAAAAAACACAAATGACACTGATATTGGTAAAGTTAGTTGTAAAGATAAAAAATACAAGTAACACTGATATGACAGTAAGAAAGTTTCTTTACTAGACTTGGTCTTACAAACAACCAAACACACCACTAACTCTCCTCAAAACCAAAAAATTTCAAACAAGAGGAAATTAATTATGATGAAAACGAAATTTAACGTAAACATTGTGTTAGATAGATAATGTCATAGCAAAATTTGATAAATAAAAGAAAAAGAGTATAGAAAAAGATATATCCCACCAACATAGTAACACACACACACACTAGACTAGTATGTCAAGGCTTAATTATAAGAAATATATATATAAAGCTCGAGCTCCTGCTCGTTCTCAGCTCGAGCCTTAAGAAAGCTCGGCTCGTGAAAATTTTCACAAGTCGAGTTTCGGCCATTTAATTTTATGATGTTTTGAGTTAATTCATAAAAAACTACTTTTAAGCTCCGTATAGACGATATATACACACGATATATAATTCTAGGGTTTAGAGACTCGTTTATCTTTTGTACAAGATTATTAATTAACATTGGCGGTTCGACACATTCACGATAGAACTAGCTTTAACCCCTAGTCACCGCACAATCTCCAGATATACCACCACCCCCATTTCCCTTCTTTACTCTAAAACCAAATAAATAAATAAATTTCAATTTCAATAATAACAAAAAATAAAAATAAAACGCACACACATTCACATTTTCATTTCCGTCCTTCATATTCTTATTACCGTCGTTTTGCTTATTCCGACGTGTTTTAGAATTGGGGGACGGATATTATCACCGATGACGTCACTCTACCCTTAATCTCCACCGCTAGTGACGTCATCATCGCCGGAAAATAATAATAAACACCTGCTTCATTCTCACGCCACCGTTAGTGACGTCATTATCTTCAGAATCAAAATAAAACAGGTCAGATTCAACATTCTCATCACCACCGCTGCTGACGTCATCATCGCCTTATTCATCCTGTACATCTGCCGGTGGTGACGTCATCATCATCATCATCATCTCCAGAAATCAAATCTAACAGGCTCAACATTTTCACCCTTGCTGACGTCAGCATAACCTTCATCAGAATCAAATCAAAACACCGTTCCGTTGCTGACGTCATCATCTCCTTCAAAATCAAATAAACAGGTTCAATTTCATCATTTTCACAGTTAAATCGGACATTTTCTGACGTCATCACCGTCGTCTCCATCCTTTACAGTCTGCCGGTAGTGACGTCATCATCAGAATCATCAAAACACCTTTAATTGAGGAATACAAACCCTAGCCGTTAATGTCCGTCAACTCGCCGTTAAGTCACCGTTAAATAAGTTTCTAAAAAAAAAAAAAAAAAAAAAAAAAAAAAAAAAAAAAGATGCCCCAATGGATAATGAGAATCTCAGGGTTCATATCAGCCATAATGATAATGATAGTCTTAGCCCCCTCCTTACAATCCTTCCATCCAGCTGAAGCCATCAGATCCGGTCACCTTCTTCACCTCCTCAGCCCGGGCAGTTTTCGCACTTCCCCTTCTTTTCGCAACTCCCCGGAATGCCCCACCACTTCAAAACACCCCAATGTTTGCGAAAACTCACTTATACACGTTGCCCTGACGCTAGACTTCGAGTACCTGCGCGGCTCGGTCGCGGCGGTCCATTCCATATTGCAGCATTCGTCCTGTCCGGAAAGTGTTTTTTTCCATTTCTTAGTTTGCGATATGAGTCTAGAAATGTTAATCAAGGAGACGTTTCCGAAAATTAGGTTTAGGGTGTATTATTTTGAGGCACGGGTAGTTAGGAAGCTGATTTCGACGTCTGTGAGACAGGCGTTGGAGCAGCCGTTAAACTACGCGAGGAATTACTTGGCGGAGATATTGGAGCCGTGTGTTGGGAGGGTGATTTATTTGGATTCGGATTTGGTTGTGGTGGATGATGTGAGTAAGCTATGGGGGACGAGTTTAGGTGGGAGGACGATTGGGGCGCCGGAGTATTGTCACGCGAATTTTACTAAGTATTTTACTAACGGGTTTTGGGGGAATAAGGTGTATGCGAGTGTGTTTAGTGAGAGGAAGCCGTG
Source organism: Chrysanthemum makinoi (assembly GCA_910596185.1). Taxonomy (NCBI): domain Eukaryota; kingdom Viridiplantae; phylum Streptophyta; class Magnoliopsida; order Asterales; family Asteraceae; genus Chrysanthemum; species Chrysanthemum makinoi. The sequence continues at coordinate 88,162,299 of OU343225.1, forward strand.
TTATTTCAATACGGGTGTCATGGTTATTGATTTGGAGAAATGGAGACAGTTTGGGTATACGAAACGGATTGAGAAATGGATGGAGATTCAGAAGAGTGATAGGATATACGAGCTAGGGTCGTTACCGCCTTTTTTGTTGGTTTTTGCGGGGAATGTAGCGCCGATTGATCACGCGTGGAATCAACATGGGTTGGGTGGTGATAATGTTAGAGGGAGTTGTCGGGATTTGCATCCTGGTCCAGTGAGTTTATTGCATTGGAGTGGAAGTGGGAAGCCGTGGCTAAGGCTTGATTCGAAGCAACCGTGCCCGTTAGATTCGTTATGGGCGCCATATGATTTGTACGGACAGTCATCGTGAGTGTGATCTCATTGCCGGTAAATTGTTTTTTTTTATTTGTTTGTTGTTACATTGCGATATCCTGTTTTACTCATGTTTTTGGGGGGGTGGGTTTATAGTTTTTGTCGAATTAATAGACATGATGTTGTTATCTTTGATCATCTGTATTCTATTCCATTATTTCTGCTCCTGCATTCTCGTAATAAAAGTGAAAAGATATTCGATTAGAACCCTGTTTTCCGATTTTTGCTAGCTTTTCCATCATGTTCAAAGTGTAATTGCGGATGTTGTAACCCGTTGATTCAGTTATGGCTTACCCCTTGATAGAATGAACTTTTGACTTGATTATTTCCACTTTGTGTTGGTGAATTGGAAACGCACTCTTTTTATTACCATTCTTGAGTAACTTTTTAGCGCAAATTGTGTTTTGGTTTTTGCTCATGTGTAGAAATTGTGTATGGTTCGCTTATTTGATGATTGTGTGTGGAATGTTATATAGCATTAACTTTTATGCATGTCGGTACATGAAGGTTATGTTGGTTCTTACTTTTTTCGTGGCGTGTGACTACTAGCTTAAATTTGTTTCCCACTAGCTCTGTGATAGTGACTAGATTTAAGTTAGTTAGCTTCCACACGACACTAGCATGGTCTGATATATGGATGTGCTTATAAGTTGCTTCCTGACATCTGTCCACTAAGTTAAACCCCAGTCTTTTGGTGACATAACGCTGTTATAACACTTTAGTGACACGATTGTATGAATTCAGTTAGTTGATTGGGGACTGTTATGATGTGGATATAAGTTTAATCTTAATGTTACCGGTAGAATAAGCAACTCGGAGGGGGAAGGGTTTAAGAAATGATTAATGTACAGTTGTACACGTTGTCCAATTACCTCGAAGCTACAAGTTGATTATGTCAATGTTGATTAAATAAAGACACAAATAGTTTATTTTCTTATGAGTTATGTAGAAAGATGATTGAGACATGGCAACTGACACCAACGATTAAGTTAATCATAATCTATTAAAAAACATTTAGATGTTGGCAACTAGTAATCCATCCTGTCACTCTATTTTTAAACAACACGCACATCCTGATCTTATAATCTCATTACCTAATACACTTATAGTTTATATTATACATAGTTAAAATAATGAGGATTGAGAGACAGATTAATGTGCGTGTCTCTAATGAACAGGTTGCTCATGTGTAGTGCATTGTTGGTTAGTTTAATTTGGTATTTGTTATCCATTTTCTAAATTCGGGTTGATTATAATCATATTTTCCAAATTGTTTGGTAGCCCCCATGTGTGTTTACCATACATGGTTGACAATAGTTACCTCTGATAGTTTTTATGTATAACTAACTGCCTTCTAATCATGGACCTCACTGATGTTAAGTTCACAAAAAGACTTCTAACCACCATGTTGTAAATAGCCATTGTACGTTGAAGACTGCAAGGATCGAAAGTGAATGACCTTAAAGCCCATCTTTTTGCCTCGTTTTGGTTTCTTTTCTTGTAAAAAGAATATTACGAGTTTTCATGTGTTTAGTTATCTGGTCATATATGTGCACTATTTCTTCTTTCGGCTAGTAGTTATAATTGATTCAATATCTTTGTGTAAAGTTGAACTCGAGGTGTTAGGTCAAACCATGACTACGGGGTTTGTAGTGTTGCAAATGGTATCCGAGCACTAGCCACATTGAGATAAAACGAGTTTGACTCTTCAACTTTTGGGGTTAGATTCTTAGTGCATACTCCTGGTCTGGTTTTTACATTTCTAAGCTGTATTTTTCTTGTTTTTGTCGAAGAAAAACAAGTAAATGACCGTAATGCCCTTATCCCGACATCACATATATATTGCGACATATATTTAAGGGAATGGACATGGTTTACATGTACAAAGATGATGATATTTGATGGTAGACCCTAGGTTGGTTTTGAATTTCAAATTGGTAAACTTTTATTTAAGAACATGTCGCTATAAAATCTGTCATTTTGAATACACAACTTTAACAATTATAGTTAAAAAATAAATACATCTAGCAACAGCCAGCATTCACAATCACATATCACTCTTTATTTTATATTTACACACAGGGGACCATCTTCTTCTTGTCTTTATATATTGACGGCCCGTGATGTTTTGATGTTGTACCATTAGCATCTTCCAGTTGTATATGAGATATATAATTAAACCACTATGTACATTTATCGAAACGGACCCATTGCACGAATTAGTGGGTTTCTTTGGCAAATAACATAAAAACTTAAAGTTTATTAAAATTGAGCTTGTGGATATGGTAAGTTAACTACTTCTTCATCATAAAAATATTTTTTATAATCATCGAGAGACAACCAGCCCCATTGGGTGATAATTGGGTTTGGTTATTGTGTATATTTTACATTTATAATTTCAAACATTTTTAAAATACAAAACTTGGATTTATATAAATGAATAATTCTAAATTTTCCATTATTCTTCATTAAAAATTTCTATAAACTCCAACTTTTTGATCTACAGATATTGCAAAATATAAATCCAAACACATTTGGTAGGTGAATGCTAGTCATCAAAACTTGATTTAAAACAAATGGGGTCCAACCTTTCTGTCCGTTTGGTGTTATTGGTTAGGCCATGTAATATATTTTGACTCATGTCTCATTCGTTTATATTTAAATTTTTTAATGTTAACAAACCCTAAATAAAAACGAAACCTACTAAGCGAACCAGCGGGATGAAAAAAAAGCACCATCTTGTTTTATATGTAATTTTAACAATTCCATCCTTTATGGATTGTATTTAACTTTATAAATTATATTACGGTCTAAATTAGATGAAAATGAGAGATGAATTGCGTTTCATTAATAATAACACGAAAGGTTAAACATGGTTGAATAGATACCGGAGAAACACATATTTATAATGAAATTCAACCTAATATCATTTGTTTCAATAATTTAAAATCCTTACATCTCTTGCGTATCCTCCGAAGTTGGGAATGGATAAGTATGTTGAACTATGGTTAAAGATACAGGACATGATTTGAACCCTTTAGGTATAGTGTTAGCCGGAAGCATGATATCTTGTGTATATCCTTGTGTATGTGTTTTCCACTTTGTTGTGATTGTGTGTTTTCATATAAAATTAGAGATGGTTAAAGATGTGTTTTACGTAAAACGACATGGTTAGAACTTAGAACCCATAACATCTCTTGTGTGATATTCAAATCCTCCACTGTTAGTTTTTACGGTTACAAAATGGTTTTCATTCAAAAACCGGCGACGGTAAAAACGGTCCATTTGGAAAAACAAAACCGGCACAACATTGTTAATAACGGTTTGGTTTGTTAGCCCAAACTTTGTTTGAAAGTTCGGTTGGTACTATTTTTGAAAAGGTTTATGTTCAAATGTCTATTAGTGAGTAGAGTTGCCAAACTTCTTGTCTAAACTAAAAGAAGTAGAATGTGGCATTCTAACTTTTTGTAGCCCATATAAATTAATTTAAAGTGAGTGTATCACTTTGTGGTTTTTATGCTACTTTTATTAATGGACAATAATGATATATTAGGTGCTATAAACTCCCAAGCTAAGTGAGTAACATTCTTTGACTTCTAGATCAAATGACCGTTAAGCTTAATTAACTAGCTTATGGTAGACTCTTATCTCTATGATAATTAATGTCTCATAATGTCGTGCTTGGGATTTTTTATTAAAATTATTTGTCCACTCTTTATGTTTTGATACAACATATATACACAGTTTTGACACTTTTGAGAGTGTTTGAGATGCTCATGCCAAACACCCCCTAAATACCACGGCTAATGGTTCGATAGGAATATACATAATTTAACGTCCAATAAATGAAAATGGCATCTCAAAAGAAGGCTGTCCTCACGTTTTAAAGATTTGTACATCATTTGAAGCATTTTTTTAAGCATCTTTAAGAATATATGGAGAAGTTTAGTTGCTTGTTATTGTAGTATGTATATTTTTTCTTTCTATGTTTTTGTTTGGTATGTAGGAATCTCCAAAAGCTTTAAATTGGTTAGGAAACCCTGATCCCGTGCATCTTTTAGATGCGTCAACCTCTCTAAAGATCGAGTCCTGCAGATGGCACTGCTCCATTGGTGACCTTTTAGCGGAATTAGAATTTACGATTGAACCATCATATCAAGAGTATATATGCAAGTTGACCTTCCTTAGAAACAAAGAAGCGCAAAACTTTAAGTGGAAATTAAAAAATTGCGTGAAAAACAGAAAACGCCTTCAAAAATATTTTTTTTACCCTGAGAAAACCAGTTTTCATCTTAAAAAAAAAGAAAAAAGTCCTTTTTTGTAATGTTCTAGCGCAAAGAAGCATGGCCATGGCGTGGCTCGGCCAAGAAATGGACTAAATTGGAGGTCAAGGCGCGTGTGAAAAGCGCTGGGATAAGTAAGCGAAAAAGAAAGGCGCTGCCGCTGGCCAATTTTTAGAAGCATTTAGTGGATTTATGGATTTGGGGAATTTTAAGTATTTAGGCTACGGCTTCTTGGGTCGTAATTTCAAAACTTAATTCCTCACTTGAAGTCATTATTTTGGCGGCTTATTTAGGATTTGGGCTTAGTATTTGTCTTCTTAAAAATGATATAAAATTATAAATACATAAATATGTAAATATTTTTTTGCCTCCGCTTAGGATCGTCGCCTTAGCGCCATAAAGCTTAAAGAGCATAAGGCGCATTGAGAGTAAAAGCTTTATGCATTATCTTGGTATCGCTTCAAAAATGGCCTTTTATAAACATTTATAACACACACTCGTCTCTTCTCACTTTATTTCAAGATATTATTTGGTTGCTCAAAACCTTTTCTTTGACGCCATGTTTTTGTTGTCATTCTATGTGTATGGTTAGATTATATGATAAAAAATGAAAATTTTAGACAGTTTATAATAAGAATGTCTAAGATTAGAGAAATATTGTTATTGTGATTGTTAATTGACAAAAGATGATATTTTACAATGTTTATTAATTTTCAAAAAGAAGAAAAACTATGTTACTTACATTTGACTCTATATTAGAAAAAAAATGTGTTGAATATTTAGCCTATACAAATATACAACTGTGTGTGTACTTACGTTCAAGCAAAATTTCTTAATGTATCATCGAGGATACACTATGGGGTCACCACAGATCACTTCCGGGTTTTGTTTGACGAGCTAAAAGTGAAGACATTGATGATGATTCCACAAAAGACTTTGACTCGGCTCTAAAAGTCGGCACATGTTTTTGGCACCTTTTCAAGAATGCACTCAAGCTCCAGACCACAATCTAACATTGTTGGCCTCTTATCTGGCTTATCGTTGCAACATCAAAGAGCTAAAGATACAAACTTTTCAATACATTCGGAAGGGTATGAACCCATTTTGTTATCTATTGATGAACACATTGTTCCGGCTTCATATACAATCTGTAATAAATCCATGATTTTTTACAAATTATTAGGATAAGCAAACACTTGAAGCCCCCAATATACGACTATGTCTTGCTAAAATTGTACTAATTGAACTAGTCATGTGCTAACCAGTATCATTCTAAGCTATATGAACAGTATTAGCGTCTTTTAGCAAGTCATATATGCTTTCACTATTCCATGAATCGTGAGATGCACGCATTATGCAGTACCTTAGAAGATTATGACTCTATTATTGTATGTTTATTGTAGTGTTTAAGAATTCATCAAGTTGTTTTAGTGGTCAGACGTCCTGATATTTTAAGAAGGGGTTTTAGGTTCAAATTTTACATCACTAGGTAAAAGAATGAGTTCAAAAACGGAGATACTCCAATTAAAACTGCGTGCGTAGAAATAAAATAATCAACTTTTTACGTATAGCGTAATAAAACTTAATTTAATTATATGACAAAAATATTATAAGTGTTGAAAATTTTGGTGGCCTAAAGTAGACTTTTAAACTTTGAACACAATTACCGGTTATGTTGATATGACCTATGATCTCAATCCCTAAGATAACTCACTTCTTAACATATATTACATTACATTCAGGGGGAAGGGTTCAGGGGGTTACTCATGGGTGCTCAAGATCACTATTGATTTTTTTGATATAGTGTTAATTTTTGAAGAAAAAATCATTTTTTTCTAAATGCATCTTAAATGCATCTGGTCCATCAAAATGTGTTTTTATATTACGGTTCCAAAAAATTTGTGCACCCAATCATATTTGATCCTAATTCTGTCTCTGATTACATTACCATTTTTTTGCAATGTCATGTTATAAATCACAAACTTATAGTATTAGGCTATGCGCAGTGGAGTCGGTCTTCGTGGGTTGCATGCGTCTGTTGAGGCCGGTTGCCTCACTGTGGGGTGTCGGTTGAGGAGAGGATGGAGCAACTCGGTTGAGGAGACAACCGAGTCTCACAAGCCACAATTTAACACTTTTCCAATTTAACTCAGTGGATTCTTGTGTTTCAGTCTCATGGATATGCTTCAGATGGCTTTTGGGGTATGCAGTTTGCTTCTTTTCTGGTCTGTGGATCTGAATCTGAGCTGCTGTCATGTTATTTCAGTTATTGTTCCAAATGTGGCTGTTTGCATCTACTGGTTGGTCTTCTTTTTGGTTGGTCCAGGATCAGAGTTTAATTTCCTTGGGGTCATGGTCTTTATGGTATAGTAGTTTTTCAATGGGTTTTATTGCAATGGTTAATTGCAATATTCATGCAATAAAAATAAAAATAAATAAAAAAAATTCAGCAATCGTACCATGTGTAAGTCACGAGCGTGTGCGACCTGATTTAAGTCAGCCATTGCATATTTATGGATGGACCATGGAGTATTACTATACACAACAATGTTGTCACTTTTAAGTCCTTATTTGCAGTGTTACACATTTTGTCTCTTCCTTGTGGAATCTAGTCTCATATTTAACATGTGTTAGCAAATAATTGTTCTCAAATATACAACTCAATCAATAAAGGTCAGGTATTCTGTTTCTTCATTATCTTTAACAAAAGGAAAGTAGACAAACAGTTATTGTTATAACATATCAACCACTACAAACTGATCGACATCTTGCAATGCAACACCACGATGGGACAGACTGGAACAGGTAGACAAACAATTAAGGGAAGACCGCCAATTGCAAACACTGACCTTACGAGGAATCCAGGAGTTCCATTAGCAATGACTGTCAATGATAGAGTCACTCAAGATCGAGTACTGGATGGATTTTACCAGACTTAACCTTGAATTTACATGATTCATCAGGCCCATTTGAAGACAAGGAGGCGTTGCTGATCAAATCTATTAGAGCATCAAGCTCACCACTGGCCCTATCTCGAGGATTGGAAAGAGTCCATGAGCGAATACCATTCATACCAACGATCCGCCACTTTACAATCTTTATTGATTTAACATCTTAACTTTGTTTGACCATTTGATTTAACTTCTAAACTTGTTTGGCAGTGATTTTATCTTGAACTCTAATAAATTTGGTTGGATAAACCTCTTAACTCTAAATGTTCGTACTATTAAAACAACTTTTAAAACATCTAATAAATAAGCTGATAGAAGATCGATTTAAGATTGTCAATTTCCCAAAGATATACAAGACTAACTAGACTTTTGTGACAATTTTATTTCTTCTTCCTCCATTAAACAAATGATGGATTACATACAGTCTGAACAATCATATTAATTCTTATGAACCGCAAAGCTGAGCACCCCCTAATTCTTAAGGGAACCGAGTATCATTTTTAGATCACTAGGCTCTCGTTGTTATTGTGAAGATGTTATCTTGTTTGTATCAGTGACCTCATAAGTTGTGACACTCAATCTTTTTTTGTTGTCACAAGATTAATGTTTATGATGGATTTAGAAAAGCCTACGTTTTATAAGTTTTTAGGATAGGTGTATCAAGGCACAACTAGTAATGCTAGAACCATTAAATGGGACAGTCAAAATGATTATGCTGGATGACCCAATCAAATAGACCTATAGTTTCATTTATTTGCTTTGTTCAGTGTGAGTCGTGAAATTGGCACAAAACATTGTTCGCGGCACAAATTTTAAGTACCCTCCATTCTACTCGGGTATGATTTTGATTAGAGGTCTCAATCTGACCCGTGGGTCGGTTTGGGTTATGTTTCATCTCTAGCGGGTCAACAAGGCACAATATCGTAAAAGTAAACAGCACAAGCGGATTAAAAATCACCCAGTGTACTTAGAAATCATAAACCTCCTTGGTAAATGAAAAAAACCAACCCGATGCATGGCAAATAAACCCATTTTGGCCCGTTACCCAACCTGTCCATTTGTTTCTCTAATTTATAATATGTTATTGTTTTCTTCTGGTCACTAACAATAATTCCCTTTTTTTAGAAATATTGTGGGTTTCTGCTATATTGTCAATCCAAGGATTTAATGACCTCGACAGGCTGCAACATGGAAGCCCGAGCCCCATGTGGCGTCTGCAGGTCTTACTAGCTGAAGTGGTTTTCTATAAGAGGTATTTTTATTCATACAACACCAAACATAATGTGATTTGATACTAATGATAGCTCACTCGTAAATCGTAATAACTCGTGTGTTATAGCAGAGGTTAAGTAGGCCCGCCAGAATGGCAATGGACTGGCAAGGAGCTCCAGCTAATCCTAGTTCATACACAGTGAAGCGAATCTTGCAGTTAGATATTCATGTTGATTCTTTCCTTATGTAAGTTTTCAAGAAGATACGATAAGATAACAACATACAATTTCATTTGTCACGTTTTAGTTATTATACTCTTTTTTTACTACATCTCATTCATTAAGATGACATTATTTTTTGGATTTTAGTTTAACTTTGTTGGCCGGCTTCTGGGACCTAGAGGCAACTCACTAAAACATATGGAAGCTACAACGGGTTGTCAAGGATCCCGATAAGGTTCTATAATTGTATAGCATAAAGATTTACTTAATCCAATTTCATGTGGTTTTCATATCTAATTTTTGTTTAATAATTATATGCAATTTAAAGGAAGATAAGCTAAGGGGAAGACCGGGATATGAGAACTTAAATGAGCAATGTCCCCTGGTTTGTCAGTGTGCACTATAGGAACTGGCAACTATACCTACTTAAATCCATGTAAACCAATTTACGAGGTAGATTACGGTTTGGACTTCTGTGAACTTAACTCAAAAACATCTACTTGAATGCAACCGGGTTGCTACTGTTGGGTAAAACAGCTGGCACAACAAAAAAACTGATTTTGTAATTGAAAGGTTTCCAAACAGCAGCAATCCATTCCAGAATAACCAAAATTTCTATGTGAATCAAATGTTGGATTCTAAGCGCACAAAAAATAAGCCTTGAGAGGTAGCAAGTATTGTTGGAACGTTAAGTAGTTCAATAATCAATAGCCATGGGAAGAGCGGGGGGAAACTTATGCTGAGCCAAAATTGTTGAAATTCAATTATAATCATTTATGTTTCCTAAGAGACTTGAGCATACAACGAGTTGGTTGAGATGAATCAAATAAACTATTGAACCTGCAATCAGTATTTAGTGTTGTAACCTACCGGTAAGAAGTCTAACGAAGGTGCAATGTTAGCTTATTTGCACTGCAGCCAACCTAGTGGTACCCAACTGATGTAAGCACTGTTAGCAACTCTGTTTCTACTTTCTTGCTATGTTATTTTACCCTTTTGGGAGATTGTAGATTTTGTCTAGCAACATGCTAAACTTTCTGGTTTTAAATACTAACTCCTATCACCCCTAACAATATTTTTTTTTAAAGAAAACTCATGACTTTTGCCAAACACGCCTAACGACTACTAATGCTTTTACTCCTCTAATCCTGAGTTGAAGTACATGAATATCATTTCTTGTTCACAAATAAGCATTTACACGTTCAAATGTAGCATATTTAATGACTGATAAACACATGTTTGTATTTACACATTATTCAAAATATAACCCAAGCAAAACGAGAGGAGAATGTAACGAAGCAAAGGACGCTAACAAGATTTCAACATGTAATGAACATCTAAAAGGCTTGTTCATCCTTAATACACAAGCAAGAAGACATCTATAAAGGACATTCCCCGTTCTCAATAAACCATTAAAGTGAAGGAGCAGAAGTAACACTATCCATGGAATAATAGAAATCACATTAAACTTGATAATACCGTTTTCACTAACCTTGCTACAAAGCACATATTTGAAGAAAAATAAAAAATAAAATAAAATAAAATAAAATAGATAAAAGTGATTAGTGATAAAAAAAACCTAAAATAGATAAAAGTGATTTTTCCACACCTTAGCTGCAAAATAGTCCCCTCCGTCCTTAAGTAACTTGTAATTTGTAAATCCACACCTTAAAATGTAACCTTCATCATTTTGATCAACTATCGTCAAAATAAATACGTAAATCAGAGTGATCAAGCAAAAGTAGCGATTCCTTGTAAGATCCCATGAAGAATGAGTCCACTACTCCAGAAATCCCAATATTTTTAACTTGTTGTGAGCAAGGGTCGTAAACATCAAGCATGGTAAACCTTCCGTCCTCTCGAGTTTGAAATATAGGTTCACCACTCTTCCTAAACCCGAGTATATAATCTACTGGTGCGCCAATTGTGAATAGCTTTCTAAAAGACAAATCATGCTCCATCACCCATACACCACAACATTGTGCTCCGTCGACATAAATAGATCCATACACAACAAGAGACTCCCTTAGCTTAGAAACGGACAAATGTTCTCCATCTAGCTCGTTTGTTAAGATATCTGGTAGGTCTACAACTTTAAACTCCTTGGTAATCAAATCAAACGACACAACCATATAATTTGTGGCAGCAGCTTCACCATCATCAGTAAAAGTCTGCTCACGAGCACCCCAATAAATAAACCTAGGGCTGCAAACGAACCGGACGAACACGAACGGAGTCTTGTTCATGTTCGTTCATTTAACTTTAACCGGACAAATAAACGAACACGAACGCTTAAACGGACGGAATTTCTTGTTCATGTTCGTTTATTAAGAAAATGAGTTGTTCATGTTCGTTTATGTTCGTTCATTAAGACACTAAACGAACGCTAAACGAACATAAACGATCGAACATAAATGAACATAGACAAACAATTATAAACTTTATTAAATTATGCATCTAATATTGTTTTAAAAGCGTTGTTTTGTTTAAACAAACTAATTTAAAAATTATACAATCAAAAGATTTGATATACGAACATAAAAAAGTAAATGAACATAAACGAACGTTAACGAACGCATAATCGGACGTTCACGAACATAAATAAACGGACGTGACTTTTGTTCATGTTCGTTCATTTAGCTAAACGATCGTAAAATATTATTCATGTTCGTTCATTTAATAAATAAACGAACATAAACGAACTTTTTACCGAACGGTTTATGAAATGTTCACTGAACGTTCAGTTCGTTTACAGCCCTAAATAAACCTATCTATAACAACTTGAGTTGAACTATTAAGTGTAATTGATTGACGAGGCAAATTACCACTTGGAATCACATTCCAAACCCCCGAACTCAATGTAAAAACTTTAACATGCCAAGTCACGTTAACCGCATATGTAATCTTCACAACGGTAGGATCTCTAGTGACGGGACAGACCCCGAAACCAAAAACAAGCTGATTCAGAGTGTAATCCTCAGTCATTGAGTATAAACTAGGGCGAGCAATACCAAATGATTTTCCGATAGAAGGGTTCCAAATAAGAACCATACTTTTCTTATAACCATTATGGTAACCATAAAAACACAGTAATCCATAACACTCACCAACAAATGTACTAAACACATATCGTTTAAGAAAAGGAGACACAACAAATGGAGCTAACTCTTGTTGTTGTACCTTAAAAGTTTCATTGTTATCATCTTCTAACAAACAAATAAACCTGTCCACGGAACCCAATGATCTTCTTAGAATACAAATATGTGGCTGCGTGTGGCGGGCGCCGTACCCATTGATAAACTTAGGGCTGTCGATAAAAGACTTCCATGGTTTCGAAACTGACCTGAATCGAATCAATGACTTGACATCAGACAACTTTTTGATGATTTCCATTTGGATATCAGAAGGAATATTGTCTGACATTTTAAAAAGGCTTATTCTAGGGTTTATGTTAACTTTTGAATTAGGTTGAATTAATAAAAACTGAAAAGTGGGTATTGAAGAGGAGGTGATTTTGGATCTGGGTTTTGAAGGGCGTCGTGCACCGTCGTGATACGTCAGAATTTGGTGGTTGTATGGTGGTGTGTGTGATCAGCAATAAAAACAATTGTGGGTTGAAATGAATGGTATATCAAGATTTGGGGCGTTGCCTTTGTTTGGACTTTTGGGGCTAAGGGCTCGTTTGGTATAAGGTTTGGAATAAAATTTAGTATTGGTTTAGGTATGAAAGAAAAGTAAAGGAGAGAAAGTGATTGTTCTTTATCCTTCACATTTATTTACGGCTCGAATTAATACAAGCATTTCCCGTTCAGTCGGTAATGAATTAATACGCGGGGCTACTCTCTTTCATGGGAAAGGCAAGTATTGGCTCATATTGGTTGGGTTTGCGTAGGCGACTTTTCAAAAGATCCTCAAGGTAGATATGCTTTTGTATAAAATTTGCTTGTTTTAAAAAAGATACTCTCTCCGTCCCCAAATAAATGTCCACTTTTGACTTTTAAAGTTTTCTTGACTTTGACTTTAAATATTTGTATTTGTATTATATAATACTTGATAAAAATTATACCAACTTAAAGTACATTTAAAACACAATTCATTCATATATTTTGTATCAAGTATTATATAAGATAAACACAAATATTTAAGGTCAAAGTTGAATAAGTAAGACTTTGAAAGTCAAACGTGGACATTTATTTAGGGACGAAAGTAGTATAAGAATAATGATTAGAGTATAATATTATTTTAAGATTAAAAAATTAATATTATAATAACATAGCTCATCAATCTTCTATTAATAATTTAATACTATTAAAACAAGGTTATGCTAATGTCATCGACTATTTGTAACTTCTTGATTGGTTAACTGAATTAAATATTACGGAGTAATTATTGATGATGTCATAAATGTAAATAAATTTGTTTAATTCTTTAATTTTTATAAAAGGAGATTGTTGTGTATTTTTAACAAGTACGTATACCGACTTGCATGTAAATTTACAGCTTCTTCCATTGGCTACTTTATGAGGTGCATCGGGAGAAATGCTTTTGCAGAGGAGTTTCAAATTCTTTTATATTCTTTCGAAACATCTTCGTTTGGCTAATCGATAGAAATTAAAATTCTTCAATATTTCCAACTTCGTCTTCTTTCTCATCTAAAACCCTTAAGAATTGAGGAAATGCTCATGAAGCTTTTGATGATTGTGGTAAATTCGAAAATTGAGGAAGTAAATGGAGTCCTTCAGAAAGTATGTTGGTCGAATTCGAGTTCTAAATGAGAATGGAGCAGGGGCACTTTTACAAGTTGAAAATGTCATTTCAACTATATAAAGAATAACTATATTCTTGCTCTTTTACAAGGTGAATACAAGTTTCGTTTTTACAGCTTTATTTTTCACAAATGTTATGTATCCGTATTGATGTTAGATTGGGATTAAGGTAACATCTTTTGTTGAACTCCAATTGTTTGATGAAATGCCCATATGAGTATATGACTTTATCGTTTTAAAATGTCAACCTTGACATATGAGTGATTCCAAATTCATGCAAGGGTACCAATGCCCACTCCCCTCATATATCTTTGCAGAATATTTTATTCTTTCGTTTTTGACTGTTGTGATTTGGTTAATATTGTTTAACCAATTCTTTACGTAAGGAGATGGGAACATTCGTAATTTTTTATCCTCAAACCATTTTTCAGGTATGAGGCGTTTTCTCATTATAAACATTTGATTAGTAATTTTGAGTTTTTAATTTGTATTTGTATGATGTTTTAGTTAGTTTGATTTATGAGGTTTTTGTTTTCCATTAGTTATGCTTCACCAGTGTGTTAAATTTGTTACTAATTATTCTTAGATATATTGATTTCAATTTAAAATCTAAACTGTTGTGTTGACTCTTCCAATAAAACACACCACAAACTTGAAATTTGCAGCCAAGTTAATAACTGATTCCTTTTAAACATATACACATATCTTTTGTCAGAAGTATTCATACCCATAGAGATTAAATATTTGTATGTGGCAAAAAAAAGAGAGACTATTTTTAAGCAGAAGGCCAAGACGAGCGTTTTTTTTTTTTTTTTTTGAATTATCTCTTCATTGTTAGTTTGTTAGTTATATTCCTATGCATGTGTATTACAGCCTTTGTTTTTTACATTGTTATGTCAATCAACTTATCTTTTATACCCAATATGAGTTCCAAAAGAGGATTTTGAATGATTAGGAATTAGGATTTATGTGACCTAAAATAATAAAGATGTTTTTTTATGGTAAACTCTCTATTGTTGCAATTGGTACTATTCACCAAACATTCCTTATAGCTTATTAATCTACTGTTGTACATATAAAACATGTGTTGTCTTTTACATCTTTATGTTTTAGAACTTTTTTGAATGATTGTATCCTATGTGAAGTTAACTTAAAATGAAGGTCATCTTTTTGTTGTTGTTGTTGAATTGTTTGGTGATATGACTATGAAATTTAGTTTTGAAAACATTAGAAACTTCAAGTCATTGACATTTTATGTTCTTCATATATTGTCCAAAAAGGTGAATCCACATTATACTGCCCACTTATATAAGGGAAAAGGCTTTTGCTCAGTTTCCTCTCATTTTAATACTATGGAACTCTTTAATCAATAATTTGAGTTTATAAAACTTTGTCTGGTCTCTCTAAAATGCTACCCATATTAGTATTTGCATCTTCTTTGTTCATCTTTCTTTTCTATACTTAGGTCTGCATCGTATCGTGCAGGTGGTGAATGCGATTGAAAGGATTCTAAATTGACGAAGGTAGTATTTGTGTTTCTTCTATTTGTGTCTGCCCCGACATTTATCATTTTTTTTTTCTGACAAAGAAATTGTATATATTGCAATTTATGTACAATTTTTGTTGAAGTTGTTGACTTAATCTCTCTTTAAATTGAAGTTGTTGACTTAATCTCTCTTTATATACAATTTCTGAGGATGGTTTTTAGAATGAGTGGAATACAATTTTTGTAAATGCGATTGAATAATAAAGATGAAGGAAAAGTAATGAAAATTTTGTATGATCAATGAGCTTTGAATATTTCTTGAGCACTTAACTTATGCTTTTTAAATCCAAACACTCTTAAAAATCTTGACAAATGAGAAGATCACAAAATTAGGATGTAGTTGAACTCGGAGCCGAATGTTGCACAAACGAAAACTGAAGTTAAACATGAAGCTAGGTGCGAGAGTAACTGAAGTCAGATGTTGCTCAAGCTAAATCAAAACGTTACATAAGGTTAATGTTATTTGTAGAGTTGGTTGATAGTTGATGCACACAAAACGTATAAGTCAATTTATCAGAATTAAATTTATCAAGTTTTATTTAAACTATATTACACGGGTCTTAAACTAGTGTATAATAAAAAAAGTATAAAATGAAATATAAAAAAGTAACCTGGCACCATTTTCAACACATGCCGCCTTGTTTTTGCTCTCACACCTTTCTGTTAGACCGCTTTGGTGAAAACTCTCATTTGAGGGTGTCAGACCAAATTTTCAAACCAAGCTTCTTTACCAAACAATTAGGGTGCGTTTGGTATGCGTCTATCGGAATGGATTTATAGATTTCATTCCGATTAATGGTGTTTGTTTAGTGAGTCTGTGAATGAAATGAGTATATGATAGTCATAGATTCATTACACACCAATTTGGTGTCTATGAAATCCATTCCCGCGAGCCCCTCTTTTTTCCACTACAAAATTCAAATATCTATATACTTTTTCATTCCTTATTTTATCAACCAAATATAAATAATTGTAATGATACACTTTTTCATATCCATTGTCATTCTACCCCATACCAAATCCGATACATATTGTGATTCCTATCAACAAACCAAATGGTAGTTTGCATCCATTTCAAAGACACCAAAAGTCATAAACCAAACGGATCCTAATTTTTTTTAGTAAATTGCAAATATTGTCCTGGTAGTATGTTTAGATTGCAATCGCAATATTTATCTTTTTAAAAGTGCAGTGTCGTCCATGTAAGAAAATTTTGGTGCGAAAATCGTCCCTTCCTCAAATTGAAATCACTAAAATGCCTTTACCTTCAGTGAGACTTAGTCATTTTACTTTGGCACATTTTAGTCATTGTTCAGAATATTGATGACGTATGTTTACTACATTATATACATTAAGTTCACAGGCTTAAGACAAGTCCATTATTCAGATAATGGCCCAATAGCCCAAACCATGGGCAAGCCCAAAGGCCCCTAAGGGTGCATTTGGTATCCCATAGGGAATAGGGGAATGATAGTGGTAATGATTCTAAGTGTTTGGTTAAGATGAGGGGCCCACATTATATGGGAATAAAATATGGATATTATTCATACTCCATAGGAGTCCAAAAGGGGAGGAATGAATCTATCATAGATTCATGGGTAAGGGACCAATCTTATACCGATACCGATACCGATTGTGATTCATGCCATCATATCAAACGCACCCTTAGTTTGTCTTGTTTAGGACTCTTCTTTTTGCACTAATTTAGTTTATGATTTGTTTTTCGATTAAATAATGTGTTTTTTGTGTGGGATTTGCAAGGGGGAAGAAAAACTGGATCTTGTTTTTTATTTTTTTATGTTAAATTTTATAAATACTAATTTTCAATTATCTAATCAAATGGTTGTGGGTTCAAGTCTTGTTTAAGACATGTGAGATAGATTTGTGTTATATATTGTGACTTGTGAGATAGTTAAAACTGTTGTTCTAAAAAAAGAAAAATTAAAATTTTTAGACAGTTTATAATAAGAATGTCTAATATAATACAAATGTTGTTATTGTGAGTGTTAGGGTATGTTTGGCAACAATAAATGTTGTTGATGCTGGTGTTGATGTTGATGCTGGTGTTGATGCTGATGCTGGTGTTGTTGCTAAAAAATATTAAAGTGATAGCTTTTTTTGTAGTGGTGTTTGAAAAACTAGCTGGTGGATTAAAGTGTAAAATGAAAAAATTTGTGAAAAATAAGCTCCACAATCTTTTAAAAGCTGGTTTGAGGAACTTATTTTTTGAGAGCTTATTTTCTAAAATAATCCACAATCTTTGTCACCCAAACAAAGATTTATTTTTTTATTTTTTACCAAAGCTTATTTTTCAACAAAATAATCTTAAGCCTTCATAATCTTCCATAATCTTGGGCGCTAAACATAGCCTTAATGGACAAAAAATGAATCGGGCTTGATATTTTACAATGTTAAGTAATTTTAAAAAAGAAGAAAACTATGTATAAAAAAAAGCTTACAAAAAGACATTGATGATGATTCCACAAAAGACTTTGACTCAGGCTCTAAAAAGTCAGCACATGTTTCTGGCATCTTTTCAAGAATGCACTCAAGTTATCGGACCACATTTGTTGGCCTTTTGTCGCGCTTATCGTTGCAACACTAAAGAGCTAAAGATACAAACTTTTCAATACATTGAGAAGGGTATGAACCCATTTTATTATGGGAAAATGCCCAAAGTAGACTAGTTGCCTCAGGTCACATCACTTTCTAGATCCTTTTTTTTGGGCGTGCTTTTAATGGATCGGTTGCCTTGGCAACCTGTGATGTTTGAACCACAAATCGAGACAAGTGTCCCAATTACAAATCAAGTACCAAAACTGAAATGACTAAATAACCCCTCTATACTAAATGTTATTATAAAATATATATTTCATCTTCACCAAATATCCGGCCAACTACACCACCATCCCAACACCGCCTCCACCAAATCACCACCATTTCCTGCCACCCGCCGCCTGCCATCACTAGCACCACCACCACTACCAAAACTTTATGAAAAAAAGTAATCCAGTCCTCAAACAAAAGTCAACAGATCCAAGTCTTCCACGCAAAACTGACAAAACGTCTCAGATTAGATCAATAAACATAATTAAAGTGGTCATAAAAATCAAAACTTTATGGAAGAACCGGTAATCCAGTCTTCAAAGCATGATTTAAAGGACCACATTCGTCTACCGCAGTCGCAAAACTTATGGAAAAACTAGTAATTCGGTCCTCAGAGTGGCCTCGCTACGTGTCGAATCAATAAACTAGATCAAAGTCACGTAAAAATCATAATTTTTTGATTAAAAACCAGCAACTCCGTTTTCAGAACATCGATATCCCAGATCGAATCAAGAAGACTTGAATTATGATATAAAAATCAAAACTTTGTAGAAGAATCAGTAATCCTGTGACTGAATTCTTCTACAACAAGTGGCGAAACATTGCAGATCGAATCGATAAGTCAATTTTTGAGTAATCAAGTCCTAATAACACCTGAGATTGAATCAATAACCTAGATCAAAGTGAATCATGATGCAATCTTAATTGAGAAAGTCAACATTCATAAGTCAAAGATCCAAAAGTCAAATATCTGTTAAACTGTTTGGGCGCCAAAAAAGTTATAATCCAAATCACCCATTTAGCTTAAATACCACATTGTAATCATTTTAGAAAAATTCATGTTTGTAACTAAACTCTCTCAATTTCCTCTGTAACAACTTGTAACAAAACCATCAATAATGCATAACAAATCATTTCGAAACTAATTCTTCATTAAGAGATTCATTGTGCATTTGTTTCCATTGAGATTAGTTCTTCATTTCTTTGATTTCTATAACTTGTACGTTTCAATTGGTATTCAGAGCCCTTTTCTGGCACCATATTATCTTCAAGAGTGTTATATTGGCATTCTTGATTTTCTGGTCATCTACTCCATTTCAATTCAAGAAGAAACGATTATTTTTCTGGCGAAGTTAGGCACCACTAACTTCACCAGTTTTTTTTACATCAGATTAGTGTCAAACAATTATACGGTCATAAGATTAGCCCATAGTGGTTAAAGTCTCTAATCTTGAACAAGCTGATCAGAAGCAATTGGTTTGAATAATCAAGAACAGATTCATTGGTAGTTATCACCCATAGTTGATGAGTTGTGGTAATATCAATTCAAGAATGGTGAAAACAAGATCCAATGGTCATGGTGAGAATCTACATGATGATTCAGTTGGGAATCAGTCTCTAGAAATCAAACTTGATACGAGATGATGGCTGCAATAACATCACTACAGACTCATCGCAACTGCTTTGGAAAACAAGGTTGATCATGGTGAAGGTACTAGTCGAAGGAGGGAGAATCTTGGTGTTCTTGGCAACAATGGTAGAAATGGTGGTCAATTGGTCACACGGTATGGGAGAATGTCTAAGATGGAATTCCCAAGATTCAGTGGTGAAGATGTTAAAGGATGGATATTCAGGTGCAGACAGTTCTTTTGTCTTGATAAGGTGGAAGATGAGTTGAAAGTGGGAATTGCTGCCATGCATGTGTATGACAAGGCATTAGTGTGGCATCAATAGTTCATTAAAAGATATGGTGACAATAGCCCTTGAGAAGTGTATGAGCAACAAGTTTTGAAGAGATTTGGGTCAGTCTTTGAAGATCCAATGATGGATTTAAAGAATCTAAAGCAAACTGGTAGTGTGCAGTAGTATCAAGACTTGTTTGAAGATTTGATGACTAAGGTGGAGTTGAGTGAAGATTATGCTATCAGTTTGTTCATTGGGGGCTTAAAGGATGAGATTGGAATGCCCATTAGAATGTTTAAGTTGCCAACATTGGTGGAGGCTTATTGTCAGGCAAAGAAACAAGAAGCTATCAATGTTGTCTTGAGGCCAAGGTATAATTCTTACACATTCAACAATAAATATGTTACTTCTGGTTATGTTAACAAAAGGGTGGGATTATTAACTAAACCAATTAATTGTACTTTGTCTTTGCCTGATTCTACGCATAATGATGTACAAAGAAACAATAGTGGGACACCCTGTAGGAAACAATTGACCCAAAAGGAGCTGGAAGAAAAAAAGAGCAAAGAATCATTGTTTCTATTATGACCAAAGATATGTTCCTTGTCATAAGTGCTTTGGTTAGTTGTATTCTTTGGAAGTAGTAGTGGAAAGGGAAAAGGGTGTTTGGAGGAAGAGGAAGAAAGTTATGAGATAGTTGAAGAAGTTGACTGTCAAAATTTGAACTTAAAACTCTTAGAAAGTGGTCCTCAAATTTCCCTAAATGCTTTGTCTGGTGTTAAAACTGGATCTTGTTTTTTATTTTTTTATGTTAAATTTTATAAATACTAATTTTCAATTATCTAACCAAATGGTTGTGAGTTCAAGTCTTGTTTAAGACATGTGAGATAGATTTGTGTTATATATTGTGACTTGTGAGATAGTTAAAACTGTCGTTCTAAAAAAAGAAAAATTAAAATTTTTAGATAGTTTATAATAAGAATGTCTAATATTATACAAATGTTGTTATTGTGAGTGTTAGGGTATGTTTGGCAACAATAAATGTTGTTGGTGCTGGTGTTGATGTTGATGCTGGTGTTGATGCTGATGCTGGTGTTGTTGCTAAAAAATATTAAAGTGATAGCTTTTTTTGTAGTGGTGTTTGAAAAACTAGCTGGTGGATTAAAGTGTAAAATGAAAAAAATTGTGATAAATAAGCTCCACAATCTTTTAAAAGCTGGTTTGAGGAACTTATTTTTTGAGAGCTTATTTTCTAAAATAATCCACAATCTTTGTCACCCAAACAAAGATTTATTTTTTTATTTTTTACCAAAGCTTATTTTTCAACAAAATAATCTTAAGCCTTCATAATCTTCCATAATCTTGGGCGCTAAACATAGCCTTAATGGACAAAAAATGAATCGGGCTTGATATTTTACAATGTTAAGTAATTTTAAAAAAGAAGAAAACTATGTATAAAAAATTGTGTTGGTTACAAATATACAACTCTATGAGCTTACAAAAAGGCATTGATGATGATTCCAAAAAAGACTTTGACTCAGGCTCTAAAAAGTCAGCACATGTTTCTAGCATCTTTTCAAGAATGCACTCAAGTTATCGGACCACATTTGTTGGCCTTTTGTCGCGCTTATCGTTGCAACACTAAAGAGCTAAAGATACAAACTTTTCAATACATTGAGAAGGGTATGAACCCATTTTATTATGGGAAAATTCCCAAAGTAGATTAGTTGCCTCAGGTCACATCACTTTCTAGATCCTTTTTTTGGGCGTGCTTTTAATGGATCGGTTGCCTTGGCAACCTGTGATGTTTGAACCACAAATCGACACGTGTCAACGACAATCGACAAGTGTCCCAAGTACAAATCAAGTACCAAAACTGAAATGACTAAATAGCCCCTCTATACTAAATGTTATTATAAAATATATATTTCATCTTCACCAAATATCCGGCCAACTACACCACCATCCCAACACCGCCTCCACCAAATCACCACCATTTCCTGCCACCCGCCGCCTGCCATCACTAGCACTACCACCACTACCAAAACTTTATGAAAAAAAAGTAATCCAGTCCTCAAACAAAAGTCAACAGATCCAAGTCTTCCACGCAAAACTGACAAAACGTCTCAGATTAGATCAATAAACATAATTAAAGTGGTCATAAAAATCAAAACTTTATGGAAGAACCGGTAATCCAGTCTTCAAAGCATGATTTAAAGGACCACATTCGTCTACCGCAGTCGCAAAACTTATGGAAAAACTAGTAATTCGGTCCTCAGAGTGGCCTCGCTACGTGTCGAATCAATAAACTAGATCAAAGTCACGTAAAAATCATAATTTTTTGATTAAAAACCAGCAACTCCGTCCTCAGAACATCGATATCCCAGATCGAATCAAGAAGACTTGAATTATGATATAAAAATCAAAACTTTGTAGAAGAATCAGTAATCCCGTGACTGAATTCTTCTACAACAAGTGGCGAAACATTGCAGATCGAATCGATAAGTCAAATTTTGAGTAATCAAGTCCTAATAACACCTGAGATCGAATCAATAACCTAGATCAAAGTGAATCATGATGCAAGCTTAATTGAGAAAGTCAACATAAGTCAACGTTCATAAGTCAAAGATCCAAAAGTCAAATATCTGTTAAACTGTTTGGGCGCCAAAAAAGTTATAATCCAAATCACCCATTTAGCTTAAATACCACATTGTAATCATTTTAGAAAAATTCATGTTTGTAACTAAACTCTCTCAATTTCCTCTGTAACAACTTGTAACAAAACCATCAATAATGCATAACAAATCATTTCGAAACTAATTCTTCATTAAGAGATTCATTGTGCATTTGTTTCCATTGAGATTAGTTCTTCATTTCTTTGATTTCTATAACTTGTACGTTTCAATTGGTATTCAGAGCCCTTTTCTGGCACCATATTATCTTCAAGAGTGTTATATTGGCATTCTTGATTTTTTGGTCATCTACTCCATTTCAATTCCGGCAAGAAACGATTATTTTTCTGGCGAAGTTAGGCACCACTAACTTCACCAGTTTTTTTTACATCAGATTAGTGTCAAACAATTATACGGTCATAAGATTAGCCCATAGTGGTTAAAGTCTCTAATCTTGAACAAGCTGATCAGAAGCAATTGGTTTGAATAATCAAGAACAGATTCATTGGTAGTTATCACCCATAGTTGATGAGTTGTGGTAATATCAATTCAAGAATGGTGCAAACAAGATCCAATGGTCATGGTGAGAATCCACATGATGATTCAGTTGGGAATCAGTCTCTAGAAAGCAAACTTGATACGAGATGATGGGTGCAATAACATCACTACAGACTACTGCAACTGCTTTGGAAAACAAGGTTGATCATGGTGAAGGTACTAGTCGAAGGAGGGAGAATCTTGGTGTTCTTGGCAACAATGGTAGAAATGGTGGTCAATTGGTCACACGGTATGGGAGAATGTCTAAGATGGAATTCCCAAGATTCAGTGGTGAAGATGTTAAAGGATGGATATTCAGGTGCAGACAGTTCTTTTGTCTTGATAAGGTGGAAGATGAGTTGAAAGTGGGAATTGCTGCCATGCATGTGTATGACAAGGCATTAGTGTGGCATCAATAGTTCATTAAAAGATATGGTGACAATAGCCCTTGGGAAGTGTATGAGCAACAAGTTTTGAAGAGATTTGGGTCAGTCTTTGAAGATCCAATGATGGATTTAAAGAATCTAAAGCAAACTGGTAGTGTGCAGTAGTATCAAGACTTGTTTGAAGATTTAATGACTAAGGTGGAGTTGAGTGAAGATTATGCTATCAGTTTGTTCATTGGGGGCTTAAAGGATGAGATTGGAATGCCCATTAGAATGTTTAGGTTGCCAACATTGGTGGAGGCTTATTGTTAGGCAAAGAAACAAGAAGCTAACAATGCTGCCTTGAGGCCAAGGTATAATTCTTACACATCCAACAATGAATATGTTACTTCTGGTTATGTTAACAAAGGGTTGGGATTATTAACTAAACCAGTTAATTTTACTTTGTCTTTGCCTGTTCTACTCATAATGATGTACAAAGAAACAATAGTGGAACACCCTGTAGGAAACAATTGACCCAAAAGGAGCTGGAAGAAAAAAAGCAAAGAATCAATGTTTCTATTATGACCAAAGATATGTTCCTTGTCATAAGTGCTCTGGTCAGTTGTATTCTTTGGAAGTAGTAGTGGAAAGGGAAAAAGGGTGCTTGGAGGAAGAGGAAGAAAGTTATGAGATAGTTGAAGAAGTTGACTGTCAAAATTTGAGCTTAAAACTCTTAGAAAATGGTCCTCAAATTTCCCTAAATGCTTTGTCTGGTGTTAATTCCTATCAAACTATGAGAATGAGGGGTATGGTAGGGAAACAAACATTGCATATACTGGTAGATTATGGCAGTACTCACAATTTTCTAGATGTTCAAACTGTTAGAAATTTTGGGCTGCAATTTGAGAAAAACTTCACCATTGTATGTTTCTATAGCAAATGGTCAAAGTATGTTAAGCAACTATGAGTGTAAGGATTTCCAGTGGAGTTTGCATGGTCAAACCTTCACTAGTGATGTTATGTTGATACCCTTGGGTGGTTGTGAAATGGTGTTGGGTATAAAAAGGCTATCAACACTTGGAAAGATCTTGTTTGACTTGAAATACTTGACTATGGAGTTTATGATCAATAAAAGGAGAATGTTGTTGAGAGGAACAAAGAATTCTTCAGTTCAATGGATGCAGGGAAAATATGTAGGGAGTGGTGCTCAGTTAAGACAAAATGAATTACTTTCTATGATGCTTTGTGTGTATTCTATGGAATTGTGTAAAATGGAAGGGGTTAGTGAAATTAATCCAAAGGTAGAAGAAGTGTTGACTAAGTTTGAAAGGGTGTTTGATGTGCCCATTGAATTACCTCCCAAAAGGACTCATGATCACCATATCCCACTTATGCCAAACACTCCTCCAACTAATGTGAGACCATACAAGCACCCTCCTAATAAAAAAAAATATGCCATAGAAGTCATGGTAAAAGAGCTACTTGAATTAGGTGTGATCAGAACTAGTAAGAGCTCCTTTTCTTCACCAATTGTGATGGTTAATAAAAAAGAAGGCTCATAAAGAATGTGTGTAGACTAAAAACAATTGACCAAGTATACATTCAAAGACAAGTTCCTTATCCCTATGATTGAAGAATGAATGGATGAGTTGGGTAGAGCTATAGTATATTCTAAACTTGATTTGAGGTATGGTTACCATCAAATAAGAATGAAAGAAGAAGACATTGGAAGGACTACTTCCAAATCGCCCATAGACTAAAACACAATACACCATGGAGGATCTTATTGATCTGAGAGCATGTAGCGATATCTGGCACATAAAACAATGGAAAGACAGGAGAAAGATCAAGATTCAACTAACTCCACGCCTTTCCCCAAACCTTTAAGACTTGAGGATAATTGATACAACAATTATCAATCTCTTCTAAGGTATGATCACAGAACGGGCACACGACAGAGGGCAATGCAACATCACGATGGGAGTCTGGTACAGACTGGAACGGGTAGACAAACGCTTAAAGGAAGCCCACTGTTGGGATATGAAAGTGCTGAAGACATGAAAGTACTGAAGATATGAAAGTACTGTAAGCTGCAAATTACTGGAAAAAGTCAAAGAGTCAAAGTACTGCTAAAGACAAAGTCAAAGTACTGCACCTAGAAGTCAAAGTATTGCAAGAACAAAAGAACTGTTTTATTCGTTTATGGAAAGTATTGTATTCTATGTTTAGATTACTTGTCGTACAAGGTTATCAATTGTAAACCGACTAGGATATCCTTGAGCCTATAAAAGGACTCCTAGATTGGTATTAGAGGTACGATTGCGTATGAGTCTATGAGTTTTAGAGTTTACGAATTCACAAGTTGTTTAGAGTTTTAGAGAAAAGTTCGATTATCTTAGAGTTGTATTAGAGTATCTGCATAATAAGCAGATTTAGAGTTTATAATAAAAGGTTATTCTTCTTAGCTTTGTTAAGTAAATTTCGCGTACTTGATAAAGATTGCTCAGTGTTTCTTTGTTAATAACTTAGGATTTATCCGAGGTTGTTAAACCTTAACAAGCTAGTTAAGTTAGTTTGATTAAAGTATATCGATCCAACAAGTGGTATCAGATCTTGTGTGGAAACTCTGACTAAGAAGAAAACCTGAAGATGTCGACTGAAGCTGCATCAACTCCTATCACAGAGGTATGTTCTAAGTGTCATGATTTTTATCAAAAAGTACTTAATGCTTATGTTTACGAAAGAGATAACTGTATAAAGGCTAGGTCTGAGGTAGCTGGTTATCAAATAACCTTAGAATCTATGGAAGCCAAAATCTTAGCACATGAAACTAATGAAGTAGCTTGGGCTGAAAAATATGAACAACAGGATTACCAGTTAAAACTTAGTGAATGGAAATTAAACTGTAAAATTGCTGAAATTGAGAAATTAACTAAGGAAAGAGATGATTTATTAGCCAAGTTTGCTGCATGGGGAGAGTCTGGTCTGTCACATGTTTCTTATGTTCAAAAACAGCAAAGAGCCTACCTTAAAACTGGATTAGGTTTTGGAATGGATTTTAGTAAATTAGAAGAAAACCAATCTAGTGATCAGGATGAAGGTGATTTTGAGGATATAATTACTAGTGATGAAGAACTCATTAATTATGTAGATACATCTAGTAATGAGGGTTCCATAAGTGATTCACCTCCTGAAAATAAGAAAGCTAATGATTATCATGATGTTCCTCATCCCACTGGCATTCATCAACCCCCTAGGCCTGATGTTTCTCGTTTTGGAGTAGACAGTCTAGAGTTTAGGAAAAAGCTAGTTGCTCAATCTAGGTCTGAAAAACCCAAAGAACCTGTTGAAAACGATGTTCAAAATCAAGCAGTACCTTTAAATCAAAGTACTGCTCCACAAGCAATACCTTCTTCAAAACCTTTTCAAAACAAGTATCGCTAAACCTTTTGGGATAATTTTGGTCAAAACAAGTTTAATCATTCACCAAGAAGGCAAAATAATTTTGGGCATAGACATAGAAAATGTCACTTTGGAAGTATGGGTCAGAAACTGTGTTTTGTGTGTTTTAGTCCCACTCATCTAATTAAGGATTGTGAACATCACTGTAATACCTTAGAAAATTTCCAAAGAACAGGTATGCCAACCAGAAACCTAGAGAGCACAAACCAGTCTGGAATAATTCAAATAGGGTCAATCACGTAAATTTCTCACCAGATCATAGATACCCACATCGAGAAAACCTTTTTCAAAACCTTCAGATCTCACAAGATTCTCCAAAGTACAGCACTCGACCAAGACTTTCTCAAAGTAACTGCTCGCACAAAACAAGGTAATGAACATACTACTTGGAATAGGAATCCTAGGATATCTCACTATCAACCTAGAAGGTATTACAATTCATATAGGAGATTTAGATCACAGGAACCACGTGTTAAAACAGAATGGGTTAAGAGGGAAAGTATCAGAGGGACAGACAGTACTTTCAACAAAAAGTGAATCAGATGTTTTTGTGATACAAGAAAAAGAGATTTGTGTTGAAAAACCAGAAAGCTTTGTTGAAAATCCACATGTTTTGAATAACAAGATAATACTGGATCATGCTTTAGAAAACAGTGGAGATTATATACTCAAAGAATGTGAGTATGTCACTCCACAAGGGGCACACAAGTCAGTAATGGCTTGGATTCCTCAAAGCAACTAACCTTTTCATTCTATTAGACAGGGCAACCCGACAGAGGTACTTAAAGATCATATTATTGTTGATGGTGGTTGTTCTGTTAGCATGACAGGAGACAAGGAGTTTCTGTCAGATGTTTTGGAGTATATTAGTTAGTAAGCTACATTTAAGGGGAGGACTATTTAGTATTTGTATAGTCCTGTGCATTGCTTGAGGGGAGGATAGTTATGTTTATACTGAAGAAATTGGAAAAGTACTGTTTTTCCTGAAAGTACTGCTTGGGAAAGTACTGCTTATGTGGAAAGTACTGTTTGTCTTATTCAAAGTACTGTTCCAACGGTTATATTGCGGGGTACTTAATGCTAACGGTAACAATGTTTTTATGGGTTGTGATTTTTCAAATCTTACCTATAAATAACTACTTTCCGATTTTCCCTCTTATATTGATACATTAGCATCTTTTCCTTCTTTCTCTCATCATATCCATATTCTCCGATTTCAACTCTTTTCTTCTTACATAATCAACAATGGCAAATCGTCCTACTGTTTCAAAGCATAATATGGTCGCTAATTTGGATAAGACTGACGCGAATATACTTTTTCATAATATAATTGATTATCTTACTGGTTCGGCTATCAGTTATGCTCTTTTAGTGGAGCCGGATATAATTGAGCCCTGGATTCAAGAATTTTGGGCTAATGCTAGAGATAACATGGAGAATGATGAATATTATATTAGATCAACAGTTGCTAGAAGAACTGTTAAGATTATCAAGCCTCCATCCGAGAAGATTTATTGTTCAATGATGCAGATGGGTCCGTAAGGTTTGATCGCAGTTGATATGGGATACTTTTCGACATATTGGTTATGAAGGATCTTTGAATGAACAAACGTTTAGAAAACAACTATTTTGTCCTCATTGGAAATTTTTGGTTCATGTGTTGCTCCATTGCATAAGTGCTAAGAGTACCTCTTGGGAGCAGTTTGGGTCAAATATAGCATCTGCTATGGTTGGGTTAGCTACAGACAGAGTTTTTCACTTCTCAAGGCTAATACTGGATGGAATGCTCTCACATATTTCCCATGGATCTACTTGGCTAATGTACCCAAGGTTTATACAAGTTTTCTTAAACAAGCAACTTGCTGATGTGCCAAAACCTACAGATTTTTTGCCTGTTATTGTTCAACAATCGAAAATTTTTACCTTTATGGCAAAAAGGAGTGCTTTATTCAGGGGTTCAGATACTCCTTTAACTAC
Organism: Chrysanthemum makinoi; assembly: GCA_910596185.1. Classification (NCBI taxonomy): domain Eukaryota; kingdom Viridiplantae; phylum Streptophyta; class Magnoliopsida; order Asterales; family Asteraceae; genus Chrysanthemum; species Chrysanthemum makinoi. The sequence continues at coordinate 88,191,163 of OU343225.1, forward strand.
TTCCATGATGGATGTTGTTCAGGCTGTTAGAGCTGATACTGACGCTGATGAAGCTACTGCAAGTACTGCATCTGCAAGTACTGCATCTGCAAGTAGTGCTTCTCCACACGCTGCATCAAAAGAAGGTACTGCATCTCCACAAGGTACTACTTCCCCAAGTACTGAACTTCAAGAAGATGTTGCAGTTTCACCTTCTCCATCTCCACAAGGGTCTGTTCCTGCTTCTCAATCAGAGGAACAATCGCTTATTCAAGGAGAGGATTCACATACCATACCTCCTGATGAAATCACATTGGATAATTATGTTTTGACAAGGGAATTGGTTAAGTTGAAAAGACTACTGAGGTTCAAGCCAAACAGATAAAGAAATTAAAACTGAAGTTTAGAAGGCTAAAGACTTTTGTGTGGCCATTAGTTCAAGAATTTCGTATCTGGGTTAAATCAAAGAAAAGGGCGCAAAAGCAGTCTAGGAAAAACAAACGCCACAAGGTTCATCAACAATCTTCTGTCCAATTGGGGAGGAATTTGGAAGAAGAAAATTTGAAAGAAGATGTTGAGAAGGAGAAAGAACCTGAAGGTACTGATGAACAAGAAAAGATCATTCAAGATACTGAGGAACAAGAGGAACAAGTTCAAGTTCAAGGTACTGAACAACAAAGTACTACTCTTCAGCAAAGTACTTTTAGACAAGAGGTAATAACTCCAAGAGTTTTGAATTTTGAAGAGGAAGCTGGTCCTTCTACAACTGTTATACAAGAAGAGGAGGAAGCTACACTCAAACCTATTCATTCTGCAAGTGATGATGAGTTCATTGCTACAATTTTAGAAGATTTATCACAACCTAGAGGTGGTGTTACTATTCGAGAAGTGCAAGAACATGAACAACAAAGAACTTCTCAACCTGCAATTGATCCTAAGGATAAAGGGAAAGGTGTTTTAGTAGAAGTAAAGAAGAAGAAACTTACTTTGGCAGAAATTAGAGAAATTGAAGTTGCTAGGAATGAAGCTGCTGCTAGAAAGCTTCAAGAAGAGTTAAATGCTAAAGATAGAGCAGCTCAAGAAGCTCAAGAAGCTCAAAGTAGAGAAGCGGCTAAAAAGTTGCAAGAGCAATTAAATGTTGAAGCTGATGAACCATTACAATCACCTACTCCTGTTAGATATATGCCTAGAAGACCTAATTTAGCTAAGGACAGGAATGCTATGATGGCTTATTTGAAAGGTCGAGGGTATAAAGGATTGCAGAAGCTGAACTATGTTGACATGAAAAGACTCTATGATGCTGAAACAGAGGCTTATAAGAAGAGTGTTGCAGATATCAAAGATTTTAGAGAAGAAGCTTCTTGGAGCTGAAAGGAAGAAGAGCTTAAAAAGAAAAAGAAAAACTGAAGTTACAGATAGACAGTTCTCAAAGAAAGAAAGAGTTGAATTAAGATCTGAGTCTAAAGATGCATTAAGAAATTATCTCAGAGTGGTAGATTTTGATTATTCAAAAGAAGATGCTGACATGAAGATGAACAGATCTCAGATTAGTGCTTTTGATGTTGTGAAATCCAAAGAAGGAGATTATATGATTTTTCATAAAGAAGATGAAAGCTTCAAAGTTTTCAATAGGCTATGGGATTTGTTACATATTATAGATAGAGTGGATCTATTCTATCTATATAATGTGGTGAAAGCTTATTTTGGAGATATTCCATCAGAAGGAATTGTTCTAGTTTTGCTTGGAGATCTCATAACCATGTGGGAAATAGAAGAGGAAAGCACTGATGATATTTGGAAAAATCAAGAAAACTGGGAAATTGTTTGCTGGAGATTCTTTGAAGAGTCTGTAGTTCATGTTTTAGAGTCGGGCGAATGGTAAAATGATACACATGTTTGTAAACGAAGATATCCTCTCACACTTGAGCTCATGAGAAGAATGCTAGAGCATGGATTGGAAGTAGAAGAGGATAATTAAACTGCTTGCATGGTTATCAATCTATTTATCAACTGGACTATTATTGCTGAAGAAGATGAGTAAACTGGTATGAGTTTTATTGAATAATTTATTTTTGATAAATCAGTACTTTATTCAAAGTACTGCTGATCAAACAGTACTTTCTTCAAAAGTATTGCTTGCAGCTTTTTAAAACCAGTTAAGTGATTTTTGAAAGATATCTTTTGTTAAATAACCAAATATTTTGAGACAAAGGTTAAATGAATTAAATGGATTTTGAGATGGAAACATCAATAGGTAATCAATCCACCATGGTTACAAAAGGATTGGCTAATCCATGAGCAAACGGCTCTGGTAAAGATATATCAAATCCGTTTTTAGTTGACAACTTGCTAATAAGTTGTATGGTAATCAACTCACCATATCAGTTAATGTGAAGAGTTGGCTAGCCCACAAGGAAAATGGCTTGTGGTAAAGGCAGTGGAAAAACCATTATTGGTAATTAGTTCACCATTAGATAGAAGAACTAACTAGTCCAGAAGGGTACAACTTTTGGTAAAGACAAATCAAATCTGTTGATAGCTGATGATTTGCTAAAAATCATATGGTTATCAATGTACCATGGTCTTACACACCAAAACATTTGGCTACTCCAAAGATAATGGCTTTGGTAAAGAGATCTAAATCCATTAAATTTTCAATGATTCACCTCTCACAGGAGTTAACACACCTGGAAGTGATGAGAATAGTATGCAACTTAAACTGAATTAATGTACAAATTGTCATATGTTGCTGTGTTGCTGAAAAGATGGAGCTTACTGGATGCTGTTGAGAAAGAACAATTCTAAGAGATACTTTGACAAGCACATACACTACAGAGATACAATCTAAAGACTAAGAAACAATCTGTCCTTAAAGATGAAGCTGTTAAAGATATATTTACAAAGGAACTTGAAGTCAAGCAAGTAGAATTCAAGTTAGGGGAGGATTGTTGGGATATGAAAGTGCTGAAGACATGAAAGTACTAAAGATATGAAAGTACTGTAAGCTGCAAAGTACTAGAAAAAGTCAAAGAGTCAAAGTACTGCACCTAGAAGTCAAAGTACTGCAAGAACAAAAGAACTGTTTTATTCGTTTATGGAAAGTATTGTATTCTATGTTTAGATTACTTGTCGTACAAGGTTATCAATTGTAAACCGACTAGGATATCCTTGAGCCTATAAAAGGAATCCTAGATTGGTATTAAAGGTATGATTGCGTATGAGTCTATGAGTTTTAGAGTTTACGAATTCACAAGTTGTTTAGAGTTTTAGAGAAAAGTTCGATTATCTTAGAGTTGTATTAGAGTATATGCATAATAAGCAGATTTAGAGTTTATAATAAAAGGTTATTCTTCTTAGCTTTGTTAAGTAAATTCCGCGTACTTGATAAAGATTGCTCAGTGTTTCTTTGTTAATAACTTAGGATTTATCCGAGGTTGTTAAACCTTAACAAGCTAGTTAAGTTAGTTTGATTAAAGTATATCGATCCAACACCCACGAAACGCAAATACCGACCTTACGAGGAATCCAAGAGTTCCATTGGCAATGACTGTCATTGATAGAGTCACTCATCATCGAGTCCTGGATGGATTTTACCAGACTTAACCTTGAATTTATTGGGTTAATCCTAATCTGCTGGAACCAAAGGCAGTTATAGTTAGTTAGAAAAGCAGTTATATGGCAGTTACCCTAAAGGGACACAACTGTTGGTTCAAACGAACCATCACAACCCTTAAAACATGCCTTTTCATTTTGTACAAATAGATAGAACATGTATACAAACAAATGATGATGATATTAATAAAACATTTGTATTTTATAGTTGCAATTTCATATTCCTATTTTTGGTATATTGTGACTAAGTTAGATCATAGATTCGTCAAAAAGGCCAACAATTGGTATCAGAGTAGGTTTGGTTGTTAACCAAATCATCATATACTAGGAATACAAAACTTTTTATCCCTGTTTTGAATCAAACTGTATCAGTTTCTTTTTCGGCTAATTTTTTGAAAAAACGCATTGAACACTCAAATCAGAAAATCATATCAGTGTGTTACTCAAATAATTTAGCAAGAGAGTCCAATTTATGTCACCAAGGGATCAATCACTTCTGTGATCAATCAACCGGCATTAGAAAGGCGTTCATCTTGTGGTCGCCTTTTGCAAACTCAATTTCAAGAATCAACAAACCGAAAAAAAACCCATAACCCAGAATCAATCATTAGGTTAGGCACGGTTACAACAAATTTGAAACAGAAAATATATCCAATCAGACAACATAGGTCATCATCTAGGGGCAAAAAACCGATTCAAGAAAAACAAGGGACAAACACACCTGTTTTTGAAGAATCAAGACTCGCACCCTTAAATAGAATCATCAATTGATTCAATTTGTCCATAGAAGGACAATAAAACAATCGGTATTAAGCAAATCCCCAAACTGTGAAACCCTAATTTCGCACAAATCGGAGGATTACTGTGGTTCAAGAGGAAACCACCAACCGAAGAGAAGAAATGGTGTCACAAGCCATATAATCAGTGGTCAACCACCACAAGAAGTATAGAAGACGAAACTAAGTCTCAAGGAAGAGACGCGTTTCATCTCAAAAGAATGAGAGGCGCAGAAGTTTTAGGGCATCACCAGGAACCAACAAAAACGGGCTACGGGTATATTAACCATACCAGGTTCCAAAACTTACAAAACACACCCTCCACTTTTATTTTTTTTATATAGTATATATTAGTATTAATGATATATATTGTATAGAATTGTAGGAAAAATTACTACTTTTAATTTTAAGTTAGTACTTTTTCGAGGTCTTAGAAAATATAATAACTTAGTGATTATACTGCTTGTTATATTAGAGGAATAATTTAAGGAGTAATTAACCTTAGGTTATTCGACTTAGAATATCAAAATCTCCAAGGATAGTTTTTTTTATAAATAAATAACTAGTCCCTATAAGTTATAGTTAGCCTGTAAGGCACAAAAATAAACGAGCTCGTAAGAAAAGAAATTTCGAGACACTAAGTGTTAGATATTTCATTTGGAGATTTTATTCAATATCCTAGAGATATGACGAAAGATAGTGGAGAAAGTTCAAAGAAGGAAGTAAGTACTACTAGTACACCTCAATTCCAATGTCCGATGCTAAAACCCTCGAATTACTCATTATGGGCAATTCGAATGCAAATCATTCTTGAAGCGAATGGTTTATGGGAAATGATAGAGCCGTTAGAAACGACTCAAACGTATAACAAGAAAGATAAGACTGCTATCGCATTCCTTTACCAATCTTTACCCGAAGAACAATTGCTTTAAATAACAAAGCACAAAACCGGGAAAGCCATATGGGATCCTTTGAAGACTATACACGTTGGTGAACAAAGAGTTCAACAAGCATGATTACAAACACTCGAATCTGAATTTGAGATGTTACATATGAAGGAAGATGAGACAATCGACACCTTCACCGGAAAAATAACAATAATAGTAAACAAAGCTGCTAGTATAGAGCACTCAATTGAAGATCAAACAATAGTAAAAAAGCTATTAAATGTTGTACCTGATACGTATATGCAAATAGTTGCATCAATAGAGCAATATTCTGATCTAAGTAAAATGACAATGGAAGAAGCACTTGGAAGACTCAAGACATATGAGGAAAGGATTAAGTACAAGAAAGGTAAACAAGTGGACAATCTAGAGAAACTGATGTTCACATGACATGAAAATAAAGGAAAGTATTTTAGAGGACGTGGACGTGGAAAATATAAATTTTCACAAGGAAAGAACCACGAGAAATTTAAGGAAGAGAAGAAAGACGGAGAAACCTCTCATAACAACTTCAAGAAATCAAGCTATGATACTAGCAAATTACAATGTTACAAGTGTAACAAGATAGGGCATATCGCACCTAAATTTCCTAAAAGCACAAAGTCAAATGAGCAATCTAATCTTGTTGAAAAAGACTTAGAACCAACCCTATTAATGGCAATATTAGAAGACTCAGATAAAGGGAAACAAGTAAAAGAAGTTGAATGTTAGCCTTAATAGTTTTTATTAGAAGTGATGGTCATTCACATTTAGGAACTTTATATCGTGTGTTATACATCGTGATAAAATAGTCAACGGGCTCGTGGATTGGACTAAGCTAAATGGGTACTAGTTATGTTAAGCTTGCCTTTTATCCAATCCAACCCATGTCCAACCCACGAAGCCCATAGAAAGCCTTTTAGGGCATCATGTTACTTGTACTATAAATACCCCCTCAAAGTCTCATTTGAGGGGTGTGCTTGAGTGTGTGTGTGTGTGTTTTCATATGAAATATTGTTTTCATTTCTTTCCTTTATCTCTCTAAATACATACACGATCCATATACATCAAGTCACCAAGTTCTTCTCTTCATCTTTCTATTCTTATTTATGCATAACTGTTGTGGTTTATGCATAAAGCGTGTTTGTGTCTAAAGTTGTGATAAGGTATACGTGATAAAAGGGGCTTTACAATTGGTATCAATCGCCTAACAATGGTTTAGGAGTGTTTGTGTTTGTTTTGAAGTTTTGGTACCATACGCGTAAAGCTCTCGCTATACATCTTTGACACGCTTAAAGCTTTGATTTTTACACTTAAAAATTCAAGATTCTTGTGGTTTAAGGTTTATTTGGTGTTAAAGTTTCAGTTTTTTGCAAAAAGTTCGAAGCTTTACGTGTTTTAAATCATTTTTAAACTCGTACGAATTGGGTAGGTCATTTCTACGCATAAGCTATCTAAGCACTTTGGGTGAAAAAGGTCAACATTTTTGTGTTATTCGAGTGTTTTTAAGGCTGTTTGTGCAAGAGAAATTGTTTGAATCACTGAATTTTTTTTACGCGTAGGTCAAAACCCTAGTTCTACGCGTAAGAAAAGTCAACACCCTATTTCTACGCATAAGTTTCTACGCATAAGAGTTTTGTGCAGTTTCTTCGAGCTATAACGGTTACGCAGTGCTTCCCTCACTTGGATAAGTTTGTGGAACACTTCGACTTTGGGATATCTTTTACACTGTGATAGTGTAAAGGATTTTTGGGCAAAACCCTAGATTTACGCATAAGCTAAATCTTACGCGTATAATTTCTTATGCATAAGTATTTTCTTACGCCTAAGCTTGTCTTACGCATAAGTAAATCCTACGCATAAGGATTCTACGTTTAAGTTTTTAGTCTACGCATAACTCTATTGTTACGCGTAACTTGGGTATTACGTGTAAGTTATCTCTAAGGCCTAAGCACAATCTCTACGCCTAAGCATCGTCTACGCGTAACTTGAGGAGACTAAACGTTCAATTTTTGCGCGAAATTCAAAATTTGGTTTAACCTGGAAAATTTTGGTCAAAAATTCAAATTTTTGGACCCAAATTCAAAAATTTTCGGTCAAATTTGGCGTCAAAATTGTCATAACTCAAATTTTTCATACAACCTTAGAATTAATTTTTATAGTGAATTTCAAATTTTGGGAGAAAAAATTTTAGGCAGAACCAAGTTCACGAGTACGACTTTCAGAAAAACTTCAAACGGCAATATCTTACTAAACACAACTCCTCTATCGTTGAATCGATCCTACATCAACTTTATCAGATCATACCTTCATCAATGGCAACTCAACAAGACATTCATGCAGCCGGTGCCGAAAACCGTCCTCCTATGTTGGAAAAAGGTGGTTATCTTCAATGGACAAGTCGTATGCTTCGTTACATAAAGACCAAACCTAACGGAAAACTAATGATTCAATCCATTCAGAATGGACCCTTCAAGCCTCGACAAGTCCAAGTCCCTGGAAATGCTGATGCAACACCTCCCGTCCCACCATCCTCTCATCTTCAAAAAGAATCGAATACATGAAGAGGATCGAAACAAGTCGATGCAGATGACATGGCAATTCATATTGTCCAACTGGGTTTACCTATAGACATCTTTGCTGCAGAGACAGTTGTGAAACTGCTTTCGATATGTGCGAACGTGTTAGACGGCTTTGTCATGGAACAGAAATTGGTCAACAAGACATGGAGAACAAGTTGCTAACTGAATGGGAAAAGTTCACTTCAACTCCAGGAGAATCCATTGAATCCTACTATGGAAGGTTTTGTACTTTGATGAATGAGCTTATTAGAAACAAGTTGGCACCCAGAACTACCGTTCAAAACATCAAGTTCCTGAACAATCTTCCAGAAGAATGGGGACGATATGTCACTATTGTCAACCAAACAAAACACCTTCATCAGTGAACTTTGATCAACTAAACGATTTTCTAAAACAAAACCAAGCTGAAGTGAATGAAGTCAGGAAAGAAAGATTGGCTAAGAATCATGATCCATTGGCACTAATTGCAAAGACTCAACCCTCAGTGAATACACAACAACAAGCTTCATCATCTTCCACCAACAACAACTTGCAGCAATACATTCCACAACCACAAGCCGTTTTCCCTCAACAACAATTCTATCCACCAGAACAACAAGTCATTCAACAACAACAACAGATCCACAATACCAGGAACAAGGAATCACCGATCCTGAAACTGAACAAGAAGTCGCTTTGTTACATGCATTTTCTTTCTTGGGTAAAGCATTCAAAAGTCGCTATTCCACACCAACTAACAACAACCAAAGGATTTCATCAAACACTTGCAACAGGCAAATTGCACAACCGGGTGTGAATATGGGTAATCAAGGTCAAATGGTTGGAGTTATTGGGAATCAGCAGGTATATGCTACTAGATTTCGCATGGGTAATCAGCGGTTCCGTATCGGGTAATCAGTTAGGTCAGAATGTTGGAAATCGATGGGACGAATGTTGGGAATAGAGCAGTGGGTAATCAGAATAGGAATGTTGCAGCTCTAGTCATTGGGAATTATGGAAATGTGAATCAGGGTAATCAGGTTAAGTGTTACAACTGTCAAGGAGTGGGTCACATGGCAAGGAATTTTCCTACTAAGCCGAAAAAGAAGGATCTTGCGTATCTTCAGAAAGCTATCTTGTTGGTACAAAAGGAAAACGCAGGCCTTCAGTTGAGTGTTGAGGAACATGACTTTATGGCTATTATGGATGATTTGGAAGACCTCGAGGAACTCAATGCAAACTGCATCTTTATGGCAAATCTTCAGGAGACTAAGTACGAAACTGACTCTGACGCACCTCCTGTCTATGACGCCAACGCAGATCTCGAGGTACCAATCATTGATCCATGTTATAACAATGTCATATTTGATGTGTTTACTCATGACGAACAGTATTCTGTGACGCCAGCACCTACTTATGATACATACCGACAATCCGAAGTTGTAGCAATACAAACTCAAACTCCGATGTGGATCCTAGTGGAGGCTGTGTGGCACAAAATAATGAGACTGATGAGGAAACATGTGCTTATTTTGAATCATTAATCAATAACTGTGGCATTGAAATTGAGAAAGTTAGAACGGTCAATCGCGAAGTTAAGGCAGCGAATGCTAAATTGACCGCTGAGCTTGAGAGTTACAAAGAGAACGCAAGAGCCTTTGAATTTCATACAAACAAAGTATCCGAATTAGAAATTGGTTATAGAGATTCTGTTTTAAGAGAAAACAATTGCAAATCAAGTATGACACACTTGATGTGAATTTGAACTTGAAAATAAAATCTTTAAACAAGGAAATTTCTGAACTAAATGACCAACTCTCTAAACAAAAAACACTGTTTTCTGATCTTGAAAAAGATAAGAAACAGTTGATTGCTGATTTTTCAAAACGAGAAGATTCTCTTCTTGATGAAATTCTGGATAAAAATGAAACTATCAAAAAATTGGAAAATTTGCTTCTTACAACGGGTCATTCCGCAAAAACAAACAAGATGCTTTCTAATCAAGTAAATCCAATTTTTCATACTGTGCATAAAATGGCTCTTGGTAACACACCTCCTTGTTTCCTCAAGAAAGCTCAGAAAGAACGGAACGTGTTGAACAATGGAAAACCTTTGCATGAACCCATAATTGTACATGATTCTCTTGAAATGTTGGAACTATCTGCGGAGAGTAGATCAAAAATGAAACAAAAACATCCGAAAATCAAACCAATTGATTATAACAAATGGAACAAAATTAATGGTATTTCGTTTGTTTCTCATAAAGAACAATCAACGTTTTCCACACAAAGTGTTTCAAACAAAGTGTCAACACCAGTTTCAAAATCAGTTTCAAAACCACTTGTTGTCTCCAAATCTCTTTCGAACATTGAACAAATGTCTTCAAACAATCCTTTCGAACATTTTAGAAAATGTGAAAACTAGAATTGCAGATCTTCAAGAGAATGTTAAAACTAAAACCAATATTACAACAAACATCTGGTTCAATAGTTTTGATAATGAACAGAAAAAGTTTTTTGAAACTCAAATTGCCCCTCAGCTGAATAACATCAACTCAAGGGTAATTCATTTTGAACAAGCCTTTTTGAAAGAAACAGCTGACTTTGTCAAGGACCATAAATCCCTGGTAAAGCAAGCTAATGAAAGTGTTGAACACATCAAAGTTTTGGAAAAGTTAAATGATTCTCTCTTCGAAGATGTTCTGACTACTGATATTATGTCCATTATTTTACAAACATATTCTGTTGAAGATCATGAAAGACTCCAGTCTGAGACCTCCGAAATTGTTTCAAAATATGAAAAAGCTCTTGAAAAACTTGAAAAAGAAAATGTCTCATATTTTAAACAACTTGATCGAAAAACTGAGGAATGCAAGTATGACAAACTGTCGTATGAGCGTGCCTACAATGACATGAAAGCGAAAAATGATCTTTTGAGGGCTCAGCTGGAAAGTCAAAAAGGAAAGGCAGTGGATACTGTGATTTCAAAACCATTGACTGCGGAGAAAGCAAATGTTCCCAAACCGGTTTCCAAACCAAAAATGTCTGTTTCTATGCCTCTTCCAAAAGTCAATGAGAAAAATGTTTCATCAAAACCAGTCACTCCACCTGCCCTACCTAAACAACATGTTGATAAAGGAAAAGCGGTTATCGAGAAACCAAAAGTTTTAGCACCTGGCCTTTTTAAGATGAGTACCACTAATGAGTCTGCCTCCACATCTAAAACATATGGAACAAACGACATAAGTTTAGAAAAGCACTCTAAAGAGACTAGGAAAGCTGAAACCACCTCCCTTCATAACAATGTGAATCCTAATGCGTGTGCCTTACCTTCTACAAGACTATAAAGCACCTCTAGGAGCAGCATACTAAAGCCTAAGAGCAATACAAGGAACAATAGAGTCTCGACTGCCTCTAGGAGTAGTAGCTTGAATAAAGAGAAGAAAGTAAAAGAACACCCTAGGAATTTACGGCTTTTGAATAAGAAAGACATTTCATCTGAATGTACTGAACCTATGAAACTTGCTAAGTCTAATGCATGTGTTGAATCTCTTTGTTTAACTTGCAAGAAATCTTTAATTAATGTTCAAGATGATTATGTTTCTAAGAATGTGAATGATAAGCCTGTTAAGAAGAACATTCCAAAAAGAACTTACGCTAAACGAGTAGGAAGACTAGTTGCAAAACTTAGGCTTTACACTACTGAAAGGAACCATAGCGTTTACTTTAGGGATGACATTTGGAAACCCACAGGTAGAACTTTCACACTCCAGAATGGAAAAATGAGTGATAAACCAGAATTCCCTGTAGAAAACCTCTTTGAGTGTGATCAGGATTTTACCTCTAACCCAAAGGAACCAAAATCAAAATGGTTTCCACAATATTCTTTTTCTGTTACTGGCAGGTTATCGAAATTTGTCTTTGGATCGTCGACTCGAGTTGCTCCAAGCACATGACCGGGAATCTGAAGCTGCTGATCAATTTCGTCTGGAAATTCATGGGAACCGGACGTTTCGGAAATGATCATGTAGCAGCTATCATGGGTTATGGAGATCTACCTTTTGGAAATTATTTGATCACTCGGGTTTACTATGTCTAAGGATTGGGACACAATTTGTTTTCACGGGCAGTTCGTGATGCGATTTAGAGGTTGCTTTTAGGAAAAATGCTTGCTTCGTTAGAAACTTGGATGGCACTGATCTCTTTACTGGGAATCGTGATACAAACTTGTATGCTATCGACATCAATCAAATGGCCTCTTCATCACCAATATGTCTTATGACACGAGCATCTAGAACACAGTCCTGGTTGTGGCACAGACGGTTATCCCATCTCAATTTTGACACCATCAACAAAATTGCCAAAGACAACATCGTCAACGGACTTCCAAAGTTCAAATACACCAAGGATCACTTATGTCCATCATGCGAACAAAGAAAAATGAAAAGAGCATCATATAAACCCAAAACCGTACCTAGTTCGGAAGCAAAGTTGCATATGTTGCACATGGACTTATGTGGCCCAATGAGAGTTGAAAGCATTAATGGGAAAAGTATATTCTTGTCATCGTCGATGATTATTCAAGATATACATGGGTTAAGTTTCTGAGATCAAAAGACGAAGCACCAGGCATCATCATCACCTTTCTGAAACGCATTCAAGTACTTCTTCAAACTCCAGTAAGGGTTGTAAGAACAGACAACGACACTGAATTCACAAATCAGGAGTTAAAATCTTATTTTGAAGATGTTGGAATTACACATTAGACATCAGTTGTTAGAACTCCACAGCAGAATGGGGTAGTTGAAAGAAGAAATAGAACTCTTGTGGAAGCTGCTCGCACAATGCTAATCTATTCTAGTGCACCGTTATTTCTATGGGCTGATGTTGTTGCCACTGCTTGTTTCACTCAAAACCGATCCCTAATCCATCCTAGATTCAATAAAACCCCGTATGAGCTTGTGAACAACAGAAAACCGGATATCTCTTACTTTCACGTGTTTGGCGCTTTGTGCTATCCTACGAATGACAGAGAAGATCTTGGAAAACTGAAATCAAAAGGTGATATTGGAATCTTCATTGGATATTCAGATAACTCGAGGGCATTCAGGGTGTATAACAGAAGAACTAGGAGGATCATGGAGACGATGAATGTGAAATTTGATGAACTTTCACATATGGCTTCTGAGAGACTCGCTCTAGAACCCGCACTAAACCAGCAGACTTCTGGACACATCAGTTCAGGACTCGTACATCAAAGAGCTCAATCAACTTCATTTGAAAAACCTAAAGAACAAGAATGGGAGAATTTCTTCTAGTTAATGTTCGATGAATACTATGGTGGAACTTCGACAAATGCATCAAACCATCATTCCGCTACACCCGCTCAAAATCATCCTCCACCACCAAAAGAAGATGCATCTACAACGGTCGAAACCAATGCACCAACTCCATCTACATCATCTATATCTACTACAGTTATTGCACCCGTTCTACCAGCAGTTGATGAGCAAAACCAAAACCAGAACGATGCAACATTAGATGAAGACTTATTTGAAAACCCGTTTGCTACGGAATCAGCTGAATCATCTTCAAGCTTACGAGAACCATCTAACTCGCATACATTTAACCAACGGTATCCTTCTACTCTGAAGTGGACAAAAGACCACCCAATTGAACAAGTTATTGGTGAACCGTCACGGCCAATTCAGACGAGACGCCAACTTGCCACCGATTGCGACTTATGCATTTACCTTTGCTCAATTAGCAATATCGAGCCAAAGAACATTCGCGAGGAAATGGCAAAACCCGCATGGATAGAAGCGATGCAGGAGGAACTTCTCCAATACCGTCTACATGACTCTTGGGAAATGGTTCCAAGACCCATTGACGTTCGCGTCATTGATCTTAAATGGTTATGGAAGAACAAACGGGATGAAGAAATGACTGTCATTCGAAACAAAGCTCGTCTAGTGGCCAAAGGATACACACAAAAGGAAGGGATAGACTTTGAAGAGTCATTCGCGCCGGTAGCCAGACTTGAAGCAGTCAGGATATTCTTAGCCTATGCAGCTCACAAAAACATCACGGTTTATCAGATGGACATTAAGACCGCGTTCTTGAATGGAACTCTGAAAGAAGAAGTGTACGTGAGTCAGCCAGAAGGCTTCATAGACTTGGAACATCCAGACTACGTCTACAAACTCAAAAAGGCAATCTATGGTTTGAAACAAGCTCCGAGAGCGTGGTATGACGAACTGTCCTCTTTCCTTATCCAAAACAATTTCACCAAAGGAACAGTTGATCCTACCTTGTTTACACAAAAATGCAAAAACGACATTTTGATTGTTCAGATTTATGAGGACGACATCATCTTTGGGTCCACTAATCAGAATCTTTCAAAACATTTTGAAAATCTCATGAAAAGCAAATTTGAAATGTCCATGATGGGGGAACTTAAATTCTTTCTTGGTTTACAAATACATCAGTCCCCTCGTGGAATTTTTATAAATCAAGCAAAATACACAATTGAGATTTTGAAAAATCATGGTATGGATAATTGTGATTCGGTCGGAACACCAATGGTAACTTCACCAAAAATTGGAGCTGATTTGTTTGGAAAACCTATTGATCCGAAGAAATATCGGAGCATGATTGGTTCTCTCATGTACCTTACTACTAGTCGACCCAATATTCATTTTGCTGTTTGCTTATTAGCACGGTTTCAGGCAAAGCCTACCGAACTGTACCTCAAAGAGGTTAAAAGGATCTTTCGGTACCTGAAGACATCCATTCACATGGGACTTTGGTATCCGAAGGAATCCGACTTTGATCTAATTGCCTTTTCAGATGCGGAACACGCAGGTGATCAAGTTACAGCAAAAAGTACATCACGAGGAGCACAATTTTTGGGTGAAAAGTTAGTCAGCTGGTCTTCAAAGAAACAAGATTGCACTGCACTTTCAACCGCTGAAGGTGAGTATGTGTCTCTATCTGCGTGTTGTGCTCAAGTTCTATGGATGAGAACACAACTCACAGATTATGGCTTTACTTTCGATAAAATACCTATGTATTGTGACTCGAAAAGTGCCATAGCCATATCATGCAATCCTGTTCATCACTCAAAGACTAAGCACATCCGTGTCCGCTATCACTTCATCAAAGAGTACGTCGAAAATGGTACTGTTGAATTATTCTTCGTGAAGACTGATTACCAACTCGCCGATCTATTTACTAAAGCCCTTCCAAAAGAAAGGTTTAACGATTTAGTTCGACGAATTGGAATGCGAAGCCTAACCCCTGAGGAGTTAGAACGTCTTCTCGAATCTTCTTGAAAATGTTTTTCCAACAAGCTTCGCTGTAAATATTTTAGAAAAACAAAATACAAAATTTGAAAAACCAACAAAAGCAAAATATAAAAATATAAAACTTTCAAAAAATTCAAAAACAATATAAAATCCAAAATCCAAAAATATTCTTCTCACGACATGTCTCTCGTATAATCGATATTCTGTACGTTTCTAGAAATGTCATTCAACAATGATACGGGTATGTACAGATGCTTGAGCGAGAGTTCTTTAATGTTTTTCAAAACATGTCGTTTCTCAAAATTTCTTCAAACATGGCTTTCGTATACTTCAGTACGAAACCCGGACTAAAATGATGACTTTTGATTATTTTTCAAATCAAAACTCGTGCTTTTATAGAAAAAATCAAGTGTACGCTTCAGTGCACTACATTTAAAAAATGATGAGAAATCATCATCATCTTGAGCACCTTTTCAAGATTATTCAAAAAGATTTTCAAAATCTTTAAAAATATTTTGTGCTCAAGATAACTCCCTCTAAAACCCTTTAATTGATTATGCTTTATTAAAGGGGGAGTATAAAACTAAAATGTTCCAAATTCATGCTTAAATCAAATCCGTTTGTCTCCCCAAAAGATTCTAAAATGTTGTTTAATCCGTTTATATCAAAAATATCACGAATATGCTATTTTTGAGGGGGAGGAGACGTGATTAAAATGTGATCAAAAAGTTTAATGATCGTTGTTTGAATCTCAAAATGAGCTCGACTCAGATGGAACCAATGAATTGACGGGAATCAAAGTCAGTAAATGTACCATCTCGAGAAACTTGTGATAGATACACACCTTCATGGGTCGAACCTCCTTTTCAAGGAGTGTTTACAACTTCAAGTTAGTTATTAGAGCTAGTTGTCACGTAAAAACTGACAATGGAACTCTTTAACTAGGCAACGTAACCGTGTCTCGTGGGGAATTGTCTATCATGAGCCGATCAATTCAAAAAGTGCGAACTCTACTCTCACTGTGCAGATTTCTGTCAAAACTTATAAGCACATGTGAAGGGGGAGTGTTTATGAAAATATAAAACTCTCGGAGTGTCTCAAACATGTTTTCTATCATAAACACTCTGTGAGATTTTCAAGAAAAATGGTTTTATGGCAACAATAGGACAGTCATGGAGTTATAAGGTGACTAAGGATAGGAAATTCGTCCTATGATCCGCCAGAGCCGGAGGGATCTACCCAAGGACATCACCAATAGTTAGTATTAGAAGTCCTTAGGTATGATTGAAAAAAGGAGTAATGTGAGAAAGGAGAAAGAAGGGGTTGAAGAATTAAAAAGAAATGTAAAAGAAAGGGTGAAAAGAAATAGCCCTCCATAATTCAACCTTAGGGCGTAAAACCGGGTTCAATTCATCTGCTACTGGTTGTCACTAAGTTGACACTGGTATTGAAGACAAAGACGTCATGGACCCAGTGACGCACTGCACTAAACCTTCTAGCCACTCAATTCCTCTCAAAAGGATTTGTTTCATTCTCACTGGGAACCCTCCATAATCTATCGGCTTTCTCTTAGAGATTGCTGGTATTGAAGAAGGAGACCCTCTCCCTAGTCTCCGCTCAGGAAAACCAAAATGCACTATTGAGTCTAGAGCCACGAGATTCATCAAAAGATCTCATAGGAACACATGACATGACATCGCTTGTTGTTCATCAATAAGGGCACAAGTGATATATTCTAGAGTCCTACGCAGATCTTAGCAATCTGCCAGAACATTTATGAGAAGTTTCACAATAGTGATTCTTCAGTGATTGAATGGAAACTCCTGCCAGGGTCAACATCAAGCAGCCCTGACAGCAGGTCACTTCGGTAACTCCCCGTGGATTACGCTTAGTGTGTCTCAAACGGTCTACAGTCGTGAAGTGATGCTTCGGTGTACTTCAGCGACTCATCTGAACTGTAGGTGTACTTCGGTATATCGTGTTATCTCACTTGTGGGACTCCAGTTCAGGAACGGCCTTTGTGAGAATTAGAGACGTGTTTTCACACTATGCTGTTAACACCCTCGAAATTCAAACTTGTAAATGCCGGAATCCGCTTATTACTAACCTGTTTTTATGTTTTCTTCTTATGGAAGCTCCGGAGCGGATTGATCATGCAGATTCTACACATGCTCATACCAACAAAACATGAAAGTTCTCATCATAATCAAAGGCTACTCAAAGTTAAAGATGATTCTTCGTCAATGTCAAAGAATCTACAAAGTTTAAAGACTCGAGAACTACATCATTGGTAACCAAAAGACAAATAGAAGTGTGAGCATGGTGGAGAAAGACGTGGAGACACCTAACCAACGAAGCTGACAATGGCAGACAACCACATTATCTGATCACAAAGCATGAAGGAACAAAGATTCGAGACTATTCTATATCTACACGCAAAGTTCAAGCTCGAGAAAAGTAAAGACCTAATCAAGTTGAGCATCATTTGAATGACCACCCCTTAGGGGGAGATTGTTAGCCTTAATAGTTTTTATTAGAAGTGATGGTCATTCACATCTAGGAACTTTATATCGTGTGTTAGACATCGTGATAAAATAGTCAACGGGCTCGTGGATTGGACTAAGCTAAATGGGTACTAGTTATGTTAAGCTTGCCTTTTATCCAATCCAACCCATGTCCAACCCACGAAGCCCATAGAAAGCCTTTTAGGGCATCATGTTACTTGTACTATAAATACCCCCTCAAAGTATCATTTGAGGGGTGTGCTTGAGTGTGTGTGTGTGTGTTTTCTTTGAAATATACAACTTATTGTTTTTCATCTTTCTATTCATACATACACGGTTTTAACATCAAGTCACCATCTTTCTCATATTTTATTTCTTTCATCTTCACGCATAGTTTGTGTTTGTGTTTAACGTGTTCTACGCATAACGTGTTGGGTTTGTGATAAGGTTGATAGATTTAAGGTCCTACATTGAAGATCAAAAGGTCTCGCTACATGAAGAAGATGTAGGATATAAAGAGACAAATATGGATAGTCTATGGTATTTAGACAATGGAGCTAGCAACCGTATGACTGGAGTGAGAGAACACTTTGTAGGATCATACTTTTTATGTTGTTTGATGATTTGGGTGGCCTAGGATGGTGATAAATCAAGTATGCCATGTTTAGAGAGATAAAGAGTAGAGAGGGTGTTCTTGAGAGAGAAAGTAAAAACAAAAAGAAGAAAGGTTAGATTAATAATCACCACCTCTTCTAAGGATGGAAGAGGTATTTATAGTTACAACTAAACGTCCTCATGTCGGATTGTGGATCAGGCATACAGTGGGTAAAGACCCGTCCTTCCTCCACGGTGTTGCTCCAATACTAATAACTAAATAATTAACTAGTAAATAACGATATGTCCACGAGCTAACATGTGTTAGACTATAGTTGGGGTGACTGACACTTCACTATGGATTTTCTAAATCCTAACAATCTCCCCCTAAGGGAGGTCCTCCCATGATTTACATTTTGAATCCTAGCATTCTATTTTATCTTCAGTCTTGAGCTCGTAGACTTTAATTCTTCAACTTCCGCATTCTTTGTGCTTTAGCAGTGATTCTTCAAAGTCCGACTGCTTTGTACTTTTAGTGGAAGTCTTTGAACTGATCCACATCTTGATGATCTTCGAGCTTTCTTTGAGATCATCAGCCACAGTAAATCTGTGGATCACCCTTTATTGTGTTGCCTTCATGTGATGTTGTGACTTTTGGACCGACATGCTCACACTTTCTGGATCATGACATCT
Source organism: Chrysanthemum makinoi (assembly GCA_910596185.1). Classification (NCBI taxonomy): domain Eukaryota; kingdom Viridiplantae; phylum Streptophyta; class Magnoliopsida; order Asterales; family Asteraceae; genus Chrysanthemum; species Chrysanthemum makinoi. Next base: position 88,210,114 of record OU343225.1, read on the forward strand.
TTTCATCAGAGTAGCAGAAGCATCTTTGTTGTATGTCTTTGATGGTCATGATTTTCTTCAATTAAGTGTGAATGCTGTGAGCATGCGGTTTTGAATTGACTTCTCAATATCGATCAGCTGCAACCGTCAACAGTTCCTGCAAACAACAGTTAGCAATAAAACACACGAAAGTATCTTTGTTCACTTTCGATGAATATAGTTGCAAGAACCACGGTTCCCCATTGATCAGTATAAATAATGCCTGTGATCAGGTAGAATTCCTAAGAATCTCCTTGACAGGGTTTCGCAGATGTTCTAGCCATTCTCTAACCGGAGCGTCCCAAAGTAGACAACAAGGAGTGAGTGAACCAGCGGATTGAGATTCACTGATTGATGAAAAATTGATTTGAAAACAATTGCGTATTGCTTGAAGAAAGAGTTTTGCAATACGACGAAGGTTTTACGATAAATATCAATTTTCAATCAGAAATACTTTTTATATTTGAAACATGAATACACATTCGATGTGCTAGAGAAAAGAATGATGCGCACATCGAACGGTTTTTCAAAAGTATTCGTCAATTCATTTCCTGGGCCAAGGTTGATTCCAGTTGCCACAAGCTTGATCTTTTGAAAAGATTTCACATGTCACCCACCAAGAGCTTGTTTGATGTTGGCTCTAGAAGGATTTCCATCTTCATCGTGAATATTTAAGATATCACTCGGATGCTCTGGCAATACCACAATGATAATGTGTAGGACTCTGAATATATACTTACTTTCCACATTGTGTGAAACAACAAGTCTTCATCAATTTTGTGTCCTAATGAGATTTTGTGGATGATCTCTTGGCTCTAGACTCAATTGTGCACATTTGGTTTCCTATGTCGAAGACTAGGGAAAGGGTCTCCTTCTTCAATATCAACAATCTCTAAGAGAAAGTCGATAGATTATGTAGGTTCCCCGTGAGAATGAAACAAGCCCTTTTAAGAGTAACTTGAGTAGCTTGGGAAGTTTAGTGTAGTGCATCACTGGGTCCATGACGTCTTGTCTTCAATACCGGCGTTACCTTAGTAACCACCAGTAGCATATGAATTGAACCCGGTTCCTGCCCTAAGGTTGAATTATTGGAGGGCTATTTCTTTTCACCATTTTTACATTCATTTCTTTTTCATTCTTCAACCCTTTCAGTGCTTACCGAGACCTCATAACTAGAACCTTGTTGGGTTTGTTCCAGTCCTAGCTCTGTCTCAGTCGGCACTCTTCCCATATTCTCGTTTTTCTCCTTTTTTTCATCATACCTAAGGACTTCTACACTATCTAGTGGATAGTCCCTGGGTAGATCCTTCTGGCTCTGGCTGGATCGTAGGAACTAATACCTAACCTTATCATCCTTATAACTCCAATGCATAAAGTAAGATGGTCGGTCTTTTTCGTATAGTTCTTTCCTTCTTGAAACCAATTGAAAAATTATTTGGAAAAACCAATCAAGGTACTTGTGATATAATATCAAAGCATTTTGTACCTTAATTGTTTTTGATCATTTAGAAATGCTCCCCCTTAACATGTGCTCTATGATTTTGAAATTGTTTAGCACATGGAGGTAAGAGGTCTTTGAATTTTTTTTTCTCTGATCACAATTTCCTTAGAAAAAGCCTTTTGATTTTCTTGGTAAATTCTCCCCCTCAATATGTTCATTGGTTATATGAAATTATTTAACACATAGAGGAAAGAGTTCTTTTGAAGTACATCCACGATCACACTAGCCATTAAGAAACCATTAGAAAATCAATCAAGGTACTTTATGTTGAAACATAGAAATCTTTGTATCTTGAAAGTTTATTTTCTTTAGAATAGCTCCCCCTCAATATGTGCTTCGAGATTCGAAAGCGTTTAGCACATATGGGAGAGCAGCCTGCACAATTGAATAAAAACAATCACATTTTATCAGATTTTATATTAAATCACAAATTCTCCCCTGATCAAAAATATCAAACCCTTTGATATTTTGGATCCCAACTGATTTAATAAGGTTTAGAAAACATGGGAGAAAATGTGTTCATATTAAATTTTGAAATTGACTGATGAGGACCAATTATAGACATTAAAGATTGTTAGTGTCAGGTATGATAGTTTTAAGAGATCTTTAGGAAAAAGAAACAATTTCACAATCAAACAAGTACATAAAAAATTTCATTTTGAAAGATCTTTGAGTTTTAAAAAAAATCATACCATGACATAACATTAAATCTTTAGATCACCACTTTATATCGTACAAAACGGACTATTTTGAAGAAATATAATTTGAAAATATGTTATTTGAAATCACTCCCCCCCTCAATCCATGACTGTAGTCATTGATTGAGTGACCTAAGTTTTGATAAAATGAAGTCCGGTTGGTTTCCAAAATTTAGTCCAATGTATTTTCAAACAAATATTTTTCTACCATACGAACATGGTATCATCACTATTAATCCTGCACAAAGATACGTTAGGTGGTTAAGCTGCTTCTGTTGTTGCTGTAAGGATGAAAGAAAACCATCTGCAGATGCAGTGAGACCTCTGACGTTGCATCTATCATGCCAACTCTACATAGAGATCCAATTAAGCTTCGTTTCTTCTTTTGTCGACCCAAGAAATAGTTGTCCTTTCGTTTCAGCATCTAATCATCTTCTTTTGTGGGATCCGGATCGGGAACATTCTTATAAACCATCTTATTTGCATACGTTAGTCAACACAAACGGATATATGATGGTCGACAACACCCAAAAAACAATCGACTAATAAAAGTCAATCCAACATATCAATCAGATCATAAAAGGCATGGGAATAATGTGTTCATCAAACTATAATCATCTAATACTAACAATCATACCCTATGCTCCTAGTCCTTTAACTTAGGCAAACATCTTTTTTTGTTAAGTATGTAGGATCATTAAATAAGACCCGTTAGATGATATAAATTTGAAAACATTCTCCCCCTCAATCAATGACTCTTTCTATGAAAAGTTTTAAACAAGCTAAAGTCATTGATTGGGTTTTGAAAATTTATGAAAACACTGATTCTGATTGATTTTCAAGCAACTCACTTTCCACCATTTTTGAACACAACAAATATTTTTTTGAAGAATTTTAGAAGGAAAAACATTTGTGTAGGAACAACAGTCTTTTTGGCGACATGCTTTCCTCATTTTTGTTTTAGGATAAGTGCTCGATATTTATGAAAATCGATTTAGCGCAGCACTTTCCTTTCTTTAAAAAACGGGTTACAGTATGAAATAACTGCAAGCCATATTTTGAGACATCTTTTGAAAAGAAATATTTACACCTTCTGCTCGAACTTCATCTATGGTCCTGTGCCATTGTTGAATGACATTTCTAAGACCGTAGATGTTATCGATACCAGAAGACATGTCTCGAGAAAAACAATATTTTTGGTCTTTTTCAAATTTTCTAATTTTTATGGGTTTTTGTAGGTTTTTTATTTTTCCATTTTCTTTTTGTTGGTTTTATATTTTTGTATTTTGCTTTTTGATAGAATATTTATTGATAGAGTAGGTGATATAGTTTAAGAAGGATGATGAAACGAGTACCGAGATAAGGATATCGAACAGCCCCATTGTAGAAGATAAAAGTCATCATCTCTTAGACTTTCACCACCGAAGCTTCCGAGGCTCCAGAATAGATGACAGAACATGAGCCTTAAAAAAACGAGACTTTGGTAGCTTCCCCCCAAATCGAAAATCATCATGTTGAGCAGATTCTAAGCTCTCTTTCAAGCTTTCCTTAGCCAGGTGCACCAAAAAGCACACCATATCATCGATCTTGTTGCTCCTTTTAAGAATGATAATCGCGATTCTCCGTTCGGGGTTATATCATCAAGATAGAAGAACAGCAAAGTATCATCTCACACATGAATAAGTTTTCTCAAATTTCTTTCCACTGAAGTTTGAAGCGAGGAATACCAAAAGGTGTCAAGAGACCACTTCCCTCATGTAGTTGAATTGATGCAGCCAATATCTTATAATAAAGCTCAAGAACCCGAATACACATATACCCGAAGAAAGAATAGCCGATAGCACCGAAATAGCAGATTGAATCACTGATCATCTCTGCGGATATCAAATCCGGAATAAATGATTAAGTCCGATCACGTGAATCTGCTACACATCCCTGAAGTACATTTCTCTCCCCTGATGGTAGTGTATGAAGCTCAAGAACCCGAAGTACCCAAATGCCCAAAGACAGAATAACCGGTAACATTGAAGTAGCAGGTTGAATCACTAATTATCTCTGCGGATGTCATCTCCGGAATAAGTGATTATCACTGAATCACTGATTAAGCTCTCAAGTGAAACAGCTTTGCGTACCCAATATACACAATTCTCTCCCCTAATAATTGCGATATCATCAAAATCATCACACACATGTGTACCTCTTTTATCCTCAGAAACTGTCTCTTTCATCTCTTCCCCCACATAGTTGGAATACGAACACTAAAAGCCACTAGATACACTGAGTTTCTCTGCGGTCATGACCTTTGTCTTCCCGGGATATCTTCAATCACTTAAAAGTATTAAGTTCATCATGTGTACTCGTTATGCTTTTAGATGAAACTCTCCTTCCCCTTTGCTGGTTTTGATACTTCAGAATCAACAACACATTATAAGCCCAGATACTTGAAATATTTTGAGAAGAACATCATTAGCTCAGATGTATCTGTGAGAATCAACTTGCTGAAGAATTATGTGAGCAAATCTAATTAGGGATTAAATCTGGCTTTTCACTCTCCCCCAATTACTGCTCTCCCCTAAACTGATTAAGAAAAAGTCTTTAGATAATCAAATGCAAGACGTCTTTAGTCTTCTAACATGCAACAGAAAATGTAGAACAGATTGTAGACTCGACCTTCTTCATATTTGTCCGTTTGGGGAATAGAATGTTAACATCTTCTTCTCACCAAATGCATTCCCGTTAATTTACATATTGCAAATCCCCTTAACTAAAATCCCTCCCAATCAAACAAGAACAGAAAGATGTTCATCAAGAAAATCAGCTCAGCCCGCAACGAACACACTAAATGGTAATACCAAACTTAAATCTTTCACATCAAACAAGAATAGAGAGATGTTCGGAATCATCATGTTGATGTGTACGTGAAGCATTAAATGGAAGCACTTTGTCGTTAAACTCATCAGTCCGTGAGAAGATGTCAACCAACGGCTCTTAGAACCATGTAAAGATGACCCGATAAGAAGAAGCTCGGTTCTTACATGAGTCAGGAGCCGTATGACCATATATTCTCAGATATTACTCAACATGCAGAATTATCAAACTTCTTCTCCCCCTCAAGAATTGCATACGGAGATGCCATTCTTGATTAAATAAGTGAACATCATCCAAATGTAGCCTATTCACACTTCTCCCCTGCAAAAGTTGCAAATGATGTCGCCACTGCCATTTTTGATTGAGCAAGCGAAATACGAATACAATCAACGGTAAGTAGATCACCATTGAGAAAAAACATGAGAACGAAGATCCATTTGATGACTGAGCAAGCATGGAAGAAACATGAAGCATGTTGATGAGAATGGTCATAAACGAGAAGATTTCTCTTCTTCTAAATATAAAGCGCACTGAAGCGTACACTTTTCTTTTCTTTGAGGAACGAGGCTTGAACTGTTGTGTTCAAACGTCATAAGAAGATTTCTCTTCTTTTGAAGATAAAGCGTATTGAAACGTACACTTTTCTTTTTTTTTAGAGGACGAGGCTTGAACTGTTTTGCTCAAACGTCATAATCTCTCTCTTTACTACATCTCTTGGCAAACTTGTTATCAACCCCATTATCATTCAGTAGGCTCTTTGTCGTGACAGCTGATGGAGAAAACCCAATATGATGAATTTGACCCTGAAGTAAAATAACCCAAACTCGTGACTTAAACTTGCACGCATGTAACAAAGAGCGGTGCCGAGAGTTCATGCCCATTTGAATCCCTAAGTACTCTATACTCTTCATCCAACTAACCATCAAGTATAGGACGTACATCACCTCTTGAAAATCCACAATTCAATGTGACACTGAGCACTACAATGTAACTCCTTAAAGTGATAGTTATTTTGTGGTGGTAAAAAGAAAAAGAAAAATCACCCAAAAATAACTAGATTTCCAAGTCTTTGTCTTTGAAAATGTTAAAAGCTCGAACAAGGATCTCGAAGAATCTTCATCCAACCATCCCCGATACCTTCAGATACTAAGTACACTCGCCCGTGAAATTTCACTTCAACCTCAAATAAATAATAATGAATTAACGCCGTTGTCACATTTTGTGGTTTAAAAGCCCAGATCTTTCCTCCTTTGACGTTTTAAGTGAACTATGATAATGTTTTCATCCCGGCCATGGTTAAAAGCACATAACCCCGTAAAACCTTGTAATAACCAAATTGCCATGAAGAATATCCAAACAATCACCCAATTCATGAAGTACACCCTTTATCCCTTCTTCGAAGAAGAAACCGTACCACCAACATCAGATAAGATCCAGAAATGCACTTTCTTTTCTCCATGATGGTTCTATCATCACGAGATTTTACAATTCCATGGTTTAAACCAAGAAATAGTTTCTTTCGCGGGATTTTACAAAACCAAGAATTAACCGAGAGATAGATCCGGAAATGCACTTTACTTTTACCGGGATGTTTCCAATGTCACGGGATTTTACAAGTCTATAATTTAAACCGAGAAATAGATTCTTTCGTGGGATTTTACAAAATCAAGACTAAACCGTAAACCATGTCAGTTTGAATGTGTTATGACAACTTTAGTTTCGGTGAATATCTGTTTTAGGGGAACATGCAACGGTTCATCAACAATTCTTCTCCATCATCAACAATTCTTCTCCCATATGTAGAATACTTCACAAACCATACTAAGTAGAGTAGTATACACTACTTTCCCCTGGAGGTTGACCGTAAAATATCAAAGTACACGTTTCTCCCCCATGATGGTTTCAAACTTTCGAAAGCATCATAACGTGTACAACCAATTGCACACGAAGTTCTTGTCATAAGCAAACATCTTGAAAGATCATGAGTGACATTGAAGATTCTTGAAATTTTTTGCTTAGACTGTGAAGTATCATTGACATTCTGTGGCGTCCAATATTCCATGAGAATTGCTGATCACATCTCAACCATTAAACCCTTTGGAAAACAGATCATCCACGAATTCTGTCGGCTATTGCTGTGACCACTTGGTGAAGAAAACCTGATATACCAAACTTGAACATGAAGTAGAATTTCCCATATTTGTTACTTAAGCTTGTATTAGTCCTTGTGAAAAAGAAACGGTGTACCCAATGTACAAAACCTCTTGACGTATCCTCAACTGCGTGAGACACCGAAGTGATAGCTACTTTGTGGGTAAAGTGAGAAAGAATCACAAACGTAACTAAATAGCCAAGTCTTTATCACACTTAATAAATGACCAAAAAAGTCATCTTCGCGGAAGGGAAGAAAGAAAGAAGACGAAATAAGTAAACGTGCCCGGAAAACCTCACTTCAAATCCAAATAAGAAATACCAAATACAAACAACCCCGTAGTCAACTTTGTTCAACCATCATTTCGAGCCGTGACATAATATTCTCTGTGAAAATGTATACACCAAAGTACCAAACCTCATAACATAACGAATCTCATCATCACACCAAATCTCATATCACAACAAGTCTCATCATCAAAATGCATCACATCTCTTTAACAAATATCATATAGACCAAACCTCATAAAATCTAAATCTTGTGAAGCTCATCCGACCCAACATCAAAATCAATCCATCACATATATTACATAAGCCTGGTCCAATGGCGTGAATCATTTAACACAACATGTGATCCAAATAAAATCCCACCCGGTCCAATTCATGGTCATAATAAGTCGGATCCAATCAAACCTCATACTAATATTACAATATCACATGGCCTAATTCAAATTTCATTGATCCAAAATCCGGATATACCACACAGCCCAACAAAATGAGATCATATTCCTTGTAAACCCCATTACATATCACGGGCCAAATATCACAAATCCATAATCCATACTCGAGCCCACTCCTCTTCTCAAGATTCGGCCCATATAATTACTATACTACGGCCCAAAAAAAATCAATCTGATCTTGTATAACAACCGGTTGCCCTAATTTTGGGGTATATAATGCCACTTATATTACTTAAATCCCTAATACCCTTCTCACTTCGAAACCCTAAAACAAATGTATCCGCCCCCTTTTCAGACAACACTCCTAATCCTTATCATCTCCAAATATTACGAAACCCTAATCACAATCAATACAAATCTGCTCTCCATCTCTCCTAAACTCAGAACAAAATGAATTGTCAACCAAACAATATACCCTATCACTCATTCTTCTCAAATCACCCAGCTCCTCTCCCAATACCTCTCATCCTAACAAGGACATGAGCAAGCAGAAACTATGATAGTCACGATAACCTCGCCACAAGGTTGGCTAGAGGTGTAGAAGCTTGCTTCGTGAACTATCCAATAGATCTAGGTAGGTTTATTTTTGAAGATCCTGTTGTTTTATCATTTTTGCTTTAGAATCTCCCTTTTCTCCTCTGAAATCGAAACCAAGAAAAAGGAAAAGCATATTTGCTTATTTCTTTTCTTTCAAGTTTCATATATAACAAATAGGGATCAATGATGGAATAAGTTCAATAACAGATAAATCTTGTGATGAAACATGAACCTTTTCTGAGATCTCATGCTTTAACTTTCGATATTATTAGATGTACTTTTAACAAATCATAGATATGAATTAATAATATTGTTAAATTCATCTCTTTATATTCGGATATTTGTCAAAAGGCTTTTAAATCTATGATGCAATCTTCCGTTTGAATGACCCTTAAGTTTTGATTAACTTTTGGGTAAAACGAGAAATGTGAGCTGAGATTGTAGGTCTTGACGATCTTGATGTTTACTTTTTCTTTTTCTGTCCAAACATGTTGATGATGATGTCAAGTGATTTGGACCTTGTACAAGTCTTGTGTAGGTTGTTGAGACTTAGATGTTGATTTGAATTTGATGTTGTATATGAGAATGTTTGAATCTGTGTTTGTTGATGTTTGATATATGAATGCGATTTGAATAAGTTGTAGATATGAATTGGTTGAATTTTGGTTGTACAAGAATTTGTGAATCGTTTGGTCAAGTCTCTTTTCTTCTTTTCTGTCAAAATTTCACAAAATTTTCCAACCGCATGTTCATCTTTTAACAAACCGCATGACAATCTTTACTTTAAAACGCATTTGTTTAATCAAACCGCATAACCAAACCTATTTTGACTCCAACCGCATCCTGGGTCAAGTCACAGTTGACTAAGTCAAACCGCTTGTGTAATTAACATCAAACCGCATACCTTATATAAAACAAAGAAACCGCAGTTGACTTTTATTAAAATGCATTTGACTTTTATCAAATGCTTCAAGTGACAGAAAGCTTGTAGTGTCAAACCGCTTTAATAGGCACAAACTGCTTAACCTGTTCCCAAACCTCATCATTTTATGTCAAAACGCATTAATATTTTTAATCAAACCGCAACCTGAAAAACCGCTTTGACTAAACCTCATTTGACCTTTGACTTTTTATTAGCAAACCGCAACATTGAGGACAAACCGCATAATTATCAAACCGCACCAATAATATCAAACCGCAGCTATAAATAGTCAAACCGCATAACCTGTTTAAGCACAAACCGCACTGATCAAACCTCTTCAGATGCATCGAATCTGGTACATGTATGTAACAAACCGCATAAAAGAGTTGTATTCAAACCGCATAGATGATCACCACTGCAAACCGCATTATAGAACTGTCAAACCACATCCATGAATATGATCTCAAACCGCATCGAAGTACATTCGTATACACACGCAGAAAACATTAAGGCCAACAGAAACTGTAAACTGCTTACAAAAAACTGATTCGGTATAATAACACTAGCAGATTCATCTTAACACAACTTCATACCAGATTCAAATGTGCTTAGGAACTTGATAAAAACTATTGTAAACATTGGTATAAAACTGTTAAGAGAAACATTTGAACATGACAAACATCGAATCTATAACCATCTTCATATCAGATGCAAACTGAAAACCAGGTTAAGCAACAACATCAAACGACATCACGACACGCATCAAAAACTTCTCAAAAATCATCAAACCGCAACATAGAACCAAACAAACCGCATACAAAAACCGCTCAAAAACCATACGAATCATCAAAAGACAACATAACATGTCTCTGATACCATTTGTAGGATCATACTTTTTATGTTGTTTGATGATTCGGGTGGCCTAGGATGGTGATAAATCAAGTATGCCATGTTTAGAGAGATAAAGAGTAGAGAGGGTGTTCTTGAGAGAGAAAGTAAAAACAAAAAGAATAAAGGTTAGATTAAGAATCATCACCTCTTCCAAGGATGGAAGAGGTATTAATAGTTACAACTAAACGTCCTCCTGTCGGACTGTAGATCAGGCATACAGTGGGTAAAGACCCGTCCTTCCTCCACGGTGTTGCTCTAATACTAATAACTAACTAGTAAATAACGATATGTCTACGAGCTAACATGTGTTAGACTATAGTTGGGGTGACCGACAATTCACTATGGATTTTCTAAATCCTAACACACTTCAAGGAGTTAGATGAGAAGGTCAGTGGAAAAGTAAGATTCGGAGATGGTTCACAGATAGAAATCAAAGGAAAAGGTTCAATTTTAATAGAATGTGATGACGAGAAGCAAAGAATTATATCAAACGTATATTACATTCCTAGCTTGAAAGGCAACTTATTGAGCCTTGGACAATTTACTGAAATTGGTTGTAAGGTAGTAATGGAAGACAACGAATTACGACTTTATGACATGGATAACAAAATCTTCATGAAGGTTACGCGACAAAGAAATCGTCTATATAAAGCAAGTCTTTAGGATAGGCACACATGTCTGCCTACTAGAAAATTTAAAGGATAATACATGGTTATGACACGCAAGACTAGGAAATTTCAATTTTGAGTCACTAAAATTGATGGTTCAAAGGGATTTATTTCATGGAATATATGCCATTAAACATACAACCCAAATCTGTGATGTTTGTTTAATTGGTAAACATATTAGGGCACCATTTCCAAAAAGAGCAAAAGCTAGATCAACTTCACCTTTAGATTTAGTATACGGAGATTTATGCGGACCAATCACACCACCAACACCTTCTGGAAAAAATACATATTCTTGTTAGTAGATGACTATTCAAGATATATGTGGGTGTATTTCCTAAATACGAAAGATCAGGCATTTGATACTTTCAAGGAATACAAGAAGACGATAGAAAATGAGTTAAGGACAACATTAAAGATGTTAAGAACTGATCGTGGTGGAGAATTCACATCAAATAAATTCACACGATATTTCAAAAAAAATGGCATAGCACGACAACTTACCGCACCTTACTCACCGCAACAAAATGGAGTAGTTGAAAGAAGAAATAGGACAATTATGTCTACAACAAGATGTATGATGAAAGCAACGAACATGCCACAAAATTTTTGGGCTGAAGTAGTTAGACACACCATATACATCTTAAATAGCGTTCCTACAAAAGCATTAGAAGACATTACTCCATATGAAGCAATTAAGCGTATCTAAGAGTTTTTAGCTGCATAGCATATGCAAAGGTACCATTACAACATTTGACGAAGTTAGATGATAGAAGCAGTAGAATGGTATACTTAAGAAATGAACAAGGATAAAAAACCTACCGACTATTTAATCCAACACAAAAGATATGTGTTAGTAGAGACATGGAGTTTAAGGAGAATGAAACATGGGATTGGAAAGACTACATGAGTGAGCACATTAACGACGAACCCCGAATGGACTGACTTCAAAATAGAAAATCTTGAAGCAAAAAATGAACATCATGATCAAGGAACTCAGCCAGATGATAATGAATTCCCTAACAATGATGATGATGGATATACAACATCAACAAGCTTACCCTCACATTCTCAAACACTTCACACAGCATCAACAAGTTTATCACAAGTAAATTCTCAAATTACACCCAATACCTCAACACAATCAATCTATCAAAGCAATAGTGGTTCAAACTCAACCACAAATTCACATTCACATTTTGATCATACAATGTTGAGAGGTTATAGAACATTAAATGACTTATACGAGAACATCGAGGAATTACTATTGGCTGAAGATGAAACCAAGAACTACAAGGAAGCATCAAGCGATCAAAAATGGATCAAAGCAATGTAGGTCGAGTTAGATTCCATCAATAGGAACAACAAATGGAAATTAACCACACTACCCAAAGGACATAAATCAATTTGTTTAAAATGGGTATTCAAGACCAAGAAAGATGCTAATGGAATTATTGTCAAGAATAAGGCAAGATTAGTAGCAAAAGGCTACATACAAGAGCATGGCATAGACCTTGAAGAAGTATTCGCACCTGTAGCAAGGATGGAAAATATACAATTACTACTCGCCATAGCTGCTAAAAATAAATGGGAAGTACATCACCTCAACGTAAAATCCACATTTCTACATGGAGACTTAAAAGAAGAAGTGTACGTTACACAACCCGAAGGATTTATAAAGAGAGAGAATTCTAGAAAAGTCTATAGACTTATAAAAGCTCTATACGAACTAAGACAAGCACCACGTGCATGGAACATAAAGTTAGACAACACCTTGAAGTCATTAGATTTCAAGAAATGTGCACTAGAACAAGCGATCTACACGAAGGTATCAAAAGACTCAATACTACTAATAGGAGTCTATGTAGATGATCTAATCATCATCGGTACATCAAAGAAGGAGATCGACAAGTTTAAAGCTCAAATGGAAGAAAAATTCGAAATGAGTGGCCTAGGATTATTAGCTTATTATCTAGGAATAGAAGTCACACAAACTGGGGGTGACATTTCAATAAAGCAATCCGCCTATGCAAGCAAAATCCGAAAGGAGGTTGGTATGATAGACTGTAACGAGACGCTAATACCAATGGATCCAGGAACAAGAATGACAAAAGATGTGACACACGGTAAATTTTCACTAAAATTTAACTGATAATTAGTAATTTATTATTACTAAGCCTAATTCATTAAGCATGCATAAGCTTTGCCTGATCATTTGAGTAGCTAACTCGCATACAATAAAGATTTCACAACTCTTGCATTCATATCATTTTATGAATATTTCATTTTTGTCTTATGATTTAAATTGTAAGACGAGAGGTTATCTCGTTTTCCCTGGTGACCGACACTGCACGCGTACCGACACTATGATAAGGTCTTGATAAAACAAATGACAAACTACCGTAATGAACAATATTACAAAAATAATAATATCTCCGATACGTAACCATAAGATATTACATCTAAAAGTTGCCAAACAATGATACTTTAGTCACAATATGACTTCGCAGAACACAAAATACTTAACACACTATCACTTAAACAATAACCCTTATAAAAACTCAAACCCAATTATTTCATAAGTAAACACAATATACTACATATACCTAAGTAAAATATTACATATACAAACTCACTTAAATGTATTATTGCTAAAATAAAATCTTTACTTCAAAACTTGAAATATTGTCTTTGTCTTTCTCCTCCACTCACGACAAAAACAACACAAACCAAGAAATGAGAAAGATATCAATCTTCATCTCTTTCCCCTAGACCTGCTCCTCCTACCCTCACGCCTCATAGGCCGAATCTCCCCAAGTAGTAAACCAACACACCTCTTCCAAATATTCCTCATCTACCTTTACCAAATCCATGAAAGTTAAGCTTTCCCAAATCTTCTCTTGATGCGCGGCTACACCACGATGGAATCCAAGAAAATCAAGATGAATCACCAAAGAGAAACAAATCTTTACACCAATCCATCTTGAGCCTATGTCCAAGATTCGTTTGATTTTGGAAGTTATCTATATTTGGCTTCAAACCAAATTTCAAGATGAGAAAGTTTAGCCAAAAACTCCACTTGTGTTCCCTTTTTATTTGGCCGAGACCCTCAAGAGTGTCACACTCCATATCTCACCACAAAAAGATAAAGAAACTTCAAGGAGTGAAGAACATCAATTGGGTTTTGCTCTAGATCTATTGGGTTTTGTGGAGGTGATAAACTCTTGGGTTGGTCTTCGGATTCATAGTCATCGCTCTTGTTGTAAGAAAATTATTCCAACTTTGTACTTGTTAAAATTCATGAATTTGGTAGATAGTGTATTTGATAAGTCGATTGTAAAGATAAGTGTTTTTGATAATTGATAATCCTTATGTTTTTCGGTAAATGATTTAGTCGCATCGGGATTTAAATTTTGTCATTTGTTTTGTTAATCTTGGTTCTGTCGAGAAGTAGAAATCCAAGGATTTGTGAAAGTTAAGTGTTTATAAAGTCTACTAGTAAACATTGGTATTGAATCTAGAAGTTTGATGTTGGTCCTAGCACTTGGTTTAGTTTTCAAAAACTTGCGTAAGTAATGATAAGTCGAGTATCTTGTAACAAATTTACCTTGTAACATTCGGTTATGGAGTTGTCGTTAACCTTAGTGCGAAGTTGTTGGCTCGACGGTGAACCCACTTCGTTGCTCGAGGTGCCCATCAGTCGGCACTCATGTTGTCCATAATAGTGTGATATAAATCTTATACTAAAGAAACCATTTCTATGTCACAACGAATCAATAACTTGGGAAGTAGATTTTGTAACCGCAACACCTTGTGTCTAGGGTTAGTATCACTCGTGAGAGTCGTGATTGGTCCTCATATTGTATCGACAACTTCATTTTGGTAGTACCATGATGTTGGGGTCACAATCCCGGGTCGAGGAGCCTCGACTTCACAAAGGAGGACATGCTTGGTCAAGTTGTATCTCGAGTTAGTCATTTATGTTATTCTTGCATCAAGGACAAATGCACTAGCATTATGGGATTGAAATGTAATATGTCCACTAAAAACTTGATAGGAATCTGCTCGTGAAACCATAGTAATACTTGGCTACCTTCCCTTTAGTCAAATTTGATGTCTAGTACCAAGTTTTGAGAGCATTATGTGTTACCAAGTTGTAGCCAAAAAGAAAATGTTTATGTACCACCTTTGGGCCGCAGCCCATGGGCTACTCTTGAGGGTGCATTTGGTTAACAAAAGACCCAAGTCTTTTATGTTGTACAAACCTCACTCGGGCCTAGGCCCAATTCTGTGCATTGTTGCTAACCACACCGGACCTCAGCCCATAATAATTCACGGGTGCGTCTGATAGTCTAAACAAAACAACAACATAAAACTTATAACATAAACTGGAAAATTTTTATAAATATAAACTCGTCTACTACATATTCGAGCCTTCTAACTTAGACATACACTCATATGCAACGTTAATTAAACGAAAGGGAAATGTGATGATACAAAGAAACAAATGGTTTTCCAACATAGTTTACGTAATAAATTCTTACGTCAAAGTCTAACGTGACCAAATAAACATATATATGTCAAGTAGAAAAGCATGTATCTTAGGAGAAATTTTTGACAAACAAATAAGAACCACTATATCATTTGACCATATATTAAATTTGAAAGACTTGGAATTTAACTCAAGTATTTTCTAAATACAATTAGAAAATAAATCAATTATATGTAAATAATTTTGACAATACCATTTTGTGTCAACAAAAATAAGTGTATATACATTTATATACTTACTAGTGGAACATCGTAATTAGTTGTTTTAAATCAAACTTTGGATTTTAAAACCATTATAATGTCAACATGAAAAGTATAAATATACTTTCGTATACTTACTATTAAAACCACATGATCATTTTTTTTTGCAAATAAAAGTTTAGCTTTATCTCAATTATAAAAACAATCGAACTATTTTAAGTAAAGAATACTTAAAACGATGAACTAAAACATTTCCCTCCTTATCTAGGTCGCGTGTCGGTGCCGCTCCACAACCAACACTAATCCCACATTTGGATTGCACATTTGCTAAGGTGAGTTTTCATAGCCCCGCTTTTACTTGATAAACTGTTTTATACATTTGGGGTGAGAAATATGCAAAACCTTTTTATGGACCAAACTATTACATGATTACTATTACGTGGTTTAGCCTAAGCCCTTATGTCCCTAGAAAATGCCCTTCTTCATGAACCGTCAATTCCCCTTTGGGAAACGCGAATGTTATAAATAGATCTATTGAGGGTGACTCCTCCGTTCGGTTGGCCATGCTTAGGCCAAGGCGAAACGTATACCATGTCGGAACCGAGTGTTGAGGGACAAAACACTCGCTATGGGCCCCTATATTGTATGACATCTTTTAGCATACAGAAACTGTCGTAGTATCGGTTGCATGAACTTAGAGCTAACGTAATAGACTTTCATTCATATATCATTATATTCGTTGTAATGATTATATGACTTTGCTTATGGTCCAAGCTTACTATTTTAACTTAAACCTATGAACTCACCAGCTTTTAGCTGACCTTTTTAGCATATTTTCTCAGGTGTTTAACTTAAATCATGGATGCAAGGCAAGAAGCGGATAAATGGTCGTAGTAGTATTAAAGAAGTGTTTTTACACAAAAATGATGTTTTTACTTTGGGACCACTAAAACTAATGGGAGGTGCCCATTTATCTAAACAATATTGTAAGATGATGTTTTAAAATATTTTATGGAATTAAACGGAGTGTGTATTCCGTTCTTTATTACTTGTGTTATGATTCACCGATCCCGTAACGCTCCCAAATAACACGTATGCTTCCGCTAAACCAAATTTGGGGGTGTTACAAAAGACACTGAAGGAACTTTGGTCAACTCAACTGAATATCGAAGTTTAATTGGATGTTTAAGATATCTACGTCACACAAGACCCGACTTAATTTATCCTATTGGATTACTTAGTCGTTTTATGCACGAACCAAAGGAGCGACATATGAAGGCCATAAGGCAAGTACTACGCTATGTAAAAGGAACAAAGGATGATGGTATCACCTACAAGCATAATGGAGGAAATAAGATACAAGGATTCAGCGACAGTAGTTATGGAGTCAAGACTCAAGAAGGAAAAGGAACTACTGAAATAATATTTTACTATGGAGAATCACTAATTAGCTGGAGCACACAAAAACAAGCCACTGTAGCACTATCATCATGCGAATCTGAATTTATTGCAGCAACAACAGCAACAACACAAGCATTATGGTTAAAAAGACTACTAAGCAGACTTACACACTCAAAGGAAGAAAAGGTTATAATAACGGTTGATAACAAATCTGCCGTATTTCATGGAAGAAGTAAACATATTGATATAAAGTACCACTTCATAAGAGAATGTGTTGAAAGGGAAGACTTACAAGTTGAATTCATAAGTGAAGAATATCAAAAGGCTTACATACTCACGAAAGCACTACCGAAGATCAAGTTTCTAACAATGAGAAAGAAAGGATTTCTCAGAAAGCACTGAAGCGATAGGCTTAGGCTTACTTACGATTATGTTAAACTATAGTTAGTTAGAGCAGTTATATGGCACTTACCCTAAAGGGACACAACTGTTGGTTCAATGAACCATCACAACCCTTCAAACATGCCTTTTCATTTTGTACAAATAGATAGAACATGTAACAAACACACAGTGACGGAGCTTGGTAAAGTTTACAGGAAGGGCCAAAATGAAGTTGTCTTATTTTGGAGGGGCCAATCCTTTAAAGTGTTATTATTTTAGTTTGTTTGAAGGATGAAAACAATGAAACTTCTCAAAGGTTGAGGGCACAACCCCACCCTGCCCTACTTATGCTCCGTCCACGCAAACAAATGATGATGATAGATTAATAAAACACTTGTATTTCATAGTTGCAATTTCATATTCCTGTTTTTGGTATATTGTGACTAAATTTGATCATATATCCGTCAAAAAGACCAACAGAATTTATATGATTCATCAGGCGTCCAAGCCCATTTGAAGACAAGGAGACGTTGCTGATCAAATCTATTAGATCATCAAGCTGACCACTGGCCCTACCTCGAGGATTGGAAAGAAGTCCATGAGCCGAATACCATTCACACCAACGATCCGCCACTTTACAATCTTTATTGAGTTAACATCTTAACTTTGTTAGACCATTTGATTTAACTTCTTAACTTGTTTGGCAGTGATTTTTATCTTGAACTCTTAAAAATTTGTTTAGATAAACCTCTTTAACTCTAATTTACATGTCCGCTTTAGTTAAAACATCTAATTTACATGTCCGCTTTAAAACATCTAATTTACATGTTCGTACAATTAAAACATCTAATTTACATGTCCGCTTTAGTTAAAGCAATTAAGCACAAAACAACTATATCGAATTACCGACAATTTATGTTAGTTCTTACTTTTTCTTTAACTTTTTATTTTTAAATATTTTTGGTCTAGTAAAATATTGAAGAGTATTGTCTTGTAATGTGATTAGGGATGTTTGTGTAAGCTTATTTAGAAGGCTTAGCAAATATAAGCCGATAGAAGATCGATTTAAAATGATCAATTTACCAAAAATATACAAGACTAACTAGACTTTTGTAACAATTTTATTTCTTCTTCCTCCATTAAACAAATGAACGATTACATAAAGGAAATTTGCTAAGCCACCGTGCTAAGAACACGGTCATAGCTGCCACTCAAGACTCTACTAGAAGTAACTAAATTGAATAATTCATATAAAAATTAATAAACTAGTAAGACTTATTAAAATATAAAAACTATTAAACCAAACTTTAATTTGCAAAACAACTAATATTCGAATGGTGCGTGCTTGTGTCAAAGACTCACAGTCAACTCATATCCTAAGCTAGGTGTTTGTTGAACGTGTGATCAACAAACCCGGAAGCGAACTATGCGGAATTCGAATCTTGCAAAGAAAACCAACACACATACACGACTAAAAGAAGTAACCCACACGATACCCAAACGGTTGTATATTAACGTTTGTAAAGAAAAGATGAATGGTACAATTTGAGCCTTCCCCCCTCACCTCTGTTTATAGAGAATGAGGGGGAGACCCGATCCAAGTAGGACTTGGAGTCGCCTGGAACCTAAGGAATCTAGTAAACCCGGTTACTTGCCTTGTAAGCAAAGTAACCAAACATTCCTTATCCTATTTGACTAAGTACCAAGCTAAATTAACGTAAACCCCTACGGCCCTACACATTAAGTTAATATTAAGACTAATATACAACAGTTGTGACAAGATTAGCGTTTATCATGGATTTAGAAAAGTCTTCGTTTCATAAGTTTATAGGTTAGTTGTATGAAGGCACAAGAACCATTGAATGGGACAGACAAAATGATTATTGCTAGATGACCGAAACAAATAGACCAATAGTTTCATTTATTAGCTTTGTATAATGAGTCGTGAAATTGGTACAAAGCATTGTTCGCGGCTCAAATTTTAAGTACCCTCAATTCTACGCGGGTATGATTTTGATTAGAGGTCTCAATCTGACCCGTGTCTGTTCGGGTTATGTTTCATCTCTAGCGGGTCAACAAGGCACAATATCGTAAAAGTAAACAGGGCAAACGGATTAAAAATCACCCACAGTGTACTTAGAAATCATAAACCTCCTTGGTAAATGAAAAAAAACCAACCCGACTCATGCCAAATAAACCCATTTTGGCCCGTTACCCAACCTGTCCATTTGTTTCTCTAATTTATAATATGTTATTGTTTTCTTCTGGTCACTAACAATAATTCCCTTTTTTTAGAAATATTGTGGGTTTCTTCTATATTGTCAATCCAAGGATTTAATGACCTCGACAGGCTGCAACATGGAAGCCCGAGCCCCATGTGGCGTCTGCAGGTCTTACTAGCTGAAGTGGTTTTCTATAAGAGGTATTTTTATTCACCAACACCAAACATAATGGGCATTGATACTAATGATAGCTCACTCGTAATAAATCGTGTGTTATAGCAGAGGTTAAGTAGGCCCGCTGGAATGGCAATGAACCGGCAAGGAGCTCCAGCTAGTCCTAGTTCATACACAGTGAAGCGAATCTTGCAGTTAGATATTCATGTTTATTCTTTCCCTAATGTAAGTTTTCAAGAAGATACAATAAGATAACAACATACAATTTCATTTGTCACATTTTAGTTATTATACTCTTTTTTTACTACATCTCATTCATTAAGGTGACATTATTTTTTGGATTTTAGTTTAGCTTTGTTGGCCGGCTTCTGGGACCTAGAGGCAACTCGCTAAAACGTATGGAAGCTACAACGGGTTGTCAAGGATCCCCATAAGGTTCTATAATTCTATAACTTAAAGATTTACTTAATCCGATTTCATGTGGTTTACATATCTATTTTTTGTTTGATAATTATATGCAAACTAAAGGAAGATAAGCTAAAGGGAATACCGGGATATGAGAACTTAAATGAGCAACGTCCCCTGGTTTGTCAGTGTGCACTATGGGAACTGGCAACTATACCCACTTAAGTCCATGTAAACCAATTTACGAGGTAGATTATGGTTTGGACTTCTGTGAACTTAACTCAAAAACATCTACTTGAAAAAGAATGCAACGGGGTCGCTACTGTTAGGTAAAACAGCTGGCACAACAAAAAACCGACTCTGTAATTGAAAGGTTTCCAAACAACAGCAATATCCATTCCTGAATCACCGAAATTTCTATGTGAATCACCAGTTGGATAATAACCGACACAAAAGCTTAATAAGCCTTGAGAGGGGGAAACTTATGCTGAGCCAAAATTGTTGAAATTCAGTTACAATCATTTATGTTTCCGAAGAGACTTGAGCATACAACGAGTTGGTTAAGATGAATCAAAGAAGCTCTTGAACCTAAAATCACGATTCTGTGATGTAACCCACTGGTAAGAAGTCTAATGTAGGTGCAATGTCAGCTTATTTGCACTGCAGCCAACCTAGTGGTACCCAACTGATGTAAGCATTGTTAGCCGCAGCTCTGTTTCCACTTTCTCCTATGTTATTTTACACTTTTGGGAGATCGTAGATTTTGTCTAGCAACATGCTAAACTTTTCGGTTTTAAATATTAACTCCTATCACCCTTAACAATATTTTTTTTAAAGAAAACTCGTGACTTTCTCCAAACATCGCCTAAC
Source organism: Chrysanthemum makinoi (assembly GCA_910596185.1). Lineage (NCBI taxonomy): Eukaryota > Viridiplantae > Streptophyta > Magnoliopsida > Asterales > Asteraceae > Chrysanthemum > Chrysanthemum makinoi. Next base: position 88,231,313 of record OU343225.1, read on the forward strand.
CACTAATAATGCCTTGATCCCTCTAATCCTGAGTTAAAGTACATGAATATCATTTCTTGTTCACACATAAGCATTTACACGTTCAAATGTTGCATATTTAATGACTGTATTGAAGCAAAACGAGAGGAGAATGTATTGAAGCAAAGGACGCTAACAAGATTTCAACAATTAATGAACATCTAAAAGGCTTGTTCATCATTAATTACACAAGCAATAAAACTCTATAAAGGACATTCCCCGTTCTCAATAAACCATTAAAGACAAGGAGCAGAAGTAACACTATCCATGGATTAACAGAAATCACATTAAACTCGATGATACCTATTTCACTAACCTTGCTACAAAGCGCATATTTAGAGAAAAAAAAAAAAAAAAAAAGCAACCGCATAAGATTTCATGACATTAAATTAGTGATAAAAAACTAAAATAGGTGCAAGTGATTTTTCCACACCTTAGCTAGAAAATAGTCCCCTCCGTCCTTAAGTAACTTGTATTTTGTAAAATCCACACCTTAAAATGTGGCCTTCATCGTTTTGATCAACTATCGTCAGAATAAATATGTAAATCAGAGTGATCGAGCAAAAGTAGGGATTCCTTGTAAGAGCCCATGAAGAGGGAGCCCCTTACTACAGAAAGCACAAGACTCTTGATTTGTTGTGAGCAGGGGTCGTAAACATTAAGTGCGGTAAACGATTTATATGCCTTTCGAAATTCAAATATAGGTTCACCACTCTCCCTAAACCCCAATATATTATCTACCCGTGCGCCAATTGTGAATAGCTTTCTAAAAGACGAATCATGCTCCATCACCCATACACTACAATGAACTGCTTCCTCAGCCACAATGTATCCATACACAACAAGAGACCCCCTTAGCTTAGAAACTGAGATACGTGAGATCAATTCGTTTGTTAAGGTATCTGGTAGATCTACCACTTTAAACTCCTTGGTAATCAAATCAAATGAAACAACCATATAATTTATGGTAGATTTACAATTATTAGTAGAAGTCTTATGAGCACCCCAATAGATAAACTTATCTATAACAACCTGGGTTGATAGGTTGAGTTTAATTGACTGACGAGGCAAATTAGCACTTGGAATCACATTCCAAGCCCCCGAACTCAATGTAAAAACTTCAACATGCCAAGGCATTTTATGTTTACATAAAATCTTCACAACGGTAGGATCTCTAGTGTCAGGACAGACCCCAAAACCAAAAACAAGCTCATTCTGATTGTGAGCCAGAGCCGTTGAGTAAAAATCATGAAAAGCAATACCAAATGATTTTCCGATAGAAGGGTTCCAAATAACAACCATCCACTCCTTATAACCTCTATGGTAGCCATAAAAAGACATTAATCCATGACACGCGCCAACAACTTTTGAAAGACAATATTGTTTAAGCAAAGGAGAAACAACAAATGGAGCAAACTCTTGTACCTTAAAAGTTTCACTGTTATCATCGTCTACGAGACAAATGTATATTGCCTCCGGTGAATAATCGGCTTTGTAGCTTAGAATATGACTATGTGGCTGCGTATGGCGGGCGCCGTAACCTTTTATAAACCTAGGGCTCTCGATAAAAGACTTCCATGGTTTCGAAACAGACCTGAATCGAATCAATGACTTTACATCTGAAACTCTTTTGATGATTTCCATTTGAATGTCGAAAGGAATGTTGTCTGACATTTTTCCAAGTTTTTCTTCTAGGGTTTAATGTTGCCAGCAATTTGAGGCGTTTTACTTTGACAGTTTATGACTTTATAGGGCCTTTTAATTTGAGGCATGATCAAAGTAGGAAGTTTCTTCAAAAAAATAATAATTATAATAAAATAAATCAAAGTAGGAATTAAATTATTATTATTATTATTATATTATTATTACTATTATTGTTATTATTATTATTATTATTTGAAATTTATATAATGTTCGGTTGCAGAATTTACTAGTTATAAGGCCCTCCACGAATGGAGTTCACACATAAATCTTTTTCTATCTTACTTTTTCTTTTGTGGAGAGATGAAACACAAAAAGTTTACATAGTCGAGATAGAATCCCTAGTTCCATCAAGCATATTTGTTAAACCAACATCTCATCATCTTGATATAACAAATTTATTCGAAATATTACATGTGTAGAATAGATAACAATTGTATTATATAGGATCTAATTACATAACAATGTGGTAAAGAAATTTACAAATTCTGTACTTATGTTCATGCAAAATTTCTTTATGTATCATCGAGGATATGCTATGGGGTTACCACTACTACTAAGATCACTCCTTGGCACATTTGACGAGCTAAATTTTGAAAACGTTGATGATTTCAAAAATGACCTTGGCTCAGGCTCCGTAAAGTCAGGACTATTAGATAATAGATATGGCCCAAGCTCGTCTTAGGTCCATAAGATTGTCTAGGGTTTGTAGTCTATACAATGTGATCAAGAATAATGTAGAACCTAGACAAACCCTAGACAATCTTATGGACCTAAGCCTTTGTAGTCTATACAATGTGATCAAGAATAATGTAGAACCTAGACAAACCCTAGACAATCTTATGGACCTAAGCCCACAGACGGGCTTGGGCCATATCTATCATCTAATAAGGACTTGTTTCTGGCATCTTTTCAAGAATATGCTCAAGCTCTCGGACCACATCTAACATTGATGGCCTTATGTCGGGCTTGTAGTTGCAACACCAAAGAGCTAAAGATACAAACTTTTCGAAACATTAAGAATGGTATGAACCCATTCGGTTATCAATGATTGGAACATTGTTTCGGCTTGATTAGCTAATTTTACCCGGATAAAAACATATTTTTGCTTACTTTGTATGATCAAATTTAACCATAAACAAAAAATTTGGTTGAAAAAGGGTTTCGGGTCAATCTAAACGATACCAAGAAAAGTTACCCATTTTGACCGTCTAGTGATATGGATATATTAAATTAAAGAGAAAAAATAAGTGTACCTCACGGATGATATTTTTTCCATGTGATATTGGTTTCATAAAAGTAAAACTCCAAGGCTATAAACGTCACTCTTGTATGTCAGCTTGTGGGTCAATAAGTATTCAGGATCAAGGTAACCCTGCAAAAATATGTGAAATTAGTTACAACAATGACGTTAAGAAAACTAAACAAGTGAGCAAGATTTTTTATTCAGAAAACATTTGACTCTATATATAAAGGCCGTCTCAACCCTCTACTAGAAATTACCCACTTTAACCTGTTCAAAGAACAAGGTCGGTCCATACACCAAGGTCCCTCAACTAGCAAGTAAAATGGAAAAAGACTTACGGGTGTTCCTCTAACAACGGTGGATACGTAAATAGGGTGGGTTGAGAGTCCAAATCAGCAACTTTGGCAGTGAGTTTGGAGTCGATGAGAATGTTGCTTGTTTTGATATCAAGGTGGAATATAGGTGGGTTGGTTTCAGTGTGAAGATAAAGAATGTCTTTGACTGAATCCAATGCTAGAAGTAACCTCATTCAGAAGCTCAAGGACTTGAACTGACTTAATTAAATCTGATTCATATGGTTTTGGAATCTAATTTTGGATTACATATTATATGCAATTAAATGAAGATAAGCTAAGGGGAAATCAGGTTATGAACATTTGTATGAGCAATTTCACATCTTAATCGAGTCTGATTAACCACCAAGCGTTGTTGATTTAAGGTTGTGGCAAGCACAGGAGATAATCAATGAGCTTCTCAAACCAGCAGTATGTTAGTTATAGATTACTGTCTTCACTCTTTACTAGTTGCAAAATTTGACCTTTTGACAACTTTATTTTCTAGTTATTTTACTACTTGAGTTGTTTGCTCGCATTAAAACTAAAAGCACATACACTAGTATAAACATATCAAAAGCGTTGATGTAAGGCTGAGGCAACTTCACTCTTTATTCGTCCATGTTCTTCTTCCTTTTTAATTTTGCTTTGAAAGAAGATTAACCAGCTTTCCTAATACAAAATTTTAAGTTTGGACTATTATTATCTCAACAAACACACCACAACCACTTTTACTTTTTGGTCATTTGCTAACAAGTTTTAATCGACTTTGATGGTGACGTATACAAATTATTAGGATAAGCAATTACTTGAAGCCCCCAATATACGACTATGTCTTGCTAAAATTGTCCTACTTCGCTAACCATTATCATTCTAAGCTATATGAACAGTATTAGCGTCTTTTAGCAAGTCATATGCTTCACTATTCCATGACTCGTGAGACGTACGCAATTATGAGATACCTTAAAGATTATGACTCTATTATTGTGCGTTTATTGTCGTGTTTAAGAATCCATCAAGTTGTTTTAGTGGTCCGACGTCCTGATATTTTCAGAAAAGGTTGTAGGTTCAAATTAAACATCACTAGGTAAAGGAATGAGTTCAGAAACGAAAACAGAGATACTCCAATTAAACCGCGTACGTAGAAATAAAATACTCAACTTTTTCGTATAACGGAAGAAAAACTTAATCTAATTATATGAAAAAAAAATGTTATAAGTGTTGGAAATTTTGGTTGACAAAAGTGACTTTTGACAAAATTTGGACACAATTACCGTTCATATGACCTTGATAGGATCTCGATCCCTAAAATAACTTACTTCTTAACATATATTACATTACATTACCAAATTTTGCAATGTCATGTTATAAATCACAAACTTATAGTACATGTCATGTTACTATACACAACAATGTTGTCACTTTAAGTCCTTATTTGCGAGTGTTACACATTTTGTCTCTTCTTTGGGACATCTATTCTCATATTTAACATGTGTTAGCAAAATAATTGTTCTTAAAGATACAAATCAATCAATAAGGGTCACGTATTCTGTTTCTTCATTATCTTTAACAAAAGGAAAGTAGATAAACAGTTATTGTTATAAGATATCAACCACTACAAAGTGATCGACATCTTTTTAATTATAAAATGTAACTAGAAGTCATCAATTTGCAGCTTATGTGCTTGAAAGTGAGGAAATCTGCAGCTACCTCTAAAGTAAGTAAAGACTGGGAAATTCAAATGAACTTTTGTTAAAGTCAGGGTTGTTATATGGAAGGTTCTTTTTGGGGGTGTTTGGTTAGTCTGATTTCAATACTGGTTTGAGTTGGATAGATTCAAATTTCTCTCAGAATAGTGAGGTGGGTCAGAATAGAATATTTTGATATGTGTTTTTCTATTTGCAAACTATAACAGTAGGTGTGATTCTAGTACCTTGGAGTTCTTTGGGTTAGACTGTACTCATTGGTTCATCATTCTCCTATCCAGTTTGGCCTTGGGAGGGAACTGTGTTAGGCTTTGATGATCAAGTGAGAGGTCTCATTCCTTTGAATGTACCAAAATGTAGAGCATCCCATTGTGAAGGGTATATGGTTAGGGCGGCCAATGTATGTTGAGTGGAATAGCGAGGAGTGAAAGATGATCCTGCTTGGTCCTCTCAATACATTGGCACAGGAAGAAATGGATGGTCATCATTGAGGGAGAGTGTTCCCAAACAGTTGAAGCCTTTCTAGAGAAGGAAATGTATACTGTTTGGCAGAGCCCCCCAATGGATGGGTAAGGGTCCCTAGTGAAGCCACACACTTCTCCTGTCATTGCCATTGTGGATGATGGTTGAATGGTTTTGATGGGAAGTGATGTGGAAATGTAGCTAGATGGTAGGTGCATTAAGGTGAAAAGTGATTCAAGCTGGCATGGTTCAAGTTATAGTGCAGCTTGGTTCTTATGGATTCAAGGTTAACTACCTGAATTGGAATATTGTTGTAGTTTCAGGAATGTTTGTTACAGATTTAAGTCTGGTTAGTAGTGTTAGATATGGGGCATAGTTCTTTGTTTGTTTGGATGGTACTATTGAGTAGTGAATTCTGTTTGAGCATGTTTAAAACAAATTCTTGATTATAACCTTGTAATCTTTTGTTGAGTGGTAATATATTTTCACCTTGAGCACCGAAAAAAAAAAAAAAAGTCATCAATTTTATAAAGATAATTGCATAAATCGTCCTTAAGGTTTGGCCAAATTGCAGATTTCGTCCCAAATAGTTTGAAAGTGCATAAATCGTCCCCAAATCAAACCTTTTTGCAAATTTTGGCCCCTGGCTTTAACTGCCGTTAAGTGAATTTCGTTAGAATTAACACGTTAGCCCTTTTGGCCAAAAACTCTTGCAGCGTTCATCCTTTTGGCCAAAAACTCTTGCATAGTTCATCCTTTTGGCCAAAAACTTTTGCAGAGTTCATCCTTTTGGCCAAAAACTTTTGCAGCGTTCATCTTTTTGGCCAAAAACTCTTGCAACGTTCATCTTTTTTGCCAAAAACTCTTGCAGCGTTCATCCTTTTGGCTAAAAACTCTGGTAGCGTTCATCCTTTTATACATTTTTCATATGTTTTTAATCGTCTTCGTCCATTTTTATGCGTTTTTGTCCGGTTTTATACGTTTTTGTTTGTTTTAATATGCTTTCGTCTGTTTTTATACGTTTTCATCCGTTTTTATGCGTTTTTGTTCGTTTTTAACCGTTTTTATACTATCTCAACATATTGAAATTTTTTTCAAAAAGAAAAAAACTTTGAAAATAAAAAAATTGGAATTTTTTCGGAAAATTGAAAAAAAAATTTCCAACAAATTTTGAATACGAACATTGGAAAAAAAAATCGGAAAAAAGAAAAAAAATCCAATATTTTTTCGTAAATACTTTTTTTTTTAATTTCTTTTTGAAAAAGAAAATTGGAAAAAAGATTCCAAAAAATTTTGAAAAATAAAATTGGAAAAAAAAAATCCGAAAAAAATTTGGAAAAAAAAATACAATTATTTTTTCGTGAATACTTTTTTTTTTCAAAAAAAAAAAGAAATTGGAATTTTTTTCTAAATTGTTTTTTTCGAAATTCTTTTTGAAAAAAAAAAAGTATTTACTAAAAAAAATTTGAATTTTTTTCCAAATTTTTTTCTGATTTTTTCCAATTTACTTTTTCAAAATTTTTTGGAATCTTTTTTCCAATTTTCTTTTTCAAAAAGAAATTGGAAAAAAAAAGTATTTACGAAAAAAAAAATTGGATTTTTTTTTCCTTTTTTCGGATTTTTTTTTCCAATTTTCTTTTCAAAAGTTTTAGATTTTTTTCAAAATTTGCTAAAAATTCCAAATTTTTTATTTTCAGTTTTTTTTCTTTTTAAAAAATTTTTCAATATGTTCAGATAGTACAAAAACGGTTAAAAACGAACAAAAACGCATAAAACGGATGAAAACGTATAAAAACAGACAGAAGCGTATTAAAACGAACAAAAACGTATAAAACCGGACAAAAACGCATAAAAGTGGATGAAGACGATTAAAAACATATGAAAATGTATAAAAGGATGAACGCTACAAGAGTTTTTGGCCAAAAGGATGAACGCTGCAAGAGTTTTTGGCCAAAAAGATGAACGCTGCAAAAGTTTTTGGCCAAAAGGATGAACTATGCAAGAGTTTTTGGCCAAAAGGATGAACGCTGCAAGAGTTTTTGGCCAAAAGGGCTAACGTGTTAATTCTAACGAAATTCACTTAACGGCAGTTAAAGCCAGGGACCAAAATTTGCAAAAAGGTTTGATTTGGGGACGATTTATGCACTTTCAAACTATTTGGGACGAAACCTGCAATTTGGGCAAACCTTAAGGACGATTTCTGCAATTAACTCATTTTATAAATTTAACACGGTTGCGTGTTATACACAAAGATTTCACCAACTCCACGCCTTTCCCCAAACCTTTTAAGACTCTAGGACAATTAATATAAAATCTCTTCTAAGGTATGATCACACGACAGAGGGCAATGTAACACCACGATGGGGCAGACTGGAACGGGTAGACAAACGATTAAGGGAAGCCCGCCAAAAGCAAATACTGACCTTACGAGGAATCCAGGAGTTTCATTGGCAATGACTGTCAATGATAAAGTCACTCAGGATCGAGTCCTGGATGGATTTTACCAGACTTAACCTTGAATTTACATGATTCATCAGGCACATTTGAAGACAAGGAGACGTTGCTAATCAAATCTATTAGAGCATCAAGGTCACCACTCGCCTTACCTCCAGGATTGTGACGCCACAACCAGTTTGTGATGTGCACACGACCAAAAGTGACGTGCATCACAAAATCACATTAGTGATGCATATAGTACGACACTACATTAGTGATGTCTTGTAATGTGATTAGGGATGTTTGTGTAAGCTTATTTAGAAGGCGGGACAATTGCATATATACCCACTAAAACTTGCATATTTGCATATATACCCAAAACATGCTTTAGTTGCATTGTACATCATGCAATAAAAACTTGTATTATGAGGAAATATGCGAGTTTTTAAGTTTTAGTGGGTATATATGCAATTCCCCCTTTAGAAGGCTTATTAGCTTATATAGCAAATATAAGCCGATAGAAGATCGATTAAAATGATCAGTTTACCAAAAATATACAAGACTAACTAGACTTTTGTAACAATTTTATTTCTTCTTCCTCAATTAAACAAATGAACGATTACATATCGAAAATTTGCTAAGCCACCGTGCTAAGAACACGGTCATATGCGGTAGTCAGAATCAATTGCTTCTGTTGTTTTCTGAAGTTGTGATAATTAGTTGTTTGTGTTTGGTAATGACCCTTAAATAGTTCAATATGTGGACCAAAGAAAATCGCAACAATCATATTAATTCTTATGAACCGCAAAACTAAACACCCCCTAATTCTTAAGGGAACCGGGTATCATTTTTAGATCACTAGGCTCTTCTTCTTGTTATTTTGAAGATGTCATCTTTTGTTTGTATCAGTGAAACATAAGTTGTGACACTCAATCTTTTTTGTACTCAATCTTTTTTTGTTCTGACAAGATTAGCGTTTGTGATGGATTTTGAAAATCCTTCGTTTCATAAGTTTTTAGGATAGGTGTATCAACGCACAACTAGTAATGCTAGAACCATTAAATGGGACAGGCAAAATGATTATGCTGGATGACTGATACAAATAGACATATAGTTTCATTTGTTTGCTTTGTTTAATGAGAGTCGTGAAATTGGTACAAAACATTGTTCGCGGCTCAAATTTTAAGTACCCTCCATTCTACTAGGGTATGATTTTGATTAGAGGTCTCAATCTGACCGGTGTGTCTGTTCAGGATATGTTTCATCTCTAGCGGGTCAACAAGGCACAATATCGTAAAAGTAAACAGGGCAAACGGATTAAAAATCACCCACAGTGTACTTAGAAATCATAAACTTCCTTGGTAAATGAAAAAAAAACAACCCGACTCATGCCAAATAAACCCATTTTGGCCTGTTACCCAACCTGTCCATTTGTTTCTCTAATTTATAATATGTTACAGTATTTTTTTTCTTCTGGTCATTAACAATAATTCCCTTTTTTTAGAAATATTGTGGGTTTCTGCTATATTGTCAATCCAAGGATTTAATGACCTCGACAGGCTGCGACATGGAAGCCTGAGCCCAATGTGAAGTCTGCAGGTCTTACTAGCTGAAGTGGTTTTCTATAAGAGGTATTTTTATTCATACAACACCAAACATAATGTGCATTGATACTAATGATAGCTCACTCGTAATAATTCGTGTGTTATAGCAGAGGTTAAGTAGGCCCGCCAGAATGGCAATGGACTGGCAAGGAGCTCCAGCTAGTCCTAGTTCATACACAGAGAAGCGAATCTTGCAGTTAGATATTCATGTTGATTCTTTCCCTAATGTAAGTTTTCAAGAAGATGCGATAAGATAACAACATACAATTTCATTTGCCACGTTTTAGTTATTATACTCTTTTTTTACTACATCTCATTCAGTAAGATGACGTTATTTTTTGGATTTTAGTTTAACTTTGTTGGCCGGCTTCTGGGACCTAGAGGCAACTCACTAAAACATATGGAAGCTACAACGGGTTGTCAAGGATCCCGATAAGGTTCTATAATTCTATAACATAGAGATTTACTTAATCCGGTTTCATGTGGTTTTCATATCTAATTTTTGTTTAATAATTACTCCGTATATGCAAATTAAAGGAAGATAAGCTAAGGGGAAGACTGGGATATGAGAACTTAAATGAGCAACGTCCCCTGGTTTGTCAATGTGCACTATGGAAATTGACAGCTATAGCTACTTAAGTCCATGAAACCAATTTACGAGGTAGATTACGGTTTGGATTTTGGAATTCAGTGAAATTAACTAATAAACATCTACTTGACAAAGGATGCAACGGGGTCACTACTGTTAGGTAGAACAGCTGGCACAACAAAAAAAATTGATTCTGTAATTGAAAGGTTTCCAAACAACAGCAATATCCATTCCAGAATCACCGAAATTTATATGTGAATCAAATGTTGGATAATAACCGCCACAAAAGGTTAATAAGCCTTAAGAGGTAGCAAGTATTGTTGGAACGTTAAGTAGTTTAATTAGACATGGGAAGAGTGGGGGAAACTTATGCTGAGCCAAAATTGTTGAAATTCAGTTACAATCATTTATGTTTCCTAAGAGACTTGAGCATACAACGAGTTGGTTGAGATGAATCAAAGAAGCTCTTGAACCTAAAATCACGATTAAGTGATGTAACCCACTGATAAGAAGTCTAAAGTAGGTGCAACTGATGTAAGCATTGTTAGCCGCAGCTCTGTTTCCACTTTCTCCTATGTTATTTTACACTTTTGGGAGATCGTAGATTTTGTCTAGCAACATGCTAAACTTTTCGGTTTTAAATATTAACTCCTATGAGTCCTATCACCCTTAACAATACTTTTTTTAAAAGAAAACTCATGACTTTCTCCAAACATCGCCTAACCACTACTAATGCCTTTACTCCTCTAATCCTGAGTTAAAGTACATGAATATCATTTCTTGTTCACACATAAGCATTTACACGTTCAAATTTTGCATATTCAATGACTCATAAACTCATGTTTGTAATTACAATTATTCAAATAGACCCCAAGCAAAACTAGAGGAGCATGTAACGAAGCAAAGGACGCTAACAAGACTTCAACATGTAATAAACATCTAAAAGGCTTGTTCATCATTAATTACACAAGCAATAAGACATCTATAAAGGACATTCCCCGTTCTCAATAAACCATTAAAGACAAGAAGCAGAAGTAACACTATCATGGAATAACAGAAATCACATTAAACTTGATAATACCAATTTCTCTAACCTTGCTATAGAAATCACATAAGATTTCATGACATTGAATTAGTGGTAAAAAACTAAAATAGATGAAAGTGATTTTTCCACACCTTAGCTACAAAATAGGCCCCTCCTTTCTTAGATAACTTGTACTTTGTAAATCCACACCTTAAAATGTAACCTTCATCATTTTGATCAACTATCGTCAAAATAAATATGTAAATCAGAGTGATCAAGCAAAAGTAGTGATTCCTTGTAAGAGCCCATGAAGAATGAGTCCACTACTCCAGAAATCCCAAGATTTTTTACTTGTTGTGAACAAGGGTCGTAAACATCAAGCGTAGTAAACCTTCCGTCCTCCTTTTGAGTTTCAAATATAGGTTCACCACTCTTCCTAAACCCGAGTATATGATCTACTGGTGCGCCAATTGTGAATAGCTTTCTAAAAGACGAATCATGCTCCATCACCCATACACCACAACGTATTCCTCCATACACAACAAGAGACTCCCTTAGCTTAGAAACGGACAAATGTTCTCCATCTAGCTCGTTTGTTAAGATATCTGGTAGGTCTACAACTTTAAACTCCTTGGTAATCAAATCAAATGACACAACCATATAATTTGTGGCAGCTTCACCATCATCAGTAAAAGTCTGCTCACGAGCACCCCAATAAATAAACCTATCTATAACAACTTGAGTTGAACTATTAAGTGTAATTGATTGACGAAGCAAATTACCACTTGGAATCACATTCCAAACCCCCGAACCCAATGTAAAAACTTCAACATGCCAAGGCATGCCAATTCTATGTTTTATTTTCACAACGGTAGGATCTTTAGTGACGGGACAAACCCCAAAACCATAATGAGTCCGATCAAAAAGCTGAGGGGAAGCAATACCAAATGATTTTCCGATTGACGGGTTCCAAATAACAACCATCCATTTCTTATAACCTCTATGGAAACCATACAAACACAGCAATCCATGACACGCACCAACAACTTTTGAAATATATTGTTTAAGCAAAGGAGAAACAACAAATGGAGCAAACTCTTGTACCTTAAAAGTTTCATTGTTATCATCGTCTACCAAACAAATAAACCTGTCCACAGAACCCAATGATAAACTTAGAATACAACTATGTGGCTGCGTATGGCGGGCGCCGTACCCATGGATAAACTTGGGGCTGTCGATAAAAGACTTCCATGGTTTGGAAACCGACCTGAACTGAATCAATGACTTGACATCAGAAACCTTTTTGATGATTTCCATTTGGATATCAAATGGAATATTGTCTGACATTTTAAAAAGGTTTTTTCTAGGGTTTATGTTAACTTTTGAAATAAGTCGAATTAATGAAAACTGGAAAGTGGGTTTTGAAGAGGAGGTGATTTTGGATCTGGGTTTTGAAGGCCGTCGTGCGCCGTCGTGATACGTCAGAGATGCGGTAGTTGTATGGTGGCGTGTGTGTCCAGCAATAAGAACAACTGTGGGTTGAAATGAATGGTTTGAAATTTGGGGCGCTGCCTTTGACTGTTTGGACTTTTTGGGGCTAAATTTTTTTTTTAGTAAATTGCAAATATTGTCCCTGTAGTATGTTCAAATTGCAATCGTAGTTTTTATCTTTTCGAAAATGCAACTGTCGTCTTTGTGGAAAACTTTTGTTGCGAAAATAGCCCTTTTCTCAAAGTGAAATGACTAGAATGCCCCTACATTCAGTGAGACTTAGTCAATTTACTTTGGCGCATTTTAGTCATTTCACTTTTGTGCAGGGATGAAGTCTACATTTTTGAAAAGGTAAAGACTGTCTCAGGGATGATTTTTGCATTTTTTTTTTAATTTTTTTTTATTTTTTGTTTCTTTTTGGATTTTATGTTATTTTAGCTTATGTGAGGTGAGATCCTTTTTTTTATTTTTATTTTTATTTTTATTTTTTTTTACGAGTAAAAATTTCATTTAATCACGAGATAAGAATACATCATTGGTCACTCGATTAAAGTAAAATTCGGGACTCTTAGGGTGTGTTTGTTTCATTAAGATGTTTTGGGTCTAAATCTGACTACCACATCTTACTGGTAAGAGGTGACTAGAAAGTCTAAATCTGAACAAAATAATGTTGTTTGTTTTTGCATAATTGTCCAAATGATTTTAAGTGCTCGTTTTTGCAATATGTTTATTAAACCAACGCAATGCGATAATAAGTAACTTATGTAAATATGAAACAAGACTTTTTATCATAAATATAACATAGTTAATAAATAATCAAATATATTATATAAAGTTTACAAAACGAGTAAGAGGCAGTAAGACAAGTCCCCCACCTCTTACTGAGTAAGATGTTATATGTCTAACTGTGTCTTACTCAAAAGAAAAAAATAAACAAGCAAAACGTCTGCCCTCCTCTTACTGGTAAGAGTAAGAGGGCTAGTAAGACCTTTTTTAAAAAACAAACACACCCTTACCCTCTAAGACTATCTTGTCATTGCACCATATTCCCCATCTAGCTATGTTACGAGCAACCATGTTCTCTTTTCTTTTAACAAAAGACCGGTTACACGTACTAAAAGATAGAAAAGTAACTAATATTTGCGAAAACAAGCACGTTATTTAACGAAGTGTAGATCGATTGCTGATGCAGGTTTTACTGACCAGGTCTTAATATTTATAGTGTCTCGCTATACCTATGGTCTACCCTAATGCACTAACGGGCGTGTACCCGGTCGTGTGTAGTGTAGTAAATGGTAAAGCCGAGGTCGTCCCAAGAGCTATGTGTGTCGGATAAATACTAAGTCTAATTGTCACAGAATATAAATGGTTTTATATGGTTTTAATTAATTAAACTACGAATGCAGAATATAAAAGCAATAAAATGGTAGAAAGGAAATCAATAGAGGAATAGTGGTGTTAACCTAGTCAATCCTCCTAACTAGTTATGTCTACGTCTACCTACTTCCAATTACTTCAGGTGGGGTCAAATTCGAGAGGACAACATTTGGTCAATTCGCCTAACCTATCAGAAAGATGCCACCACAGGAGAAATCAGCACCGTCATAAGTCCCTGTTGTTCCCGGTCCCTAAGCCAAGTCATTAAGTACCGCTACATGCTAGATTCTAAATAGTGAGTGCCCGGCCGTTAGGAACTTAAACACTACACCCCCCAATTCTTAAGTTCATCCAAACGATAGGTGATCAGTTGGTCAAATCGCACAAGTAGAAATGGTCGTTAGTTGGTCATATCTTACCCTTCCCGTCTCAATCCGCTCACCTAGGGTCAGTTGGTCATATCTCCTAGGCAATTGGCCTCTACCGCCATTCAAAACTACCGAACCATGGGTGACTACCAAAGAACTATGCATGCATACACTTAGAAATAATTGTACGGAAGTAAAGGTAAACGTAAACAAAACAATTAAGGAATCATAACTAGGCTAGCACCAAAGGGTGCTTAGCCGCTCATATTAATCATGCACATCAATTCAATATTCAAAGGTACGAAATACATGAATTGAAAGTAAAAGAAATAATAAACGCTAAAGCTTATCGTAATGGTGTGACTTCTCCTTGGAAACAACTCCGTATGCTTCCCTAGACCTCCCTAGAGCTTTTTCCCACGTTCTCAGAGTATTGTGTGTGGAATGGAATGAATAGAAATGCTAGAATTCGTGGGGTATTTATAGGTCAGTCCGAGTTACGGCGTAACAAAATATGAGTTACGCCGTAACCTCCGTAAATGCACTAGATCGCTAGTTACTGCATAACCTAGAAAGTGGTTACGCCGTAGTCTTCAATAAACCAAGTTACGTCGTAAGTGATGCAGTAGTTACGCGTAAGTATCAGCGGCGTGGAACCTCTTTTGACCTAATGGAGTTACGTCGTAATCTTAGGAAGGAGTTACGATGTAACCTCTTGATGAGTTGGACTTCAGGGTCACGCAATAGTTACGGCGTAATGTGAGAGACGAGTTACGCCGTAACTTCTTCAAAATAAGCATACTGTGATAAATCTTTAGTAATGTTTCCATTTCCGTGTCTCTTTAGCTCCAATGCTCGCAATTTACCTGAAAGTGTAAAACAATGGAAAACAAGCGTAAATCCATATAAATGATATAAATAACGAGCATTAACGGGGGAAATTGACACTTAATAATCAGGACTATTTGATGTTATCAAATATCCCCCACTTGAACTCTACTTGCCCTCAAGTAGACCTTATTAGATAGATTCCTAAAAAGATATCTCCTAAAACCGGGAAAATATGAGTTTACAAATCCCTTATGCTAGAATAAAACAAAGCCGAACACCTCGCGAAAGGGGAACAAACACTCAAATCTCTCAACTATTCTAAGTGTCAATTTCGGGGTGATCACTCAAACGCACAGTCATAGCATGTATTCTATCATAAGCTTGGCGGTTACACAAATCTCCACCACTAGAGTTAAGGGCTAAACAGTTCTCGAAGGCAATATGGGTAGACACGACAAAGGGTGACTCGTCATTACTAACATGTCACGGCGAAGTGGACAAAATCAATTATACATGACCAAATCCATGGCCAAGACACCAAAGATTGCTCGCTGCATCACCTAGACATGCTTCATGACTAAAGGGTAGGATAAGACATGAGATATATAATTGGTGTAAAACAAAAAACAAGCAGGTAGTCT
This sequence comes from Chrysanthemum makinoi, assembly GCA_910596185.1. Taxonomy (NCBI): domain Eukaryota; kingdom Viridiplantae; phylum Streptophyta; class Magnoliopsida; order Asterales; family Asteraceae; genus Chrysanthemum; species Chrysanthemum makinoi. The sequence continues at coordinate 88,247,139 of OU343225.1, forward strand.
ATATATATAACTAAGTCATCACCACTTACCGTCCGCCCAAAGTTCAAGTTTAGAAGTCTAGAGACCGGATCATGAAATGCAAGGTAGATGTGTCATTAGAGGACGTCGTGATGGGCACACTACCTTTTCTTCTTCAGTTGGTATTACTCCAACTCCAATCTTCAAATGTGACCGAGGTGGCCTCCTCGATACTAAACAATAAAGCTCATACTACAGTGCTTATAACATTGCACTTTACAAAATCATAACTGAATCAACTATTTTTTTTTTCGATTTTTTTTTTCAATCATAACTGATAACATAACATCCCCCACTTGAGATGAACAATGGGAATTCGGGGGGTCTTCAATGATCTTCATAATTGTTGTCGATGAAAGCGTGATTTCCAAACCTTTCCACTCGAACCTTGAACTTAGGCAAATGATGACTTCCCAATTACAAATAAAGACTACAGGGTAGGCTAAGGTGTAAGGGTGTAACGAAACAATATATTGGGGTCAAAAAATGAAAGGAATGGCTCAGAAGGGTGTATCTAGGGGTATCTTGCACTAAAGGAGAGTGCAACAAAAGGGTTTCACATGGGGGTTGAAAAGTCGAGGTGACTAATCGATAGACTCACAATGGTAGGCTGTTTGGGTGATAATCCTATAATACTGCCTTCTAAAACTGAAATGTCCAAATACATCGAGCTAACTCAACATACCTCGTCTATGGTCTCGAAATGATGCAAAGGTCAAGTTCTAAAGTTTACAAGCTACCGGCACACTCATAATTTGGTGGATTTGGGTAAAATATAGGAAACTTATAAGGCTAATCTCACCATGTAATATCAAGGGTTGTATGTGCTCGGCTAAGTTCTAATCTAGTTAGGTTCGAAAAAACATGTCAAAATTTTAAAAATGGCATAATTTTTCAAAATAAACTAGAAAACTGAGGGCGAAATAAGTTCAAGATATAATTCTACTCCCGTCCCCCACTTAAATTGTACAAAGTCCCTTTTGTACTAGGCATTAAAATAAAGGTGAAGAGAAAGGTAGAATTAGAGCGAGAACTTCCCTGAATTTTGCTCCAAAAAGAAGAAGGCTCACGAGAAAGGATCGTGCCTTCGTTAAAGCGTCATGAGCAAACTTCAATCCCTGAAATCACAATACCGACAAGCATAAATCTAAAAAAATAATAATAATAAAAATGGAAAATAAACCTAACTCGCTTTCGTAGGAATCACGGTTGCATTTAGCGAATGCAACAAGCCTTTTAAACCACTTGGTGTCCCAAGTGGACGAGTGAAGTCTCGTGAGGGTTTACAGGGAACACACCCACAAAGTTCATTTAAAAAACTAATACAAGGTTACTGTGTTTTAAAATGAAAGAATTAAAGCAGGGGAGAGTTACGTCGTAACTACAATAAGAGAGTTACGCCGTAACTTGCAAAACCTGTAATGAGCTGAGAAGCGAATGGTTACGCGTAACCACTGAGATGGTATTACCGTAGTTGGTAATGCGTCAAGAATTCTCCTGCTAAAATGTTGGTTACGGCGTAATCACCAAGATGAGTTACGCCGTAACTCTGTTCAGATCAGCAACTGCAGCAGTAATTACTTCATTGTCTCCTGCAAAAACTGTTAGAAAACACAAAACCCAACAAAAAGGAAATAAAAACAAAAGAAATGGATAATTCGGGTTGTCTCCCGAAAGAGCACTTTTCTTTATTAACGAGTCTTTAAGTTAGACTCAAAGTCGCGGGGATCCTATGGGGGCCTTTGAGCTTGCCCCACTTCTTCGATATCCTTTATCAAATTGTGCCTCATCCATGCAACATTAGAGGCAGTTCGGAGGTACTCAATGGTTTCGATCTTTCGGACTTTACAGAATTTCTCCTCCAGACCTAGGTGGTAGCGAGTGAATTCATATTTTTCTACTATAATAGGGGGTGGTCTTTTGTAGGGTATCCCCAGGAGCTTGCACCTTCTTTGCTCGTAAGCTTCGTCATCAGGATCAGTGAACTCTTCATTTCCTTGTAACTCCAAGTAATCTAGCATCCCTTCGATATCATCGTCATCAGAATCAGTACCCTTGAACCATTCTTCATCGAAAAAATTCTCTACTAGAACGCGCTTGCATTCTTCTTTATCATTACTCACCCGCTCTATATCCACGTCAATTGGTGTTTTACTCGTGTTTTCGCTACATTTGTCGTTAGAATTTTCTTGATCCATGTATTCCTTCCAAATCTTATCTTTTGTTAATGCATCCACATGCCCATACTTAATTTTTACCCAACTATCAAACCCCAGATTGTCAATCCAAAGTAAACTTGTTCTGTCTTTGTCATTGGTTGAGGACCAAAAGAATTCATCTTTTCCTAATCTTCCAGAGTTGCCTCCACCATTGCACATATCGTTATACGGGTTGCATGATGCCCAGAAAATTTCCCCAGGGGATTTTACCTTCTCGCACCACTGACTGCGTAGTTCTAAGTTGTCAGTCTCATTTACATGCTCTTCCGTGCAGAGTATATCTTTATTAGTCTCGTCCGTTCGAATGTGCTTCGCGTAATCGACTTTTAGCTTCATAAGAAGATTTGGATTGATCTTGGCATTCCCAAATTGAATTGCGTACCAATATTTAAAGGCTAAATTACCAAATTTTATCCCGTGTCTTTCACGCTCATGAGGGCATGTCCATTCCTCCACTCTTTCATTGTCTCCTCCATTGCAATATTCGTGGAAAGGGCTGCATGTAGGCCATGCCCTTGTGGTTTCTTCATCAGTAATAGCGATAGGAGTACACCAGTGAGTGATAAGTTGTTCTTCTTCATCATCAAGGGAGAGTTCCTCGAGTTTTCGGTTCGTCCAAGTCGAGGAATTTTTCGCCCATGTATCCCGTTACGCGAGATTCTTGGTTCTGGCGTAATTCATTAGAGTCGTATTCCTCAGATTCATCACAACTCCTCTGCATTTGTCAAACACCAGTTACGCCGTAACTCATTAGGTATGTTACGGCGTAATTCAGATCTATTGACGGAATCGTCCTCTAAACTCGCATCACTGGCCTGAGCCTTTGAGTTATCATCCGAGAAAATTACCTTACATTCCATAGCTGGTTTAGATCCTTCAGGTTTATCGTTGTTCCTTCTTACTTTTTCGCTGAGCTTTATCACCATGGATTCAAGGTTTTTAAGAGTGGAGTCGTGTTTAGAAATGTTTCTATCATTGTTTTCCTGGAATTCTTTCAACCATTCATCTTGCTCCTTCTGTTTTTGGGCTGAATTTTCCAGAAATTTAGTAATTGTTTCTTCAAGACTGGGCTTTCTTTCTCCATAAGGCCCACGGTTGTAATTACTATGATACCCATTTCGATTTTCACCGTAAAAGGGTCGATTTTCTCCATACTTAGCTTCTTCGAATTCCTCTTCGTCCATATGAGGACAATTTTTCGTAAGGTGTCCTCCTCCACAGCTTTCGCACCCCACTTGAATGGCATGAACGGTTTCCCTGACTTTCAGCATATCTCGACTGAGGCTTTCAATTTTACTAGTGATTGCTGCAATTCCGTTGAAATTTCCACCTTGGTTTCTTTTACTTCCACCGTCATGCCATTTTTGAGAATGGTCCGCCATTTTTTGAATGGCTTCAATTGCCGTAGTAGGAGTCATATTTGGGATAGGTCCTTGATAATCCAACATCTGTCTTGTAGTTACATTTATTCCTTTGTAGAAAATATTGACCTTCCGCTGGTTATTAAGATCGTTGGTAGGACACTTGTAAAGAAGATCGATGTATCTGTCCCAAGCTTGATACAGAGTTTCGTCGTCTTCTTGTTTGAAATTGTAGATCTCCAAGAGTTGATTAGAAATCTTTGATGGTGGGCAATATCTTTGGATAAAGTGTTTCTTAAGTAGCGCCCAAGTATTAACTTCCCCGGCGGGCAATCTTTCGATCCATCTTCTTGCTGCTCCGGTTAGAGTCATAGGGAAGACCCTGAGCATAACAGCATCATGAGACACGTCCGAAATGTTGAAAAGGCTAGCGATGTATAGGACATTTTCAACGTGCTTATATGCGTCTTCGTCCCTGTTTCCCGAAAAAGGGTTAGCGCGAAGCTCCCTCATAAATTGCTCTTTAATTTCGAAACGAACATCCGCTCGATTCGGTCTTACGAGACCGGCCCTTGATCGCTCTAGTCAACGCCAAGTATTCCTCAAGAGTGAGGTCATCGATGTTAACCACTTCCATGGTACCCGAAAACTTGAAATATGATCGTGAGAAAAGTTTAAATATGAAATGAAAGACTAAATATTAATCCTAATATAGCTCCCGGTAGCGGCCAAAAACTTGATGCGGTTTTCTGACCGTGTCTTAATATTTATAGTGTCTCGCTATACCTATGGTCTACCCTAATGCACTAACGGGCAGTGTACCCGGTCGTGTGTAGTGTAGTAAATGGTAAAGCCGAGGTCGTCCCAAGAGCTATGTGTGTCGGATAATTACTAAGTCTAATTGTCACAGAATATAAACGGTTTTATATGGTTTTAATTAATTAAACTACGAATGCAGAATATAAAAGCAATAAAATGGTAGAAAGGAAATCAATAGAGGAATAGTGGAGCTAACCTAGTTAATCCTCCTAACTAGTTATGTCTACGTCTACCTACTTCCAATTACTTCAGGTGGGGTCAAATTCGAGAGGACAACATTTGGTCAATTCGCCCTAACCTATCAGCAAAGATGCCACCACAGGAGAAATCAGGCGCACCGTCATAAGTCCTGTTGTTCCTGGTCCCTTAAGCCAAGTCATTAAGTACCGCTACATGCTAGATTCTAAATAGTGAGTGCCCGGCCGTTAGGAACTTAGACACTACACCCCCAATTCTTAAGTTCATCCAAACGATAGGTGATCAGTTGGTCAAATCGCACAAGTAGAAAGAGTCGTCAGTTGGTCATATCTTACCCTTCCCGTCTCAGTCCGCTCACCTAGGGTCAGTTGGTCATATCTCCTAGGCAATTGGCCTCTACCGCCATTCAAAACTACCGAACCAAGGGTGACTACCAAAGTACTATGCATGCATACACTTAGAAATAATTGTACGGAAGTAAAGGTAAACGTAAACAAAACAATTAAGGAATCATAACTAGGCTAGCACCAAAGGGTGCTTAGCCGCTCATATTAATCATGCACATCAATTCAATATTCAAAGGTACGAAATACATGAATTGAAAGTAAAAGAAATAATAAACGCTAAAGCTTATCGTAATGGTGTGACTTCTCCCTTGGAAACAGCTCCGTATGCTTCCCTAGACCTCCCTAGAGCTTTTTCCCACGTTCTCAAAGTATTGTGTGTGGAATGGAATGAATAGAAATTCTGGAATTCGTGGGGTATTTATAGGCCAGGTCTGAGTTACGGCGTAACCAAAATATGAGTTACGCCGTAACCTCCGTAAATGCACTAGATCTGCTAGTTACGGCGTAACCTAGAAAGTGGTTACGCCGTAGTCTTCAATAAACCAAGTTACGTTGTAAATGATGCAGTAGTTACGGCGTAAGTATCAGCGGCGTGGAACCTCTTTTGACCTAATGGAGTTACGTCGTAATCCTAGGAAGGAGTTACGCTGTAACCTCTTGATGAGTTGGACTTCAGGGTCACGCAATAGTTACGGCGTAATGTGAGAGACGAGTTACGCCGTAACTTCTTCAAAATAAGTATACTGTGATAAATCTTTAGTAATGTTTCCATTTCCGCGTCTCTTTAGCTCAAATGCTCGCAATTTACCTGAAAGTGTAAAACAATGGAAAACAAGCGTAAATCCATATAAATGATATAAATAACGAGCATTAACGGGGGAAATTGACACTTAATAATCAGGACTATTTGATGTTATCAATTGCGTAGTGCATTAACTAGACACAGGGATTCTGATTCTTCTGGAAGTTTCTATTCCGAGCATGAGTCGTGGCCCACATGATAGCTTTGGCTTTGGCTTCCAACAGGAGAGACCGCATAACAACACATCCCCATAATGGTTTCGAGCAACAAACCCCAAACCTGCCCTTCCCGTTTCTTTTGCCATGATGCATCACTGTTAAATTTAACTTGTCCGAGTTGTGGTTTCACCCATACAGTTGAACCTTTATCCTTTATTTTATTTGATATTGATGCAAGCTCTTTTTTGCTAGTCACCTGGTATTCTAATAGTAGCTGTTTTGCAACAACATCCACTTGTCGCTCTCTTCCTTAAAGTTGTCCATGAAAATGCTACCAAATAGTAGTGATAACGTATGTATACTACATTATATACATTAAGTTCACAGGATGAAACAAGTCCATTATTCAGATAAGGGCCCAATAGCCCAAAACCATGGACATGCCCAAAGGCCCCTATCGGTATAGGGAATTAGGGTAAAAGGTCACACATAATGGTACAAGGCAGCCTGATGGAGGACCAAAACAGAAAAAAAGTAAATAATTAATTCTGGCAGATTAGTTGGAAGTAAATTAGGATTTATCTTGAGTCTAGTTATATTTTAGGTTTAGTTTACTTGTTTGATTAGGATTATTATTCTATTAGGAAGCTTTGTTTGAGTCGGTTTAGGATTGTTAGGTCTATATAAACTAAACTCCAGCACATTGTAATTCATTCAATCAATATTATTCAACTTTAGTTTCTCGATACGTGTTCCACGTTCTGTTTTGAGTTCTTAGTGAGCCAAATTTCAACCAAGGTTTTTTTGCGTGTGCAATTAACCTATTTACAACGTGTTTGTGAACAAACCCTTCCGTTGTTCTCCTTCAGGTGGTAATCAGAGCCACTTTCAATTGGGGTCTCTCCTAAATTAACATCAGGTCACCACTTTGAATTTATAGCTTTTATCAATTTAGGTTTTCTCGATTGTTCTATATATTCTTTTCTTTTCTTTTAGCATTTTTATTCTATTATTAAAATACATGTTCTATATATTCTTTTCCCAAATGATGCATCATTGTTAAATTTAACTTGTCCGAGTTGTGGTTTCACCCATATAGTTGAACCTCTATCCTTTATTTCGTTTGATATTGTTGCAAGCTCTTTTTTGCTAGCCACCCGATATTCTAATAGTAGTTGTTTTCCAACAACATCCACTTGTCGCTCTCTTCCGTAAAGTTGGCCATGAAAATGCTACCAAATAGTAGCTTAGAGCTCATCTAGTGGGTTTATAATATTGATGACGTATGTATACTACATTATATACATTAAGTTCACAAGCTTAGACAAGTCCATTATTCAGATAATGGCCCAATAGCCATTGCCCTAATTTCCCCTACATACACTAGATGGTATAGGAAATCAGAGTAAGAGGTCACACATACTAGTATAAGGAATCCACACTTGCCTCTCTCCATCTCTCTCTACACAACACATGGAGACCACATCCACCAATAGTCTACATCCATTATCATCTCTACCACATAAACGTTTCTCTTCACCATCTCCTACGAGGTAAGACAAAGGTACCTGAGGCAGGATTTCTGACCAAGTTTTAATGCTTATATTGTTACTCTTCTGCCTATGTCTACCTTATGCACTAACGGGCAGAGAACCCGATCGTGTGTAGTGTAGTATTCGGTAAAGCCGAGGTCGTCCCAAAAGCTATGTGAGTGGATTCTAACTTAAGTATATGTCATGTTTCAAAGGGGGTTTTGAACTGTTTGATTAATTAAACTAAATAACAGAAATGAAATGCTGAAATTAAATTAAGATGAAATCGATAAAGAGAAAGTGTACTAGCCTAGTTGTTCATCCTATCATGCAATGACTACGTTTCCTAATTAAGCCTTCTATCGCTTCAAGTGGGTCATAAGATTCACTAGACTCCTATGGTCAATTTTCCCAGCCTATCTCCCTATAATCCTTTCTGGAACCAAAGAGTCTATCTTTGTAGTAAGCGGAAGTACGGTAGACTAGTTTGAGTCATTAAGTGTCGCTACATGCTATATTATTTCTTTATGTGGCCCGGCCTCTCGGATCTTAGACCACACATCTAACTTCTTAAGTTCATCCAACTCTTAGGATGATCCTATTGTCAATTAGTGCACAAGGAATTGGCATTCCTCGCAACCAATCACACTAGGGTCATATGGTCGATTCTCCTAGTGCAAGAAGTACAACCGGTTTTCAAAACTACTGAAACTAGAGGATCTATCGAAAAACTATGCATGCACACACTAGAAGCAATAATAAAAGCATGAATACATAATCAATACATGAAAGGAATCATAACTAGGCTAGCACCAAAGGTGCTTAGCCGATCATATTATAAAGAACACTAGATTCAATGTTTGCATGGAAATGAAAGACATGGAATCGTAAATGTAAAATAAATAGGAATCGCTAAAACTTATTGATGTTATAATGTGATTTCTCCTTTGAAAATGGCTATGTAAGCTTTTGGAGATCGTCTTTGTGGAACCCTACTTTGTTTTCTGGTGATTTGTGGTGAGAAAGATATGTAAAATACAGGAAGTATGGTTGGTATTTATAGGCCCGACACAGCTACGGCGTAACCTTGCGTTGTGGTTAAGCCATAACTAGTGTAATTATCCACGATCTTATCCATAAATAGATATTTACGGCGTAACCTAGATGGATAGCTACGCCGAAACCTCCTAGGGTTTCATATACACCGTAATCTTCATTCTTGGTTACGTTGTAATCTTGTCAATATCATCAGTCTCATTCTGTTCACTTTTTACGCCGTAACCGCATACATTGGTTACGGCGTAACCTTCTTAGTCATAAAAATCTCTAAGTCTTTAGAATATTACGGCGTAACCTTATGTGGTAGTTACGCCGTAATCCTTGATTAGCGTTGACTTGGTCTTCATGTTTGAATTCATAGTTACGGCGTAAATGGAGAGTGGAACTACGCCGTAACATCTTCACAGTCAGCATAATAAAGTGTGTATCTTTATAAGTTCTTTTCCAATTTCGCATATCTTTTGTTCCTATGCTCATTTACAACCTGGAAACGAAATATAAAAAAATCAAAGCATATATCCATATAAACGATACAAATAATGAGCATAATAGGGGAAATTGACACTTAAATATCAGGATTATTTGATATCATCAGTACCACATAAATTATTCTCTTCATCCTCTCCTACGGGATGGAGATGAATGTACCAGGTGAATGATAGTGTTACCCCGACAACAGGAATATCATCCTTCTCAAGGGGTCCTTACCGTTCAACACGAGAAACCGAGCATCGGACCTCCACCACCCGACTTATACCCGTTTCAGAAATTAGATACATGAACAAATATGTTAAAAATTGGTTGATGAATTATGAAAAAAAGCTTATTATCATTAGAGTGAAAGGTTGAAAATGCGTGTTCAAAAAAAAGGTTGAAAATGGACCGGCTGAAAGAGAAATATATGTGTGTTATGAACGACATATCATGGTTACTAGTGAGATGATGCGTTAAAGTAGATGATTTGTGTTTTACCAAAAATCAGACTTGTCGTCCCTATTCGATTTTCGAGGTTATCTTTGCAACACCAAAGAGCTAAAGATAAAACCTCAGAGGGGACGTTGGTTCGTGGATTATAAATCATGGTGTTGAAAATCTAGCAGGGTTAAGAGTTTAAAATTATGAGGTTTAAAATCCTTTTGTATGTTTGGTTGAAACATATCTCCACACATATATAAAATATAAATACTAATAAATTACTAAGAGTATCCTTTTATCACTAATGCTTGTGGCTCACCATATTAAACATATATATTAAAAGCTTCTGTCCCACTCATATCAAAATGCATCCACTTATGAGTGGGTTTAAAAAACACTCGTTTAAATATTGTGTGGTATCTTAAACTTCTCTTTTGTTCTCTATTTAAAATACAAAACCAGCCACCCAACCAAAACCATCAAATTTTGGTGAACCAAATAACCCCTCAATACATTCAAAAGGGTATAAACCCATCCGGTTAGTAATGATGGACAACATTGTTCCTGGTTGAACCATATTTTTGCTTACATTGCTTGACAATATTTTAACCATTAAACTCATTATTGAAGCAAAAATGTTTTCTTTTTTTAGGAGAAAAAGTGTTCCGTGTCAACCCAAACCATACCAAAAAATTATTGATTTTGACGGTATAGTGAGATGGATATATTAAGGAAAAGAGAAAATATAAAGAATACCTCACGAACGATATTTTTGCCATGTAATATTGGTTTCATGCTTGCCAAGATCTCTAAAAGTACAACTCCAAGGCTATAAACGGCACTCTTATCTATTAGCTTAAAGGAATAACGTTGAGCAAACCAAAAAAGTAGGCGATTTTTTTTGAGCAATTTGATGGAATCTATGTACTACTAATCAGATTAAAGACATACAAATAATTACAAAGCACGCACTGGAAGAATAGATCAATAGGTATAATTAATTGACCTTAATTAAACGAAAACATATCTTGTTAGCTTCCACATCGGTGGATACATAGTTAGGACTGACTCCATGGTCATCCAAAATTGGTGCAAGCCTTAAAAGTTCAAAATCAGCAAGTTTGGCAGTGAGTTTGGAATCAATGAGAATGTCGCTTCTTTTAATATCACAGTGAAATATAGGTGGGTAGGCTTTGGTGTGAAAATAAAGAATGCCTTTGGCTGCATCCAATGCTACATGTAACCTCATCTGGAAGCATAAGGACTCTCCAGATTTAGCTGTAAATGCAACACACGTCACTTTCAAAATGCACAACAAAACACTTGTAAAAACAGATAGTCACGCATCGGTAGGCCCCTTCACAACCTTTTTCATCTCGAAAATCTTCTTCCCCTTCACAACCTTCTTCTCCTCAATGACTTTCTCTTCTTCCTCAAAAACCTTCTTCCCCTCTTCGACCTTCTTTTCTTCCTCAGCAATTTTAGACCCCTCGGCATGCTCTCCGGTAGGCTCAGCAGGCTTGGGAGGAGCAGGGTCCGGATAAATCTGCATAAGTTCCTCCAGGGGGCGATAATAAGCATTTCGGATCTTCTCTAGATGAGGATACTCTTTGACAAAGAGTTTGTTGTACTCTCCTTTGTACTTTTTGGTGGCATAGATATCCACATATCAGTGTTTTCCAAGATCTCCTTCAAATCCTCTTCAGATCGTTCCAAATCCACCCCGCCCAACGAACCAGTCATGATGCAAAGGCTCGAGGGAATGGACAATGAAGACTTATACTCATGGCTATCCAGAAGGCAAGACACAACGGTTGGAATGAGTTCCTTCACAACTTTGAAACGCTCCATCTCCAACTCCCAGGCTTCACCGCTAAATCCGTACGAACCTGCTGAAAAGCTTTCTTCTCCTCTTATTCATCCTTTAAGGCACCCTTTACCTCCCCTAGCTCTTTCTCCAAAGATGATATTTTTTCAGTTTGGGCCAAGGAGGTCTTCAACTAAGCAGCTTTTTCCTCTTCAAGCTCCCGGATCCTTTTACTCATATCCTCCTCTTTGGTAGAGCAACCGGCGGGCACGTCCTTAGTGGTTTTCAACTCTTCACACACCTTTGAAAATAAGTTGAAGTTGTCACGCACACTCTTTTCACATACTTGGTGCGTGGCAACCAACTGCTCGTGCTCACGACAAAGATTCTCAAATCGGACCAGCAAATCCGTCTGAGCCAGTGCTCCCCAGGCCAAAATTGCCCATGATCGCTGAGTCGCCTCCAAGTCGATCAGATTCCGAAGATAAGTCTCTTCGGCCGGAGGAGGAAGATGAAGCAACAAGTCCCGGCACAGATCATAAATCTTAACCCTCTGGTCCTTCTTAATTGACCACCCCGGCACGAATACCTCCTCAGCAGTTGCCTCCCCGCCCTGATCAATAGTGTCACACCCCCAAATTACATTTTGCGTGAATGGAATTCTGGGGGATGATCATAGCATCAAAGTTACAGTTATATCGAACGACCTAAAGTGTCGTTTTGAAAATATCGTTTGATTAGGTAAAATAATCAGAGTTTACAAAACATAGGTCCCAAAATATCTCCAATATACCAAAATGAGTTTGTTACAATCAAACGATAGTTAAGTGCATAAAATATATGTGAGACGCGTCGACACCGCGACTCTATGATAAGCCCACATGCATGCCATGAAGTGAATGCCTTAGATACCTGAGATAAAACATGCTAAAAGTGTCAACACAATGGTTGAGTGAGTTCATAGAGTTTGGTTAACAAGTAAAGCTTTTAAAGAGCGTTCATGCAACAAAGGCAAAGTTTTTGGTCATTTAGAATAGTCCACAAAGCAAAGGCATTGTAAATCCACTCAGCTCCAAGTTCCGCCCATACAAAACTTGCAACCTGTGTGTTCACAACCCACTGCCAAATTATGTATAGTTTATGTTCAAGCACACGAGGTCAAATGAGTTCCCAAAGCAAAGGCATTGTAAATCCATGATGCGCGCCCGAACAGTCAAGCTAAATCACGCAAGCCCGCCACTTGTGAATGGCGGACCGTAACCAGCTTAAAACGGCTCAGGAACGAAATCAATGAAGATCTGGGGAGTATAGTGTTTCCCCGGGTCGTTATGTCCCAGCGAGCTATGCAATGGATTATCAAACGTATTACAACTACAGGAAAAGCCAATAAACAAAAACGGCTTAAATGCAAATTAAAGAAAATTAAAAAGATAAAATCTATTAAATAAACGCTATCACTATATTTAAAGTGATGAACGTTTTAAAACCTAAAACGATCGCGTTTAAATTAAAAACTACGAACGCCAAAATAAAAGTGAAAATAAAGAAGGAAAATACCTACGGATATGAAAAATACATTTTTACAATCCTAATTATATAAGAAAATTATTAGAAAAGAAAATTATTTTTTAAAACTATTTATATAATTATTATTAATTAAAACTATTTTAAACTATTTAATAATACTCTAAAATAAAAGAAAATATGAAATAAGACTAGAAAATAAAATTAAGATTTAGAAAATCTAAAATATGATAAAACTAATTTTAAAACTGAAAATATATTTTTTAGACTTATTATATATTTATTATTAATTAAAAACTATTTAAAACTAATAAAAATGCTAGAAAATGCTTTTTAAGCTAAGAAAATTATGGAAAAATACTTTTTAGGCTTTTTACATTTATCTAAACTTAAGAAAAATGAAAAATTATTTTTTTGAAACTTTTCTTAATTATTTGTATTAAATGCTATTTAAAAGTGCTTAAAAACTAATTTAAATTAAGAAAAATAGCAAATGAACTTGGAAAAATCTGAAAATTGCAGGAAAAGTCTAAAATGATATTAGGAAGCTGGGAAAAATAGAAAAACCAGGGCTTGTGTGCAAGATACTGAAACTGATGTGTCAAGTGCTTGAAAATAAGCACTTGAATAAGCTAGATGAGGACCAATCAAGCACCAACTGAAAACAGGGACTATAATAAGCTAAAAGAACTAGATTGCAACAAATCTCAACAAGCCTAAACCACAGAAACAACAAGCTCAACAGATTTGATGTTGTGAGCTTTTTGATAAAACAGGATAGGGGGCAACTTGCACCCACCAAATAAGCAACCAAATAAGCTAGTTAGCAAAAACTAATTATGGAGATCTAAAGTAGACCTAGGTAAGACCTTGAAATCCAAAAATTAGACCTAGAGGTGCTCTGATGAGCCTTGTGGAAAGCTTGCAAGAGGCTATGCAAAACCCCTGTAGAGGCTTGATGCCACTGCTGTAAGCAACCCGTGACCTCATTATGAACATTTGGTTTGGGGCTTAAATAAATTCAACAAAATTTGACAAAATTGATATTCATAAAATAGACCAGTAGGGCTTTTAAAAACAACAAGTTTCACTGGAAAAGACCTAGAAATAAGCTCTTGAAAAATCCCTCTAGATGGGCTCAAATGCGGTTTTTTGATATTGACTTCTTTTGAAGAAACTGAAAGGTTGACTTTATCCAACTTTGGATCCAATTTTAAGACTGAGATAGATGTTATGAGATGTATTGAACCTAATGCAAGCAATGTTGATGATATTTAAACACAAAATGATGAACTGCAATCTCAAATTCCACAACAGTGGACAGTTAGATGGATTACAAAGTAATTTTGACTTTAGGCTTAGCAAGACCCAAACTATGATTCAACTGAACTCAAATGATCTTAAGACATATGAAACAACAATAAGCAGATACTGCATAGACCTGAAAGACAGATGGATTGACAGATCCAAACACCCTTTTATAACTTGATTTTGTAACTAAAACAGATCCAAACAATGATTAAACTTATTTTATTGATCAAACCAACTTTAATTGACCTAAATACTACTAATTGAACAGGTTACAACTATTTCTAACCACTAAAACAGATTATGCAAGAAATGGGCTTAAGCTTGACTTACAAATTGTCCAAGCCACAATGGCATGCAAAATGAGAACCAAGAACCTCTAACCTATATAACCAACCCAATAAGCTATAATTCACCCCATTCCATGTCTGCAACAACCCATCTCCAATTCTGCTTCAATTTGGTACCCGTGTTGACTTTTGTTGACCAAGGTTCACAAGTTAGTGAAACTGAATTGTGGGCTTATGGAAAGCTTTTATGAGCTTATATGAACTTACTTGAAGTTGAAAACGAGTTGTTAAAAGCTTAAGCAAGTGAGTTTGAGACCACAAATCTCAACAGTGGACACATAAGATTGAAATTAACATGAACTTAAGATTGATACTTAAAGAAAGTTGAAATACACTTGGGTACTGTTATTTGATACAATTAAGCTTGAAAATACAGATTAAAACTACTTAAGACTAGTTAAGATATAAATCGACATACATTGCTTAAAAACTAAAAACTAACTGCCTTCTTCTTGCTTCTCTTGGCCTTTTTATACACCCCAAGCTATTTCTCTCACCTCAGTGAATAGTTCCAAAGCAATAAGAATGACCATTGGATCCGAAAATGATCTTGGCCATTTAAACCTTTTTACGCCAATTTTGGTTTTACAATTTGGAGGTGGGCAGGGTAGGTACAAAGGGTGCATTTAATGATCCCTTGGCTTCTTGTGTTTGGAGTGGGGGTGTAGTGATGATGATTGAGTGTATCGTGAGCGGGGGGTTATGATGGAAATGGTTAACATGTGAGGGAGAGAGGGAAGATGGGTGGGTCAAACCCATTTGACCGATGTTTTAATAACAGGTGTGGGTTGGATTCGGTTTAAAACCGGTAATGGTTGGGCCGGGTACTTGGTTTGGGCCCAAAGATAACATAGGTCCGTTTGGAAGAAATGTAACACAAGGGCCAATATGCAATTTCCACAAAACCAAAGGACCAATTCTGTAATTTTGCAAAAGTGTTTTATGGACTGAAATTGACAAGAGTTGATATTACAAGGACCAAATTTGCCCTTTTCAATTTTTCCAGGGGTTATTTCTGTCAATTTGCAAACTTGAAGGACCAAATTGTAATTTTCTCAAAACTTTTTACATTTTTCACCAAAGGACTAAATATGACAAGTTATGATTTAAAAAGGACCTTTGATGATTTTTCTTTTGAAATTTTTACTCAGGGACTATTTTTGACAATTTTAGAAACTTGGGGACAAACCGCAATTTTGCAAATTTGATATGTTTTTCATCTGATTTTGATAATTTTGCATTTAAAACACATAAAACACTGATTTGTGATAATTTGATCATTTTGATGTGTTTCCGAGTGTTTTCAGATGATTTTGCAGTTTATATTGTACAAAAATGATGAGTATTTAGACACTCATCAATCCCCCACAATGAGATATTGCTAGTCCCTAGCAATGATTTGAGAAAACATAATGGATTTTAATCTCTTTACCAAAAGCCATTACTTCTGGAGTAGCCAAATGTTTCAGTTCAAGCAAGAACCATGGTACACCGATAACCATCTGATTTATTGGCAAATCATAAACCATATAACGGATTTGATGTGTCTTTACCAGAAGCCGTTTGCTCCGGACTAGCCAACTCTTAGATAAATTATCAGAATTATCTTTGGTGAGCTGATTACCAATTATGGTTTTTCCACTGCCTTTACCACAAGCCATAACCTTGCGGGCTAGCCAACTCTTCACTTTTAGGATATGGTGAGTTGAGAACCATACAATTTTGGGCAAATTGCAAGCCATATAAACGGATTTGAGAAATCTTTACCAAGAGCCGTTTGCTCCAGGATTAGCCAATCCTTTTGTCTTACAGACATGGCGGGATCGATAACCAAATGAGAAAGTGTAAAACACTTACTCCAAAAAAATTTTGGCCAAAACGGGGAATTGGTGTAATTATATGATAAAATTCGTGAGAATTCCCCCCCACACTTAGAAATGAATATTGCCCTCAATATTCAAAGTACCGGCGGTTATGCCGAAACAAAGAACGTAAAAGGGAAATACTACGGCCATTATTTAGAAAGAAGATTTTTTTTAAACATGTGGGCAACCCCCACACTAGGGTGGTAGAAAATAGAAAGAAGTCAGAAATATGGGTGAAAACCCATATAGTGTGCTACTGTTTTTGATTACCGAGTCGCTAGCTTGACTCGACCCCGAATTCATTTGTTCATGGGGAAGTAAGGTGGAAGAAACAATCTCCATCGGACTTTCATTCAAGATGTTTGGATAAACATTGAAGTACATGAAAGTTCCACACCGATGAGATATACATAGAACCGGCTCAAGATAATGGTACATGAAAATGCCGGGATCAAAGATAATGTCTTCATTTCCGAAGGAGTGAAGAACAGGAGAAGCGACAGAATATATGAAGAAAAGAAAGAAAATCATGATAGAAATCATGACTAACTCTTCATCCTCAATAGGAGAATTCATAGTGGCATGAATCTCATCATTTAAGATCAATTGGTCTAGACATATCTCGGGTGTGTCTAGATCAAAGTAAATTGTATCATACTCGGCGGGAATATGATATGAGTGAGTTCATCCGAGAACTCCATGAAGGTGAATGAATCATATTCAGAATTGATATGAGTGGGTTCAATGGTGAACTCCTCAAAAGTAAATGATTCATGATCAAGGAGAGAATTATGAGAATGAGAAGTGGCGCCACTAATCTTCTCTCCCATATTATCAAAACAAGAGGCTTTCATTTCCGGAATAGAATCATCGGAAAGAATGTCACTACCCTTAATGGGGGTAGGAGATGAAATAGGTTTCTCTTTGAAAGCCTCGATTTTAGAAATGAGAAGACTGACATTCAATAATGTTGCTCGAAGAGCTTCATCTTTGATTTCGTTGTCAGTAACTTCATCATTCTCTTCTTCTAAGCTAACAAGCTCAGAAGGTAAATCTTCCACATAAGCGATGTCTCCACAAGATAACGAATCATCATCATCAGAATCAGAGAACATCTCAACATGATCATTTTGGAAGACAAGAGGAGGAGGGATATCACACACATGATCAAGAATTTCCTGTGACTCTCTTGGGATTGGGACAAGGTCCTCAACACTAGACTTTATCAATTCGTCCGATTCCTTTTCAGGAACAGTGTCGAGATGCTCGTCCCCATAATAAGAGAGTGAGTGTGAATCTCGGGTGTGATAGCAGTTGTTTGAGATGAAATCTCAACTGCTGGGATATCAACCGGTGAGGGGTTCAGAAATATTATTTCTAAAAGGATAAAAACCCTCCTCGTCATCATCATAAAGAGCTGCCTTAAGAAATTGGGAACGCCTAAGAGCTGCATGCTCTAGGGCTAATAATTCTTCCTCGATTGGCGGGCCTCACTCCGGACTAACAATTCTCCTATGGTCTTTTCACCACTCACTTGATTCTTAAAGTTACTCATCATATCCTCAAGTGTTTTCATTGCGGTTTCAAGATCCTGGGAGATTTCATGAGACAACGGCTCAGGTGGAGTTTGAACCGTATAGTGTTGTGGAGGTTGGAAAGTATCAAACATGTGAGAGTCATGATTGTTACAAGGAACTGGGTTCCCTATTTGACAATCAGAGCTAAAATGGGGACCTCCAGCGGTACTCACAACATTAAAGCTGTTGAGTCACGGAATGGTGAATCATATGGATTTTGGTCATAACCAAAACTCGAGCATCACGGAAAACTGTTCATAGACAAACGTGTTTCCGGATTGACACTCAAATCCTTGGTGATGACCTCCACAAAATTCACTTGAGTAAAACTGTTGGTTATATGAAGATAAGTCGGGCTGTGGTGGGTAATGGAAAAGTTTGAGGGTCGTTAAATGAGTTCTGATTAGAATCATAATCAAATGAATTCCTCGAACCACAAAACAAACAACTCCCGTTATGGATATCATTACCACATTGTACACAAGTACACCAACGACAGGGTGAACCAAAGAGAGGCTCACCACAACCGACACAAGGAATAAACGATTGCATTTGAGAGTTATGAAGAGGAATCGGTTTATTCAAAGAATCAACAAAACCAACATGGTGATCCGGATGACTATCAAATCTCGAAGAACATTCAGAAAGATCAGGAGGTGGGACAAGTGGTGTGCTCTGAGAGCTAGCAATTTCCACCACTTCCGTTATGGTCTCCTGTTCTGGTTCTTGAGAAACGTGAAGATTAGGCAAGTCATTTTTGCTAGTCACCGGTGTTTGAACGGGTTCATCGTAATCAATTCTAATTCTTGACCTTTTTTCATCGACATAAATTTGTTCGATTAGATTACGGGCTCTAGATTCAAAGAGGTTGTCCTCGTAATCCTCGGTGGGTGCTTGGGGTAGCTCCGACGTTTGAACTGGTTTGTCAAGATTAGAATGTATTTCAGGTGGTGGCGGGTGGTCGAAATAACTTTGAAAAGCATTTTTGATGGATAATTCGCACGATTTGCAAAATTCGCTTGAACTAGGTCCTCCACACCGCTCACACACATTTTTGACGATGAAGTTGACGATTGTCGACATAAGAATTAAACATATAGAGGATTAAGAAGAGAATCAAATGGTTGAGAGGATACGAAGAATAGAATTAAACGGCAAAAGAGGGTAAGAGAAATAGAATCAACGAATAAGAGGAATGAGAAGAGTATTTTTGGTATTTTTGGATAAGAAAATATAAACATATACAGATGGATGGTATGAACAAAGAGTGAATATCCAAATTACTAATCTGCTAAACGTAGGATAATTAGCACAGCTCCCCGGCAGCGGCGCCAAAAATTTGATGCGCGCCCGAACAGTCAAGCTAAATCACGCAAGCCCGCCACTTGTGAATGGCGGACCGTAACCAGCTTAAAACGGCTCAGGAACGAAATCAATGAAGATCTGGGGAGTATAGTGTTTCCCCGGGTCGTTATGTCCCAGCGAGCTATGCAATGGATTATCAAACGTATTACAACTACAGGAAAAGCCAATAAACAAAAACGGCTTAAATGCAAATTAAAGAAAATTAAAAAGATAAAATCTATTAAATAAACGCTATCACTATATTTAAAGTGATGAACGTTTAAAACCTAAAACGTACGTTTAAATTAAAAACTACGTAACGTACAAAATAAAAAGTGAAAATAAAGAAGGAAAATACCTACGGATATGAAAAATACATTTTTACAATCCTAATTATATAAGAAAATTATTAGAAAAGAAAAATTATTTTTAAAACTATTTATATAATTATTATTAATTAAAAACTATTTTAAACTATTTAATAATACTCTAAAATAAAAGAAAATATGAAATAAGACTAGAAAAATAAAATTAAGATTTAGAAAAATCTAAAATATGATAAAACTAATTTTAAAACTGAAAATATATTTTTTAGACTTATTATATATTTATTATTAATTAAAAACTATTTAAAACTAATAAAAATGCTAGAAAATGCTTTTTAAGCTAAGAAAATTATGGAAAAATACTTTTTAGGCTTTTTACATTTATCTAAACTTAAGAAAAATGAAAAATTATTTTTTTGAAACTTTTCTTAATTATTTGTATTAAATGCTATTTAAAAGTGCTTAAAAACTAATTTAAATTAAGAAAAATAGCAAATGAACTTGGAAAAATCTGAAAATTGCAGGAAAAGTCTAAAATGATATTAGGAAGCTGGGAAAAATAGAAAAACCAGGGCTTGTGTGCAAGATACTGAAACTGATGTGTCAAGTGCTTGAAAATAAGCACTTGAATAAGCTAGATGAGGACCAATCAAGCACCAACTGAAAACAGGGACTATAATAAGCTAAAAGAACTAGATTGCAACAAATCTCAACAAGCCTAAACCACAGAAACAACAAGCTCAACAGATTTGATGTTGTGAGCTTTTTGATAAAACAGGATTGGGGGGCAACTTGCACCCACCAAATAAGCAACCAAATAAGCTAGTTAGCAAAAACTAATTATGGAGATCTAAAGTAGACCTAGGTAAGACCTTGAAATCCAAAAATTAGACCTAGAGGTGCTCTGATGAGCCTTGTGGAAAGCTTGCAAGAACTGCAAAACCCCTGTGCAGAGCTTGATGCCTGCAGACAAAGTAAACTGACCTCATTATGAACAGCTGGTTTGGGGCTTAAATAAATTCAACAAAATTTGACAAAATTGATATTCATAAAATAGACCAGTAGGGCTTTTAAAAACAACAAGTTTCACTGGAAAAGACCTAGAAATAAGCTCTTGAAAAATCCCTCTAGATGGGCTCAAATCTGGTTTTTTGCATATTTGACTTTTTGAAGAAACTGAAAGGTTGACTTTATCCAACTTTGGATCCAATTTTAAGACTGAGATAGATGTTATGAGATGTATTGAACCTAATGCAAGCAATGTTGATGATATTTAAACACAAAATGATGAACTGCAATCTCAAATTCCACAACAGTGGACAGTTAGATGGATTACAAAGTAATTTTGACTTTAGGCTTTAGCAGACCCCAAACTATGATTCAACTGAACTCAAATGATCTTAAGACATATGAAACAACAATAAGCAGATACTGCATAGACCTGAAAGACAGATGGATTGACAGATCCAAACACCCTTTTATAACTTGATTTTGTAACTAAAACAGATCCAAACAATGATTAAACTTATTTTATTGATCAAACCAACTTTAATTGACCTAAATACTACTAATTGAACAGGTTACAACTATTTCTAACCACTAAAACAGATTATGCAAGAAATGGGCTTAAGCTTGACTTACAAATTGTCCAAGCCACAATGGCATGCAAAATGAGAACCAAGAACCTCTAACCTATATAACCAACCCAATAAGCTATAATTCACCCCATTCCATGTCTGCAACAACCCATCTCCAATTCTGCTTCAATTTGGTACCCGTGTTGACTTTTGTTGACCAAGGTTCACAAGTTAGTGAAACTGAATTGTGGGCTTATGGAAAGCTTTTATGAGCTTATATGAACTTACTTGAAGTTGAAAATGAGTTGTTAAAAGCTTAAGCAAGTGAGTTTGAGACCACAAATCTCAACAGTGGACACATAAGATTGAAATTAACATGAACTTAAGATTGATACTTAAAGAAAGTTGAAATACACTTGGGTACTGTTATTTGATACAATTAAGCTTGAAAATACAGATTAAAACTACTTAAGACTAGTTAAGATATAAATCGACATACATTGCTTAAAAACTAAAAACTAACTGCCTTCTTCTTGCTTCTCTTGGCCTTTTTATACACCCCAAGCTATTTCTCTCACCTCAGTGAATAGTTCCCAGCAATAAGAATGACCATTGGATCACTGAAAATGATCTTGGCCATTTAAACCTTTTTGGCGCCAATTTTGGTTTAACAGCTGGAGGTGGGCAGGGTAGGTACAAAGGGTGCATTTAATGATCCCTTGGCTTCTTGTGTTTGGAGTGGGGGTGTAGTGATGATGATTGAGTGTATCAGGTGAGTTGCAGGGGGGTTATGATGGAAATGGTTAACATGTGAGGGAGAGAGGGAAGATGGGTGGGTCAAACCCATTTGACCGATGTTTTAATAACAGGTGTGGGTTGGATTCGGGTTTAAAACCGGGTAATGGTTGGGCTGGGTACTTGGTTTGGGCCCAAAGATAACATAGGGTCCGTTTGGAAGAGTAACAACACAAGGGCCAATATGCAATTTCCACAAAACCAAAGGACCAATTCTGTAATTTTGCAAAAGTGTTTTATGGACTGAAATTGACAAGAGTTGATATTACAAGGACCAAAGTTGCCCTTTTCAATTTTTCCAGGGGTCATTTCTGCCAATTTGCAAACTTGAAGGACCAAATTGTAATTTTCTCAAAACTTTTTACATTTTTCACCAAAGGACCAAATTTGACAAGTTATGATTTAAAAAGGACCTTTGATGATTTTTCTTTTGAAATTTTTACTCAGGGACTATTTTTGACAATTTTAGAAACTTGGGGGACTGAAACTGCAATTTTTGCAAATTTGATATGTTTTTCATCTGATTTTGATATTTTTGCATTTAAAACACATAAAACACTGATTTGTGATAATTTGATCATTTTGATGTGTTTCTGAGTGTTTTCAGATGATTTTGCAGTTTATATTGTACAAAAATGATGAGTATTTACACACTCATCAATCCACTCAGTTCCAAGTTCCGCCCATACAAAACTTGCAACCTGTGTGTTCACAACCCACTGCCAAAATATGTATGTCTAATAGTTAAGTGTACGATGTCATAATAGTTCACAATATAGCACCACGTATAATAATTCAGGGATGCTCCGAACATGGGAGACTTTGCAATGCTCCAACAAGGGAGACTCCTTTGTCACTCGACCACCTAGGCGAGAATTATTGAGAACGCTCCACCAATAAGGCGAGACTTTAGAACGCTCTATCGATATGGCGAGACTTTGCACACTCCACCAATAAGGCGAGAATTATTGAGAACGCTCCACCAATAAGGCGAGACTTTAGAACGCTCCACCAATAAGGCGAGACTTTAGAACGCTCCACCGATATGGCGAGACTTTATAGTGATGCTCCGGTCATGGGAGACTTTAGGTCAAGGTCATAATACGTACGGTTCAATAAGTTCAAACAAGTCATAACTTTGTATTTAAGTTCAAGAGTTCCGTTCAAACGTTCGTAGTTAAGTTCAAAGATTTAAGTCGAGTTCAAAAGTTCAGAACAGTCAAAGAACTCAAATAATATCAAAAGGTTCAAGATAGTCGAAGCGTTCAAAATCACGTCAAACAAGTTTAAAATATATCAAAAGGGTCCTTTACAGGTTAAAAGAGTTCAACTATATGTCAAAAAGTTCAAATCAATTCCAAAGTGTTCACTTATATGTTAAAGGGTCCGAATCAATTTAAAAGAGCTCAAATATACATGTCGAAGGGTTCAAAATCAAGAAAAGTGATTCAAATAATAGCGTTCATAACATAGTGATCAATTTAGTTCGGGCATAATCTACTTACGCGCACATAGAGTGAAACAAAAGATATTTAAGTTCATATAAGTGTAAAGTAAAAGCAAGTAGTTGAGCATGTATCTCCCCCAAAGAGTTTATAAAACAATTAAACGAGTAAAAGTGGGGCTACGAACTCACCTGGTGCAATGTTTATGATGACAAAAGTAGATAAACTGAAATGAGGTGCGATCTCTATCCGCAACCTAATATGAATGATGTGCTCTAATATAAGTCATGAAACAATGTCGTGCATGCAAACTCATATGATATCCATACCACTTGTACACTTTTGAAATATAAAGTTTATCGTCGAAAAATAATCTTATAACGTCTTGACAATTTATAAATTACTTTGCAAGTATTCACGTTGAAACGATATCCCACGATAGTCTTTTAGTGATTTATTATGAAATTATAACTTTTCGTCGTAAAACAATGTCATTTGACAATTTCATGAAAGAGACTAAACGGCCTCGAAAAGCTAGTCGTAAAATGGTGCACATCGAGTGTTAGGAAACAAAATCAACGGTTTTGGAAAGCTTGTATCATTATCTCAAAGTTTTAGCTTTTAAATTTTCATCCTAGAGGTCTCGATCACGGAGAAAAATATAGGTAAAGTATGGTACTTGTACCCGAAATAATGTTTAAGGGTGGTTTTCGGCAAAGTTTAAGTGACCGTATTTTATTCATTACAACTCCGCTTGACGAACGGTTGGACATTTTGAAAAATATGCTTGGCGAACTTACTTCTACTAGAAGACATCATTTTATAAGGAAAATTACTCCAAATTAGTTCTCCAAGTTTGTTCTCCAAATTTTTGTTCTCCAAAGGATTTGTTCTCCAAATTTTTGTTCTCCAAAAGATTTGTTCTCCAAATTTTTGTTCTCCAAATGATTTGTTCTCCAAATTTGTTCTTAGCTTCATATCAAAGTAAAATTATATATTTTTGATAAATCGACACATTTCATAACTCTTAAGACCCATTTTTGACTCGTACAAAGTGGAAGTAACATGCTGAAATTTTCTGGTTTTTACACTTTTCGTCGTCAAACTTGAAAAATTCATATCTTCTTCGTTATAGCTCTGTTTTAACACGTTCAAGCGGCCACGTTTTCGTTTTAAAGTTTATTTTCTAAATATCTAGGCCAAAAATTTTTACCTACTGTCTAATTTTCCAGATTTCAAAATATGGACAGACCCTTAAGTAAACTTGTCGAAATGAGTTTTTCTCGCGCAAAACCTATTCTAACCAATTCAAAACAACTCCGAAGCTATTCTAATCCTACCATGCACCTTCTTAGGGTGTCATGGGTTCCTAGACATCACCAAAAGTGATATGTTTCAAGGGATTATATATAGGATGATTATAGTTCATAATAAGTAATAAAATCACTAAAAGTGGTATCGACACACATGATACTTGCATATTTTCTTGCAAAAATGATGAAATAACATAAATATGAATATGATAGATTTATAAAAATCATGAAATGCTTACTTGAATGACTTATGAATTTTTGAACAAAGTATGCTTAATAATCTTGAGGTTTTTATTTCAAAACCTTAACAAGATCACTAATGGAACTTGATAAACACATGAGCTAGAAAAATTTATGGTTTCCCCTTGGTGTCTTGCCATGGCCGGTTATGGAGGAAGGAAAGAAGAGGAAATAAAATCTTTTACACCTTGAGATAATGAATGATCTATGTGTAGTTATGAGTATAAAACTAATATATGTAAGATATTTAGTGTAAAAGGTGTGTTAGTCACACCATTTGGTCGACCAACATATAAGAAATGAAAGAGTTGAGTATTTTGTATCATTTAATGTAATAGTATATTAGAAATGTGTAGTTATTTTAAGGATACTTGGTAACTTGTGTACATATTTGAGCTTTTAGGGTAACGTTAGCTAAAAATAAATTTTAACGGATCCAAATAAAATATATTGAAGTCATAAAAATTATAAAAATATATTTCTCGCAAGAATTGAGTGAAATAATAATTGTCGTGTAGAATTTACGAAAACCGTCGTAATTATTTATATATAACAATTTATATACACAATAAATTTAAAACACCGGGTAAACTAATAATATAATTTTTATGGTCTTAAATTGAGTATAAAAATATATCAGGATAAGTTTTGGGAAGTGTCGGATCAATTGTTCAAAATAAAAGATCGTACGATAGCGTTTATTTAATAAGAATTTATGCGTTTAACGTGAAATGCAAAACCATGTATTAACTAATATGATGATAATGATGCTAATGATATGTAGACTAAACCTAGTCTATATGAAATGTCCTTGATGATTGTTCATGAATTCGCAGCTAAACCCCTAAGGTTACGCGAATTTGATACTCGTAAACCTAGTTTACGATAAACGATGAATATTGAGTTTGAGAAATGACTGGAATTTGGGAATTGTGACAAATAGCCTTCCCTTCTCGATGCGGGGAAGCCGGAGGTGAAACCCCTACAAAAAGTTAAGCCAACATGCAAAGACACGGTTTATAATGGCAACAAACACGGGCACTTACTTGTATCTTTCGGGGTAGGGGAGGGCGCTCAGTCAGAGGAGAAGTGTGGCCTTGTTGCTCCTTGTTGACATTATCACCTCCGGTGTCCACATTCTCGAGCCGATTGCTGGACTGACCTTCCCGATGGTCCTTCGGCCCTGTCTCATCCGGATAGGCAATATTCAAATGAGTATGAGATAAAGCCTGTGTAGTCGACTCTACATGGATGACAGGAGTAGGGCTCTTTGGTTTCCTCCTCTTCGGCTGGCCGGAGCCACCCTCCCCGACCGGGCGGTTTTTGTTTAGCCCCCCGGCTTTCTTCGCCTTGGCAACAACGTTACCAACACAAAATTGTTTAAGCAAAAGAGACACAACAAATGGAGCAAACTCTTGTTGTTGTACCTTAAATGTTTCGATATCATCGTCTACTAAGCACGTGTACCTTAAATCACATAGAAAACCCGATACTAATCTTAGCATTTTCGTAAGAGCTCATTAGGAATTTAACTTGATCTTAAAGCTCGAGCATCCTACGGTCAGAAGATTGTGAGTCAATGGGAGGCAAGGAGATTGCCTTAATGGTTTTGGGCAACTCACGGGGGTCATTCCAACTTTCGTTGTTATAGAGAGCA
This sequence comes from Chrysanthemum makinoi, assembly GCA_910596185.1. NCBI lineage: Eukaryota > Viridiplantae > Streptophyta > Magnoliopsida > Asterales > Asteraceae > Chrysanthemum > Chrysanthemum makinoi. The sequence continues at coordinate 88,273,695 of OU343225.1, forward strand.
AGGTCCTCTATTATACCCCATGATTCTTCCGCGGTGAGATCACTAAGTTTTCCACCGGCCGCTTGGTCAATGGATCGCTTGGTGGGGAAGTTGACATGATCATAGAAGAGTTGGACTTGGAGCCAAAGATCAATGCCGTGATGAGGGACTTTATGGAGTAAGTCCTTGAATCGAGTCCATGCTTCGTAGAGAGATTCACCTTGGACGTTGTTGGAACATCAAGATATCATTCCTAAGCTTAGTGGTTCTCCCTGGTGGGAAAAATTGAGCAAGGAAGCGAGAAGTGAGATCATCCCACTTGAGATGGGCCGTGGGAAGTCGCTCAAGCCAATTACTAGCTTGGTCCCGTAGAGAGAATTGGAAGAGACGCCGCGTGGTCTCAGGTAAGTAGCATCGAGGTCGATGGAATCGACAATTTTAAGGAAATCCTTAAGATGCTGATTGGGATCTTCGGAACGAAGTCCATGGAATGCACATCCGTTTTGCACCAACCGGATGGTGTCGGATCGCAGGGCTGTAGTTTGGGCTTGTTCGGGAAGCTTAATGGTGTTCCTATAGCCTAGGTGGCTTGGTCTCGAGTATTCACCAAGAGTACGGCCTCTTGGCGGGTCATTTGGTGGTAGGTTGATGAATGGTGGTGGGTTATCACCTTCCATGATGAAAAGTGATGGGGTTACGAACAAAGGTCACGAAGAAGGGGGATAAACTACGAGAAAGCTAAAAATGGGAAAAAAAAGCTTACTTGATAGGAATCAAGCAAGGAAACCTAAACGAGGTGGACTCCTAACTAGCTATTATATTCCCCGGCAGCGGCGCCAAAAACTTGATAACGCTACACGCGTCGTTCGGGGTCAAAGGAACTTTCTTTTCGTCGAGCAAGTTTTTCAACACCCTAGGCAGTGAACCTAATCGTTGTAGTGTAGTATTAGGGTAAGCCACGGGAATTGATATCGTTCTCTAGGGGAATAGGAATGCTAGTGAGAAGTTACTACGCTAAGGTTGGGGTTGAGGAAGATTATTTTTTTTATCTTTTTATGTTTTTTAGGAAATGGAAAGGTACGAATCTCGGGGTTTGGAATTGGGGGGTTGGTATTTCTACCGATTACTCTACTTATCTAATTATCTAATCTAGTGGTGTATGTAGTCTATGTCTAATTATTGTGTGCTCGTATGATGATTTAAAAATGTGTTTACTTAGGTTTTATTACTCATTAATTATCTCCTATTGATGGTTGAATTGTCACGTCCTTATTCTTAATCGCGTTGTGTATCTAAGGTCGTAGGGTATGCGTTTATCCCTAACTCTTTGAAACTACCAAAGGTTAATGCCTACAAAATCTCTAGGATTTATAAACTTAACACTAAGGTACTCTTTGGATGGTTTAGCCTTCAATGACTCTAGGTACTATAAGCTAAGGTTCACAAAGATTAATCAAGCATTAATTACACAACGGATGACCTATCACAATACTAGATCATTAACAATTAAGATAAGAGACAACCAATCAATATTCAATAATTAAGTTTCATATTCCCTAAGCAAATACAAAAGTAAATTAGCCGGACATGGGAAACATGCAAGCATACACACAAGTAATTGAAGACATAATTAAATTAATGAAGTAAAACACTTATCTTGGTGTAAGATAGGGTATGGAACCCTAAAATACTGTACAAGACAGCCTTGGTTCGGTTTAGGTTTTTACTCCCAAAAGACTACACATTGAAAACTAAAAAATTCAGATTCTATATATAAGATTACAAAAGCGACGGTGTCACCCTTTTATTTGTGACGCCGTCGGGTCGCCGTCATTAGGGTTTCGTCTTGGCCACGTTAGTCTTGCGACGTCATCACCTTATGCTTGTGACGCCGTCCCGTTCAGTCTTTGACATCGTCTGGATCAAATCTAGGTCGTCTGAGTTGCGACGCCCTACTCTTTTAAAACCTGAAGCCGTCACTTGTAAATGAGCAATTTGGCTTCTGAGCCATCACAAAAGTTGTCCGACGGCGTCACAGATAACACCTGACGCCGTCCCCTTCAGTTCCAGCAGCCTGAGTGTCTTGATTCTTGACTTTGGCCATTTTCTTTGTATATTCGCGCCTTTTCGTCTGAATAAGTGTCATTCCAGCATTTTGCCTTCAAGATACCTAAAAAGTGAAAAGGAACGATATTAAGTAATAACGGATACAAAAGTGATCAAATAAGGGCTTAAACGACCCCTCAAAAAGGTACATTTTAAAACCTTATCACTAGTCATCCTAGATAGGCCTTGAACGAAATTTAAGCCACATGGGGCGTTTTTATAAGTGATCACCAATGTTAGGATTTTGTAAATCCAGTTATTAAAGTGTCGGTCACCTCAAGTATATGTAATCGTTAGAAAGCTCGTAGTCGTAGTTATTTTAATGTTAAGTAGTATTTAGTTAAGTAACACCGTGGAGGACGGACGGGTCTTTACCCATTGTATGCTTGATCCACAGAGCGTAGGTGGCGTTTTATGTAAGACTATAAATACCCTCTACCTTCCAAGGTAGAGGGTTGGAGCTCTTAATAATACTTTTACTTTTTCTCACTAAGTTCCCAAACCTCTAATTCTTTCTCTCTCTAAAACCTAATATTATATGCCTCATATTGATCATGGTTTGATGTGTTTGTAAAATCCAATATGTTACAATTGGTATCAAGAGCCATGGTTTGATCATCTCTCTTACATATCCTTGGATTTCTAGTGGTTTTATATGGTTTTTGGGTTTGAAAAAGTTTAGTGGTTTTTGCATCATTTGGATCATTTCTTGTGTTAAAGTTTGAATTTTGAGTGTACTTTTGTGTTTAGAATCATTGTAAGTGCTTGGGTTTTGATTTGGAAAGCTTGAATCACTGTTGTTGAGCTTGTTTTGGATTAAAAAGGGTTGTATTTAAGTTGTTCAACCTAGCGACTTGGTTCTCGGATAAATATTCTTCATAGCGACTTGCTTTGTTAGTTGGTAGTGACTTGTAGTTGAAGTGGTAGCGATTTGAGCCCTAGCGACTTGTCTATTGAGACAAGATGACAAATAGTACTAAGTAGTGGAGACACCACTTCGGCTAGCGACTTGGTTGACGTAGCGACTTGTCTTTATTATTTCTAGCGACTTGTCTTTGTTGTTACTAGCGAGTTACTCTTTAGCGACTTGACGTTTTGGCGACTTGTTCTTTAGCGAGTTGTTCTTTGGCGAGTTGTCTACTTAGCGAGTTGTTCTTTAGCGACTTGTCACCTTAGCGATTTGCTGTTTTAGCGACTTGTGTTTAGCGACTTGGTTCATAGCGACTTGATTCACAGCGACTTGAGCCTTTAGCGAGTTGCTACTTAGCGACTTGTCTTCAAGGGTGATAGCGACTTGGTTGATTTTGTTTCTAATACGGTTTTATCTTGATTCAGTAAAATCCCGTGAAAGAATCTATTTCCCGGTTTAATCATAGAGTTTTAAAATCCCATGAAATCTGGAATCATGTCTACCAACATACCTACAATCATCTCTTCTGTTGCTGAGGACGTTCAAGCAGCTGGATCAGATACTCGTCCACCTATGCTTGACAGAACTGACTATGACTCATGGGCTCAACGAATTAGGTTGTACTGTTTGGGAAAAGAAAATGGAGTCAACATTCTCAAGTCAATTGATGAAGGATCGTATCAAGTTGAGACAACCAGAGACATACTCGATACAGCTGCTGATGGCACGGTGATATTAGGACTGGACAGACCTAAAATGTATGATGAACTGACTGATAAGGAGAAGAAGAGATACGATGCAGACATCAAGGCTTCTAACATCATACTTCAGGGCTTACCTAAGGACATTTACAAGATGATCAATCACAACACTGAAGCTAAGGCAGTTTGGGACAATGTCAAGATGCTTCTCTCGGGTTCTGAATTAACCAAGGAAGACAGAGAATCACAATTGTATGATGAATTTGAGCATTTTAAGATGAAACCAGAAGAAAGTGTCTATGAATATTACGTGAGATTTCACAAGCTTGTAAATGACATGAGGAACATCAAAATGACCATGCCAAATATTCAGCTGAACTCAAAGTTTGTGAACAACATGAATCCCGAATGGCACAAATTTGTCACCTTTGTGAAGCTAACCAAAGGATTGAAGAACACCAACTATGAGCAACTGTATGCCTTTCTTCTTCAGAATGAGAGACATGCTATGTTTGAACGAAGGATTCTTGAACAGTTCAAATCTAAACAGGGAGAAAAAAGTTCATCAAATGATTCAACTGCCTTTTACACCAATGTTGGAATTACCACCAAAGCTTCTCAAGTCATACCCACGGGTAATGGTAATTACAAGCTCATTCATGATCCAGCATATAAGCCTCCAGACTCAAACACACTCATGGAAAACTTCATCAATCAACTGTCTCTCATGGTTAGTCAAAATCTGAATTCCCTCCCACACACCAACAATAACCTCAGAGCTGCATCCAATCCACATAATCAAGCTACTGTCAGAGATGGGAAGGTTATGGTGCAACCAGTTCAAGGAAGGCAGTATGAACAAGGAAGAGGTGGAGTTGGTGGAGGGTATGTGGCTAATCAGAATCGTGGAAGGAATGCCAATCAAGGACAAGTAAAGCCAATCAAGTGCTACAACTGTGGTGGTGATGGACATATTGCAAGGAACTGCACATCTCCAAAACGCCCTCAAAATGTAGAGTACTTCAGGGACAAGATGCTGCTAGTGCAAGCGGAAGGCATACAGAATCATCCAAATGCATTTCAAGTAGCTGATTGTGATGCATATGACTCAGATGTTGATGATGAACCAACTGCCCAGACCATCTTCATGGCTAGCATTTCACCAATGGTCTCTCCAAAGGTCTCATCACCACAACAGGCTGGTCAATCCAAAGATTCAATCATTTCAGAGGTATTAAAACTATATGATGAAGTTGATGAGCAAAAGATACATAACGAAGTACAATCTCTTGAAACTAATGAATCAGATATTGATAATGAGGGTAATAGTAACATTGTCCCATATGATCAATATGTGACACAAAGTGAAAGTGAGATTGTACCAAGTGATGTATCTTCTGCAGTCAATGATGACTATGTTTTTTATGAATACACTGCATGTGCCCCTGATGATTCTGTTATCTCTGAACTGAATGCCTATAAAGAACAAGTTGCTATTTATGAACAACGTGCTAAGTTTGAGTTAACTACCCCTGAGCAGGAAATGGATGACCAAATGCGTACAATTATTAGAAAAAGTAATTTTAGAAAAGAAGTGTTAAAACAAGAGTTAAACTCCTTACAAGAAAAGCTTTCTAATCTGTTAAGCAAAAGCAAGAGCTTCAAGATAATGTTAAAGTGCTTAAACAAGAATTCAATGCTAAGGAATCAAAACTTTTGAATGAATTTTCTAATCTAAAAACTTTGAAAAACAATCTTGAGAATAAGTTGTACGTACAAGGGAACACCATTCAGACTGCTCACATGATCACTAAGCATAGAGTCTTAAGCAATAAGCACAGTATTCCCCTAGTAGAGGAACCAAATCCCGAGTATTGCAAAAGAGCTAAAGCTTTCCATAAGATTGTATATGACGGTAATGAGATTCTTAAGCCTAAGCAAACACCTTCATGTAGTGGAAGCACAGAAGAGGATAGAAAATTAGAAGATGCCTCTAGGGAGAAAATGGATAAGAAACTAGAAGATCCTAAGTGTAAAAAGAATAACATAACGATCAAACCCCATGATTACACTAAAGAAAATTGGATCTCCCTGAACAGGTTTAAGCCTCAAACTCAATTAACCACAGAACAAATTTTTTGGAAGAAAGACATGGATAAGCAAAAAGCAAACGTACTTGTTGAAACAAACACTCCCCTTAGGAAAGTGCCTGCAGCTACTGTGTATCCTCCAAATACACCAATGCATTTAGTTCCTAGAACTATTGGCACTAATAGCAAAACTTTAATCAGCCTATATGTTGTTTATCAACTATTCGTTGATTTTGAGAAAACATGTAAGAAGAGAATCACACCTACAGGGATAACTGAAGGGGAAAGGGGTTTTGAGCAAACTAAAAAATGCTATTTAACTGAGGTCATGCCTTTCTTTAAACAATTAAAAGATCAATTTGAAAGTCTTCAAAAGGGGATAAACTCGGATATTAAAGAAATGGAAAAAGAATTTGATGCAATGATTGTTGAAGTCAATGATTATGAACGGGAACTCAAATATAATGATAGTGAAAGGAAGAACTTGCATATCCTAAATGAGAACTTAGTATTAATTTGTGTGGCTCAAGATGTGTTTATACTGTTACTAAGCATTCTATTACTGCTTCTCAATTTCATGAATTAACTGTTGCTTTGAAAGTCTCCCATGATCGTGTCATTGAGCTTGAAAACAAAAACTCAGAACTAAATGAGAAAATTGATCAGGATGATCACGATAATTTGGTAAAACACCTTTCTAAGCTAGAAGTTGAACATTTTGATTTGCAATTAAAATATCAACATCTCAAGGAAAATGTCAAAACCTCAAACATCAAGACATCCTCAAATGTTCCAGAGTTTGATGCACTTTTTGAAATAAACAAACGTGACGAACAGATTCAAGCTCATTGTAACACGATCAGAAAGTTGAAAGCCCAAATTTCACAATTAAAGGGTGAAAAGAACAACGTGACTGGCTCCCAAATGCCTCCTCCTTTAGATTCTCAGTGCTCTCAAACTTTTCATCTTCAAAACTTGGTTAATGTTTTACAAAAGGAAAATGAGAGTTTTCTAGAAGAAAATGAAAAGGTTAAACGACACTTTAAAGAGTTATATGATTCAATGAAAGTCACTCGTGACAAGAACAACGAAAAAATAACATCTTTACAAAAGGAAATTGAGAATCTGAGGAGTCAGGAAAAAGGGAAAATGCCACTTGTCTTTAATGAGAATGTTGCATCAAAGTCATCTGCAGACTGCAAATATACTGTGACTGTTAAATACATTCCTCCTCATCTTAGAAATAACGAACTTGTGTTTCATAACTATTTCGCTCACCTTAAGGATAGTCTAGAATGTCTCCGTGAGATTGTAGAAGAGGATTTCATAAATAAGCCACTTGATAGAGAGATTAGGTTTGCTTGCATTCAGGCCAAACGATCTCAAGAGCTGCTAGAATGTTTAAGAGAAACATGTCCTAAATCCTTAAGTGCAAAAGATAAAGCTGTGATGCCTTGTTCTATGCCTAGTGCCAATTATGCAACCCATTCTATGCCAAGTATTAAGAAAGTGAACTCTAAAGTGCCTGCAAGTAGTTCTGATCCATGCACGTCTAGTTCAGGAATGCAAAAAGTAGCCCAACCAACTAATGTTCCCATAATTCCCTCTACAGGAGTAATCAGTGACATAAAAGCAAGCGGGTCAAAGCCTCCAGGCAATACAAAGCAAGATAGGACCTCACAAGCTAAGAATGTGCATTGGAAGAGAGTAGAAGACCACCCTAGGAACACTAAGTTTGAGTTGAATAAAACGAATCGTGTTGATTCTAGTATTAGCTATAAGCGTACTGTAATTAATTCGAATTCTGCTACTATCTACAAACCATGTAATGATGACTGTTTGATTTCTGTTACTGATCATGAATGTGGAGTGAATGTTTTGCTTAATGCTGTTAAATGCCCAGTTAAAGTTGTTAATGTCAAAAATCAATCTAAGAAGTCTAAAAGGCAAAGGCGAAAGAAAGTTAGAAAACATTGGAAACCCACAGGAAGAAAATTTAGTAATATTGGTTATCAATGGATACCTACTGGCCGTAAGTTTAATCTTAATGAGTTTTGCCCTAAATTTGCTAAGTCAATGCCCATTAGAAAATGGATGCCTACTGGTAGAACTATTCCTTTAAGAAGTGAACATACTTTGAATAGGTCAAATACGGACACTAGCACTGCATCTATTCCTGATGATTCCATTGTTTCTACTTCCGATGTGGGTGTTTCAATCACTGTTACTAACCAAATGGAACCCATTCTTGCATGGGGATCCCAATTATCCAGTTATCCATTCTTGTCTGTGTTCAACTGCAGATCGTTCAAATCGTTCTGTGGTACCTGGACTCAGGTTGTTCCAAGCATATGACTGGAGATCGCTCGCGGCTCATGAACTTCGTGAGTAAATTCATCAGGACTGTTAGATTCGGGAACGACCATTTTGGAGCAATTATGGGTTATGGAGACTATGTTGTTGGCAAAAGTGTAATCTCCAGGGTATATTATGTTGAAGGTCTTGGTCATAACTTGTTTTCTGTTGGTCAATTATGTGATTCCGATCTAGAAGTGGCATTTAGAAAACATACTTGTTTCGTTAGAGAACTTGATGGTATGGAACTGATAAGAGGAACTCGTGGTTCAAATCTATACACCATCTCTATCGAAGACATGATGAAGTCTTCTCCAATCTGCTTGTTGTCAAAGGCTTCAAAAACAAAATCATGGTTATGGCATCGTCGTCTCAATCACTTGAACTTCGGCACCATTAATAATCTTTCCAGAAATGATCTTGTAAGAGGCTTACCCAGATTAAAGTATGAAAAGATCATCTTTGTTCAGCATGCCAATTGGGAAAAAGCAAGAAATATGCCCACAAACCCAAACCCACAAACTCAGTAATGGAAGTTCTGCATACCCTTCATATGGATTTGTGCGGACCAATGAGAGTGCAAACGATTAATGGGAAGAAATATATTTTAGTCGTTGTTGATGACTACTCTCGATTTACTTGGGTAAAGTTCTTGAGGACAAAGGATGAAACTCCAGATGTCATCATCAAACTTATCAAGCAGCTTCAGGTTCGACTTAACAATACGGTTAGAATTGTTCAAGCAGACAATGGCACAGAGTTCGTTAATAAAGACTTAAGTCAATTTTATGAAAGTTTTGGAATCAGTCATCAAAGAAGTGTTCCACGAACTCCTCAACAGAACGGTGTAGTTGAAAGACGAAATCGAACTCTTATGGAAGCCGCAAGAACAATGCTAATTTATTCAAAGGTTCCAATGTTTCTCTGGGCTGAAGCCATTGCCACTGCTTGCTACACCCAAAATCGTTCCCTCATACACACATCTCATGGAAAAACTCCATACGAACTTGTCCATAAACGAAAACCTAATCTTTCCTACCTTCGTGTGTTTGGTGCGTTGTGCTATCCAACGAATGACGGTCAAGATTTAGGTAAATTAAGAGCTAAAGCGGACATTGGAGTTTTTGTAGGTTATGCATCAAACAAGAAGGGTTACCGAATCTACAACAAAAGAACTCGAGATATCATGGAAACTATTCACGTCACGTTCGATGAGCTGTCCGGGCAAATGGCTCCAGGACAATCCAGTTCTGGACCCGCATCTCAACCTTCATCAAGTAGTCCCATCAGTTCTACTCTTGTACTAAATCCCTCACCAGCAACTCCTTATGTACCTCCTTCAGAAGATGATTTAAAGAAATTGTTTGATCAAATGTTTGATAAACACTATGAGCCAATTGCTAATGATCTGTCAAATCCATCAACAGAGGCTGCTCCTATCCATGTCAATGAAGTTAACCCTTCAGTTTCTATGTCATTAAGTTAAGAAGGGCCTGCTGCTGATCACTCTGTCTTATCAACAAATCATCAATCATCTAGTGTACATCATGAAATTGTGTCTGGCACCTATGATGGAGATAATCCCTTTGCTACTCCTGAAGATGCCCCCTTTGAAAACATATTTGCTCCTGAATCATCATCAGAACCATCTTCATCAGGAGAAATCGACTCTGCTACTTCAGTTCCTCAACAACAACCACACGAACACCTTAGAAAATGGACACATGATCATCCATTGGACAACATCATTGGAAATTCCTCTCGTTCAGTATCCACTCGTAAACAACTTGCAACTGATGCCTTATGGTGCTTCTTCAACTCCGTACTCTCCAAGGTCGAACCAAAAGATGTTAAAACTGCCATGAATGAAGACAGTTGGTTCAATGCCATGCAAGAAGAAATTCATGAGTTTGATCGACCTAATGTATGGGAATTAGTACTGCTCCGACGTGCTATGATCATTGCTCTAAAGTGGATCTTCAAAGTAAAACTTGATGAGCATGGTGATGTTTTAAAGAACAAGGCTCGATTGGTTGCAAAAGGATACCGTCAAGAGGAGGGTATTGACTTTGAAGAATCATTTGCTCCAGTTGCTCGTATCGAGGCAATCAAAATCTTCTTGGCTAATGCTGCAAGTAAGAACATGGTAGTCTATCAGATGGATGTAAAGACGGCTTTTCTTAACGGAAATCTTAAAGAAGTCGTATACGTCAGCCAAACTGAAGGTTTTGTGAATTCTGAGCATCCTACTCATGTCTATCGCTTGAAGAAGGCTCTTTACGGTTTGAAACAAGCTCCAAGGGCATGGTATGATACACCATCAAAGTTTCTTCTATCTACTGGATTCTGCAAAGGAGCAGTTGATCCGACATTGTTCACCAGAAAGTCAGGCAAACATTTAATTCACGTTCAAATTTATGTTGATGATATTATTTTTGCCTCGACTGACCCCAATGAATGTGACTGTTTTTCTAAGGAGATGGGTTCCAAATTTCAAATGTCAATGATGGGACAAATGTCATTTTTATTGGGATTACAAATTTCACAAAGTCTTGGAGGCATTTTTATAAATCAATCTAAATATGCAAATGAGATTTTAAAGAAATTTGGATTTGACTCTTGTGACCCTGTTGACACTCCCATGATAGAGCGTACTAAACTGGATGAGGACCACTCAGGGATCATGGTAGATCAAACGAAATATCGTAGTATGATTGGATCCCTGATGTACCTCACAGCCAGTAGACCAGATATTCTGTTTGGATGTTTGCTAGATACCAGGCTAAGCCTACCAAAAAGCACCTTGAAGCGGTTAAACGGGTCTTTCGGTATCTCCAAGGAACCATCAACATGGGACTTTGGTACCCGAAGGACACCGGTATGTCACTAACAGCCTATGCAGATGCTGACCATGAAGGATGTCAAGATACCGTCAAAGTACGCGTCGGGAGGTGCTCGAGTTTTGGGTGATAAGCTTGTGAGCTGGTCTTCTAAGAAACAAATGAGTACTTCTATATCCTCTACAGAGGCTGAATACATAGCCATGTCATCTTGTTGTGCTCAAATCCTATGGATGAGATCCCAATTATCTGACTATGGCTTTGAATTCAACAAAATCCCTCTGTATTGTGATAACAAAAGTGCCATTGCTCTCTCATGCAACAACGTACAACACTCAAGAGCAAAGCACATCGACATTCGACATCATTTCATCAGGGAGCAAGTGGAAAACGGTGTGGTGGAACTTTATTTTGTGAGGACTGAATACCAGTTAGCAGACATCTTCACCAAAGCTCTTCCTAGAGAACGTTTTGAGTTTATCCTCCCACGACTTGGTCTAAAGAGTCTACAACCGGAAACACTTAAACGTCTTCAAGAGGAAGAAGAGGAGTAAATGGTTTTCTTCATCCATCTCTTGTAAATAGTTATTCAAATTTATATATATATATATATATATATATATACAAAATTACAAAACCAACCAAAAGTAACTAGAAAAATATAAAATTTTCAAAATCCATAAAAATTAGAAAATCTTGAAAAATTCCAAAAATATTTTGTCATGTTTTCCTTATTCGATATCATCTACGGACTTTGTGTTGACATTCAAAGAATGTCACGGGTTTTTATATGTTCTTCGAATGTACATAATTTGTTTTAAAAAAAATAAAAAAATAAATAAATAAATAAAATTGAGAGAAAGTGAAACAAAGGCTTATAGTCATTTCTGTCTATAACCCGTTTTTTAAAGAAAGAACAGAGCCATGCTTTATCTTATTTTTCACATCTCATGCTCTGATTCTAAAAAAAAATGTTTGTCTCTAAAACGACAAATGTTTCTTTTACAAGTATTTTTCCTTTAAAAAATTCTTCTGAAAAATATTTGTTATCTAATTGAAAACTAATAAAAATAACTCGGTCTCAATTTTTGAAAATCATTTGGACTTGACATTGGTCAAAATCTCTATCTCTCAATCAACAACTTATGTCATTGATGGAGGGGGAGAATGATTTCATTTAAATCAAAAGGTTATTTGTCATACAACTAGTTCAGACCACGGTTTATGTCATGTTTTCAAAAGATACTCAAGCGTGTTTTTGGAGTTTAAAGTCTCAGCTTTGATCCTTATCGGTTAAATGTTTTCATAAGCAAGTCACAATTCTTCTCAAAATCTTTCAAAATCAAATAAATCTACAGAGATCACAAATCTCAAATGATTTGAAAATTGTGATCGGGGGAGAATTTGTGATTTAAATTTGATTTAAACTGATAATTCGATAAATAGTTTTATAATGATTTACAAGCTTTCCTCCCCTCATGTGCCAAACGATTTCAAATTTAACATGCACATGTTGAGGGGGAGCATCTATTTCAAACCAAAAAGGATTGAAACATGATTGATTTGTTTCAATGTGCAGTCTTTTCCTAATATGTGCAAAACACTTTCAAATCTCTATGCACATATTTAGGGGGAGCAACTTTTGAAAACCACATCCTTTCCAAAATTATCCTTAACAAAGTATGAAAAATACTAATCTTGATCAGGAAAGTGATGTTGATATCTTTTAGAAAATGGTAATCAAAGAAGTGAATCCTTCCTCTTGCCTCCGTGTGCCAAAACGATTTCAAATACATGATGCACATGTTGAGGGGGAGCTCTTTTTCTAAAAATATCAAAAACAATTCAGGTACAAAATGCTTTGATAATATATCACAAGTATCTGGATTGATTTTCAAATGGTTTTCAATTGGTTCCAATGGCAGATGAACAATACCAAATAGACCGACCAAATTTACTGTATGTATGGAGTTATAAGGATAGTTAGGTTAGGTATTCGTTCCTACGATCCCGCCAGAGCCGGAGGGATCTACCCAGGGACAATCCACTAGATAGTGTAGAGTCCTTAGGTATGATGAAAAAAGGAGAAAAGTGAGATATGGGAATAGTGCGGACTGAGAAAGAGCTAGAACTGGAATAAACCCAACAAGGTTCTAGTTATGAAGTCTCGGTAAGCACTGAAGGGGTTGAAGAATGAAAAAGAATTGAATGAGAAAAGGGTTAAAATAAATAGCCCTCCAATTATTCAACCTTAGGAAATTAACCCGGGTTCAATTCATATGTTACTGGTTGTTACTAAGGTAACACTGGTATTGAAGACAAGACGTCATGGACCCAGTGACGCACTGCACTACAACTTCCCAAGCTACTCAAGTTTCTCTTAAAAGGGACTTGTTTCATTCTCACATGGAACCTACATAATCTATCGACTTTCTCTTAGAGATTGTTGATATTGAAGAAGGAGACTCTCTCCCTAGTCTCCGGCATAGGAACCAAATGTGCACTATTGAGTCTAGAGCCACGAGATCATCAAATAAATCTCTTTAGGACACTGTCAATGAAGACTCTCTGTTTCACACAATGTGGAAAGAGAGATTATATCTTATGAGTCCTACGCATTATCCTTGTAGTATTGCCAGAACATCTGAGTGATATGCAAACATATTCACAATGAAGATGGAAAGCCTTCTAGAGCCAACATCAAACAAGCTCTTGGTAGGTGGCATGTGAGATCTATCCAATAGATCAACCATGTGACAACTGAACAGAAACAATGGGGCGATTCAAAATTATGAATCAATCCTGGTTCAGGTTATGGATTGACTGATACCTTTGAAAAACCTGTCGTTGTGCTCAAAAAATTCTTTCCTTTAGCACATCGACTGTGTATTAATATTCCAAATATAAAAGGTGTTTATGATTGATAATTGATTTTTCTCAAAAACCCTCATTGTATTGCAAAAACACTTTATTGAGCAGTACTCGATTGTTTTCAAATCTCTTTTCATCAATCAGTGAATCTCAAATTCGCTGGTTCACTCACTCCGTGTTGTCTTCTTTGAGACGTTCGGTTTGAGAACAGCTAGAGCAGCTGCGAAACCCTGTCAAGGAAATTCTTCGAATTATACGATCACGCAGTAGCGTACTTGTACTTGATCAAGGGGAACCGTGGGCGTGTACCTCAATTCAACGAAAGTGATCAAAGACACTTTCGTGCGCTTTATTGCTATGTGTATGCATGTACGCCCGACGTTTGCAGTTGTCAGAATGGAGAGGTCAATCCATAGCCGCATTCTCACACAACACATTCATTTCAAAATAAATCATGATAAGTGCATCAACGACTCTGATATTTTCACTCCATGCTTCTGCTACGCTGCTGCAAATATCATGAATCAACTAAAGCTTCCGCTACTCTAATGAGAAGATATCATGATCCAGAATGTGAGCATGTCGGTCCAAAAGTCACATCAGCACAATGGAAGAGTCAGAGATTTATGTTAGCTGATGATCTCAACGCTGGCTCAAAACTCATTATCACGTGGATCAGTTAAAGACCTCCACTTGGTTTAACCAAACATGCAAAAATGAAGAATCAATGACTACGGGCTACTGAGCAAGGAACATTAACAAGAATCCAAGAACAATCTTAATGTAATATCCGTTTGTATTCAATGTATTTTGAGGTGACCTCCCTTAGGGGGAGATTGTTAGGATTTAGTAAATCCAGTTATTAAAGTGTCGGTCACCTCAAGTATATGTAATCGTTAGAAAGCTCGTAGTCGTAGTTATTTTAATGTTAAGTAGTATTTAGTTAAGTAACACCGTGGAGGACGGACGGGTTTTACCCACTGTATGCCTGATCCACAGCCCGTAGGTGGCGTTTTATGTAAGACTATAAATACCCTCTACCTTCCAAGGTAGAGGGTTGGAGCTCATAATAATACTTTTACTTTCTCTCACTAAGTTCCCAAACCTCTAACTCTTTCTCTCTCTAAAACCTAATATTATACGCCTCATATTGATCATGGTTTGATGTGTTTGTGAAATCCAATATGTTACAACCAAGATAAGGACATGAAACTTACATAGGAAGCTTATACATGTGTAGAAACTTAGCAACTAAGTTAAGTAAATATCCTAAGTCTTGCACCTCCTCATCTTGCTATAAAAGGAACTCATTTTTCTCCCTTTCTTTTCCATTTAAACGCCCAACAAACAATTCACAACACCATGATTCTTTAATCTTCAAACTACAAGTTATATATCAAAGTTCAAGGCCTAGTTATTCCTACATGATTCAAGAGTTTGTTTGGTGATTCAATGGTTGGATTAGGAGCTATACAAAGTGAAAAGGGCTGAGTTAGAAGTGTTCTTACAAGGTTAGATCAAGCCTACCAAGGGTTAGCATGATGTGTTAAAGATTTGGAAGCTCGGGTTCATATTGAAAGGGTTTAGGTTTTAGTGTCCTAGTTCTTGGTTCTTGATTTGTTTCATCACAAGGATTGTAAGAAAACTCTTATGTTATCATTTGCTTAATGTATATACTAGTATTTTAGGTATGTTACATGTTCTATATGCTTATTATACTTGATTGTGCTTGGATAATTGAACTAAAACACTAGAAACTGTCGAAAGGACTAGATTTGCAACACAGAAACTGGACAGGGGCTGTAAACGTAAATTCTGGGTAAAATTAGTGGACTGAGAAAGTTAAATAATTACATTGGATTATAGATCTATGTCTTGTGGTCGTTTCGCCGGGTGGCTCGTGCCGTAACTCATCCCGATGAATAAACTAGAGCCAAAACGGCTAAACGTGTCCAAATCTTAGTAACAGATTTCAAACGGGAAAAACTCATAAAACTTGCATATAACCAACTATTGATCAAAGAATAAAAGTTGTAGCTAACACCCTAACTTGAACGTGGCCGCTGGCCGTGCGTTAAACGGAGTTGTATAACTCGACTTATGACCAAAAGCGTGAGACAGTTTGCTGCTGATTGAAATAACTAGTACATCCAAGGGTAAATTAGTAATTTCACATTAGTTAAATAATTTCTGGGGCAGTAGGGCCCACTAATCTGTTTAGGTCATTCAATTACCTTTTCGAGGACATAAAAATCGAGTCGTGATCATTTACGGTTTAGAAGTAACGGGTAGATTTAGACGGGGAAAACTTAAATAAAAGAAACGTAAACACTTATACGACTTCACAAATGTTAAGTATCCAAGCATAATTGGTGTAATAACTATATAAGGCATGTTTATACATTCACATTGTTATTTTAGAACCTACCCGTTTGGTTCGGCGGAATCCTAAGGATTCTGGTGGAATTGAAATCCAATTCCATTTCATAACGTGTTTGGTTGAAAATTTTAAAGAATTTGGAATCTAAATTCCATTCCTTATTGTGTTTGGTTGGCAAAGCGGAATGGAATGAAAAGTCCTTCAAATCCCATATATAAGAATTCACATTCCATGGTATATGAGAAGGATTGTTTACAATTCCATGGAATTTATATTATCTTTATTATTGTCATTGCTATTATTATTATTATTATTATTATTATTATTATTATTATTATTATTATTATTATTATTATTATTATTATTATTATTTATTTTATTTTTATTATTTATTTTTTATTATTATTTTTTTTGTTTATTTATTTATTTTTTTATTTTTATTTTATCATTTTTTTTTTATCATAAACATCACTTTCATTAGAAACAAAAGCATAGGATTACAAGAAATTAGTGGGGGCTTGAATCTATCACTGTTTTTTGTACTTAGCAATAGCAAAACTAATCCTACTGAAAATATGAGTAGCAGCACGCGCCTCAATATCTTGAGTTATAGAGAACTTTCGGATCCGCGTCAGTAGGGTCACCGCATCTGCCTCAAGTTCCCCCAAAGAGGAAAATGAGAAAGGGATGAACCATATCCAATATCGCACATTTAGCTCCGTATTTGACGCGCTTACGCTTTGCGGCATAAACGATCATTTAATTATTATTATTTTTTATAAACAACCATGTTATTAAGATTTAAAAATTATTATTTATTTAAAATTGAATATAAATTATTATTTATTTAAAAAAATTTACTATTATTATATTTAAAAATTATTATTTTTAAAAATTAAATATAATTTATTTATAGCTTACTTTTTAATTTATACTTTAAAAAATACAATTGTATTTTATATAAAAAATATATTTATTTAATATATTAGTTTATATAATATTATTTAAAAAATATTATTATAATTTGATAAGTAATTTATTTATTAAATAATATTTAGTTTATTAATCTTAAACTAAAATTAATTTTAAATATTTTAATATAATTGTTTTTTCTCATTTCATTATTCCAACCAAACATGCGCTAGTATTTGCAGATTTCAATTCCGTCATATTTTAAATCCTAAGGATTTCAATTTCTAACATTCCATTCCTTCACATTCCAATCCTTAATGCGATTCAATTCCATCAAAAACATTCTGCGAACCAAACGAGCCCGACTCAACACATATTCTAGGTTGCGCGTAGAGGTTTCTCGGCTTATCCATCGATTCGTTATACATCGGATATCACATTTATTAAGGCGAGTTTCATAGCCCCTACTTTTATACATTTTGAATTACTTTTGGGGGAGATACATGCTCAACTATTTTCATTTACTTTCATAAGTACTCTAAACTTTTACTGATTATCGCAATATGAGAAGGATTGTTTATAATTCCATGGAATTTATATTATCTTTATTATTGTCATTGCTATTATTATTATTATTATTATATATTATTATTATTATTATTATTATTATTATTATTATTATTATTATTATTATTATTATTATTATTATTTATTTTATTTTTATTATTATTTTTTTATTATTATTTTTTTTGTTTATTTATTTATTTTTTTATTTTTATTTTATCATTTTTTTTTTATCATAAACATCACTTTCATTAGAAACAAAAGCATAGGATTACAAGAAATTAGTGGGGAGCCGCGAATCTATCTGGGCCCCCACACCTTTAGGAATATAAAACTAATATGTCGAAAATATGAGTAGACAGCAGCGCCTCAATATCTTGAGTTATAGAGAACTTTCGGATCGCGTCGGTAGATAGGGTCACCGCTTCTCCAAGTTCCCGAAAGAGGAAAATGAGAAAGGGATGAAGCCATATCCAATATCAGCACATTTAGCTCCGGTATTATGACGGCTTACGCTTGCGGCATAAACGATCATTTAATTATTATTATTTTTTATAAACAACCATGTTATTAAGATTTAAAAATTATTATTTATTTAAAATTGAATATAAATTATTATTTATTTAAAAAAATTTACTATTATTA
Organism: Chrysanthemum makinoi; assembly: GCA_910596185.1. Lineage (NCBI taxonomy): Eukaryota > Viridiplantae > Streptophyta > Magnoliopsida > Asterales > Asteraceae > Chrysanthemum > Chrysanthemum makinoi. The sequence goes on from OU343225.1 coordinate 88,292,048, forward strand.
TATTTAAAAATTATTATTTTTTAAAAATTAAATATAATTTATTTATAGCTTACTTTTTTAATTTATACTTTAAAAAATACAATTGTATTTTATATAAAAAAATTTATTTATTTAATATATTAGTTTATATAGTATTATTTAAAAAAATATTATTATAATTTGATAAGTAATTTATTTATTAAATAATATTTAGTTTATTAATCTTAAACTAAAATTAAGTTTTAAATATTTTAATATAATTGTTTTTTCTCATTTCATTATTCCAACCAAACATGCGCTAGTATTTGCAGATTTCAATTCCGTCAGATTTTAAATCCTAAGGATTTCAATTTCTAACATTCCATTCCTTCACATTCCAATTCCTTAAACAGATTCCAATTCCATCAAAAACATTCTGCGAACCAAACGAGCCCGACTCAACACATATTCTAGGTTGCGCGTAGAGGTTTCTCGGCTTATCCATCGATTCGTTATACATCGGATATCACATTTATTAAGGCGAGTTTCATAGCCCCTACTTTTATACATTTTGAATTACTTTTGGGGGAGATACATGCTCAACTATTTTCATTTACTTTCATAAGTACTCTAAACTTTTACTGATTATCGCAATATGAGAAGGATTGTTTATAATTCCATGGAATTTATATTATCTTTATTATTGTCATTGTTATTATTATTATTATTATTATTATTATTATTTTTATTATTATTATTATTATTATTATTATTATTATTATTATTTATTTTATTTTTATTATTATTTTTTTATTATTATTTTTTTTGTTTATTTATTTATTTTTTTATTTTTATTTTATCATTTTTTTTATCATAAACATCATTTATTAGATACAAAGATAGGATTACAAGAAATTAAGGGAGCCGCGAATCTATCTGGGCCCTCACACCGTGCAATAGCAAAACTAATCCTACTGAAAATATGAGTAGCAGCACGCGCCTCAATATCTTGAGTTATAGAGAACTTTCGGATCCGCGTCAGTAGGGTCACCGCATCTGCCTCAAGTTCCCCCAAAGAGGAAAATGAGAAAGGGATGAACCCATATCCAATATCCGCACATTTAGCTCTGTATTTGACGCGCTTACGCCATGCGGCATAACGATCATTTAATTATTATTATTTTTTATAAACAACCATGTTATTAAGATTTAAAAATTATTATTTATTTAAAATTGAATATAAATTATTATTTATTTAAAAAAAAATTACTATTATTATATTTAAAAATTATTATTTTTTAAAAATTAAATATAATTTATTTATAGCTTACTTTTTTAATTTATACTTTAAAAAATACAATTGTATTTTATATAAAAAAATTTATTTATTTAATATATTAGTTTATATAGTATTATTTAAAAAAATATTATTATAATTTGATAAGTAATTTATTTATTAAATAATATTTAGTTTATTAATCTTAAACTAAAATTAATTTTTAAATATTTTAATATAATTGTTTTTTCTCATTTCATTATTCCAACCAAACATGCGCTAGTATTTGCAGATTTCAATTCCGTCAGATTTTAAATCCTAAGGATTTCAATTTCTAACATTCCATTCCTTCACATTCCAATTCCTTAAACAGATTCCAATTCCATCAAAAACATTCTGCGAACCAAACGAGCCCGACTCAACACATATTCTAGGTTGCGCGTAGAGGTTTCTCGGCTTATCCATCGATTCGTTATACATCGGATATCACATTTATTAAGGCGAGTTTCATAGCCCCTACTTTTATACATTTTGAATTACTTTTGGGGGAGATACATGCTCAACTATTTTCATTTACTTTCATAAGTACTCTAAACTTTTACTGATTATCGTGAGTTCGTGGCCCCACTTTTACTCATTTTAATACTTGTTTTAAACTCTTTGGGCGAGATACATGCTCAACTACTTGCTTTTACTTGTATAAATACTCAAAACATTATACTTGATTGCATTATACATGATTGCCTTATACTTGGTTGCATTATACTTGATTACGTTATACTTGATTTCGTTTTACATGTTTGGAAATACTTAACTCGCTTAAATACATGAATTGTATTTACAAACGTACGCAATACTCTATGCTGTCGGAGAGATATTGATAGTACTATAAGTCGGGTATATGCCCCCGCCCATGTGTACCCGATTCATGACCTTGGGATTAATATAGTACTATTTGGGAAGATGCCCCCGCCCATGTGTACCCGATTCATGACCTTGGGTGAATATAATCCGGTGTATTGTGCAAACTATATTTTGGCAGTGGGTTGTGAACACACAGGTTGCAAGTTTTGTATGGACGGAACTTGGAACTGAGTGGATTTACAATGCCTTTGCTACGTAAACATTCTTTCAAGGCTTTACATGTTAAACAAACTCTATGAACTCACCAACCATTGTGTTGACACTTTTTAGCATGTTTATCTCAGGTCATAAGGCGATAGCTAGAGTTTGAAGCATAGAGTCGCAATACATAATTTGAAGACTTACGCTTTTATCATTTACCATTCGAAACATTTTGTAAACATTTATATATTATACTTTGGGATCTCATTGTTTGTAACTCGGATTTCATTAATCGAAATGTAACTTTCCAAACGTCATCTCATTAAGGTCGTTTCTATAACTTGTACTTTGTATTATGAAGTAGCACCCCAATGACACAATCTTCCGCTGCGGTATTTTGGGGATGTTACACCTTATGTACATGTTGTAGCAAACAACTACAACATGTCACTTAATAGGAATGAAGTTGGTTTACTAGAACAATGGGTCCATAAGTGTTATTGGTTGGATACATGGGAAAAGGCCTACAGTTATAAGATTGGATGTTTAAATGGTAAGATAATGTGGAAGAAATTATAAATTCCTTCAATACTCACTCCACCTAACCATCACACACAAGTGGGTAGGCCAAAGAAGAACAGAAGAAAAACAAAAGAAGATAAGGCAAGCATGGTTAATGGTGGGAAACTGTCAAGGGCATATAAAGTTGTAATATTTTGAAGTGTGGTTACCTTGGCCACAACAGAAGATCATGTAAAGGGCAAAGATTGAATGAAACTGGGAATGGAACATCAAAAGGTAGGAAAAGGTCCTCTTCAACTTTCTAACTTCGGTTGTCAATTCTTCAATGGCAGTTTCAAGACTGTTTCTCGACCTTAACAAACCAGGGATAATTTGAACATCACAAGCACACATTGGGGGATGTCAAGTGTTTTTGTGGAGAAGGGGCCTAAGGAGGTTGTCAAATGTATTTTCTCTATGTAGAGCTTGCTTACCCTAGTTTCCTATATCATGTGGTATATAGGGTGGAACTAGGACAAAAGATGATGAGATGGGGCCTTTGGGCTTGTCCATAGTTTGGGCCATTATGTGAATAATTGGCTTTGTCTATACATGTGGACTTAATAAAAAAACAAAGACATATCATTTACATATCGACCATCTGCAACTACATTTTGAATGTGACTGCCCTGCCACAATATTGGTAATTTTCACGTGTTCAAATTGCAATAAAAAAGAGGCTCAGGTCTACAAATATACCAACAGTTCGAAATGCCTGCCATGGCTGCAACCACATTGGGAGTGTGGTTGCCCCGTCAAAATATGGGCGTAAGTAAAATGTGGACCGAAAAAGCATAAACTCCTTAATAGCTAAACAACTAAACAAACAACCTAAGCCTCATCCAAGGCTCAGGATATGACACTGAAATCATGATGCAAGCATCAATAACCAATAGCCTCAAGCATCAACAACCAATAGCCTTATATACTGCGTTGAACAAAGAGGATACATCCGTCGTGGTTGCAACCGTAATCAGTCGCCCTGTCAAAGTGCGGAGAAACTCAACTATAATCGATGTTATCAATAGAAACGCTATAACTAAAAAACTAAGCTCGAGAACACATTACATAGCCAAATGTATCAATTAAAAACATATTTTAAACACAAAATTAAAAACCCCTAATATCAAAATTCAATCTTCAACCCAAAAATAAGAAAATCCCTAAATTTAAGCAGTATCAATAACAAAAAGCAACAATACCCACAATTAAAAAACCCTAATTTCAATATTCAATCTTTAACAGATTAATAATAAAATCCCCAAATTACAATAAAGCCCTAATTTAAAAATTCATTATTCCCGCCTAAGCAATAAGATCTTAAATAAGCATCTCCAGTGATGTCGTACCTCACATCGATTCCCTTTTCCTTGTGGATTGAAGCAACCGACAACCAGATCCACAAAAAATGAGACTATATAAATCTCTAACACAAAAAATTAGTGGGATACAGATGGCCATCGTGCAATAACCTAAAGAATGAATTGGAAACAAAGTGGGGATTAGTTGTGAGTTAACATAATATAATAACCCAAGTAGTGTAGCTAATATTGGGGAGAGAGGGTGAGATCTAGTTACCAGGAAAAATGAAGAATCCAGAACCCACATTCATCTTCTCACATAAGTGGGTGGGGATTTAGGTGCCTTTAGAAATTTAATAATCGAATCACTGTAGCAATTACTATTCACTCTCTCACAAATCATTGTAGTAATGATATTAAATTCAATAATTCATGTATTCTCGGGGGGTTTAGGAGCAGAGTTTCATCTTCGGAGCAGAATTAGTGTGTGAGTATGGTCGCAGAAGAAACAAGGTGGAGCGAACCAGATTGGATCAGGGCGGGGCCAAAGCACTTTGAGCCACCCGGTTGCGACGTCGTGTCCCGGGGTTTGTACTTTATTAGTATAATATAATAATCTAACATATTTTAATATTTATTTATTTATGAATAAACTATTTACCTATTATATTCCTTAGAGCACACGGGGTTTGTACCGCTTTATGCTGATTTGGTAATTTTTGAGGTGGCGTTATGATACCACCTTTTTCGCGTGGCGTTGTGGTATGCGTTGCTATGGCAACAGAGAAGGCAACATGCAAGGCGACAAAATAGCAACCAAATAGTTTACGTATTCTGTCCCAGAACGGCTAGTTGTGGATTTGAATTCAACAAAAAAGAAATCAAAACACCCCTTATGGTTTAACGGCTAGTAGGGTAAAAAAAAAAACTTTATATATAACGCTTTCACTTATTAATTTTACACATTTCCATTCTTTAAAAATTTTCTACATTTTATAACTTTCATTAATGGCTTATTCTCTCCCCTACTCCGTCGAAGAAATTCAAGCGTATGTCCTGAATCAATGCTACCAAAAGGATGTGGCACATCTAAAAGCTATCATCGACGTTATCACGCTGTTTGAGCAATTAAAAGAGGCAAAAGAAGCTTAAAAAAAAAAAAAAAAAAAAAAAAGGCCACAACCTTCTATTATACCAATGAAAGGTATAATTTACATAACATCAAAAAGTTTTAAGTAATTTGAACAAAAGTAAAAGCCTATTTGTAATATCAAAATGAAGTTGTATAAAAGAATCGACTATTTTGGAAGAAAATAAAAATAATAATTGATTAATGAGTGAATAGATTGACTAAAGATTCATGCAACTATGCAAAGATGGTTACATACAACCTGCGCCGTGTTAGGTGGTTGGAAGTTTTGCTTTTAGAATTGAAAGCTCGTTTGGTATTTTTTATGTTAATTAATATAATGTTAGGTTATTTAATAAATGAAATATTAGTTTAGGGGTTGAATTTGTAATTTTTATATTTTAAAAAAATGTGAGTCTCAAAAGGTGGTGTTGATGTTGCATTATGATAATGGTTTTTTTTTTTTTTTAAGTTGAAATATTAATGTAGCGCTGATGGTAGCGGGAATTTTTTTCCATAACTCAAGACCTCAAGTTATGCTACCTTGGGCTCTTAGTATACTCATTGCATCTTCCCTTCTCATTCCTTTTTTTGAACCATTGTGTTTTGTATGACCCTTAAATAGTTCACTATGTGGACTGACGAAAATCGCAACAATCTTATTAACTCTTATGAACCGCAAAGCTAAACTGACACCCCCTAATTCTTAACGGAGCCGAGTACCATTTTTGGATCACTTGGCTCTCGTTATTGTGAAGATGTTATCTTTGCTTGTATCAGTGACTTCATATGTTGGACACTCAAATCTTTTTTGTTGTGACTAGATTAGCGTTTATGATGGATTTAGAAAAGGCTTTGTTTTAGCGTTTATGATGTATTTAGAAAAGCCTTAGTTTTATATACCGTAAGTTTTTAGTAGGGCTGAGCAAACCATCCGAACGGACCGATCGAGACCGGATCAGACCGACCACATTCCGGTTCTCGGTCTCGGCTATTAGGCTAATTCAGTCTCGGTCTTGGTCGGTTCGGTCCGAACCATAAACAGACTATTTTGCCTTGTTAGACCGGACGAATCGACCTAGACCGGACCGGACATACCACATACGGTCCGATCCTTGGTCTCCGCTTTTAGACTAAATCGGTCTTGGTCGGTCCGGTCCGGTCCTGGACCGATGCTCACCCCCTAGTTTTTAGGATAGGTGTATCAAGGCACAACTAGTTACGCTGATATTGCACTTTTTCATTTGTAGGATTATCCGAAATAAAGTATTTTTCTTCAGTGTTCACTTCCTAACAAACAATACAAACTCCTTGTAGTAAGGCGCATGTCTCATCATGCATCCGAATAAGACTGCACACTGTTACAGGTATCACCTTTTATGACGGTAAGTAGGGTGTTTGGAATTGCGTTGGTGGATCGACTATCTAGTTATAATGTGTTTATATAACAGACAAAATCGATATCAAGGATTTAAGTGTTTGAATGAAGTTTTCACATAACAGACAATCAGATATGAGAGTTCTCTATCTGATAAAAGCGATGTCACATTTTCTGAAGAGTGCCAATAGATATGAAATTCTATCGTATACTCAATTACCTGTTTGGGAAACCAGACCTTGAGTAATAGAAATAGAAAACTACAACAAGACGAAGCAAATGATTAAACACCATCAAGTTTTAAGGAAAAACCGCAATAAACCGTGAATGAACCTGAGCAGATATACAGAAAAGAAAGTACAACAAAACCAACATGGGATAAGCAGGCAAAATTCATTGTATCAAGAGTATTAATCTCCTTCTAAGTAGAAATATTCCCAGACAAAATGAAATGTAGACAAACGAAATATTAAAATAAACCACAAAGCTACTAAAGACATCCAACATATTGGGTATGACCTCATTTCTTGGATTTCTTCGGCGCCCTGAAAGAGAATAAATGGAATTTTATCAGTACAAACATCCGACAAAGCTTATTCACAATCAGAACGATGAAATTTCATAGACACTCACTGTGTAGGTTGTGCAGCAGGAGCTTCGGCGGCTGGGGCTGCTGGTGCTCTTTCTTGTGGACCCTGAAGATATAAAAAAAAGTGTTAAAATGCTTCTGATTACATTGTACAGGGGTTAAATAAATTGTACAGGGGTTAAATAAACAAATAAATAAGCAGATCAGCAATTATAATAGTGTTTCAGATTATGCATCCGCTTTTAAACAATGCAGTCAGCAGATAAGCACATACCATTTCTTATACCCGCTGACCGCTGTAACAAAACATAATCATTTGCCCATTTATTATTGCATCTCGATGTAAAAAAGCAAAACCCAAACATTATTTCCTACAGCTCGTCTAATTAAATTTGATTTTAGTTTAGGATTTACTAAAAATCATGTAATGTATAACCAATACCAAAACACGCATTCAAACACCCACAAAAGATATTATACCTGGGCCAATCTTTCCTCTCTTCGGGCCAACTTCCTTTCTCTGCTTGCCTTGTTCTTTGCACGTTTGGCCTCAAACTGGTCAGACAAGGTCTTCTCACGGGCCTTTTCAGCCTTTGATTTGTGAATACTCTCCATCAACACACGCTTGTTCTTAAAAACATTACCTTTAACCTTCATGTACATGTCATGGTACATGTGCTTGTCAATCTTCTTAGCCTCACGGTACTTACGAAGCAAACGTCTCAACACCCTCATCCTTCTCATCCAAAGGATCTTAGTTGGCAACCTTGCTTCCCTGGTACCCTTACGCTTACCTGAAACAGTCAAGTGGTTGCTTTTAAACTTAAGTTTCGAATTTCTCAACAAACTGATCTTTACTCCTTATAAAAGACTATTAATTCCACATTATTGTACAGAAAATGCGTGCCATCAACTACAGATGTAGGCTGAAGGAACAATGAACATAAAGTTCATAGCTCCTTAACTTCAAACTAATTTCAGAAGATTAATAAACAATAATCAAACTGATAAACAAGCTCAAAACCATTGTTATATGCCCCTGTCTGAACCAAATGGGGATCAATCCCAAACATTGAGTTATTCGAGGGCAATTTAACATACTTAAAATCGCATCCAAACACAAACATTACTTATTGCATCAATATCTCTATACATTTTGTCACCTATGAGTTACATTTTTTTGGAATAAATGAAAAAGTAAAATGTCCGTGACGTGTTAATGGATGTTTGATGGTCAAACAAACACCCAATGAACAAATCGCGGATGCCTCTTAATACAAATTAAAAAGAAATCAATGAAGATAAAACTTTTTTAATTAGTACAAAAAAACAAGTTAGATATCAGCCTCTTAACTAAGCTCGATATGAAATCCTAAAAAGCATTCATACGGCTACTCTTTGAGGCGTTTATTTGAGTTAACAAAACAACATGAACAACAGCAAAAAGTTTTTAGTAGGTCAAGTCGTTTCATATCTTCATGAAAAATTAAACGAAAACTTGGCTGTTTTTCTTTTAGTAATGATCTTAAACTAAACAAGAAATTTACCATATCCAGAATGACGTCCCTTCCTCTTAGCTTCCTTCATGCGACGAGCACGTGATCGGGAGTGGATCTTAGTTGGCTTCCTGATGATAAAACCATCCTTAACCAACTTCCTGATGTTCTGGCCTGCAGTCATAAAACAACGGATATAACAAGTGTAAGTTGGCATTTCAATGAAATAAAAGCTCGTGAACATATTCACAAAACATATATTGATATATAGGATGGCAAGTTCAGAAACGGACAAAATGATATGTTTCAAACCTAACACTCCAATAGTTTTTAAAAATCAGCTGAAACATAAAAGTGCAAGTTCATATAACCAATTATAATAACAATCACTTCTGACACAGTACAAAATCATAAAACCAATAACACCATTTTGTTAAACAGAACAAGAGACCTAAATGAACAACACAGTGTGACACTAATAAGTTTAATTCCTGAACAATAAGCTTAAACAGTTAACAATTGAACCTTAGATGTTCAGCTTATGAATAACAACATATATGGTGTACACAGAACCAGTGTTCTATATCAGAAAGAAGTAATTCCATGAGCTAAAACAAGTGTTCTACAGTGTATCAGCTAAATGGAGCTATAAATTGAAACAAACAGCAAACAATCAAAATAATAGCAACACGGGTAATAAAAGCAGATTGCAAATTACATAATCAGTGAAATAATCAATCAGCTAAAACTATCGCCCTAAACAAATAGCTCGTTTAGCTATGTAGTTTTATTACTACGTGAAGTTATTTTATAAGAAATAACTTATTAAATCATCATAATAACAATATGTATGATCAAAACAACGACAAATAATCAATCAGCTTAACAGCAAATCAAGCATAACCTTTATAAACAAACAATAATCATAACACTAGCCTCGTCTTATAACTAATAGCTAATTCAATCATCATAACAATTACGATGACGTCATCAATCAGCTGAACAACTAAACAAGCTTTCATTTACAAACAGCAACAAACTAACTATCATAGCAATAACAACACAGAAGATGATGACATCATCAACCATAGCTAACTCAAACACTAACAGGATAATGATGATGACGTCATCAATCAGCTTAAGAGCAAAATAATCATAATATTTATAAATAATAATAACAATATAAAAGCAGCTAAAAATGATAACAATGACGTCATCAAAATAAATTTCAATCAGCTGAAAACAAATAATAAGAAGAATAGCATAACAAGTGATGACGTCATCAATCAATTGTTAATAATAAGATGAAAATGAATAGAGGAAGGTGAATGAGGTGCATACGAGAATTAGCCATGGAGATCTCATTGCCTTCATTAGGATCAAGCCACACTTTGCCTCTCCCGCACTTTAGTACGCTTGCGGCTAACCGCTTCTGCAGCTTCAACGACACCATTTCTGCTGATGGCGGCTGTGAATGGTTTGTTAGGGTTTCGTATGTGTAGGTGATAGTCTTGTTTATATCTCTGTCTTTGGATATTTTTTGGGTTTATGGGCTTTGGAACTTTTAAATGGATCACGGCCCAATAGATTGGACCTCCAAAACTAGAAACTATGCTAAGTGACCTGAACCAGATTAAGCTTATTCGGATCAGGTTACTCGAGTCATAATTTTTTGCTAACTCGGGTTCAGATTGACTTGGTTGACACGAATAAGGTTTTATATATATATATATATATATATATATATATTTCATACTTTTTATGAATTATATGTGTAAACTTATTCTAGTTTTTGATGTCTTGTTCAGCAGCGCGAGTCTATAAGTCTTTATCATTTTAATGCTCGTCCTCTGAATCTTTAGTTTTTTTTTTTTTATAGAAGTAGGGGTTGTGGGATGGGATTTTTTCCGTTAATGGTACTTAATATGAGTAAGGTTGTGACTGAGATGCGTTCAGCTTAACATAGATATTTTCGTGACAGTTTATGATCCTTTTGTTGACTACTTCAAATGTGTCCTAGTGATGATGAATAGAACTCAAAAATCTAATGTTCGAAATCGAGATTGTTTATTTTTTTGGAGAAAATGTTGATAACCAGTGATTTTTGTAGTTTCTTGAAAGTATCTTTTTTTTGGGAACATGGTCAACCAGAAATTCTTATATTAAAGAGAATTTTTGATCAAGTAGTGTATGTTCATTTTAGGAAACATGACCATTGTTTAGGGAAGTTTACTATTTTGAAAAGGAGAATCCACTCGACTTGAATGTTTTACTCAAAGTTGTTGCATGTAAATTTAATTGAAGATTTTAGCTAGGTGATTCAAGTCTAGTTTTTCGTATAAACGATGTTGTTTCATTAAAGTAAGGAAAGTGGTTTCGGTTTTGTGATGGATCGGACTGCTACCAAAGCGGAGGTATCAAGTCAAAATGGTCTTTTGGTATTTGAGTGATCCATAAACTATAATGTGTAGGTTCAAGTGTCGATAACTAAAATAACCTTAGACCTTGATGACTTATAAAGGTTATATTATGTTGGCGTTGGCCTAACTATGCTTTAGATATGTAAGAGTTTTTTTCACTTCTTGATGTGGCGATTTAGCAAATTATTAGAATAATCTATCTAATAATTAGTTACTGTATAACATGCATTAATGCATAATGCAACATTCTATATATGTTATGTGTATACATCTGATTTAGACATGACTATAATTAAGTACAAACATAGAAGTAGATTATGTTGTGCTAAGCAAGTTGATCATGAAAAAGCCAAAATGTTAGGCAACTAATTATGGATCAGATTAGTTAACAGTCATTTGGTTGCTATTTGCTAATGACCAAAACCAAAAAGTATAAATTTGATAATCATGTAAATGCGTAAGTCTTCATGTACGCACATGTGTGTGTGTCTAAACAAATTGAGAAATCTCGGTGTACAACGAAAAAATGTAAGACATATAGCAAATGCACACAACTATTGTCATCACTCATCCGAGAGTCTTCCATAGCTTAACATTTCACTATAGTACTACTCTTAACCCTAGATGCATGTCACCGATGCATATCGCTACATCAACACCATGTTTCCCTTAGTGACTCGTCGCATGGTGTGCGCCGTTGCTAGTCAGTGATCAACGACCACCGACTTTTTGTCATGTGAGATACGAAAAGCATTGTGAGATACTATTTTGACATTGTGAGATACGAAAGGAGAAAAGCAAAGGTTGTACCATCTTTCAACTCTTTCCCAGTTTTATTTTTGAAAGAAGAAAAAAGAAAGTGGAAGAAAACAAAATAAATTCATGTTCTAGAGTTTTTTTCAAGAAAGAAGAGAAGATGAGAGGAGAGCAAATTTGGCTAAACTTCTCTCGAAAACTTTCTTTCCAAAAATAAGATGATTTGAAAAGAAATTATTTTAGGAAGCTTTTAATAAATGTAATCACTTAAATGACCTAATATAAATTATAACTTTTATATATAACAAATGGTATAATTGTAAAATCATCAAGTGTCTCTTCTTTTATCTCCTAACTTGAGAATATGCTATAAAAAATAGAATTTCATTCATCTTCTTTTATTTTCTGTCCATTTTTAACTTTTCTCTTCTTTTATTTCATTTCAAAAACTTAAGAAGAGAGTCTAAAGGAGGTTACAAATTTACATGTGTGGTTTAAGGATTTTCTAATAAGAATTAAGCTAAGTAGTTGACAAATAATTGAAATTATTGCCTATCGAGTCGACATTGAAACCCAAAAAATAATAATATTATGCTAGTAACTATCTATCAAGTCAAATAATTGTGATTGTAAATTATTGGAGTTATTCGAATATTGTATTTAGTTGACTATTAAATGTGTGTATTTCTCGAATGCGTAGCAAAAAGAACATACAAATTAACTATTCCCTTTTTTATTTTCTGTAGGATTTTGCTTGCTATACTTAATGTTGTAGCATTATAAACTGTATTGTTATTCTTGCTCCCGTCAGGATAAATATGTCTCGTTCCTCTGTTTCCACCTACATGTGTAGGATATTTTAACAAGTATAGCGGATCATATTGGAGTTTGGATCCAAAGGAAACTTGGGCGTTTATTACTTGGATCATATTCGAAATTTATTTACTTGAACAAATAAATATTTGCATGAGAGAAATTCCGCAATTGTGGCGGCGATAAGTTTTCTTATAATCTAGATATTCTATGTTGGAGTCAATCTATTAGGAATAGGGTTACATAATTATGCCTCTTATCGTCGTGGAGAAAAAATTGGACTGTTTGGGGGTGCTGGCGTGGGTAAAAAACAATACTCATTATGAAATTGATTAACAATATTGTCAAAGCTCACAGAGGCGTATCTGTATTTGGCGGAGTTGGTGAACGGACTCGTGAAGGAAATGATCGTTACATGGAAATGAAAGAACTGCTTCACAATAATAGTGGCTAAAGATGACAAACTTAAGGAACGCAAAAATGCTAATAAACAAAAGTAGTACTGTAAATCATAATGAAGGATTCATGGTGGGTTCTACTTCTAAAGATCCAATGATTCATAGAGTTTAATTGGTGGTTCACAAGTTTTTGTTTTTATATTTGATCATATTGAAAGAGTGTTAATCATTGAAATGAACAATCATGCTATTCATTTGACTATTTCTTTAAGCATGTTTAGATGATTGCATTTACTTTTTTGATGATGCAAAGTTTCGGGTCAATTTATTAAAGAGGAGGGGTCAAATTAATTTATTGCTTGCAATATATATACATTGGCTTATTTGTTTATCACGAAAGAAAAAAAGAGAGAAAAGAAAAGGTAATCGTGACTTGTCATTAAGTGATAGATTAAAGGTTTATTGCTTGAAAAATTATGAGAATGAAACCAAATTATGGTGCTAGACAAAATCATTTGAATACAACAAGCAACAATTAAAAATGAAAAAGCAACCGAAAAAGTTGACATATTTACATCAAGATTAAAGCATGAGCAGTTGAGCACGGCACATTATCGTTTGTTTGTTTTCAGTTCACAACTTCACATTGCAATTCTTCTTGGAATTTCATTTTTAATTTAATGTATTGCAATTTGATGTTGGGTCTAAAATGGTTTAGGCTTGTAGCTGTGATTTGTAGGGCTGAGGGAAAAGAACGGAAAAACCAGAAAAATAAAAAAAATGACCAATTTAATCGAGCCAAACTAATCGAATCGAATAAAAAGCCAAACTGTTAACAACCAGGCTGTTGGAAAAACTCAACAACCTTGGAATCTAGAATGCGGAAACGACCTTGTGATGTACATGACACAAACACACAAACGTGATCTCGACAAGAAAAGTAAAGACCCACACACGAGAGGTAATCTTGCTCCCAAACGATTTATATTGAAGTATCAACCTTGTCAAGATAATCTTTGCAAAAACCCAACAGTGAAAATTTCAAGAACTTTGTGTTGAAAAATTTGGTTTGAGCAAAACCTCAAAACCTAAAACGTTTTTGCACACCCGACACCTTTATCTTCTTTAAACCCAAAAATCAAGCAACGCTTGAACTTCCTTCACCTTTGTCGATAACTTAGACAAACAAGAAAGGTTCAAGAACCCTTTTCTGTCAATAGATAACCTTTGTGTAGAACAAGCAACCTCGATGCCTTACGAGACTTCAAAATCGAAACCTTGTGTCGAACTTCTGATTTGGAAAGAACCACCAAAACAGGAAACACCCCTGCTTGAAATTCTCGTGTCTTTGGTTTCCAATAAAATGAACACAACAAAACTCTTTGAAATTCAATTTTCCAGCAAACCCGGCACCTTTTGAGACTCAAACCAAACCTCAAAGCAAACCCTTGTGTTGACAACAGTTTTGGAAGAACCCTCTAAACCGAACCTTCTGCTGCCCAAAATCATGATCGCAAGAAACTAGCCTCACAATAGTTGACCTAGAAAAGAAGCGCCCTCGAACACGACTCGAATACCACTTGATACTAATGACTTCTAATTGCATATATACATGACCCCTAACTCCTCTTTTCTTCATCATGATTTCCTGTCAGAACACCCTTCAACGACATGATATACCCCCAAAACAATAATGAATTGATATCTTGATGGAAAACCTGAATCGTGACACCCTTAGAGTATTACCACTCTGATTCCTGAAGATCTCCATACCAAGTATATTTTCCTTTGCTTCATCTAGCAAACCGTTGGCAACCCAGATCTCAGCCTTGCTTTCGCAAGCAAGCTCCATATAATCTATAATAGGAATAGATATTGAGCATACTTTGTGCATGATTCTAGTAATATTTGTTGCTGTCGTCACTACTTTGCCTAAAACCATTGCTGAGCATACATATACCGCAACCAAGTATCTATATTTTCTTTCATTACAACCATCCACTTGGAAATTACCTCATAAGCAATTGCATCCCTGAAAGTCAATGACTCATGTGAATCTTCATTTATCACACTAGCAACTCCTAAAGCAGCCATATTAATGTCACCTCTACACTTGAGTGGTTCTCATACTGACCATTGCTCCACATCGTGTGCAAACTGATAGGCAATTAAATCTTGAGTATGAAAAAATGTGAACCATCACCCAAATCGCAAATCCCTATAGGTTCCACCTAAAATCGACGATCTTCCTGTGGTTCCACCTCAAACTCAACTCCATGCAATGTTTGCGTTGAAGCCGTACCTACACAGGTACTTTGAGAGTATTCGTATACCAGCCATTCTCAAAGTAAACCATGTCCCCAAACATAAAAATTTCAAGCTTAACCATTGACATCTTGTAAACCCTTATCAAATCGATAGAACCTAATGAAAAATCTAACCCGAAATAGACTAACAAGTACCGTGTGTGCAACCCTTCAAAGTATTGATTTTTATTCACTATTCAATCGAATCAACCCTTGTAGAAAACCCTAACAATAAATCAACTTACCTGACATCTACCCGAAAAACCCTTTGAAGTAAAGCTTTCGTCGATTAAACTCTAACAAACCTGAAACTTGAAACCCAAGTAACAAACTAGACGACAAAACCGTTGATGATAAAAAAAACCATAACCAAAAAACCTTGAACAAAATCAAACAAAGAAAACCCTTTGATGCCGCCCTTACTCAAATGGTTCAAAATTCACCACCTAGTAACCTTCTTTAAGCCGAAACCTTGGAGTCAAAACTCTTGCAAAACCTTGTCACCTTTGATGATCAAAGCTGAAACTCCAAGAACCTTGTGACAAAATAAAACGATTTACTATAACCCTAGGAGAATCGATCCACCTCCTTGCAAGACAACTTCAAGAACCTTGTTGCCCAAGTAGTCTTGACTCGTAAACCTAGAAACTTTCAACCTTGTAATCTATACAACGATAGCCAAACATTAATCAAAAACGAAAAAGAACACAACCACCAGATCAGAAACTTCGACAATGAATATCTCCTTTTTGGAAGCTCCAATGCAATATCCCTTCAGTGAGATCCTTAATCTTTGTGTCTTCAACCTACCATTAAAATTTCATAGAAATCCAACGGTTGATGAATTCTGCAAAGTCAATTCTACCACGACTGCGCAGTAACCGACAAACCAAATCCGATTAACTCGTTTCTCTTGTTTTGGCTATCTCCACATTGTGTGATTCGTTCTTCTCGAACAAATCTCTTGTTGGAACCAATCCAACAACTCAGTTTCTAGAGCAAAACCAAGAATAAAAAACAACTCAAACAAGACCTCGACAAAAGCGTTATGGTCTCTTAATGTCGAGTGACACCAACACACACACGAGATTTATACATTCAAAATTTTATTAGACGTGAGCTAGAAAAGAAGGTACAAATAAATATCACCCCCTCATCTCTATTTATAGATAATGAGGGGGTAAAAACCTAATCCTTGGCGAACAAGGAATCTCTAATTAAAGAGGTTAGGAGACTTTTTAATACATGACTAACCTCCTTATGTTTAAGCTAAACTATAATTAGCCCCCTAAACTTACAAAATAACTATTACACACTAATATTCTCAAATATTACCATCATTACCAGCGTTCGAAGTGTCCATGTTCTCGAATACCTTGTCATCTTCATTCTGCAAACAAATTCCCAAGTGTAATCAGATTTATATCATCAGGTCCCTTATCACTAGAGGTTTTGGCCATATTATCATTTGTGTTTTGTGATGTCGAGGCCCCATTAGCCCTAGAATTAGCATTCGAATTCTTTGATGTACCATGTCTATATTCAAATCTTGATTTTACCGAATAACAAGTCTTTTGTTCACGTTTTTTACTCCTTTCTTAACCACTCAAAACCCATCATCAACATCTTTTTGAACTGAAGCAGTCCTCTCTTTAATAATAGCCTTAGGACATGAGTCAAACGAGTGCCCATAAATCAAACATGTACCACATCTAGGAGGCTTCCATTCGTACTAGATACATATGGTCTCTTTTGTGTATCCACTTTCTTCTAACTTAGGAACCGCCCCAACCAAGCTATCTATCATCTCATTACTCGCATTAATTTCTATCAAAGCTCTAGCATAACTACTACGCCCCCATGAGTCTAAGCACATGGTACTAGTGTACGAGTTCAACATCATGGGTTAACCAATCTTTGTAGCAATCATGCTTAGCCCATCTGACGTGTAAGCAGCCAAAGGAACGTCATGCATTTTCACCCAAATCAGAACCTTCGACATATCTTCTTTTGTAAGGCTCACAAATGGTGTCCACTTATTAAGAAATATAGGAGTACCCCGAATCATCCACGAACCATCTTGTAAAATACTTTCAGCACCTTGGAGGGTCGAAATTTTGAAAAAGAATAATCCATTCACATTCATAGTAACTCTTTGAATCCCATATTTGCCTCAAGTATTTCAAACAAACAATTCAACGACAAGAAAAGCCAACCTTTTGTCAATGAAATACCCATGGAGCGAGTTCTTCAATCTATTATTAACCTCTTGAACCAAAGCAATAGGAATTTCCACGTCAAAATCAGAATTGGCATGCACACTTGATTCAATTAAAATAAGAGTAAATTGCATTTTTGGTCCTTATGGTTTGGCCAAATTGCAGGTTTGGTCCTTATCCTTTCGAAAGTGCAACGGTGGTCCTCATTTTAAAGTTTTGGTTGCATGTTTAGTCCCTGACCAAAGTTAAATGACTAAAATACCTTTTGTCTTATTCCTTTTGAATTTTTAAATGAGTACTTCTCTTCTTTTATGTATTTTCTTTCAATTAAATGACTAAAATTCTTTTAGTTTTCTTTTTGCTTTTAATATCAACAAAACACAAATGTTAGGTTGCAAAAAATACACACAAACACAAAACACAAAAACTTTTTGTACTAAAAGATCTATCATTGTATCACCAGTTCACCACTATGGAGAAAACGGATCCAGTGGTTGTTTATGGAGACAAAACATATCCGACGGTTGTTAATGGAGAGAGTAGACGGCGACGACACATTTTTCAGATCTGGGCAAGGAAACGACAGTTTTTCCGGTCTTGATGAGTGTCTTCTCAGATTTGGGCGGCGCGTTTTTCCATGTTAATATGAGTTTGATGATTCTAAAAACCCTCTCAAGGTTTGTTAATGGGTTTTGATATTTGAAAGCCTCGGTGGTGGTGTGGGGTGATTGAGAGGATGATTTTTGTAGTGGTCGAAAAGTGGGGTTTTTTATATGGATTCAAAAATTCACACTGAATAGTGGGTTTGTTTATATGAACTATGTTTCCTCACTATTTTTCAGTGTTGGAAGTGGTGGTGTAGGCTTAGAAGTAGTGGTGTGTGACAATGAGTGGTTTAGAGGGGTATGATGGAGGTGGCTGTGGTGGCGGGGTCTGAAGTGGGGGCTGATGATGACGGGGGTATGATGATGGTGGTGGTGATGAGAAGACAAAAGGCGGTATGATGATGGTGGTGGTGATGGAGGTATGACGGTAGTTGTGGTAGTAGTGACAGGTGATTGTGGTGGTGATGAGAGGAAAAAAAAGGTGTAGGGTGGATAGTGATGCTAGCTGTTAATTGGTATATTGTGTTTGGGTGTGATTGGTATTGTATTACGGAGTAAAAGTTAAAAGAAATATTTATTTAAATTATAAATTAAAAGAAAATAAAAGAAATACTCATTTAAATATTCAAAAGGAATAAGACAAAGGGTGTTTTAGTCATTTAACTTTGGTCAGGGACTAAACATGCAACCAAAACTTTAAAATGAGGACCACCGTTGCATTTTCAAAAGGAGAAGGACCGAACCTGTAATTTGGCCAAACCACAGGGACCAAAAATGCAATTTACTCTTAAAATATTTAACAACATTACTTGATTCTGGTTGTTAAGCAACTGAACTTAAATTCAAACAAAAGATATTCTTAGTTGAAACAAAAAAACGAAAGATATTTTCATACTTCTTGATTGTCCTTTCTTTTAGTGCATGTTGTAGTTAAGTTGTAATGCTTGAATAGACATAAGTAGGTCTTAAACTGACAGAATTAGGAATACATGATCAGTGGAATACTGAAAACTATTCGCATACAATTAAAATAACCAATTGTCAATTTTCTAATCTTTAATGAAAAGATTGATAGATAACGTTCACATTTTTCATCTTCTATCTTCACTTTATGGGATAGGACCTTCTAGCAATCTAACTTCATTAGCAACAAACATGGATTTACATGACCATAAATATGCCTGAATATGACATATTTTAGTTCATATACTATGAATCTTGATAACTTGCGCATGCACCACTAAAATTACTAGTTACACAATTTACAATACCAAATTGTGATTTAAGTTTTGGTTTTGGTTACACAATTCATTTCCTAATAGCATTCGTCTAAGAGATTAAAAACCGAAAAATAAAACATGCATTAAATTTGTATTCTTTATATAAAAAAATGGACACTTTGAAAACAGAAGTTACATATATATTTGGATGACATAAGATAACAATAGGGCTTTAGTTATCTTAAATAGAAAGTATTTTTGTTTGACAAAAAAGCCGAAAAAGGAAAGATATAATTATTTTGTTGGTGGTAGGTTATCCGGGTCAAAGTGTATATGCACTAATTGTAGACGTATAAAAAAAATGCTATTTAGAATTAAGATGGAATCACGAAGAAGAAACGAGAAAAAAATAATCTATGAATTATGCATTTTTAAAAAAATAAAGAGAAAACAAAAGCAATCATAATATATAGGTTTGACAACACAAAAATAGCGATAGGGGGATCGGAAAGCATCTATGTATGGAGACGAGAAGGTTATATCTAAAAATGAATTATGATGTTTAATATAATATCAATCAATCTCGTAAATTTTAGGTTGCTTTAACTACTTGTTGTACTTCTTTATTTCAATAATATGGATCTCATAAAATAAAAAATACAAGTGTTATACTTTGCAACACTTGAATTACACTATCAATCCTTCTATAACTAGAAGTGGCAAAGCTAGTTACATTTGTATACCAAAGAACAAGTCTTTAACGCAAACTTTGGGTTATGCTGAAAGATTTAAAATATGGAAGTAATGCCTACACCTAATCCAAGTAAGCTATTATCGAGTCGCCCTTTGCCTCGTACTCTCCTCATACTTGCTTTGTACCTAATAATGAATCAATGTATGCCTGCAACTATGTTACTTCCATTGTCTTTGCTAGCCTAAGGCTTGCTAACAGGGCCTCATATTCAACTTCATTGTTAGAAGTACTGAATTTGTAGCGTAGAGCATATGTATTTTCCAGTTTGTCTGGGCTAATTAGGATGATTTCAGCTCCTGAGCTTGTCTCATTTGAAGCACCGTTTTTGAACAAAGGTCCATGTTTGAGGGCTTGGTTCAGGAATGTGTGTCTTTTGAGCGACTTGCTTTCCCTTGCCTTGTGTGGCTGGTTGTTCAGGTACATGATAGTCTACTTCTGCTAGGAAGTCTGCCATCACTTGCCCTTTGATTGCATTCCGAGATTTGAATATTAGTTTAAGTTCTCCTAGTGTGATTGCCCATTTAGTTAGCCATCCTGAATTCTTAGGGTTTGTCAATATCTGCTTCAGAGGTTTGTCAATGATGAATTCTACTGGGTGGGTCGGGAAGTATCTCCTTAAATGTTTGACTAAGATAAAATAGTGTAAGCCAATTTTTAAATAGGTAAATAAGGTAACTCTGAATCATGGAGTGCTCTGCTGACAAAGTATATTGACATTTGTTTCTTGTCTCTTTTAGCCAGCAAGACAGATCTGATGGCTTCATGAGATGCTGCCAAATACATGGTGAAAGTTTTACCTGGAATCGGGGTCGTCAAACTTGGTAACTCAATTAAGAAGATTTTCAAGTATTAGAAGGCAACTTCATCTTCTTCTGACCATTTGAACTTTGTTTTTGCAACATGATCTTTGATCACCTTGGAGAATGTAAGAGATTTGACGGCAACACATGATAAGAATCGACTGAGAGCTGCATTCTTGCCATTCAAGCTTTGTGTTTGAGTGAGGGTCGTTCGAGATGTCATGTCCAGTACGCCCTGGATCTTCTTCGAGTTTGCCTTTATGCCCCTAGGACTGATGATGTGACCAAAGAATTGCCCCTCATCGACTCCAAAAGTACATTTAGTTGGATTTAGCTTCATGTTAATTCTTCTCAGGATCTGAAAAGGCTCCACTATGTCCTTTATTAGTGCATCTTCAGTCTTTCTTTAGATCACCAGGTAAGCCACATAAGCTTCCAGGTTGACTCCAATCTGACTAATTCTTTGTCAACCAATGCCTGATATGTGGCTCCTGCATTCTTTAAACTGAAATGCCTCTTTGTGTAATGGTATATGCATTGGGTTGTGTAAAATGATGTAAAATCCTCGTCTGACTTTTTCATAAGTATCTGATGGTAGCCTTTGTAGGCGTCAAGAAAGCGCTATTACTTAAAGACAAAGAGTGATTATAGCTTCTAGTTAATTAGATGTAATAGATAGTTGTCCTTACGACATGCTTTGTTCAGATATGTGAAGTCGATACACTTACACTAAGTGCCATTTCCTTTTCTTACCATGACTGGATTTGCAACCCAGGTTAGATATTTCATAGGGCGAATGATTCCTGCCTTGATAAGGTCATTGACCTGAGTGGTTATGGAGTTTGACCTTTCTAGGGAGATACCCCTTTTTTTGCTTAACTGGTGGTGTATATTGATTAAGACCTAGGCTATGCTCGACGAATTCTCTGGGAATGCATGTCATATCTTTTAGTGTCAAGGCAAAAGCATTAAGAATATTTGCTAGGAATTGAACGAGTTGATTTTTTACCTGATGTGGGAGGTATTTTCCAATGGTGATTGGTTGATTAAGGTGTGTTTCGTTAATGGACATTTTCTCTTCCATTATCCCCAGGTGTAGCTTCCCATTGTATTACCCTGGTTGTCATGTTGTCCCCTTCTACTACTAATTTCACATCTGCTCTTGGGTAATGTTACACCCCGTGCCCGGTTTCACCGGAATTTAAAAAACTTTTGACGCGGAAACGCATTAACTATGACGGACTAATATTACACGCTTCATTTAACAACAATAATCTATAATCTTTGACCCTTTAAAAGACTTACAAAGACGTATACTCGAAAACCCTTCAAAACAGTTCACACAATTACCATAACACAAACCAAATAACCATTCTGTGACCCCCAATACGTCGTATCATAAATTGGGATACGCCCTAATGGACGCTAGTTCAATACAGATCACTCTAAAGTGATACGCCATATCACCATAACTAAGCCGTATCCAATACATAGGATACGCCATATCGATCATATGAGATAGAACATCAGCAAGTGACCATGCATAAACTCAACACACCACACAAAACACTTGGACACCATTTCCATGCAACAACCTTTACAAAACATTGTCCGTTTATCATATGACCATAACCATTCGTACTATAACGCATTAGACACCATTTGACCCGTTTCAACCCAAAATGGGTAAATATAAGCATTAATCCAAACACCCCTTTAAACATTACACGTACACATTAATCATATCTACAATAACCGTTTGACACCCAAATCACTTTAACGACCATAACAAGAACCTTGACACTTGACAACATACATATAACCATTTAAGGACTCACGGGGGTACAACATCAACATAGAGTTCGGTATCTACCTAAGCTCCTAGTTTCTTACCAAAACCTTCTAAGCTTGCACTTCTATTACTAAGTAGTAATCCAACCATTACCTCCATCGCACATAAACCTACAAAACATTGGACACTTAAACCGTAAGCAATAACGCTTAGTAAGTAAAACGATCATAACATACCATTATACTTCAAACAACATATAAGCATCACATATAACCAAACACTTACTTCACGAGCCTTACACCTTAAGTCTCACTTAAGCACCTAGCATCAACTTAAATAACATTCATCGCAACACTTAGGCTTATCTCAAGACTCCTATTACTTAGCACATAACACACATAACACATATACGTTAGAAGTCCATATAACAACATGCCATCATCATTTTACTTACCTTAGCTCCAAGCTAAGCACATCAAGGCATCATCATCATCAACATTTATAATCTCCATATAAGCATCCTAGATAAAATCATCATAACATAAACATTTAATAACGCTTAACCCAACTACAATAGTAATGGTTTATACAACCATTAACTCACTTCTAACACCACTAATCATCATATAACCATATATTGATTATATGATGATCAATCCTACCTTTTACTAACTTAAACCCTTTCTAAAATCATCTCATAATTACCATAACCTCTTACTTAACTTAAAACACCATTTACCAATCTTTTCCAAGTTAAGGTTCATAAACCCTAACTCTTAAATCACCAATTAATTACTAATTAGACATTATACCTAATGAAGAATGAGGCTAGAAACTTTTCTCTTGAATTATAACATAAGACTATCACCTTAACTGTTGGGTTCGTTATTTTGAGTTGGTAATGGCAAAACTAATAAGCTGCAATGACAAAAGAATGAAACGTGAAGGACTAAATACGAAAAAGGAGGAATCATCTAATTATAGAAGATTACAGGAAAATCTTCATATTGTTTATATTTATTTAGTCATTAATTCCTTGTAACCATATTATCTCTAGTTTATAAAGAGATGCAGGGACATTTAGTTTTTTGTACATGTACGTGTGTGTGCACCAAAGGTGTAAAACGTGTATGTGTGTGGGTTTACACGTCCCACAAGATGTAGATGCTAGCATGGTGTTCAGCCTCAAGGATCTATGATTCCTTGTTATAGATAGATAACACGTCCTACAGTTGATCGTGTAGGATTGAGGCTGTTTTGGTTGTTTGTAATAGTGTAGGAGATGATGACGAAGAAACCTTGTAGCAATAACAAATATGTTTGATGTATTCCGCTGCGTATTATTGTTTAATGTTATTCTGATCCTAGATAAGGTCCAAACAACCTCGAGCATCGATTCTAACAAGTGGTATCGAGCGGTTGCTCTTGATATCTAGGATTTCGCAAGGTTTCTGGAAAAAGAAGAAAAATTCGAATTTGGAAAATTGTTCGTAATGCTTCTGCAGGTCAGTTTTCAAACATGTATAACTTCTTCGTTAACCGTTGGATCGGGACGAAATTTTTTCTGGAAGGTCTCTATATATGCATCTAACTTTTCACTGGAGGGATCTTCCATCTGAGCTCTCAATTAAAAGATATAGTCTGTCGAAATGGCTGCAGAAAGAGGTATAAAGTTTCGAATTTTTAGGGTTTTTATTATATTCAACTTCAAGAATTCGTGCTTACTTGTGTTAATTCATTCTAGAAGTTGGATATATGTTGTTTGATGTCTAAAATTCATGAAAGAAAGCAGTTGTGAATGTGTGTTGGGATATGAAAGTACTGAAGAATATGAAAGTACTGAAGATGGTCAAAGTACTGCTTATGTGAAGGTCAAAGTACTGCTCAACATCAAAGTACTGCAAAGCTTAAAGACGGTTATAATAGAATGTTTTATGTTAAGTAATGTTTATCTAGAATGTTCTTAGTTTAGTATTACTTGTCGTACAAAGATTAGAGTTGTAAACTACTAGGGTTATCCTTATGCCTATAAAAGGACCCCTAGATTGGCATTAGAGATATATTATTAGAATACGACTTTAGAGAGAATATTAGAGCTATTAGGGATTGTTAGTGAATCTGTGTATCAAGCAGGTTCAAAGTATTAATAAAATCGTTGAAGTTAAAGTTATTCTTCTTAGCTTTATTGAAGTAGTTTCCGCATACTTAGTAAAGTTATATCAGTATTTCATTGTTAGTGACTTATAATTTATCCGAGGTTGCTAAGCCCTTACAAGCTACATAGTTAGTTTGGTCAGAGTATATCGATCCAACAAGTGGTATCAGAGCTTGTGTGGAAACTCTGATTAAGAAGAAACCCTTAAAACCAATTTAACAAAAAACCCTAAAGATGTCGAGCCGCACCACCCCATCCATCACCTCACTCGAATTCCTATCATCAAGAAGGAGAATATGATCTCTCGGCATGAACATGAGGCAAGACATTGCTATTACGCACCATACACTGTGGAATATAATTGTCAATGGTAATGAAGTTATTGAAGATCCTGTAGAAATTCCTGGACAACCTAAACCACCTAAGGTGTCTTGCTAGCACTACAAGAAGAAATCAAGAAAAGGATCTCAACATACTATTGTTCGCTATTCCCGATGGTCACCTACTTAAGTTCCATGATGCTAAGGATGCAAAACAACTATGGTCGCTCTCAAGACAAGATTTGGAGGTAATGATGCTTCCAAAAGATGCATAGAAATCTTTGAAGCAACAGTTTGAAACATTCACCTGTTGGTGAAAGAGAAAGTCTTGATGTCGCCTATGATAGATTCCAAAATCTTCTCAAGATGCTAGAGTTATGCAAAGCAGAGGTATCTGTTGAAGATGCAAACCTGAAGTTCTTAAGAAGTTTGCCATCCGTATGGCATGTGATTGCTACTATGATAAGAGGACAACCTGGTTTAGACACTATGGACTTTGATGATCTTTACAACCACTTAAAGGTGTATGAGCATGAGATGAATGGCCAAACAAGTTCAAAATCTCACAACATTGCTTTTGTGTCTTCGAAAGAGAGGCGACTTCCACTAAAAGTAATGCGCTTATCCTACTCAAAGTACTGTTGCTCAAAGTAATGTTGCTTATCCTAATCCTACATCATCACCTACAAACACCATCCACTCTGATGAAGTTGTATGTTCCTTCTTTGCTCAACAAGCCACTTTACCTGTTACCTATGAAGAAGATTTGTCACAAATTGAAGAGGATGCTCTAGAAGAAATTGACATAAGATGGCAAGTCGCTATGATCACAAAGAAGGATCAAGAAGTTCATGAAGAAAACAGGAAGAGGTATTGACTTCAAACCCAAACAGGGTATAACGTTTGACAAGTCCAAGATTGAATGCTTTAATTGTCAAAGAACTGGACACTTTGCAAGAGAATGCAAGTTTGCTAAATATCAGGCAAACCTAATGATTGATAAACCCAAGCTTGAACTAAGGGAAATTCCTATTACTGAACCGAATCCAAAAGCTTTGGTTGCTCAAGAAAACGTATCAGAGGTTGACTAGAGTGCTGAATTTGATGATGAACTAGTAACCTACTCTATGGTCGCAGTGGAAGAGTTTGATTGGAGCATAGCTTTTGATGAGGAACCAGGATCTGCTGCTTTGGGAACAAGAGATGGTCTTGGAAGCTTTGATTGGAGCATGGAAAGTGAAGAAGAACCTGTTTTGCTCGCTATGGTAGCTACTTCACCAAGTTCACCCCCTATCTCTAAGGTATGCTCTAAGTGTCATGATTTTTATCAAAAAGTGCTTAAAGATTATGTAACTGAAAGAGATAATTGTAGAAGGGCTAGGTCTGAGGTAGCTGGTTTTCAAATTACTTTAGAGTCAATGGAAGCCAAAATAATAACTCATGAAAATAATGAAATGGCTTCAAGGTAAAAGTATGAACAATGATTATCAATTAAAATTGAGTGAATGGAAGTTATGATGTAAGGTTTCTGAACTTGAAAAGATGACTAAGGAAAGGGATGAATTGTTAGAGAAATTTGTCGCTTGGGGAAAATCGGCCTTTCACATGTTAGTTTTGTTGAAAAACGTAAAAGAGCACACATTAAAACGCCTAGGTTTTGGTATGGATTTTAGTAGCACGAAGAGAACCCACCTAGTGATCGTAGAACAACTTGATCTGAGGATATAGCAACTAGTGATGATGAACTCATTAACTACGTAGATAACATATCTAGTAATGAGGAGTCTATTAGTTAAACACCTCCAGAATTTAAGAAAGATAAGGGTTATCATGCAGTTCCTCATCCCACTGGTAGTTTTCAACCACTTAGGACAGATGTTTCTCGTTTTGGAGTAGACAATTTAGAGTTTAGGAAAAAGCTTACTGGTCAATCTAATTCAGGTCCATCTAGTTCTGAAACCCCAAAAGAAACAGTTGAGAAACCTAAGGATGATAATGTTAAGAGTCAAGCAGTACCTGTAACCACCGGTAAATTTCACCTCGTATTAAACTAATATAATATTCTAACGAAAGAATACTTATCCATTTTCGACGTCCAATTTTTTTTTAAGAAACGATATCCTTTTATTTGATCACAACAACTAGTCAATGTGATGAAACTCACATCTTTAATAAACATAAACATCTTTATATGTAAAACTATAAAAGTTTTCAACTTTTATTTACCACTTTACGTTATTACGTTAACGTACAATTATTAAACTTTCAAGTTAAATGTTAACCATTTATTTGCATCATGTCAAAGGTATTAGGGTCAACCAAAGTACCGTTGTAAACACCACCTAGGACACTCTAGAACGCCCCTCTAACCCGGTTGAAAATCCTAGTCGTCATGCATAAAAACGGCACACCATTAGAGCCATAAGTCATAAAAACCAAAAGTACTTTACAACAAGTCTTTGGGAAAAACTTAGGATTTTTGATAAATTCGAATTTGAATCATCTTAGAACACTTAAAAATGAGTTAAACAATATATCACAAGGTTGCATGCAAAAGATATAAAGTTTTATGGTTTGAAAACAAGATTTTCAATAAACTAGCCTAAGTAGCCTTTTTCGACAATTAATATCTTGCTAATTAAAAGGTTGTAAAGTGTGAGAGTTACATCATTTTAAAGAGCCCGCTGCAAAGATTTTAACGCCCCAATAATGTCTTTAAAAGAACTTATAGTCTCTTTTATAATCAACCAAAAAGTAGGTGACTCGTGAACTTTTCATAAAAAAGGCCTTGCATGCACTTTTCAAAATTTGAGTCGTAGGAGTTATAGAATGTTAGATAATAACTTAAAAAGAGTTAATTAACATATTACGATGTCCCTAGGCGACACCATAAAAGTTAATGAGTCAAAATGAAATTTCCGAACGCTACGGGCCAAGTGGCCATGTTCACGGACTTGTTTCTCTCTAACCAAAGATGACTAGAATATGAGACCTATACCATTTTGAAGATCTTACAGCAAAGTGTTTAAAGGGTCAAATGCGATGTAGAACGTGTAAAATCTGCCCTTGTTTAGCCCTGCTATCGCCCAAAACCAACAAAAGGCACCTAACCCCCTACTTTGGAGAATCACTGCGACCAAACCGTAAGAGTTTAAGACCTCTAGTTTGAACCATTAGAAAGACTACCGGACAAACTCTTGAAGGAATCAAGAACGTAGTAAAAACCTTTTAAGGCCTCGCTTATATTTACCCGCACTTTTGTCAATTTAGGCCTAAAACAAGTGAATATTTCTTGTAAAATTTCAAGTATAAAAATTGTAATTTTTGAAAGATAAAGTTTTGTTGGGCTAAAAATGTAATTTCTTCAAAGTTAATTATACAAGGGCTGATTTTGTCAATAACTCATAGTTGAGGGTATAAAGTGTCATTTTTGAAAGTGCAAGGGTAAAAATCGTAAATATTCAAAATGGTAAAATATAACATATCATATTTAACAACTTGGGTTTCGATAAAATTTATTAACAATCATCCGAGCCATAAAAATAAGTATGATAAGTATTACTAATTTTTGAAAAGACTTCATGTTTACCCAATTACCGATAAAACATTATCATCGCATAAACTTGAATTCGAATACTAAAAACATGACATACTAACTCAGGTCACAAGTTGGAGCAGTTTATCAAATTTACTTAATTTGTTTTCCATCCGCATCATCAGAACATCGAGGTGAGTCATAGCCCTCTTTTCCTTATTTTGAACGTTTTGGGGGAGATACATGCTCAAATATTGCTTTATATTTTTACATTTATTTTAAACTCTTATGAATTACTGTGAGTTCGTAGCCCCGTTTTTATACTTGTTTTAAAATGCTTTGGGGGAGATACATGCTCAACTAATTGCTTTTACTTTTATAAGCACTCTAAAAACTTTTACATATTACTGTGAGTTCGTAGCCCCACTTTTACTCATTGAATTGTTTTATAAACTCTTTGGGGGAGATACATGCTCAACTACTTGCTTATATTTTCACAAGTACTCTACACTTTTACATACTACTATGATTTCATAATCACACTTTATACGCTTTGCTACAAACCTGAACACAAGTACTATCTGTATGCGATCCTAATTGTTATTGCCTAAGTTATACCATGCTTGCACCGAAAGTCCCTCATATCATGAACCATTAATCACTTGCGAGTGAACGCGAATATAGTGAATAGATCTATTGGCAATTGACGCCCCATTTGTGTTAGCCGGATAGGTAACCAAATGCACTTTATTTGAGAATACTAGGAGAATGGCAAACTCCTACCAGAGGGCATTGTTGCTCACACCATTACTATGATGTCTCAGAACTTACGTCATTATTATGATGCGCTCGTGTTAAGGTTTCATGCTCATGAGACTTAGGCAATATATACTGTGTTGCAAAGATACAAATGCTGCAACTACTGAATTTACGGGTGCAACAACGTGGCCCAACCTTGAAACTTGTGTTCAACTAATTACTAAACAAACAAACTATGGGTGTATAACAATGTAACCTACTACTTATTTCATCGATATTGGTATTATTTAAAATAATCGCTCAAACTCGAAACTATTGAACTCAACTGTTTTATCTATAAACTCTGTGAACTCACCAACCTTTGTGTTGACACTTTTAGCATGTTTATCTCAGGTTCATAATTTACGAGGATGGCACGGAAGGGCACGGATACTCAAGAAGGCTATATTATCATTCAAAAACGTATTTAATAAACTGTAAAACCACTGGGACCTCATTTTGTAAATTCTGATATTTATATAAATCGAATGATAAATCTTTTAAAACGACTCAATTAGGGTTCGTTTTCTATTATTATAATTGTTGAGCCATGAAGTAACACCCAGCTTGAATTTTGCCATGCACATTTAAATTGGGGTGTTATGCAGACCTTCAACTCAAAGTATCTAAACATTCAGCAGTACCTTCAAGAAACATTTTTCAAAATATTGCTAAACCTTTTTGGGATAATTTTGGTCAAAATAATTTTCATAATTCACCAAAAAGTCAGGTTAGGTTTGGTCATAGAACTAAAGGAAGAAATTTTGGGAGTATGGGTCAAAAATTGTGTTTTGTTTGTTATAGTCCTGATCATTTGATTAAGAACTGTGACTTTCACTCAGAATATCTAAGCAAATTCCCAAAGACCAGATCTACCAACCATAAGCCTAGGGAGACTAAACCAATTTGGAATAATTCACATAGGGTTAACCATAGCAATTTCTCAAAAGACTATAGGTACCCTCACCAGAGAATACCTTTTTCAAAACCATCACACCCTTAAACACCTTTCAAGGTACCGATAAGCCAAAGTTTCTCAAGCAGACCTTCTCAAAGTATCGCTAGATTTTCACCCAATCAAGGTATCGCTAGCACTTTTGGAATGGAAGCCCAAGGAGATCTAGCTACTATCAATCTAGAAGCGCTACACCTCAAAAAATAGTATCCGGATCAATGAAATCTACACAAAAAGTTAAAACCAGTTGGGTTAAGAAAGAAAGTGTTGATGGGGAACAAACAGTACTTTCAGCAAGTAAGAGTGAAACAGATATTTTTGTTGAAAATAGTAAAGAGAATTTTGATGAAAAAGGAAGTTTTGTTGAAAAACCAACACAAGTTTTGGAACAACCAAAGATAATTGATCATGTGCTTAAAACAATTGGAGATTACATACTTAAAGAATTTAAGTATGTCACTCCATAAGGGAACACAAGTCAAGAATGGCTTGGGTTCTTAAAATTAACTAACTCTTTTATCTTTGTGCAGGCAACCCGAAGAGGAGCTTAAAGATCATTTAATTGTTGGTAGTGGTTGCTCTGGAAGCATGACAGGATACAAAGAGATTCTGTCAGACTTTAGATCTTATTTTGGAGGAAGAGTTGCATTTGGGAATGATCCTAGTGGAGGTAGAATTACTGGCAAAGGAACCATCAATGAAGGAAGCATAGACTTTGAGAATGTTCGTTATGTGAAGGAGCTCAAGTTCAATCTTTTGTCACTCTCGTGATCTGTGACAAGAAGCACCCCGTGTTATTCACTAACACGAATGTCTTATTCTTTCCTGAATTCAAGCTTGTTGATGATAACTTGGTAATACCGAGAGTACCAAGAACCAATGATGTGTTAGTGTGGATATGAAGAGTTTTAACTCTTCTGAAAGAGCAACATGTTTAGTAGCAAAGGCAACACTTGAAGAAGCACATCTGTGGCATAGAAGATTAGGCCATGTGACTTTCAAGAATATCAACAAGTTGGTTAAAGGAAATTTAGTTAGAGGTTTACCTTCTAAAACATTCAAGAATGATCACTCATGTTTGGCGTGCAAGAAGGGTAAACAACACAAAGCATCATGCAAGAAGATTAAGGAAAGAAATGTTAGAGAACCTTTAAAGTTGCTGCACATGGATCTGTTTGGACCTGTTTCTGTAGCAAGTCTAAACAAAAAGAAGTACCGCCTGTAAATGTATGATTGCAGATTTAGTTAGGTCTTTTTCTTGGGATTTAAAGATGAAACCTTTGATGCTATTCATGATCTTATAATAGCCCTTGAAAATCAATTGAGACTCAAAGGGTGTGTTTGGTAAAAGTAGCAGTGAGCAGAGAGCTGTGAGCAGTAGTTGTGAGCTGTACAGCTCACCGCTCACAGCTTCTTAAAGAAGCATTGGAAAAATGAGCATTCCTAAAAAATAGCAAAGCTCACCGCTCCTTTACCAAACGAACAATAAAAATCAAAAAGCTCATTGCTCACCGCTCATCGCCCCAAAATGCTCCAAAAAGCTCCGCGCCAAACATAGCCAAAGTAAGAGGTATTAGATGTGACAATGGGACTGAATTCAAGAACAAGTTTATGGATGAATTTTGTGCCAAGAAAGGAATCAAGAGGGAGTTTAGTATTGCTAGAACTCCACAGCAGAATGGTGTTGCAGAGAGAAAGAACTGAACTTTGATAGAAGCAACACTGAACAATGCTTGCAGATTCACAATTACCTATTCAATTTTGGGTCAAGCTGTAAGTACCGCTTGTTATGTGTTGAATAGAGTATCACTAAACCTCGATGAAGACACCTTATGAGTTGCTTATGGGAAACAAACCTAACATACGTTTTATGAAACCTTTTGGATGTCCTCTGACTATTCTCAATACTATTGATGCTTTGGGAAAATTTGATGGGAAGTCAAATGAAGGATACTTATTGGGATACTGTACCAATAGCAAAGGATTAGAGTGTATAACAAGGTCACCAAAAAGGTTTAAGATTGTCTTCATGTTGAATTTTTAGAAGATCAAGAAAATCAAAAGGGTAAAGGTCCTGATTGGATGTTTGATCTTGATGTTTTAACTCCTTCTATGAACTATATTCCTGTCAGATAAGAAAATCAAGTTGTTCACACAGAAGAGGATTTACAGTGCATTGTTCATGGAGTTAATATTAGACCTGATGCTGTTCCTGATGAAGAACCTATAACTGCTGAGAAGGAGAAAGTATCGATGAACCAAAATCCACTTTGTCTGCTGAGGATCAAGCTATTCAAGATGAACTTAATAGGATGCTTCTTCAAGAAACAATAGCACAATCTTATGAGGATGAACAAAGAAGAGCTTATGAAGAAACAAAGAAAAAGGGTAAGTCTACGAATATCCTCACAAAGACTTTGGATCACAAGATTGGCTCAAAGCATCGTTGCACCAATTGAAGATACTTTTGATGATTTGTATGATCCTAACATGCCTGGATTGGAAGACACTGATGATGAATTAGATGATGAAGGTATTTTCTCAAATTCCAATGAAGGAGCTGATTTCACAAATTTGGATGATGATCTTGAAGTTCCACAGACTCCTACATTAAGAATTCATAAAGATCATCCCACTAGTCAAATCATTGGACCTTCTACATCAGGGGTGCTCACAAGAACCAAGGCTAAAGGCTTCTCTAAGCCACATAATGCTTTACTTAGCTTTGTGTATAAACAAAACAGGATGAATCATAAGGATCAACAAACGTGTTTATTCACTTGTTTTATCTCTCAAGAAAGAGAGTTGGGTTGAAGCCATGCAAGAAGAACTTCTTCAATTTAAACTTCAAGAAGTTTGGGTACTATGTGATCTACCAGATGGAAAGAAAGTCATTGGTACAAGATGGGTTTTCAAAGTTAAGAGAGATGAAAGAGGGAATGTCATCAAGAACAAAGCAAGATTAGTTTCTCAAGGATATAGACAAGAAGAAGGAGTGGACTATGATGAAGTGTTTGCTCCTGTAGCAAGGATTGAAGCCATTAGAATATTCCTTGCTTTTGCATCATATATGGGCTTTCTTGTTTATCAAATGGATGTCAAAAGTGCCTTTCTTTATGGCAAGATTACAGAGGAGGTCTATGTCAAACAACCTACTCATTTTGAGGATCCTGCGCATCCAAACAAAGTCTACAAAGTTGTTAAGGCTCTGTATGGCCTTCATCAAGCACCTAGAGCTTGGTATGAAAGACTCTCCACTTTCTTATTGCAACATGGTTATAGTGGAGGAGCAATTGATAAGACTTTGTTTATCAAGAGAGACAAGAAGGATATCATGCTTGTTCAAGTCTATGTAGATGATATCATCTTTGGAGCTACAAAACAGTCTATGGTGAAAGAATTTGAGTAGCTGATGCAACAAGAATTTCAAATGAGTTCCATGGGTGAATTAACTTTCTTTTTGGGGCTTCAAGTTAAACAATCAGAGGCTGGAATTTTCATTAGTCAAGACAAGTATGTCACTGACATTCTTAAGAAGTTTAACTTTGATGCTATAAGCCGGTCACCACACCCATAAAATTGGGCAAGGATGAAGATGGTCAACCTGTAGAAGTCAAACTTTACAGATCAATGATTGGCTGTCTTATGCACTTAACTGCATCTAGACCTGATATCATGTTTGCTGTCTGTTTATGTGCAAGATATAAAGTCTCACCTAAGGTCTCTCATATGAATGCAGTCAAGAGGATTTTTAGTTATTTGAAACAACAACCTAAGTTGTGGTTGTGGTATCCAAAGGATTCACCTTTTCACTTGGAAGCTTTTTCAGATAGTGATTATGCAGGTGACAATTATGATAGAAGATCAACCACCTGGAGGATGCCAAGATCTTGGAAGAAGATTAGTTTCATGGCAAAGATAAGAAACAAACCATTGCAGCAACATCATCCATGAAGCAGTAATATGCCGATGTCTGCAAGTTGTTGTGGACAAGTACTGTGGATGCAGAATCAACTCTTGGACTATGGGTTCAACTTCAAGAATACTCCTATCAACATTGATAATGAGAGTACAATTTGCATTGTGAAGAATCCAGTTTATCACTCCAAGACCAAGCATATTCAGATTAGGCATCACTTTATTAGAGACTGTTATGAGCATAGACTCATTAATATTGTCAAGGTCCACACATATGACAATGTAGCTGATCTACTCACAAAGGGATTTGATGTTTCAAGATTCAATCACTTGGTGGTGAGTATTGGTATGATTAACTATTAAGCTACACTTAAGGGGAGGACTTATTAGTTAGTTAGATAGTCCTATGCATTGTTTAAGGGGAGGATAAACAATGTCCTTCTGATGTTTTTGCCATTGTGAAGAAGAGGATGGAAAAGTATTGCTTATTGTTTATATGAAAGTACTGCTGTGAAAGTACTGCTTACTTGGAAAGCACTGCTAGTCTTATCAACGTACTGTTCCAACGGTCAAAAGATGGGGTAAAATTCAAACAAACGGTAACTGCATTAATTGGGTTGTGATTTTTTTTAAATCTCACCTATAAATAACTACCCTCCGTTTTTCCCTCTCATCTTTATACTTATCAATCTTTTCCTTATTTCTCTCTTACCAATTTCTCTTATAACCACATTCAATGGCAAATCGAAACACAGTTAGTAAGCATAACATGGTGGCCAACTTAGATAAAACACCGCCAATGTTTGCGTTTCATGACATAATTGATTTTCTCACCGGATCATCAATCAATTATGCTCTTTTAGTCGAACCTGATGTTATTGAACCTTGGATTCAACAATTTTGGGCAGCTGCTAGGTCTCATATGGAAGAAGATAATTGCTACATTCAGGCTAAGGTTGCTGGGAAGATCGTTAGAGTTAGTGAAGCCTCTATTCAAGAAGATTTATTGTTTGATGATGAGGAAGGGGCTATTCGTTTTGATAAGCAAGTTCTTTGGGATACATTACGGGATATTGGGTATGAAGGGTCTTTAACTGAAACAACCTTTAAGAAACCCTTATTCAGCCCACAATGGAAGTATCTAGTACATGTTTTGCTTCATTGTTTAAGTTCCAAGAGTACTTCATGGGAGCAGTTTGGATCAAATATTGCATCTGCTTTAGTAGGATTAGCTACCAATCGTCTCTTCAACTTTTCAAGACTGATTCTTGATGGTATGCTCTCCCATATCTCCAATGGTTCACCATGGTTAATGTATCCACGATTTATTCAAGTTTTCTTGAACAAACAACTTCGTGATGTACCCAAACCTTCGAGCTTGTTACTGTGTTGTACAACCAC
The DNA here is from genome assembly GCA_910596185.1 of Chrysanthemum makinoi. Lineage (NCBI taxonomy): Eukaryota > Viridiplantae > Streptophyta > Magnoliopsida > Asterales > Asteraceae > Chrysanthemum > Chrysanthemum makinoi. Next base: position 88,327,966 of record OU343225.1, read on the forward strand.
CAAAGGTATTCACTTTCATGGCTAGGAAGAGTGACAAATTCTCTGGGAGGAATACACCTTTGACTACTCACATGATGGAAATTGTACAAGCAGTTAGAGATGAAGTTGCTGCAAGTGAAGAACATGAGCTTTCAGAATCAAGAGAAGGTGCACCGCTTCTACAAGGTACTGCTTCACAGGAAGGTACTGCAGCTCAACCTACTCCATCTCCACAAGATATTTCTCATGGTGATTCAGAACCAGAGGTAAACGCACCATCCTCTCCCAATGATTACACTTTCACAGATGGGTCTCAAACATCTGGAGGAGATGAGGGAGATATACCTCCTGAGGGATTGGTTCTGGATAACTATGTTTTGACAAGGGAATTGGTGAGATTGAAGAAAGCTACTGAAGCTCAAGCTGCATAACTTATGAAGTTGAACATCAAGTTTAAAAGATTGAAGAAACTTGTATGGCCTTTGGTTCAACATCACAGGTTGTGGGTGAAGTCACAGAGGAAGAAAGGAAGGAAATTAAAGAAGACTTCTAACGGAAAAAAGGTTCACAAGCAGTCTTTATTCCAATTGGGGAGGAAATTAGAACAAGAAAATTTGAATGAAGATGCTGAACATTATGAAGAACCAGAGATTGAACCACAAGGTACTGAAGCTCAAGTTAATATTCAAAGTACTGAGCCTTCGAGCCTCAAAGTACCGGGCGCAAAGTAACTCGGGTGTTCAAAGTACCGATGATCAAGGAGCCGGTGATCAAGGTGATGCTCTTCAAGGAACATATAGACAAGAGCTTATTACACCAAGGACTCTAAATTTTGAAGAAGCTGGTCCTTCAACAGTCCTACAACAAGAGGATACTTGATACACCCAAAGTAGAGCACACCGCAAGTGATGATGAGACTGTTGCTCAGATATTGCAAAACTTGTCAAGACCAAAAGGTGTTAGTATTCCGTGAGTTGTGAAGAACAACCTCAAGCTTCTCAACCTGCTTTAGATCCAAAGGACAAAGGCAAAGGCAAAATGGTAGAAACAAAGAAGAAGAAGAAGCTTACTTTGGCGTAACTAAGAGCTATTGAAGTGGCTAAGAATGAAGAAGCCGCTAGGAAGCTACAAGCGAATTGATGTCAAGCCGCTATACCGTAAAAGCCAACTGTTATATCACAAAGACCACCAAGTATTGCTAAGGAAAGAAATGCTATGATGGCTTATCTAAAAGGTCAAGGATATACTGGATTACAGAAGCTGAAATATTTAGAGATGAAAGATTTATATGATGCTATTAGAGAAGCTTATCAAAAGCAAGTTGATAGTATTATTTCTTTTAAAGATGATGATAAGCAAAAGGAGGATGCTAGAAAAAGAAGCTTAAAGAGAAAAAGAAAAACTGAAGATGAACAACTATCAAAGAAGGTAGAATTGAGATCAGATACGGTTGATGAGCTGAGGAATTATCTTAGAGTTGTAGACTTTGAGCATCCCAAGTCTAAAGATATTGCAGAAAAGAAGTCAAAGATATCTACATTTAAAGTTGTAGAATCAAAGGAAGGAGATTATCTGATGTTCCATAGAGAAGATGAGAGTTTCAGAGTGTTTAATTTGCTATGGGACATATTGCACATCATCAACAAAGAGGATTTGTTTCATTTATACCAACTGGTGCAAGAATATTTTGAGCACATTCCATCAAATGGAATTAGTTTAGTCTTACTTGGAGACCTCACAACCATCTAGGAAACTGAACAAACAAGCACTGATGAAATCTGGCAAAACCAAGAAGTTTGGGAGATTACCAGCTGGAGATTCTTTGAAGAATCAGGAGTGCATGTTTTGAGCGGAAGATGGGACTATGATTCACATGCTAGCAAAAAGACGATATCCACTTACAAGAGATCTTATGAGAAGAATGCTAGATCATGATATGGAGGTTGAAGAAGAGAATAACACACCTCTCATGGTCATTGAACTATTCATTAAATGGACAATTATGGCTGATGACGATGCATAAATACTGGTATGACTCATAATTATATAAGTTTTGAAAAATCAAGACTTTATTCAAAGTATCTTGATCAAACAAGACTTTAACCAGTCGCACTGCTTAAGACAAAACCGTGGAAAGACTTTTTAATAGAAAATAAGCAAACTTTTGTTAAAGTGCAAAATATTTTGAAACAAAAGTTAACAGAAACAAATGGTTTTGAGATGGTTACAACAAAGGTTATCACCCACCATGTTTAACAAAAGGATCGGCTAATCCATGAGCAAATGGCTCTAGTAAAGATATCTCAAATCCGTTGATGGTTGACAACTTGCCAATAAGTTGTATGGTAATCAACTCACCATATCTGCAAAAGTAAAGAGTTGGCTAGCCTACAAGAAAAATGGCTTTGTGGTAAAGGCTGTGGAAAATTCATTTATATGGTAATTAGTTCACCATGGTTGCAAGAACTAACTAGTCCAAAAGGGTACGGATTTTGGTAAAGACAAAACAAATCCGTTGATAGCTGATGATTTGCTAAAAATCATATGGTTATCAATGTACCATGGTTTTACACACCTAAACATTGGCTACTCCAGAGTTAATGGCTTTGGTAAATAGACATCAAAATCCATTAAATTTTCAATGATTCTCCTTTCACAAGAGTTTACACACCTGGAAGTGATGAGAATAGACTGAAACTTTATGATATGATATACAATTTGCCATATGTTACTGAGTAGCTGAAAAGATGAAGATTGCTGATAGTTGCTGAAAAGGATTGCTTATTAAGACTACTTTGATGATGATAATACAAGCACAGAGAGTACAACATAAATCTGAAGATAAAGACACAATCTTTCATTGAAGACAAAAGATGTTAAAGATACAGATACAAAGGAACTTGAAATCAAGCAAGTAGAATTCAAGTTAGGGGAGGATTGTTGGGATATGAAAGTACTGAAGATGGTCAAAGTACTGCTTATGTGAAGGTCAAAGTACTGCTCAACATCAAAGTACTGCAAAGCTTAAAGACGGTTATAATAGAATGTTTTATGGAAAGTAATGTTTATCTAGAATGTTCTTAGTTTAGTAATACTTGTCGTACAAAGATTAGAGTTGTAAACTACTAGGGTTATCCTTATGCCTATACAAGGACCCCTAGATTGGCATTAGAGATATATTATTAGAATACGACTTTAGAGAGAATATTAGAGCTATTAGGGATTGTTAGTGAATCTGTGTATCAAGCAGGTTCAAAGTATTAATAAAATCGTTGAAGTTAAAGTTATTCTTCTTAGCTTTATTGAAGTAGTTTCCGCATACTTAGTAAAGTTATATCAGTATTTCATTGTTAGTGACTTATAATTTATCCGAGGTTGCTAAGCCCTTACAAGCTACATAGTTAGTTTGGTCAGAGTATATCGATCCAACAATGTGTATGATCGATTTTTGGTGAATTTAGGGTTTTAGAGACACTTTAAAGTGTTGTCTTTATACTTGAGTATTTGATGCTACCTTCAAGATTATATTGCTAATCCTATGTTACTGCTACTTTAGTCGCAATCTGCTGCTAGTTCATAATATGCTGAAACTCGTTTGTATCTGCTGCGCAACCTTTAATCTGCTGCTACTCTACAACTTACCTACTGCTCGTTGGGTATTATTGCTACTGTCATGGTAAGATTGTTTCTACTGCTCGCTTATTCAAGAGACAAGTTAGTACTGATAAGAGTACTAACATTAGTACTGATGGTATATAGTTAGTACTGATAAGCGTATTAACATTAGTACTGATAGTTCAAAGTTTGCTGCTCCAAAGAACTTAGTACTCTTAACTTTGTAATGTCAAGAGAAGGAGCAGATTATGTTTGATTGAGTTTGCATGGTTTTGGGATATTGAGCTGCTTGGATATTGGAGTATGTTGTGATCAGATTACACACACTGTTTGGATTTGAGGGGAAGCATGTTAATCGTGATTTGGTAACAAAGGGTTAATACTTCTAGCTTTGAAAGTTAGTACTATTGGCTTTGGAAGTTAATACTCTTAGCTTTCAAAGTTAATACTTTTAGTGGAAGTTAATACTCTTAGTACATTTTAGTACTCTTGTACAGTACATGCGTGGATATTTGATCTTAACAGGTTCATGGCTCGTTCTTATTGTTTAAATGATTACGAAGGAAGACGTTTATCACCTATTTGGAGTTGAAGTGGATTATTCGGGTTTGTTTTTTTATCATACCTTTTAGTGAGGTAACTCTCGTCGTTTGCTCATGTGTGACAATCTAATTGACTAATAGTAGATGAATTTTTTCGTCAAGAGATTGCGGTCTCCCTATACATCAATTGGGTATACGTTTGATGTCATCTTTAGTGCAAGATATAAGACAATGTGTTTGGATTGTTCTACTCAAAGATCAAGTTGGTTATACTTGGTTTTCTTCATCAGTAATCATTACATAAAGCCTACATTCTTCAAATGGTTAACATATGGGTTTCAGGGGAAGCTTAATGTTTAAATGTTTAACCATTTATATGCTACATCGAGGTGAAGGCTTTTGCTACTACTTGTTGGTATTTTACTATTGGTTCGGATTTCTTTTGCCTTAATTTCATTTTTAGTGCGGAAAACTTCATGGAGGGTATCTTGAGGCATTGGAATGATGGATTAGTCGTATGTATTGGTTCGTGGTTTTGAAGATCAAAATTGCTTCTACTTAGCTTCTCCTAGTGGATAATGGCAAAAGGGGAAGAAGAGTCTACTTGAAGATGTGCAACTTGAAGATCCTTGATGGTATAGCATGGCTTAAGGGAAAGTTTCATTCATCGTGTAGTTTTGCAATTATCAACTAGGGGAAGATTGTTGGGTTCATTATTTTGAGTTGATAATGGCAAAACTAATAAGCTACATTGACAAAAGAATGAAACGTGAAGGACTAAATATGACAAAGGAGAAATCTTCTAATTATAGAAGATTACAGGAAAATCTTCAACTCCAAATATGTTTATTTAGTCATTAATTCCCTGTAACCCTAGTATCTCCAGTTTATAACGAGATACAGGGACATTTAGTTTTGTGTGCTTGTAAGTATGTGTGCACCAAAGGTGTAAAACGTGTGTGTGTGTGTGTGGGTTTACATGTCCCACAAGATGTAGATGCTAGCATGGTGTTCAGCCTCAAGGATCTATGATTCCTTGTTATAGATAGATAACACGTCCTACACTTGGATCGTAGGATTGGGGTTTTTTTTGGTTGTTTGTAATAGTGTAGGAGATGATGACGAAGAAACCTTGTAGCAATAACAAATATGTTTGATGTATTCCGCTGCGTATTATTGTTTAATGTTATTGTGATCCTTGATAAGGTCTAAACAACCTCGAGCATCGATTCTAACATTAACACATCAACTTCTATCTTTTTCCCTCTCTTTCTCTTTTACCGACATCGCCACACACATATACACACTTCTTATCAGAAATGTGAAGAAGCTTATAGTCATTTCTATCCATTTTAGGCCGATACGCCGTATCCATTCTCATGGATACGCCGTATCCACAGTCTCCATCCATGCGCTGTATTACTATAACAAATACGCCGTATTGGTTTAGAACAAGTCAATTCTACTTTCCTTTACAACTCTATACGCCGTATTGATAATCTTGGATACGCCGTATCCAGGTCAATACCAGTCTACCACTTATACCTTTTACCACATATCGTTAGTCAACCATTTCCAACCTTGGTCCATTCCATATAGGGTGGGCCTAATTGTAGTCGAGAAACGGGTGTTACAGGAAAAGTCTCTCTTAAACGTGACCATCCCTGACTTTGTTGGGAATTGTGCATGTGACTAAATTGTAGACACCTCCGTACACAGTTGTTGCATTGTTGTTCTTCTGAGCAATATGTTGTATTTGGAATTTCATTTGACAACGTGAAATTCCATGCTATCTGTACGCAAAAGTGGGTGAGTTCCCAATGTGGTTTCCAACTGAATTACTCCCTCATGTTTGGATTTCTCCGACGAGAATCCAATGAGAGGAATAGTTGGTGGTTGTATTAGTTTCCAGATTTTTTCAGGTAATTTCCTGAAACAGTGATCGAGCATGATGTTTTCTGACTACCACCATCCATGTAGATTCGGCTTACTTTGTGTGATGCAATTACCGCCGTGATAACTACCTGATCATGCGCAAATCCTTCCCCAGGAAATTGTTCCTTGGTTGCCGAAACCCACTTTTCAAGTACCTCAGTATTTACTTACTTCATTAGTTGCCAGGTTTAAATCATGTACACATGAGGTAGTTGTTGAGTGTTTAGTTTGTTTTTAAGGTCGATTTCGCTTTGAAGTTTTGAATATTCGTCTCGTTTTTTAAACAATGTTTTTATGACAAAAATGAGATGGAATGAAAAATTTTGTTCGTGTTTACAACGGTTTTTGAGTTTTCTGATGCCCGAAAAATGGAAAACTATGGCTTTGATTACGTCATGGGTCCCACGGATGGAGCCATGTTTACATATGGTACGTAAAGCGAGGATTTAGGGTTAAATCAATGATGTGATGTGAGATGGATGATGATCGTATGTTCTGTTTCTCGCGTTCGATACTACGGTAAGGACTTCGAGTAAGATTGATTATCTTGAGTCGGGGTAACACTCACATACGATTAGTGTATGTTTTATGCGTGTGAAATGTGGAGAAGATAACTTGGTTCTTCTCTCCTAATGCACCGATATTTATAGTGATGCATTTAGGGTTGTGTGCGACACGTGGAAATGATCCAACGATCATGGATGATTTATTAGTCTTGGATGACCCACGTGGTGATCATCCTATGAAAGAGAAAAAAATGACATGTGTCGTGACATGATTGACTCAGCTAGTTATGAGGATCTTTGGCAAGATCTGTATGTACTAGCAAAATACCCGCGGCATTACCTTTGGACGAATGAGGTAGTTGCACGTGGTATGGACGTGCAACGGATTTTAGGGATAAGATCCCAGGCCTGTCCAAGTTTGTTATCCATGCAAGGATACTTGTGTTTGGCTGATGTTTGTTAAGCCTTGAGCCTTATTGGCCGGTTATAGCAGTATGTGCTTTAGCCATTAAGGTGGAAACTCCTATACGCTATTAAAGACAATTGGTGATTCAATCATTTTATTGTAATAGCTACTAAACGCTATCATTTCGCCTATTACACTAGGATATAATATTATACCATTAGAAAGTGTTACGTTGTAGTGCAATTCACCTTAAAATAGTTTTTAGGTAAGTGTTATATACAAGTGCCTCCCCTGAGACAACTCTTAGGGTCAAGACTCCGACATCAATCAAACATATTTAATCTCTTCATCATGCACCATGAGTTCGTTGTGACGGAATACCAATAGACTACACCATAAAACGAGTGGTCTTGCAAATTCATTGACTTTTACTATCTTTATTCTTAAACTTTATTTACCGTAAATATGAGTACGCTTTTCTAAAAGCAAAACGTTACTCCCTCCGTTCCAAAATTATTGTCCCGTATTGACTTTTTTAGTCTTTCTTCTTCAACTTTGACTATAATTATTTTTGTTTGTGTTATATAATACTTGATGAAAAATATATGAATATATTAGGTTTTAAATGTATTTTCATTTGGTATAATTTTCATTAAGTATTATATAACACAAATAAATATATTAATGGTCAAAGTTGAACAAGAAAGACTGGTCAAAGTCAAAAGGGACAATAAAATAGGCGGAGGTAGTATATTTTAGGACAAATTTAAGTAAAAGTCAATGTCCTTAAATCCTTTCACTTATGAAGTATCCAATATACTGGGAAGACGTAAAAAATACATTTGAACAAAATTACATCTATTACAACAAACTCTTTTCCATAGGTCGAGTGAAAACGTATATAAAAGCGAAATTTAGCCAATAATAAAACACTCTTTTTCTTTTCCATATCACTATAAGAAGTTAAAAGAAATAATTGGCCTACACATTTTGTTTCATAAAAACCTTATTATATCGTAACAAACAAATGTTCAGCATGTATATGATTGTAATGGGACAATACCACATTACCACATGTTATTTTAATGTCTCATCCATTTATTTCCCAAACCATTTTTTGTTAGGCTTACATCAAACTCATCTTTTCCCAACCCTAGCTATATGATATATTTTGTAACTAACGTTATTTAAAGATTATTTTGTATCCATATTCTAACCACAAGTTCTCTTCCGGTTATGAAATGCTTTGATAGTTATAAACATTGTCGACCAAAAACATTTCTCGATTTTTTCGGCTTCTAAGCTCACTCCTACTTGGAGGTTTAATTTATATCAGACATGGACCGAACCATGAATAAAAATGAGTCAATATAATTATGAAAAACAAAACATAACTATAAACATTTTTTTAACCAGGTGCATTTAAAAAAAAATTATAAATTTTTACAAAAATTTCAGTACGGCGTTCCAGCACTGATATCAAATAACTAGATCTTTCAAGTAATGATTCTTGAATAACTTGCTAGTTGTCTTTAACTCGATTGAGTATAACACTTTATATTAGAAACCGTGTATTGTAGTAGATGATCAATTATTTGTGATTACGAAGTTGCTATAGAGCTTCATATATGCTATAATAAAATAATATGGGCAAGTCAAAATGCCATTAGCAATGTCATGTCTTCACATGGGATAGCAAGCAAAGTAAACTATGCATTATTGATAGTATGTTATCATGACTATGTTGTTTAACGTATACATAAAAAAATTTATTTCTTTATGTATTTGTTACGTAAATGCATCAATACAACCTCATTTTGCAACCTTTGCCACCAACTGCAACGGTGGTGACTGGTGGAGTACCTTTGATGAATTATAAATAGACACTAGGATATTCAAAGAGCAAGTTGCCATTGAAATTATAAAACAAAAGCTTTATATGATTAAGGTATTAAATTTAAGAGAAATGCTACTCTCACTCAAATTTTACAAAAAAATTCCCACACGTACATGTGTCATTCAACTATTGGGAGTGAAAGTAAGAAAGAGAAAATACAATGAAATTTGATTGGTGCACATCATTTGCCACATGTGCATGTGGAAATTTTTTTGTAAAATTTGTGTGAGTGTATCATTTCTCTAAATTTAATACAACATAGTATATACCTTGTCAGTATTCCCCTTTGGCCTTTTTGATAAAGAAGGTGATACTTACACCATATTTTTTGATTCATGCGTCACAATTTATACATTACAGTATTGTACAGTACAAACTGTAATGCACAAATTATGATGCATGAATAAAAAAATATGGTGTGAGTATCTTTTGATAACTTTGTTTGACATTACTTTCCCATGGAGTTACCACCTTTATCATTTTTACCAACTTGTCTTACTCATGCCCTCATGGAGTCATGGGCAATAACATCTAAAATGGAGTTATGATAGAAGTCCAAATTTATGGTAACAATGTCAAAATCTATTACAAAACCTTCACAACAAGTTTAACTTACTATATTCAACATAATGTCAGAATTATATGATAAATTACATATATATACCTATTAAAACTTGCATACCTATTTAAAACATATTTAAACAATATTATACATTATGCATTAAAAACTTATATTTTTAGAAAATATGCAATAATTAAGTTTCATTAGTTATATACACAATTCTCCAAAATTATATAATGCAAACACTTTTCTTATCTGATTTCAGGCCTCGCTACGGCTTGTTTTTCGTGTTATTTCCATGTCGTGTTTTTGCATCTAATGAGTATGGGCTACAATTAGTTTACGAGGTGTGTTCCCGATTAGTCGAGAGTTTTTATGGGTTCTTTTCGTTATGTGTCTTTGAGTTTCTCTTGTTTCTTTTTGTTGAAGTTTGTGTTTAGGCTCCTCATGTATGTGTATGGAGTGCCTTTTTATCTTTTGCTTTTCAAAAAAAATAATAATGCAAAAAATGCACATAAATTTCAAACATAAATGTAATTTTTATACACAACACAAAAACTTCTCTTTACGATTAGCTTTCTCTTGTAAAGCAATATAGAAACTTTTGAATTAAACGAAAATAAGTACCTTAACCATAAATACTACAATATACGCGGTTTAGTATCAGAATCTAAAAATACGAAACCCCATTTTCATCAACGTTTGGTACCTCGATCTTTAACTTCGATAATCGAAAATAAAGATAGAAGTACCAAACTCACCACCACAAGTAGCAAACATGTTAAACTTAGAGGTAGCCAAGTGCAATAAAAGCCATCTTCCTCCTACTTACAAAACTGTAGCTATTATTCTAATAAATGAAGCCAGCTAGCTTTGTAGTTGTCACTCCCAATTTTTTAAACTACATTGTTTTATGTTCACAACTTCACTCACAGTAAAAAAACTATATAAAAAAGTAAACTTATATCTGTCATATCTGATCAATGACAGTGGATGTTCTTTTTGATACTATCATCCCCATTTTGACCACCATTTCTACATCTACTTTTGCACCCTTCACATTTCTATAAATAAGCTTCATTTCACACATTGCACCATATTTCAGATTCACATTTTCTTTCATATTTCTGAGTAAGTTGTTTTATAAAACAAAATGGGTAGCCCATAAATCTTGTTAGCACATTCCTACAAGGAACTTTCTATTTTTAGCTTTGCCTGCTTAAGTGCTTAGATGGAAGAAACATTTGTACCTTTCGGTGTATCAAGAATGATCTTGCTGGAAGATTACCATGTTACAAGCAAGATTGGATTGGTGGTGTAAGAGCTGGTTTTCGGTATGCATTTTGCTTATTTGTATAAATTTATTTAGTTATTTATCTATCTATATGTGAATCTTTATTACTAGTAACTTTGAGGTTTCAAAAGTGTTATTTTTTAAATTTTATAGATTTACTTTTTAAGAGGTGTTTGACATTGCACTCTAAAAGTTTAATTAGCAAATGGGTAGCAAGAGATAGTGTTTAGATTTGGTTAAGAATTAGATTGATGTTTTTAGTAAGATAGTAAAGATTTCATTGTATTATTCTTTTTTCAATTTGTGATTTATGCTAGTTTATTTGTTTAATCTTCTGCATGCTTTCGTTAGGTTTATATAGCGTTTTGTATAGTATTATGTTTCTTCACCATTTTGCACATTTTCAAAAATATTTTCAAATATAATTTTTTTAAAATAAATTAAATATTTTTTTCCTAATTTTAATCAAAAAATTTTCAAATATTTTTTTCCAATTTTTTCAAAAATTTTTTCGAAATATTTTTTTCCAAATTTTTTTCGTAAAAAACGGACGAAAATATTTTGAATTTTTTGAAATATTTCAAAAGTTTTTGTGAAAAATTTGGAAAAAAATATTTCGAAAAATTGTTTTGAAAAAAATTTGAAAAATATTTCGAAATTTTTTTTGAAAAAATTTTATTTTTGAAAAATATTTTTGAAAATGCTGTAAAAATGGATCAAGGACCTAACATGTAATGCCTATACAAACTCAAGGACCAAACATGTAATTTACTAACTAAATATAACGAAAGTTAGAAAAAACCTAAATCGCCCAAAAAAGTCGGTACCTTAAATTGAGAAAAAAAAAGAATAGTACCTTTAATCGAAATCGACATAAGATTTAAAGACCTTTTACGCGATTGCCTTTAAGGGGTGTGTAACATTGCACTTTTTTTTAGTTAACCATGGTTTCCGACCTTTTGGCCGACTAATCCACTGGGTTTGAACCCACTGGCACTCGGACTCAAACCGGGTAAAGACCTACCTTTTTAGGAGGTTGGCGTAGCGACTTCAGGGTTTGATTTTTATTTAAGAGATTACATGTAAAGTGACCTCCGATTTTTTGGCTCTGATGTACGCGGCCTAACCGGTATTTTCATGGCCGTTTTCGGAGTCTTACATCCCAAGATGTTTACCCTATGAGTTGGGTCTCTTGACTCTCTTCTAAGACTTTTGGGCCATCTTACCACTAGGTCACCTGATTCACAACTACTGTCTTACCATGTGGTTCTTAATATATGGTAATTAGAAAGATGTGATTTTGTTAATTATTCAAAAATCAATCTACATGTATATTGGACCTCTTGAAAATCAAATGTTTTGTTGTAGCTACTTCTAAACTGATTACTACCCGAAAATAATTTAAAAAAAAAAAAAAAAAAAAAAGTTCCACTATACCGTAAATTGATAATCTAGCGAGTAAATGAGTAAATGAGCAAATGCCAAAACATTCTTTTATTTGAAATGAGTAAATGACAATAACCTGTTACCAGATTGAATTTGATTTAATTGTCTGTCTTACTGATTCCTCATTTTATTTTCATAATCATAGGATTTTGGCTCCAACGACATATATCTTCTTTGCCTCAGCAATTCCGGTTATATCATTTGGGGAACAACTAGAACGAAATACGGGTATGCAACATGTTTATTTGAATATTAAGCTGTTGATTGACACGTTAAACAATTATATGTTAAAATTGCTTGTTTTGGTACATGCAGAAGGAGCTTTGACTGCGGTTCAAACATTGGCTTCCACTGCAATATGTGGGATCATACATTCCATCATCGGTGGTCAACCGTTGTTGATTTTAGGCGTTGCTGAGCCTACCGTACTCATGTACACCTTTATGTATAACTTTGCTAAACAAAGACCAGAACTTGGTCATAAACTGTTTCTTGCTTGGACCGGATGGTGAGCGTGTTAACTTTTTATTTTTAAATTTGTTTTATATAGGAGAAACATCATCTGATAGCACTAAAATATTTGAGGACAAAAGAACGCCTCTCAGCCCTTGGACCAAAAAAATAAAATGAAGGGTATGTGTTTGACTGTATGGTTCTTTGTGTAAAATCTTTTAGGGTATGTGTTTGGACCGCGGTCTTGCTGTTCATGCTAGCGATACTAGGAGCATGTTCAATTATTAACCGGTTCACACGTGTTGCTGGTGAACTCTTTGGCCTACTTATTGCTATGCTTTTTATGCAGCAAGCAATCAGAGTATGTGTAACTGATTCACAATTTTTTTTTTAATAGTTTTGTGTTTTATAAATTATATATATACGCGATTTGATTATGTTATAAATATTATTTCAGGGACTAGTAGAGGAGTTTCGCATACCAGAGCGGGCAAATATGAAGTCAATCGAGTTTATTGCTTCCTGGAGATTCGCCAATGGAATGTTTGCACTTGTTTTGTCTTTTGGTCTTTTACTGACTGGATTGAAAAGCCGGAAAGCTAGATCATGGAGATATGGTTCTGGTATGCATTCTAATGTTGGATATGAAATAGGCAGAATCGGATAATTAACTCTAACAAAATGGGTTACATGAGATAATGTTTGGATATGCTTCTGCTGTCTAAAGTTGTGATAGTTAATATAATGACATGGAGCACTTTCAAAACACTACACCAAACACCGACCGTGACTAATTTTTCCAGCCTACCATCTTCCAATGCATTTTTTTTGTATCTACAGGTTGGATTAGAAGCCTTATTGCAGATTACGGGGTACCCCTTATGGTCCTTGTGTGGACAGCAGTGTCCTATGCACCAGCTGGAAGTGTCCCAACAGGAATCCCACGACGTCTTTTTAGCCCAAACCCGTGGTCTCCTGGTGCATACGAGAACTGGACCGTTATCAAGGTAAATCTTCTTTGATATTTATTTTCTCTATTCACTACTGTCCTGCTTAACTTGAATAAAAGACTAAAATACTAATTGATGTGCAGGATATGCTAGATGTCCCTATTCTCTTCATATTTGGAGCATTTGTTCCTGCTACAATGATCGCAGTTTTGTACTACTTTGACCACAGTGTTGCATCTCAACTAGCTCAACAGAAGGAATTCAATTTGAGAAAACCGCCTTCTTTCCATTACGACCTGCTTCTTTTGGGATTTCTGGTAAAAATTTGTTGACTTTCTAACACTTGTATTTTGCACTAGTTGTACAATAACTAACTATATGTACTCATGTCAGACATTACTATGCGGTTTGCTCGGGATCCCCCCCTCTAATGGTGTCATTCCACAATCTCCTATGCATACCAAGAGTCTTGCTACTCTCAAACATCAGGTAACCACATATTCATTAGCTTGACTTAAAAACGTCAACACAAACTCTGTATTTGGAATAACAAAGGTCATTACAAACTTATCTGAATGTGAATATGCAGTTGCTCAGGAACCGACTCGTTGAGTCAGCACGAGAAAGTATGAGAACGAACTCAAGCTTAGGACAATTATACGGAAACATGCAAGAAGCATATCATCAAATGCAGACTCCCTTAGTGCATCAAGTACCATCAGACCGTGGTTTGAAGGAACTGAAACCATCAACGCTTCAACTAGCTGCAAGCATGGGGAACATCGATGCACCTGTGGACGAGACTATATTCGACGTGGAAAAAGAAATAGATGACCTTTTACCTGTTGAAGTCAAAGAACAACGTGTGAGTAACTTACTTCAATCGTGTATGGTTGGAGGATGTGTTGCTGCTATGCCGTTTCTTAAACTCATCCCGACATCAGTTCTTTGGGGTTACTTTGCTTTCATGGCGATCGAGAGCTTACCCGGAAACCAATTTTGGGAAAGAATATTACTCCTTTTCACTGCACCAAGCCGAAGATTCAAGTAAGTTTTTTGCAAAAAAAATAAAAAAAATTACAGTATTTGTTAGCTATTGAATATAAAATAATAGTTTTACTAATATACAAATATTATGATGTTGCAGAGTTCTGGAAGACTACCATGCTACGTTTGTGGAAACAGTGCCATTCGGGACTATTGCGACGTTTACATTATTCCAAACATCATACTTGCTCATATGTTTTGGCCTTACGTGGGTTCCAATAGCGGGACTTTTGTTCCCATTGATGATTATGCTATTGGTTCCTGTAAGACAATACGTTTTGCCAAAGTTTTTCAAAGGCGTGCATCTTCAGGACTTGGATGCAGCCGAGTATGAGGAGGCCCCGGCTATACCTTTCAATTATCCTCAGGTAAGTGAAGCTTATTTTCATTTATCCAGCTATTTTGTGCATCTAATTACTTAGTATATAATCAGTTTAAGTTAGTTGCAAGGGGTCATTTTGCTGTGGCACATGATACCAAAGTACTTTTGACCGGGTTTCAGGAATGATCATTTTTTTCATATAAATGTTAGATTATGTATAATGTTAGGAATTTAGGATTTTAGAAAATTATAAAAGATACGGGTTGCCGAATGACCCAAATGGGACACATAAAAAAGTACTTTAGCATTTTATGCAAAAAAAAAAACCATCCTTAAATAAACATAATATACCAGACATTCAAACATCTGATTATCTGATTTTTTTTTTGGGCTGAATTAGGAGGGAGAATTTGGTGCTAGGCCTTCAAATGTAGACGTTGGAGAAGTGCTAGATGAGGTTGTTACGAGAAGCCGTGGTGAAATTAGGCGTACGTGTAGTTCAAGAATTACAAGCTCAACGGCAACCCCCACAAGAGATGGCAAAAGTATTCAAAGTCCACGGTTATCTTTTAAAAGTCCCAGGGTTAATGAACTGAGAGCAATGCATAGTCCACGATCTGCTCCAAGAGAACCTTTTAGTCCAAGTGCCCCTTCTTCTTTGGGAAAAAGTCCTCGAAATTGAACTTCACATTCCTGATTCACGCGTTGGAATGATTTTTAATGTGTTGTAACAGGATAACCTGTATTGGTTTTTTATGTAATTACAACGGTAGTAATGTATATTAACGTTTGCATGACAGTTTAGAATAAACCCCTTTCAACTAAAGGAAGCTAGATTATCTTTGAATCATGTATTCATGAAGTGTTCTTCATCTGTTTTTACACTATACTATCTCCCAAAATTTATCACTTATATTCGACTCACAGTATCAGGCTAAGTTGATCTCAGTTTGATAGCTTGACAAGTATTTTTATGCAGACTTGAATAACCTGAAAACATCCATCAAAACTATATGTTGATAACTCAAACCCTATCTGAATTTGGAACTGTTTTTTCGCTATATAATTGTCTTGTATATCGCACTAACTTGACAAGTTATGACACAAAACGGAAGTACAAGCATCATATATCTATTAGATGATAGGTTAAGGCCTAAAACTTGTTAGATGACTAGGTTAGCCGGATCCACTCGGGTGCAATACACTTGAGTCGCATAGCTTTCAGTATTGTTATCGTGGTCGCATAGCTTTCAAGATTGTTATCGTGGTGGCCAGATACACCACGATAACAATACTGAAAGCTATGTGACTCAAGTGTACCTAACAATATCACACTAATTTCAGGATAAAAGCTCGATTTCTGTTTTCCCGCTGTAAAATTGTCTTGTACATTGTACAAGTAATTGTCTTGTACATTGTACAAGTAATAGTATTCGTTTCTTATTCACACAAGTATTGTTGCATTATGTAAAGTTCTTTGTTTGTGGAGTATGTTTCTTATGTCGTCTTGTATAAAGGAAAAAGTTGAGGCACTTTTTGATTATTTGAGGTCAGCAACTCATGGTAGTTCATTATAAATCATAAAAACATGAAAAATACTTGCATGCAAAAGCACCATACGTATAAGGTATGATGTAATGTAATCATGAATGATGGGATGTGCTATGTATAAAGTAAAGTAAGGTTTGATTGAAATGAAAGCTAGAGGTGCAAAATGCATGTAAGTGGTAATGATTTGGAGCAAAAGCACCGGTTAGGAATGGATTTGATGTCTAAAAAAGAGAACGGAATAGAATGTTTGAGCAGCCATTGACTTTGTAGTGGCAAACATACTCATTCAGGTCATAGATCAATTTCTTTCATCATATAACACCACCCTAATCTAGATATAGGTTTCTTCTTTATTTCACTATTTGTAAGATCATGACAATAGATAAATGAGATGATGCACAAGACAAAGATTTGACACTATAGTTGACCTAATACATGTCATTTCTTATCACATTATTGATGTTAGGCGGGGGGATAAAGGGTGAGGTGAAGGAGAGGCGAATGTTAGGTGAAGGAGAGGTGATCCCATGACGGGTCGAAGAGGTTGGCGTGCGAAGGTGCAAAAAGTGGGGGTGTTCGGTGAAGCATTTCACCTAACGAAAACCAAGGAAAAAGTAGTACGGTTCTCATTTTTTATTATTTTTGTTGTTGTTTATGAGTGCTCGAAGGGTATATTTTAAAGTATGTTTGTATAAATTGAATTATTTTTATATGGTTGGTTAGCTGGTGACTATTACGGTCGAAAAGTGAAAGTAAAAGTGGTGTGTTGAAAAGCTGATATGCCAGCTGAGTTGGAGGTGAATGGAAGGTGATCATTACACCTAGCCTTATAGTAATTGTCTTTCAGTTACGTTGTGTAGTAGTATAAAATCACGCTGTATCATAAAAAAATAAAAAATTTGAGTATATTGTACGATAATATATTTGAAAAGTGATGATAACAAAGTGGATAAGAAAGAAGCTAAGCTTAATTACTAAAATGAATCACTAACAAAAGTAAGTTGCTATTTGATGACACTAACTCTAATAATGTTGTGCCAGAGTTGTTTTTTTTTGTTTTTTAAAGTTTTTTTTATTTATTTTTAAGACATGGCAGATGACAATACTTACAGAAAAACAAAACAAAATTGGTAAATTTAATGATCCAACAAGCCCACTATATAAAAACCTCCCAAAAAGGTTCAAAGTCATGACCTTTATAAGGCCCATCATATAGTCCAACCCAATTGGTCTGCCACTTTCTAGCTGAGTGCCTGAGTGTCTTCATTTATACTTCATCCCTTCTTTCTTCTTTATCATGATTCAAACAAGAATAACACATAATGCTTATGACCTTTCTATCTTTTACTAGACCACTTTTCTTTCTAAACATGATGACTTTTTATCTTTTACTAGACCACTTTTCTTTCTAAACATGTAGGAAAAGTGTATCAACCACTATCAAGAAAATTAATGCCTTAAAGTGGAATTATTTAAACAAGCTTGAAATGGAAAAGTTTTGTTAACCACTATCAACTAAACAAAGTTTTATTCGAGACCAACTTATAATATGTTATCCAATATTATATGACTGTTGCAGAATTGAAGAGAACCTCTAGATTCCTATGCATTATTCATTTTTTGTTATTTGTGGAAGTATAGATGTGCGAATCCTAGAATAGAATACACATATTGTTTAATTGTGAATTGAAAGTGTATGGCCATACGCATGCAGGCAAGTCTTAGCTATTTGCTTCTAGGTTTTCTACGAATTGTTTTTTGCTCCGAGTGTACAGTTCACATTTACTCATTGCGCTTATGTATAGAGATCCATAGCTAGTTTTCCTTCGGGCTTCACGCGATCTTAGTAGCCTATGTGTATAAATTTGCACCTGCTAATGCCACATCTTTTTTTACAATGAATTATATATGCCCCTAGACATGTATTTTATTGTATGATTGTATGCTTTTTCAACCCCATTTGGCCACGGTCATGAATCTAAATGGATTTTTTTGTCGTTTAGTGGTTTTCGCCGAAGAGAGGGTGTTCTGGGGAAAACCTTCGTCGCCAGTTCTCCTTTTTCTAGTAGTGCTTATACATGCTTTTATATAATATGTTATTACTCGTTTTATCACCCTCTCACAAAAGCAATCTCACACATACATATGTTATATTTACTACTAACATATACACATGCACACACTCTTGCTGAGGGTTTTTCTGTAAGCAGTCACTTTAATTTAACTTCGGGTAAGGACCGTCTACATCTTATCTCTCTCATACATTGTTTTGACTAGTTTGGGTATTGTTGTTCTAGTAAGAGTTAGGTAGAAAAGTACATATATAGGCATAGGACCGTTACGCAAATTATTGTTTTCATATAGTTATATTCTTATTCGTTTCATATATGACTTCATGGAATCATGGACATGGCATTCAAACCGAGACTAGGAATTTAGCTGATGAAAATATTGTTGAATATTGTGAAATGTGAAGTTGAAGATTGTCATCTAATAGATTCCTGCCACAAGCATATGAAAGATATGTATTAGAAAATCAATTAGAGTATATGTTAAGAAAAACACTCAAACCAAACAATCACAAGAACACAAGGTTTATATGTTGAGTACTCGGTGCCTATCGGTACTCAATCTTCTCTAAAGTCTAAACACACTGATAAATTTGGTTGGGTTAGATACTTATTACGCTATAAAGATAACTTGAGGTTCAAGTCTTCCTCTTGGTCTTGTTCTTGATTCCGCGGTTTGTAGTGGTCAGATAAAGAAAGTTGTAGCTGCTGATCTTGACTCGGTTGGATGATGGTGAAATCACGGATATTAAAGGAGGAAGGCGGTGTTTGAAAATGATTTAGTTTTCGGGTTTTATTACTTTTCTCCATTTCGGCTTGCAACTCTTGTCTTCTTCGATCTCGAGCTTGTTTGAAACTTCTAATCAAAGAAAAGAATATCTCCATCTTCTTTTCATCATCATCTTCCTGATCATTTTGATCACTTGTGATAATATTTTGTTGGTTTTTCATGGTTATATTGATGGTTGAAAACTTGAAATGAATGTGTGTTGAAGGAGGTTGATTTATATATATAATAAGGAATTGTTTGATGGTGGGATGGTTTAGAAGATGCTAATGACGTCATTATTCGAATGTGTTTTGTACTTTTGTCTATACGTCATGGTGGGTTAATAGGTTACGTATTATTGGCATATGTAATTATGTATTCATGGATGATGTATACCTTAACAACGCGGCAGACTAGTTTTTAAAGTCGTCGTTATCACTAGGACTGTAAAAGAATTGAACGTTCAGTGAACATTTCATGAACGGTTCAGTAAAAAGTTCGTTTATGTTCGTTTATTTATTAAATGAACGAACATGAACAATATTTTACGATCGTTTAGTTAAACGAACGAATATGAACGAAAGTCACGTCCGTTTATTTATGTTCGTGAACGTCCGATTATGCGTTTGTTAACGTTCATTTATGTTCATTTATTTATTTATGTTCATATATCAAATCTTAAAATTGTATAATTTTTAAATTAGTTTGTTTCAACAAAACGACACTTATAAAACAATATTAGATGCATAATTTAATAAAGTTTATGATTGTTTGTCTATGTTCATTTATGTCCGATCGTTTATGTTCGTTTAGCGTTCGTTTAGTGTCTTAATGAACGAACATAAACAACTCATTTTCTTAATAAACGAACATGAACAAGAATATTCGTCCGTTTAAGAGTTCGTATTCGTTTATTTGTCCGGTTAAAAGTTAATGAACGAACATGAACAAGGTTCCGTTCGTGTTCGTCCGGTTCGTTTACAGCCCTAATTATCACTATTTTTAGGCTATCTTCGATAACAACTTTTAGATTTCGTTCGTTTTTTTTAAATAAGCATTTTTTTTTCTTTTTTTACTTTTTTTGTTTGCAAGAGGGCAAATGTTTCTGTTTATTTTTTGTAGACAAAAGTGTTTCTTTTCCTTTCTTAACTCTTTTAAATTTCAGACATTATCTTTCACTTCTTACATCTTATTTTACAAACCCAACATCTCTTTCTCAATATCTTACATCTCTATATGTTTAGATCCGTTTTTTACGTTTTATAATTTATTTACGTTTCGTTTTAGTGCATTTTTACGTTTTTACGTTTTCGTTTTAAACCTATTTTCGCGTTTTCGTCGGTTCTGCGTTTTCTTAAATTTTCTTCTCCTTTATTACGTTTTCATTCGTTTTCTTTTGTGTTTTTACGTTTCCGTCTGTTTATTTACGTTTTGGTTCATACGTTTTACGCTTCCCTTCGTTTCCGTATTAAGCTTTTACGTTTTGCATTGTATGTTTTCGTTTTTACGTCATTTTCTTACGTTTTAGTAGTTTTTACGTTTTACGATCCGTTTTTTACGTTCAGCTTTTTAAGTTTACGCCGTTTTTTTTACGTTTTCGTCAGTTTTTTACATATTCGTCCATTTTTTTACGTTTCCTTACGCTTTCGCCTGTTTTTTTTACGTTTTGCACAAACTCTTGCCGGGGTCTTTCTATAAGCAGTCACTTTACCTTTGGCTAATGATATGAGTGTATACATCTTATCTCTCTCATACCTTATTTCAGCAAGTTTAGGTATTGTTGTTGTTCTAGTAAGCCTTAGGTAGAAAAGACATATACAGGCATAGGACCGTTACCAGATTATTGTTTTCATATACTAGTAGTTATTTTCTTATTCGTTTCGCCTAACATATATCCGTAACAGTATACTTACATGATACCTTTGGAAATTATCTTATGTTAATTTGTTGATAGTTTCCGTGGGTCAGGATAACCGATAATTAAAGGTCGAACCGAGACTATGAATTTACGTGTGCGCTGTAAAAGGCAGGAAAGTATGATTTAGGTGATGAAAAAGATTGTTGAATATTGTGAAATGTGAAGTTGAAGATTGTCATCTAATAGATTCCTGCTACAAGCTAGCATATGAAAGATATATACTCCCTCTGTCTCATTTTTATTGTCTCATATTGACTTTTTTAGTCTTTATTCTTCAACTTTGACCATAATTATTTTTGTTTGTGTTATATAATACTTGATGAAAAATATATAAATGTATTGGGTTTTAAATGTATTTTCATTTGGTATAACTTTCATCAAGTATTATATAGCACAAATAAATATATTAACGGTCAAAGTTGAACAAGAAAGACTGGTCAAAGTCAAAGTGGACAATAAAAATGAGACGGAGGGAGTATTAGAAAATCAATTACAATGTTAAGAAAAACACTCAAACCAAACAATCAGAAGAACACAAGGTTTATATGTTGAGTACTTTAATTTGTGCCTATCGGTATAGTACTGAGTCTTCTCTAAAGTCTAAACACACTGATAATTTGGTTGGGTCAGGTTGGATCAATGTCCAATATTTGGTAAGATACTTATTACGCTATAAAGATAACTTGAGGTTCAAGTCTTCCTCGTCGTCTTGTTCTTGATTCTCAGGTTTGTGGTGGTCAGATAAAGAAAGTTGTAGCTGCTGATCTTGACTCGGTTGGATATTAAAGGAGGAAGACGGTGTTTGAAAGTGATATAGTTTTCGGGTTTTATTACTTTTCTCCATTTCAAAGGCAAACTCTTGTCTTCTTCGATCTCGAGCTTGTTTGAAACTTCTGATCAAAGAAAAGAATATCTCCATCTTCTTTTCATCATCATCTTCTTGATCATTTTGATCACTTGTGATAATATTTTGTTGGTTTTTCATGGTTATATTGATGGTTGAAAACTTGAAATGAATGTGTGTTGAAGGAGGTTGATGTTGGAAACGGTGTACACTTTTATAATAAAATCAGATTATAATGCAAGATATATTAATTGCAGCAACAAAACATTAATTAAAACGAGACAGGAGTAGAAAGAAGAGTACAGACACTATAAAATTATAATAAACAGCGGTAAAAACATTTGCACGAGGCTCGTATTGAATACGATTCCCTTAAAACAGATTCGCCGTCTGTTTCCGAGGTGCAACGTACTTGTTGTTAGTGCAATGTCTGACCGGACTAGACCACTTGCACGAAAGATCAAATTAAGGCGAGGCGTTTCGATGAAGAGATTCTTTGGAACGATTTAGTAATGGAGCTGCGTTTTCTGAATATATAAAAACCGAATGAGACATGGGCTATATTTATACTGAAAACCTATCTTGTTCTCCAAGACAAGATATTACATTCAATATACGATATTTTCAAATCGTTTCATTCTATATGATTTAATATCTTTCATTTATTTAAGCAGTTATATATAACTTGTTCACAAAGTTAAAATTTGTTCTAAAAATAAATGGACAAAATCTGGAATTTATCTTAAACTTGGAAACAATTCTGCGGCAAAAGATCGTACATGGCGAGGTTTAGGGCTGCATTAGTGTGTCTGCAGTCGCGCATGAGTTAATATACACGGCATTCTGTTCAATATACACGATATTTTCAAATCTGTTTCATTCTATAACAGATTTAATATCTTTCATTTATTTAAACAGATTATATATAACTTGTTCACAAAGTTAAAATCGTTCTAAAATAAATGGACAAAATCTGAATTTATCTTAAACTTGGAAGCGAATGCAACGTGACAAAAGATCATACATAGTATGAGGTTTGGTTGCATTGTTCAGATTCGTGCTGCAGGTCAGCGCATGAGTTCGAAGCTTGAACCCATTTTGGCCCGAAATCCGAAATCGCACCCCCTGCTGTGTACGTAGGTGTTGGAGTAAAACCAACAAATCATTTTGAAGGTTCATTTCAAGATTTCTATATAAACAATGTTTCACTTCTTGTTTTGGGCGATGTGGGATACTCCCAATTTTCCAAATTTTGTGTTTCAAGTGCCTCACTTTGAGACATGATATCTCATTCATATCAACTCCATTTTTTACACTCTTTAGCTCGTTCTTGGCTCACGTCGAGGAGAACGCAAAGCTACAAAGAAATATAAATATATATAACATATACCTATATTAAATAGTGTCCAAAATTTGCAAAACTCATTTTGCAAAACTATTTTTCCAACAGTTGATTTATATATATAAGGAATTGTTTGATGGTGGGATGGTTTAGAATATGCTAACGACGTCATTATTCGAATGTGTTTTGTCTATACGTCATGGTGGGTTAAAACTTAAAAGGTTACGTCTTATTGGCATATGTATTCATGGATAATGTATACTTTAACAAGGCGGCAGACTAGTACGGTCACCCTTATCAATATTTTTAGAAGGTGATTTGCACATTTTAATAAATAATTGGGACATTCAAAATTTAAATTGTTTGGACATTTATATTTTTACAAGATGAATTTGACTAAAAGTAATATTAGGATATATATGTCAAGACACTCAAATTTGAGTGTGTTAATAAATTTTGTGAGTGTGCAAATCACCTAGGTTACCAAATAACAACTTTAGCGACCTTTATTTTTTCTTTGGTAGGTCAGTTTTCTCTCTCAAACGACCTACAATCGACCTTTTAGGTACAATAATGTGACCTACACTACAAAAAACATACTCCAGAAAAATATATTTTAATTAAATTAAAACACACACAACACACACACAAAACAAACATTCAACCGAGTATCATAATCAGTTGAAGGTGCAACCCTCTTAGCTCTCGACCTCCTCTAACCCAAACGCCCACAACAAGCACAACGCCATACAACTTCCTCCAACCGTCGAAGGCTCATTGCTGGTAACCTTATGTCATCGTTACATCATCATTTAACACATCACCAGACCCATCACATTTTACCTTTACGGTCACCACCAAATCAAAAATATAAAAATACTCACTTTATACAAACATATCACACAATATACCTTACACATACTTACAAACCAAAAAATAAAAAACAAAAAATAAAAAGTGATGGTGCTTGGTTTTTACAAAAATCACTTGTGAGATGTAGGATAAAGATGATCCACCACCTCTCATAATAACTAGCATGCGTTTTCAAATCTTGTGAAAATGTAAAATATCCTTTCAATATTTTAGGCAAAATGATTTGTATATCTATACTACTATAGAAAAGGTTTATGACTTTCTAAATAAAGAAGTCTTAAAATTTTTAAGAAAAAAAACATTTTTTTAATAAGAAATTAGCAAACCATAGTCATATATTGAATTCGGTCAACTTGTAATCGCTAACATTCATACAACCTATTGAATTCAGTCAACTTGTAACCGCTAACATTCATACAGCATATTGAATTCAATCAACTATAACCACTAACGTTCAAACAGCCTATTCTAATAGCTTGTTGGTAATAAAAATAAAATAAAATAACATACGACACATATTTAAACTTATTATTGTCTTTTCTCTCTCAAATAAGAAACAATGTTCTCAAGTACACCACCATCAGATCCTCCGCGGCGGCCACCACCTCATCCTCCGCCGCCTTAGTATGTGTGAATCATTGATTTTATGGTTTCAGTTATATGTGGTATTGGTGGTAGATCTTGTGGTTTTGATAGTAGATCGGATATAAAACCTCAAACACAATAAAAATACACACAATAAACCATTTAACCACGCAATCTCTAAACAAAAATTACACAAACTCCTAAAAACACATCAGCCGCCGCCACGCATCAGTCACAAAAATAGTCACCGGGTACCCGCCGCCATATTTTGCGGGTACCTTCTAATACTATATAGTCTGTAGATAACATGCATGTCTAATTTTATTACTAATAATTGTCACATATTAAAATCAATGGTTAGTATCTGAAAGAACAAAATGCAAAAGACATTTCAAGCATTATACTACTCGTAATGCTCGTAACGCCGACCTAAATACTGCTCTTAATGCCGACCTAACTCATGGTCGGTCTCATTTTGAGGACGCCGTAGCCAAACGCGTCTTCTTAATCACTTTGCTCGATTCGATCTTTCAGACGATCGAATGGTTGCATTTGATTTGTGTGTGTGAGTTTTTATTTAATTAATTTTTGTGATGTATATTTGTTACCGGGGTCGCTTTACTACGGGCTTAAAATCATGTATTTAGTTTTAGAGAAAAGTTAATGTTACACTGATATAGTACGTGCTTTGATCAAGTGTTGGGTTTCCATTACTACTCGTCTTGGGATTAGACAACGTTAGTCATGCAACTAAGGCATGGCAATAATTTTCCATTCATGTATGAAATTATGTATCAATAAGTTATTGACATGAGTAATGGACATATATATCTAAAAATTTGACACATAACAAAATCAATATCTATACTACTTTATAAAGTGTTTAAGACTTTCTAAATAAAGAAGTTTTAAAATTTTTAAGACCAAAAACATTTCTTTAATAGGAAATTAATAAGCCATTAGTTAATGTTATTCACCATATAGCTTCCATGACAATTTTCATAAATAAAAAGTAACATCACTTCATATACTTTGTAACAGCCTTCAAGTATTTATACAATTCTTTAATACAATCAAATATTTATACAATCCATTAAATTATTATCGAACTTGTAGCATGTAAACCTCAATGGTATAAGCCAACCTAAAAATCAAACACGTCACCAGCATTTCTCTCTAAACTTCTTTTTTCCGAGAACCGATAAAATTATGCGGGTGGCATAAAATTCTTGGCAGAATTGCCTAATATATTTAAAGTGATAAAACAATGTGTCGAGTTACTCCATTATAAATCTTTAAATTGATCAAGAATGAAATTAGTTTTATCATTTATACATGCTAATCATTTTTCTTATTTGAAATTAAAGCAAATTTCAGTTACGTTTAAACACTAGACTAAACACTAATCTCACAGGTTATGAGTTAAATTATGTCACTATATCTTTTATGATGTAAAAAAGTTCATACTCATTATAATATTACTATATATACTATAGAGCAAGACACAATACTTGCACATTAATTGCTAACTTTCGCAAGTTGGCAAAAATAGCCCCTAAGGTTTAGGTGTCGTTGCAAAGTAAGTCCTCTAGTATTAATTGCTATCTATAGCAATTTGGCACAAATAGTCCCTAAGGTTTAAATGTGGTTCTTGCAAAATAAGTCCTGTAGTATTAATTGTTATTTATAGCAATTTGGCAAAAATAGTTCCTATCCAAATTCACTTACCTATAATGATCATTTGCGTCGATCGTGGTTTTCCACACTTCGTTCACTAAAAATTGTTTGGTAAATTTCATACAAACCAAAGAACTTTTATTTCTGTTTTATATCTTTTTAATATTGTGTGTTTTCAATGTCTTCTAGACAACTAAAGAAAGACGTTCCATATTTCATATTTGTTTACTGAAATTTATTCTTTGGATATATAACGCCCCAAAATTTACGGTCGACATTTTTATTTTATTTCGTATATCACCTAAATAATTATATATCATTTAGAAACTATATAAAAATAAAATAAAATAAAGTACGTAATATATAAATGTAACCTTACCTTTTTATTAATGGGACCAGGGTGATCCCACCGATCTTCACCTTTGGAGAACCTTACCTTTTTATTAATCGACATTCATTTATTCTCATATGTTCGCGTTTCCTTGATACTTTTGGAACCACAAATTATTTTTGTTTGTACCCGACTAACGACACTTCTTATTCTATATATAACTTAATCTCCAATGTCGGTGGAGTAGAAAACCTTTTTTTTTGTCGCGTGCGTAGCAGATGCTATAAAAATTGTTGGGCCTCTCCTGATAAGCCTCTGGGTTGCTAACATTGGGCTTAACTTTTAAGCCCGTCATGGGGTTTGATGATAGACACCGTGACTCATATATGTTACTTCGTTGGTTTTGTGCCATCTGTTAACTTCGGCACTTTTATCGGAGTACACAAAAAAAAAAGTCATTCTTGGGAAAACCCTGAACCTAAGACTGCAGTCATTTCTTCTCCACCACCGAAAACCATAGCAACCGATCCATTGTTCGTTTTGTGCTCGTGATCAAGAAGAAGAGGAAGAGCAACGTTCGTTTTAATGAGGTGTTTGGGGGAACCGTAATACTGCTTCTAATTCATTAGCTTCGAAGGTATATAGCGTAGTAACCTTATCATTTCTGTTTTCATCATTCGTATTTAGCATGCTATGTAAAATAATAATTCGTCTTTTCGAGTTTCGATTTCTCGTACGTTTACATATACGTGATGTGGAGTCTTGATATGTCGGTCTCAGTAGGTCACGTGTGTTTGTAGCTTCTTTTGGGTCTTTCGACATATGCGGTGATATACGTTTCTGTTTTTGTTCATTTAAAACATCCATATGATCTCTATTACATACTTAAAAAATCTGGATATAACATAAGAAATAACGGAATGGTGCAAGCATGTTTACTGACGTGGTTAAGTTTGGTGATGCTTGCGTCTCATATATGATTTGTACGTGCATGATGGGATTGTGTGTGTATCGTATGCTGTACTAAAATCTCGTGGAGGTATGTATTAATCGGATCCAAGAAAGGTATAGGCGTTGGGTTAGTTGGTGTCGACATGGGGCTGTTTAGCGGTACAAGTCGTATTTGTGTGGCGTTCGTGTGAGTATAATCATGCTGGATCAAGTCGAAGTAAAATAAATATGGAACCTTATACGTAATGTGATTATATCATCTACTCATATTTCATAACCAAGAATTTAAAACTTGAATCTAAAAAAACAAGTAATGAAGAAAGTCGAAATCGGTTTCGGTAATACTATGTATTACGAATGTCATATGAAAAAGAAAGCTTGCATGCATAGTTCATAATTGATATCTAAAATGCATGGTTTATAACTGTTATGTAGCGTGTAGTAGGAAGGACATGCATGATCATGAACGTTAAAAGTGAAAAGAAAAGTACGAGGTTACAGTAACCATTAAAATGACAAAGAAGAGTATTTAGCATGCATGGAGAATTCTTTAATAATATGGTGTAACACTACTTTTATAAATAAGAACTAGTGATACAAATAAGTTTGTAATAATTCATGTCACTAATAATAGGTAGTTAAAAATCAAATTTAAATAATAAATGGTTATATAATTCTTGTAGATAAATCGAAGAAGGAGTAACTTGTGTTTTTTCAGCGCTTGCATTACTTTTTAAGGTACAAATATTCTACCCTTTCTCATTAAGGGTTTATTCTCATGACTTCTTGATCCTTGACTTTGATTCCTTATCTTTGATATGATTCCCTTTGCTATGATTCCTTTGATATGATTTCATTCGTTATGATATTCGATCGCTATCCGCTTTGTTATGAGATCATTGTGATATCCGTTTGCTATTATATGATGATTATGTTCATATGATTGGTTTGGATATGATATGATTATGGATATGCTTTGGTATGATTCGTTATGTTTAGTTGTCCGAGCTAACTAGTCATGGAGGTACCATGACGGTGTCATTGATTCACCAATGGCATGACACTATCCTGGCGGTGTGATTAGTCCCGGCGTTCCTTTATGATATGATATGATATATGTGATCACTTGGCCATTATGAATACGTATGTATGTCTCGAAGCGGCATATGTATATATGATTTGTTTTGGTGGGCGTATGGATGCATCCTAGGTACTCGATTCGCTTTTGGTGATGTGGTGCGTGTGTGCAATACACCCCCTCACATTTTGGTACATTGGGCTAGCTACCCATGTACACTTTGATATGATTTGACGGGTTTGATTTGATATTGGGTATGATATATGATTTGTAGATTTGGCTATTGGAGTATCTCCTTTAGTATAGGCGCGGGCAACATTTCGATTTTGGTTATGGGTTATGATATGTGATTTGTTAGATTTGGCTATTGGAGTATCTCCTTTAGTATTAGGTGCTCGTGGCAATATTCTGATTTTAGTTAGTATGTGACTATCGATATTCGATTCATTCGCTTTTACTATGCCTATTCATCATTCATTGACTACTTATTCACTCAAGATTCTTATGTGATTCGTTTGACTATCAGGACTCATGCTTGATTCATTTGGTTATTATACTCATCTTGATTCATTTGATTTACTATGCTTTCACTCTATTCGGTTGGTTGCTAAGCTTATACTTGATTACCACTTCATCCGCTTAAGCTATTATATGATTATGGGATTCAAGTGTTGAATATGCTATTACATGATTATTTGGTCCATCTGTGTACCATGTTGATTATGATTTCATGATTTTTCATCTACTATGTTAGTATGTGGTTACGATTCATCTTTATCTTGCTAATATCCGATTATCCGCTTACCATCTTGTTATGTGACTATTTGATTCGCCCTGGTTTGCCATGCTAGTATGTAATCATTTGATTTATCCGCTTGATCATGTTATACTTATTTCGCTTATTTCGGCTATGATTATCGGTTAGTATTCTTATCTGCTATTTGGGAATACCATGATTGTACCTCTGGTTGGTATTTTTCCATTGCTTATGATATTGGTTCGGCATAATAATGAATGATACGACTTGTTGACTCGCAATGCTTACACTTCATTCATGCTACCGCTTTAATGATGGAAATTGGTTGACTTATGTTATCGCTTAGTTGACTTGTTTAGTTGCTATGCTATATTCTGGTTTAGTTACTTCATTTAAGTATGACGTTTGTTCGGTATTCCTACCCATACATGTGACTGACATGCTTATACTTCTGGCGGTATTTTTGCTTGTCATGATATTTGTTCCGTTCATTAATTCTTAATTATCGACTGTGTGATTGCCATGCTCGCATTTTATTCATTTCTTCCTGCTTATAGAATTGACTTATCTTATATATATCTAATTATCGATTTGTTGTTTTTGTATTATGATTAGTTGATCCGCTGGTTGGTTTGTTTGTTCATTGTTTGATTACTTGATTTGATTATGATATTGTTCATCAACTCCTATGTGATTATGTTCCGATACTTGTATGTTTGGTTATCTATATGTGCTTATATTTGTTCAATGATTACGCTTGGCTTTGGCTTTCTTTGATTTCTATTCCTTCTAGATATTTGTTAATATTGTGTTCTGCAGATTCCTCATTGACTCATTGTTATCATTCGTTCGATTTTGTTATCGGCCTCCTCGATTCGTTTTGCATTTTGATTATGTTTAGCTTTTGTTCGTTATATCCGCTTCCTTTGGGCTTTTAAGCTCACCGCATTTCTTTCTGCTGGCGGGTTTTAGGTTTGAAGATGGGCTTTGATGGGCTGAGAGTTGGATTATTTGAGTGAGCCAATCCTAGTTACCTTATTATCTTGGATTTATTTTGATGGGCTATTGTTTGAGATTTCATTTTTTTATTTCAGGCATATTGGATTTTGTAAGTCATCATTTTATATGACTTGGTACTTTATTTGACAAGACTTTCGCTTGCAAATTTTTATTAGTATGTTCTGATATTACTCCATAATGTGACATTCGGACCCTTGTCGGGTTGGGGTGTTACAGGATATGTATTAAACTATTATAAAAACGCGTACGATGTTTTTTTCTATAGTTCAAAATGACCAATTGCCCATGTTGGTTTGACAAAATCATATATCTAATAGTCACTCATGATGTTTGTTAATTTTCTAACAATATATAATCATCCACGTTGACGCATGACTATTATTTTAATCATTCGAATCATGTAGTGACATCTAAGCGGATAATATGTTTTTCTCAAACTTTCGCTTTAGAGGAATAAACTCCACTCATTTTTTCCGCTTGGCTTAAGAAGAAAACCCCATTAGCTGTGTACCAATAATTTTGTCAAAAAAACTAACAATAATTAAAAACCAATAACTAAAAACCAATAATTTTGGTTTTTAGCACAATAATTTTGGGTCACTAGGGCCAGACATGTACCAATAATTTTGTCAAAAAAAGGATGCTTCATGGCTTCACCAAACTTTAATGTTGTCATAAATAATAACGTATCAGCAAAGTAAAATGCAAGACTTGTATATATTGTTGGTTTAATGGACAATAAATTAATAGACGTGTGTTAGGATCGAACTCGAGATCACGGGATTGCACACTTTGCATATGAAGAGTAAATGATTAATAATTATTTATAAAATGTTATATTTAATTATTATATACACAAAATATTTATATGGTCGAACTAAGAAAAAGAAAAGGGTTAAACGTCGAGTTTGAAGCTTAAAAGAGTGCTTGCAGAATGACTGTTAGACAAGCGTTTAATGCTATATAAATACACATCCTTTTGGTCTTTTGGTCGATGAAGTACGGATAAGAAAAGATAATCGACCCCACAGAAAAAAAGCTAAAATTCACAATATGTGCTACTGATGTACGTTTGGCTTTATACATTGTTCCATGGGATAATGCTTTTGCATGATATACTACAATATATCATGCATGTGCATGTATTATGTATGCATGACCAATTACATGCTGTGGTTGTTTTTTTACTTCTTAATTGTGATCGAATTTTTGAGTGTCAAGAAATTGTTTTGTGTTATTATTACTAGCATAATCTTTTACTTGGTATTAGTACGTGTGTACAAGAAAGTGGTACAATCACACTATTGATTGTATCTTAGATTGAATTACAAAACGGTAAGGGGTAATTCTTATAATCCTATAAACCCTAATTAGGGTTCATCAAATTGCTAGTTTGTGGATTTGATTCTTGTTCGGCTAGAATCAAGAAAGGTGCGCATACTTTATTCTTTAGTTAATTAATTATTCATTATATGTTCCTATACGCTTCCGCACTTACTTTGATGTTTATTGTTTATATTTATGATTAGTCATGTTATATAATTCCAACAATGGCATCACGAGTCATTGGTTTTAACGAGTAATTAATTACTAAACGCGTAAATAACAAATATTGTATGTTGTTAGATATGATTATTCTAGGGTTTTGGTTCTGATTATATAAACCCTAATTTTAGGGTTAGGGCTTTTGCCCTAATTTGGTTTTAAAAATCTTTTATGGATAGAATTTTTTTTTTAGGTGGAAACCCTAAAATTTTCTAGTCGATTTCCTTAATTTTTTTTAGGGTTTATATTAATTGTTATGTTATCTATATCGAAACCTAGATTTAATATATTTGTTACGTGATAAATTCATGAATAAAGTGTTATGTGACATGGAATTGTATGCGATCTTGTGACAACGTGAATAAATTGTTATGTTAAATCCATGAAAACGTGCATGTTTGGCATGGATTATTGTCGATATATATATTTAATTGTTAAGATTGGTTATGCGAATATTAATTGTTAAGTTTTATACACATGTTTATTTATGATAAATCTTGAATTGGGGAAGACTCCAATTATATACATTAATGAATCAATTATGTGCAATTTGGTATATCATTAATTATGGGTTTACGCAATCGATTCGTCGATGTATGTGGCTCACTTTCTATCGCTGAAGTGAAAGCCCTAATTAATATATACATTAATTTAACCTAGACATTGATTATTAATAGGTTTTATCGAATAAGTTGCATGTGGCTACTTGTTTACACGTATAAATTGTTTATTATGTGCGCATTGTTTTTTAGTTGTTTATTTTTTATTTGTTTACTTTTTGGTTTATTATGTGTGACAGTTTTAAGCAAAGGGTAATTTTGAATAGAAAAATAATACGGACTAAACAATGGCGAAATTTAATTTGTTTTGGAAGAGTTAAGTTTTCAATAGTTTAATTGATTTGTGACTTTGGTACAAATGGTCTGAACGGCTCACCCACTAGAATGAACTATAAAGGGATTAATAAAGAAGTGCACCTGAAAGGATGTCTTAGGTTATGCTTTTGCGCTTACCAGTCCTCCCTCTGTAAGTTTGAATGGAGCTACTTAGTAAGCCATAGAATGTGCAAACTCATCTTAAGGGCGAATTATTTTAATTCCATGCGCCACTTCGGTGGTAATTATCCGAAACACTAAGTGTTTACACTTATGCAAAAGTACGGTATAATGGACGATAATTAACAATAAATTCCTTGATTGGTGAACCCAATACCTCAATCAAAACTTTGATAATTTGATCTTTATGAATTGATAATAAAAAGTTTTTTATTAAAATTATGCTACAAGATGAATGCATGACATCTTTGATTTGACCACATAAAATCAAAACTACTACCTTTTTTTTTAAATTAAGTTATATGTCATCTAATTAAAAGGAACACTTGAAGTTGCAATTTATGTCATGAGAGTACTTGGCTAGATTGTGATGGAGAGGTAAATCTCTATGTAAAGTGAGACCTTACATGGACATATTTGCAGTTCTTTAAGTTAGACACTTAAGTTGAGTAGGAAGTGAGACTTGGACTCAATGGCATAAGATGGGATGAAACATGTTTATATTTGCAATAGCGTTGGAAAATATAAATCCCATAATGATCTAGGAATTGGAAATTGTTTGCCAATTATTGTTCGACATATTACCTTGTTATGTGCTTTAGTTACTAGCAGATCAACTGATGTAATAGAACTATGATAATTTGGATCCTAGTTTTCGAGAAAATTCTATGGTTATATGAATATTACCTTGGGTATTTTATTTTCTTGAAAAGTTTAATTATCGAAAATACTAAAATTGAATTTTGCTAATTCTTTAAATGTATTAATGCAACCTTAAACCGTAGCGTGAGGTTATTCCTGTATTGGTAAATTGATCTACATCTGTAAGGGTTTTTAGTAGAGTCAACCTTACTAAAAGAATAAACCTAGTCCTCTTTTCATAAGAAAGAGTGAGATTCAATCATATTCCTTCTCATGAATGAAGAAATGTATGATAGGACAATTAGAATTGTCTAAATTCTAAATACATAACTCGTAAGCAAATTTTAATAGTTAAGAAAATTGCATATTTCTGAGTTATTAAATTAGAAGTTAGACTAATTACTGTATAATTGGTAAAAGACAAACTAGCATATTTTATCTAGTTGTTTTGTTTTGACCATTTAAAAGTACTACTTACAATTGTTGGAATAGTAGAACTATTAAGAAAGAAATTGCATGCCAAATTTTTCAAGTTAATAGCAATGATGGATAAATTCATCATCTACATAGTAGAATACACCCTTTTAGTACATAAGTAATTTTTATGTATGGACTTTATCAAAAGTGTATGGAAGTAAATAGAACACTATTTTCTTTCACTGGTTAATGAAACACTTACAATGTTGTCAAATCCAGTGGGAGTATTGTTCTTATTACTGAATAAAGAATTAATGTAATAATCTCTTATTCAGTGGGAGTTACAAGCTTTGTCATATTGGTAGTAACTCAGATTATCTCTAGAATGTCTTAAGATAATTACTTTCCACTTGTAGACACTTATGTTTTCAAGGATAGTCATGTACGTTTCCTTATTAGACAATGAAGTGGTTTTACATCTACTAGTTATGCTAATATCAATGACACAATCATATTAGTCACATAAACAAACATATGTCGTGTTGTTTATCTGCTACATGATGTTGTTCCATGCACAAGTGGGAGAAATCTGTATTATGTGCAAGGTACAACATATAGGTATATGATTTAAAGGATTCTCTTGATTGCAAGGTACAACATATAGGTATATGATTTAAAGGATTCTCTTGATTGCAAGGTAAGAGATTAACGTTCTAATATAACTTGTACATATCTAATTCAAGAAACACTTGGTGTTGCAATTTACGTCATGTGAGAACTTGGCGAGATTGTAACAACAAAGTAGATCTCTATGTGAAGTCAGACCTTGCATGGACATATTTGCAGTTTCTAAATTAGACAAGTATTTAGAACATGTGTCAAAATGATATATAAGATTACTTCAAATTAAATATTTATGTATTATTAGAATGACATAAATGAAGTAATCTAATACTACTTCAATTTGTTTATTTATGTATTTTGGAATGACATAAATGAAAAATAATGTAGTCCTACATTATTGTGAAGTAAATAAATTAACTTGAAATTACTATTGAAACCAAGAGTTGTGTTAATAATTACTTTAGTTAAACATGTTTATGATTCATTGTAAAGACATAAACATAAAGTCTTTTAAGACTTATAATAAAGTAAGACGTTAACTTGTTATGTTTTTAATTAAGACATATACAAGAAGTCATTGAGTTGATCAATGATTTATAACGTATAATGGGATTATAACTGTTTATGTTTTCTTGATGAGACATGGATATGAAGTGACTTGTTTAAAGAGTACTTGTGTTATAAAACATGCAATTGGCTTGGAAAGTCTATTATACCATTAAGTTGACTTAGTTGGTAAATAGGTAAGCCAAAAGGAATATGTTTATCTTATATATTGTTAGATTGTCTTACAATATTAATTCTAATGAATACCACAAGTTGATGGTATGTTCAGTTAGGAGAATCAAAGTATATTTGATTTGTTTGATTCAAGATAACCATAACTTCTTTCTTAAAAGTAACAAGGTTAGAAATTGAGTATGGATTGAATATACTCAATATGACTCCAACCTAGAAGATTAATAAAACACCACTTTATTATGGAATGTGATGAATCACATTAAGTTTTAAAATTGAAGATTCTGAATTTGTTAAACTATTTATTAATAGGTTATTAACAAAGTAAAGTCATGAATTATCAATGTGTATTTGTAATGTCCCCAAAAGAGAACAATATAGTTTTGCTCTAATTGCTAAGTATATATAGATAGTCTATATATTACAAAAGGCAAGTGGGAGTTTTTTTATCTTGAAAGATAAAATTACAAGATACATAATCTTCTAAAACACACTAGTGAATATCATGATGAGGCTAGATATGAAATGATAGACCTCATGATGATGGAATTTTCATTCATAGATCTGCAAGGATATCTCAGATATTTGACTTATATAGTGAGAAATATGAGTTACAGGATTATAGTAAACCTGATAATCATTATGATGGATTACCAAATATTGAATTGGGTAAATTACTCATACTATGAATGTTAAAGATGTTGTCCATAAAGATAATCAATTTTGGAAATTTGGTTTATCTTAATAGAATGGAAATGAGTTTCTTCAAAGAGATGAAAACCCTAGTGGTTTGAATTTCTATGTAGAAATCATATGGACAAAATTGTACACATATTTAATGCATGTTTATGACAAGATTATTAATCATACTTAAGCAATTAATTATGATTGAATATTCTTTTCAAGACACATTAAATATATAAAGATGATAATTGTCATACTGGATTTTATTAATATGAAAAATGACAATGGAATGTCAAAACTATTTCTTGAAAAATTACTTGAGCGAGGACGGTAAGTAATTGAAAGTTTTTTTTTTTTTTTTGAATTCATATAATATTTGGAAGTGTACGAAGTGCAATAATTCATGAATGGATAAATACATGCATCTATGAAATTATTCTTATATTTAATTATTAAATCTTAGTTTTGATTTATAATTGAAATAAGATAAATTTTAAGTATTCTTGAAAGCTAGTGGGAGTATTATGTTAAGTTTCTTAAATCTTATATGTTGTATAACATATAGGAAGTAACATTCCTTGTAAGCTAAATGTTAAGTCTTAGATTGGAATGAAACTTCACTTGTAAGATTTAAGAATTAAAACATACAACCTTGGAATATATGTTTATTATTAATAAACATGTGTAGTAAAATAAATGATTCTAATAAAACATGATATATCATTTGAGAAATGGATAAATATCTTTTGACAAGATAGAACGTGAATGAAGTCTAAGTTTGACCTGTAGATTCATCATGTACATCATGTAGTGTATTAAAATTGTTGTATCATTCTTGCATAAGAAGTGATTTGACAACATTGATATCTAACTATAAGTTATTAGATAACTTGTGTAATGAATATTCTAATAGAATTACATCCTCAGCCTGGAATTGCTCCTAGATTCTATGGATGAACAATATGTTAAATGTTGTGCAAATTGTCATCAGCTTTAAACTTGAAAGTTAGGAAAGCATCAAACATTACACAATAAGATATTAAAGTTTACGGAGTTTTAATGAGCACATTGTTGTTTGTATACAATGATGTTGGTTTAATTGAGATGACACTCAATACTAGTCATGGTAGGATTTTATCCTTGTTAATGGCCATGTGACCTAGTTGTGCTTATCTAAGAGCGCAGTTGCATTATTCATTAAAAGAATAAGAATACTTTAAACTTTAAAAATGTTTGAAAGTTTAAATTGTCATAAATTGGTGATAGAGGATGTCACACACTTTATGAATTATTATGTGGATTGGTGAATGCACACATACAAGGACTTCATTACTTGAATTCTTGAAATAAGTATTCTCAAAATTACGATAGATCAAGTTGGTTGATTTATGCCTTGTCAACAAGTATGATTGTCATTACTTGAGGCATAATTCATCAACTGGAATTTTCATGCATTGATCTATTTGGTATTTGGATAAGGGATGTTAAACAATTGTTATAATAAATCAAATACTTGGTATGATTGATTTTATAATATATTGTATCCTATATTTGCATGTTTAATCCGTGAATAAATTTATTTATTCTAAATCGTCCGTTGTCAATTAATGATATGGGAGTATCATTAAACTAAGACAAATCCGAGAGATATGGTAGAATATACTTGAAAGTATATTGATGAGAATGCATACCAATTTCAGATGATATTCAATGAATTGAATATAGGACTTATCACAACTACATAATTTACTTTGTGGATATTGTTATAAGTAAATTATGAATAGTTATCCTCGACTTG
Source organism: Chrysanthemum makinoi (assembly GCA_910596185.1). Taxonomy (NCBI): domain Eukaryota; kingdom Viridiplantae; phylum Streptophyta; class Magnoliopsida; order Asterales; family Asteraceae; genus Chrysanthemum; species Chrysanthemum makinoi. The sequence continues at coordinate 88,366,188 of OU343225.1, forward strand.
AGATACCGTGATAAGTGTCATGAATGTAGTGCACTTACATTGGAACAACTTAACGCTATAACGGTAGTCATAAGGCTTGTTTCCTGAAGTGTTGCAAAGTTCGTGGGTTATTCTCGTAGTCAAGATAGAATTTGTTCCTTCAAATTTAATTTTGGAGTTTAATCTTCTTTGGGCCTAAGTAGGGTTGACAAGATGTTTGTGTGGCCACACCCAAAATCTCCCTAAATATGTTTAGAAGATTTGGTAATCTTGCTCAATCACTAATAACGAGAATGAATAGTTGAATAATTAATTCCATATCTTTATTTAACATGGTATTAGAAACAAAAGGATAATAATAATGAGAAATCATTAAAAGGTTTTCCTGGAGCCTTGCTCGAGTTGTACTAGAGGCATCGAAGTGTTGCTAGACGCTAACCGATGTGATCACTCTATTAAGATATGTCCAAGTGGGAGCTGTTGGTTTAATGGACAATAAATTAATAGACGTGTGTTAGGATCGAATTCGAGATCACGGGATTACACTTTCATTATGAAGAGTAAATGATTAATAATTATTTATAAAATGTTATATTTAATTATTATATACACAAAATATTTATATGGTCGAACTAAGAAAAAGAAAGGGGTTAAACGTCGAGTTTTGAAACTTAAGGAGGTGCTTGCAGATGACTTTGTTAGACAAGGTTTAATGCTATATATATACACATCATTTTGGTCTTTTGGTCGATGAAGTACGGATAAGAAAAGATAATCGACCCCACAGAAAAAAAGCTAAAATTCACAATATGTGCTACTGATGTACGTTTGGCTTTATACATTGTTCCATGGGATAATGCTTTTGCATGATATACTACAATATATCATGCATGTGCATGTATTATGTATGCATGACCAATTACATGCAGTGGTTGTTTTTTTACTTCTTAATAGTGATCGAATTTTTGAGTGTCAAGAAATTGTTTTGTGTTATTATTACTAGCGTAATCTTTTACTTGGTATTAAGACGCGTGTGTACAAGAACGTAGTACAATCACACTATTGATTGTATCTTGGATTGAATTACAAAACGGTAAGGGGTAATTCTTATAATCCTATAAACCCTAATTAGGGTTCATCCAATTGCTAGTTTGTGGATTTGATTCTTGTTCGGCTAGAATCAAGAAAGATACGCATACTTTATTTTTTAGTTAATTAATTATTCATTATATGTTCCTATACGCTTCCGCACTTACTTTGATGTTTATTGTTTATATTTATGATTAGTCATGTTATATAATTCCAACATATATAACATTCGACAATGATCTAAAAGCAAGACTTGTATAACATTCGACAATGATCGATGGAGACATATTTATATGTGGATTCTTTCTTAAGACATTGTGTAGTGGTAACGAAAATTATTGCCATCAACTAATAGTCACATCACATTTTCACTTCACCATGAACAACACCACTAACAAGGTGTAATAAGACCGTTAACTTCATCGCTCAAACATACCCCACTTATTCATAAATATACCTAAAAAAAAATTACACACACAACCAACATCAACAAGTCGCGTGATGGACCGACCAATTTCTCTCTTTCTTTCATCACCAACGCGTCTGTAAGAGCAAAATGTATGATGAAGTATAAAAGCTCTTCATTTGGGCATTGGATGTCACCACACTTTAACACTCCCACTTCAAAATAACCCTCAATCATAACACAACACAAACAACCAACTAGCTTAGCTCAGTTGGCCACATGGGCTCCTTCGGAGCTTGGGTAAGGTTTTACCCAGGGTTCGAGTCTCGCAAGAGAATATAAATCCAGGTTTTCCTTCTATCGCGAAGCCGTGAGTTCTAAGTGTTTCCCTTCGTGGGTCTCTCCTAGTGGTTCGGGTCCCAGGGCATGCCCGTTTAGATTATTTAACTCGGGGGTCAGATTTCAAATATGATGACGTTCTAAAATAAATAAATAACACAAACTTTTCATTTGGGCCCCACCCATTATTCACACACACAAAACACAATTTAATTTAGAGTAAAATCCAAAATACATCCATGTGGTTTGTCATGTGTATCGCTTTACATCCCTAAATTTTTTTTTGGCACAAAATCATCCCCCCGTTAGTAAAGATGGCACAAATATATCCCTCTGTTAGTAAAATCAGTTAGTGGGGACTAACGGTGCAATAAATATTTGCACCGTTAGTCTTTAGGACTAACGATGTAATAAAATAAATTGCACCGTTAGTCTTAAGGACTAACGGTTGCACCGCCACCACCACCACCACCTTCATCGCCACCTACCACTTTCCACCGCCACTCCACCACCACCCCCCCTCCACTTGCCGCCACCGCCACCACTTCCATCACCCCACCTCCACCCACCTCCACCCAACGCCACCACCCCCACTGCCGCCACCCACCGCCACCACAGCCATCACCACCACCTCACGCCACCTACCACCACCAACGCCACACCCCCACTTCACCGCCGCCACCGCTTCCACCACCACCCACCTCCACCGCCACCTACCACCCAACGCCACCACCACCTACCACCCACCACCTCCACACACACCACACACCGCCACGCAACCACCTTCACTTTAACGGCACCACCATCATCGCCACCCACCAACACCGGTGGCGGTGGCGGTGAAGGTGGCGCTTGATGTGGTGGTGGTGGTCAGCGTGATGGTGGTAGTGGAGGTGGTGGCGGTGATGGTAGTGGTGGCATTGGGTGGTGGTGGGTGGCGGTGGAGGTGGGTAGCGGTGATGGTGGTGATGGCGTTGGGATGGAGGTGGTTGCAGTGGCGGGTGGTGGTTGTGTGTAGAGGTGGTGGGTGGTAGGTGGTGGTGGCGTTGGGTGGTAGGTGGCGGTGGGCGGGTGGTGGTGGTGGCAGTGGTGGCGGCTGGGTAGGTTTGGCTGGGTGGTAATGGTGGTGGTGAGTGGCGGCAGTGGAGGTGGGGGTGGTGGCGTTGGGTGGTGGTGGGTGGAGGTGGCGGTGGAGGTGGGTGGTGGTGGAAGTGGTGGCGGTGGGTGGCGGCAGTGGAGGTGGGAGGTGGTGGCGTTGGGTGGCGGTGGATGTGGTAGGTGGCGGTGAAGGTGGCTGGTGATGGTAGGTGGCAGTGGAGTGCACCGTTAGTCCTTAGGACTAACGGTGCAATTTATTTTATTTCATCGTTAGTCCTAAGGACTAACAGTGCAAATATTTATCGCACCGTTAGTCCCCACTAACTGATTTTACTAACAGAGGGATGTATTTGTGCCAACTTTACTAACGGAGAGATGATTTTGTGCCAAAAAAAAGTTTAGGGATGTAAAGCGATACACAAGACAAACCACATAGATGTATTTTAGACTTTACTCTTTAATTTATATATCCAAAAAAGAAAAAAAAAAAAGATAATAAAGGAAATAAAAGTGCCACTTGATCTTGTCCGTTTGTGCTTTACTTCCACAACGAGAGGTGGCCAGATGGGCTAGTGTGATAGCAAGCTGGTGAAGAGGTGTCACATCATAATGGCGAGCTCTCTTATTCACCATACCGGCCTTTCGCTCTAAGAGGTTTGAGTTTTAACTATCAACGAAGTGACCACCTTATTACACCCGAACTAACTTCTTCAACTCTACTGAAATAGGTCAATTTTACTTAGCGCATGAGTTTGTCTTCAAAAATAATGGCCCTATATCAGTGTACGCAATTTAATTATACTTTTCTGAAGACAACTAGTGGAGTATGTTTTTTAACTAAAATTTTATATTAGTGGTCTACTTTAATATACGTAGTAGTACTCTTATTGACTAAAAATAATTAAAAAAAAAACATGACGTTCATCCCATGACATCATACATACTCTTTCCACGAGATTCACAACTCACCCCAACTTTCTCATCATCTTGTCCACTTGATATTTTTATTTTTTGAACGAACACTTGATATTTTGATAAGGAAATTGATTTACACATAAAAAATAGGAATTGATACAAAAAACATATCTTTTGATGCATGCATCACAATTTATGCATTATAGTTTGTTAATACAAATAAGCCGTAAAAACGTTTATTTATATTTTACGATCTTCTAATGTTTTGTCGATAAAAAACGTAAAATCATTTTAACGAAACAAATAGAATACGTAAATAGTTTGAGTTAATAGTTTTCTAACACACTTACGTTTTTACATAAAACACTAAAACAAGTATAAGTGATTTTATGATTTAGATACATATATACAACAACTAGTGTTTACATATTGGGTTAGCATATACTTAAACTAAGTATACTAAAATAGGTAAAAACAAGTATATACTAAAATAGGTAAAAACAAGTATATACTAAATGAGTAAAAACAAGTATATACTAAATCGGTAAAAACTAGCAAATGGTATTGACCCATAACCTATGGTTTTATATATACCACTTAACCAAGTTCATTGTATCTAGAAAAAAAACCATGGATCAACCCATAACCCATGACCCATGACCAATAACCAAAAATACCCATGGGCAAAGAGGAGCGTTCCACGGATCCCTAGCTTTGTGCTAGCCGGATCCCAAGTGGAAGGGATCCGTGGGATCCGGGGAACAGTAGAGAATTTTCTCTATAAATAGAGAGCCATTTTTTTCTTTCTAACTAAGACTTTACACACATACTTCCCCCAAGTATTATAACCCTCTAACCTCATATCCAAGTGATCTATGTAGATTGTCTTTTGTTTTTGTGTGATCTTCTAGGTTCCTCTTAAAGGCGAGATCACCACTTCTTGAAGACGTGCAAGCTCAAGTCCATGAGTTGTCATGCTTCGTCATCATCAAGACAACTAAGGTTCTCTTGTTGATAGTTCTTCCTTTCTCCATAGATGTTGGGTTGAAGGCATTAGTGAAGAATGCCGAAAGTGTCAATATGAAAGCATTAGTGCAAGGTGCTCATCATCCGTGTCAAAGCATTAAGTGAAGAATGCTAAAGGTGTCTAGACGAAGGCATTAGTGAAGGGTGTCAAGCGTTGTGTCAAAGGCATTAGTGAAAGATGCCGAAGAATCAAATCAAGTCGCATTTGGGAAGAATGCCTAGGTCGTATAATCGATGAGGTGCATCGTTATACACATAAGTATGTATTTATTTCCAAGGATGGTGATATCCTTGATGATGGTGTAACAAGGAGTTGATCTCCTTGATATTAGGTGTTGTGTTGTGAATGGTAGTAGTTCCTCCATAGTAATGGAACTAGGTGCTTAGCCTAGTACCTAATAAAGGGTAGGCGACGTTGTGATAGGATTAGTTATCCTTAGTGTGAAAGAACTCGGTGGTTAGCCTAGCACCGTATAAAGGGTAGGCGACGTTGTGTTAGGTGTGGTTCGCCTTGGTGTGAAAGAACTCGGTATTTAGCTTTGTACCGGAAAAAGGTTAAGCGACGTTGTGAAGGCTTCTCCGCCATAAGGAGATGGTGTAGTGCTTACGAACTCTCGAGTAGGTGACTCGGGGAGTGGAGTAGGGCAAGGAAGGTGTCCTTGTAGCCGAACCACTATAAATAACTTGTGTCGTGGTGATGTGCTTCTTACTCTTTATCTTTCATTACACGTTTATATATCTTTCTATCAACCTCCAACATAAACAACTAAATAGATTGACATAAGTCGATCTAAATAATTAAAAGGAAGTTTTTAATTGGCAAAACTATTCAACCCCCCCCCTTCTAGTTTTCCACACAGTTTGTACCGTATAATACTGTAATGCACAAATTATAGTGCATGCATCAAAGGATTTGGTATGAGTATCAACAGGGATGGAGCTAGAAATTTGGGTTAAGGGGGGCTCAACTTTTTTTTTCGGGTTTCTTTTGTTTTAGAAGTTGAATCGAAGTTGAATCGTTCAACAGAACGTTCAACATACAGTTCACTGATATTTTTCTGATAATAACAAAGAATTACTTATCCGACGGGACAAAATCGACAAAAGCAAGTTAATTAGTAAACGATTTTATCAAATTGGGTCAGGGCTACCACAAATAGTTAGGAAAATGATGTAAGATTGTATCGATTTAAATAGTCTACTAGATCACCTAGAACAAGTCAAACATAAGATACTAGAACCAACTAAGTCTTTCTCAAATAGTTTAAAACCTCACTCTCATTCATGGATTATCTAGAATATTTTTTTTTTCGAAATATCTTTGATTTATCAACTAGTCGAAACTCACCATAATTCCGCTCCAACACTCGCACAACATCTATCACGTTTAATAGCACTTAGTTTGGCCTATCCTTAAATTTTATCAAATTGATCTCAATCATCTTTGACTCAAAATTAGGCTCAAAAATTAGATTTTCATTTCTTTCTATTTTTAAAGATTTTAGTAAATTCTTCTTAGGACATCATCTGGCTTCTAGAACCTGTTATCACCATTTCTCCACATCAAATTAAATGGAATCATTGTCAAACATATAGTTAGACTACCCAAGGTCAAATTTTCTTGGCCAAAACCATCATTAAGCACCATTACTTGTTATGGTTAAGGATTTGAGATATCCAAGAGCTAAAGACTTCAAAATTAAGTCAAAACCTCGAAATCCATTAATAACAAACCTTACAAAAGCGTAATGATTTCACCTAAACCTGTCGATAGCTGGATCCCGGTCTTTAACCAGCGGATCCCTCTGGCGAGAGGATCCGAGGATCCGTAGATGCAGAGAGCATAAACCAGCTCCTATAATCAAATTCATGTCACCTTTTGGTTCTCTAACCACTTTTAGCATACATTAATTGTCCTCCTAGAGCTAATCAAAACCTCAAGAGCATGCTTATCAAAATTTGATTCGTGCTAAACCGTCAAGTTATCTCACGCAAGCTAGCCACTTGTGAATGGCCAACCGTAAGAAACTTAAAACATTCGACACAATGCAATGAAGATCAGGAGAGTATAGGGTTTCCCCGGGTCGTTATGTCCCAACGAGCTGTGCGATGAATCACCAAACGTATAGTGATCGAGACGATTTGAACGGAAAAGAGGTTTGATTAATTATAACTAGAAAAAGTATATAAATTGCAGAGGCTTAAATGCAAATTAAAGAAAATTAAAAAGATAAAAAATATTAAATAAACGCTATCACTATTTGCAAAATGATGTTTTTGATTTTTCTTTTATAAAACTTAATTTAAAAACTACGTAACGTACACAAGAAAATGTGAAACTGAAGCAATATTAATCCTAAAAATATGAAAATGACATTTTTACAAACCTAATGATAAGAGAAAATTTTGAGAAAAAGAAAATTATTTTTAAAACTATTTATCTAATTATTATTAATTAAAAACAAATTTTAACTATTTAATAATAGCCTAAAATACAAGAAAATATGAAATAAAGCTAGAAAAATGAAATTATGACTTGGAAAAATCTAAAATAACAAAATAGAATTTTCAAAACTAATTTTATATTTTTCTGATTATTTTTGTATTTTCTATGAATTAAAAACTATTTAAAACTAATTAAATTACTAAAAATTACAAATTAAACTATGAAAAATCTGGAAAAATATTTTTTTGACTTTTTATATTTATCTTAACCTAGGAAAAATGAAAACTTATTTTTTTGAAACTTTTCTGAATTAATTGTATTAAAAGCTAATTAAAATTGCCTAAAAACTGCTTTTAATGAAGAAAAATAGCAAACAGTGTTAGAAAAATCTGAAAAATTCAAGAAAAGTCTAAATTAATATTATGAATCTAGGAAAAATATAAAAACAGGGGCTTATGTGTAGGAAAATGCAACTGCAATGACAAGTGCTTATAAATAAGCACTTGTATTAAGCAAATGAAAACCAAAGATCACCACAGTAACACAGAAGCTATAATATGCTAAGAGTACCCAAATGCAACTAATTACAACTATCCTTAACCTCTATATTACCAGCTACACAGATTTGATTATTTGAGAATAAGTGCTAAAACAGTTTTTGGGGTCTACTTTGGAGCTTAAGTACAAGCTACTCAATAAGCTGAAAATGAAAACCAACAGTTGGATCCTAAGCTAGACCTGGCTAAGAACTTGTAAACCAAAAACTAGACTTGGACAAGCTCTTATGAGCTCTGTGCAAGCCCTCACAAAAGCACACTCGTTATACCGAGTTTGTGCCAGGGAAATAAGACCCAATTCACAAGCCTTTTGGAGCTTATAAAAAATTACAAAAATCTACAAAAATGAGATAAAGAAACTAGACCAAGTGAAGTTTAAAAACCCATGATTTCACTTAATTTGTTCCAGAAATGAGTTCAAGAAAAATCATCCCAGTTTGGCTCAAAATGACTTTTCAGTTTTTGACTTTTGAACAGTTATGATAATTTTGACTTTTGTGAACTTTGATTCCAATTTGTGGACTGATGTTGATGTTAAATGATGAAATGAAACTACTGCAAGTTATACCTATGATTTATAAACACAAAACAAGTTTTTGCTTTAACAAAATTCCAACAGTTATGATCTTAAGACAGATTCAAGGTGATGTTGACTATTGTGGTATGCAGGTGCAATTTGATGACTGAATTGAGTTCAATAGAGCTTAACAAGCATAAAACAACAGGAATCTACTACTGAATAAACCTCAAAATCAGTTTAAGCAGCAAATCCAAACACAACTTTATATAACTGATTTGCAAATAAAATGAGATAACCACTGAACTAGTTATTGCAGACCCTAAAACTGACTCTAACCAACCTAATTAACACTTAATCAACAAATAAAAACCAATATAAACCACAAGTACAGATTATGCAATAATTCTTGAAAATAACTCACAATTGGTCCTAGCCACAATGGCTTGAAATCAGTCAAACACAGGAACCACTAGCCTAATCTAAACCATAACCTAGCTCATTATCAACCCAAATCCAGCACTGCGTCACCCATATCCATTTCCATTTCAATTTTGAGCTCAGTTTGACTTTCTTTGACCAAAATCCAAAATTGCTTGAAATTGATATATAAGCTTACAAAAAGCTATAAGAAGCTTATGTAAGCTTATTTGAGTTTAAAAATAAGCTAGTTGAAGCTTGGATATAGGAGTTGGAAACCTAAATTTGCTACAGATGATACAAAAATATGAAACTAGATAAAACTTTGGAATTGATGATTAAAAGTGGATTATACTGATAGTATAACTTGATTTTGATACAAGAAAACAAAATATTACATCTTTTACACTTTAACTAAAACTTTAAAGTTAAAAACGACATTAATGAAATTTAAAAACTACAAGACTCCCTATATCTTGCTTCTTCTTCTTCCTTTATATGCAAAATATCTTCCTCATTGACTTCTGAGCATATCCCACTAATTTCCTTGGCCATTGGATCTGTTGAAGAGATCTTGGCCGTTTGATCAATTTTTGGCGCCAAAACATATATAAGCCAGTTGGGGTTGAGTGAGGGGGGTGAAGAAGCATTAAATGCTTCTTGGAGTTTGGTGGAGGTGGGGGGACATGGGAGTGTGAAGGTGGTGGGGGATGGGAGTTGGAGTTTTGGTGAGTTGTTGGGGAAGAAGAAAAAGCGGGTGGCTTGTTTGACCGGACATTTGACTTGGGACTATTATATTGATGGGGGTCAAAAGGAAGGGTCCAAATGGGTTTGGCGGGTCACAATGGGATTGACAAGGGTCCAAGGGCTTGTAAAGGTTTTAATATACAAGGACCTATTGTGCAATTTCTGAAAATCAAGGGACCAAAAGTGACAAGTTCCAATAGTACAAGGACCAAACTTGACATTTTCAAATTTCCAAGGACCATTTTTGCCAATTTTTAAACTTGAAGGACCAAATTTGTAATTTCTCAAAACTTTTGATATTTTTCACCAAAGGACTAATTTTGACAACTTATGATTTTAAAAGGACCTTTGGTGATTTTTCTTGTGAAATTATGTGCTCATTTTTCATTTGATTTTAAACATTTTGCATCTGAAACATATAAAATGCAATTTTGGAATATTTTCAGTATTTTGATGCATTTCTGAGCATTTTTAAACGTTTTGCAGTTCAGATTTAACCAAAATGATGAGTATTTACACACTCATCAATCCCCACACTAAACTATTGCTAGTCCCTAGCAATCTTTTGAGAAAAACTTAATAGATTTGAATCTCTTTACCAAAAGCCATTACTTCTGGAGTAGCCAAATGTTTTAGTTCAAGTAAGAACTATGGTACACCGATAACCATGTGATTTTGAGCAAACCACCAGCTTCCAACGGATTTGATTTGTCTTTACCAGAAGCCGTTTGCTCTAGACTAGCCAACTCTTAGATAAATTATCAATATTATCTTTGGTGAGTCGATTACCAATTATGGTTTTTCCACTGCCTTTACCACAAGCCATAATCTTGCGGGCTAGCCAACTCTTCACTTTTAAGGATATGGTGAGCTGAATACCATACAATTTTGGGCAAATTGCAAGCCGTCAACGGATTTGATATATCTTTACCAAGAGCCGTTTGCTCTGGATTAGCCAATCCTTTTGTTTATTAGACATGGCGGACTGATAACCATAAGCTGAGTAAGTGCAAAACACTTACTCCAAAAAAACATTTTGGCCAAAAATGGGGTAATTGGGCGGTATAATTACATGATAAAATTCGTGATAATTCCCCCCCACACTAGAAATGAATATTGCCCTCAATATTCAAAGTACCGGCGGTTATGCCGAAACTGAGAACGTAAAAGGGAAATACTACGGCCATTATTTTGAAAGATTTTTTTTTTGATGATATATATACAACATGTGGGGCAACTCCCCCACACTAGGGTGGTAGAAAGTAGAAAGAAGTCAGAAATATGGGTGAAAACCCATATGGCATGCTACTGTTTTTGATTCCCGAGTCGCTAGCTTGACTCGATCCCGCATTCATTGGTTCATGGGGAAAGTTTGTAAATCCGGGACAACCACGGGAGGAATGTCCTCTCCAAAATAATGCTTCAACCGATGACCATTCACTTTAAAGTTTGGACCATCGGGTTGAGATAACTCAATGGTTCCATATGGAAATACTTTAGTGATGGTGAATGGTCCAGACCAGCGGGATTTTAATTTTCTCGAGAAAATCTTCAATCTTGAATTGAAAAGAAGGACTCGATCACCGACGTTGAAAAGAGTTCTCGTATGCTTGATCACGGAGTTCATTTAATTCATTCATTTGAACTTTCCGGTGATCACCAGCTGTCTGAATATCGAAGTTGGCATGTTTTAAGGCCCAGTATGCCTTGTGCTCAAGCTCAACCGGCAGATGACATGCCTTCCCGTACACTAGCTTGTATGGAGTGCACCCAATGGGTGTTTTATAAGCTGTACGGAAGGCCCAGAGTGCGTCATCTAGCTTATCCGACCAAGAGGCACGGTTTTCGCCTACTGTCCTTTCCAAGATTCTTTTAATCCCCCGGTTGGAAACTTCCACTTGCCCACTTGTTTGGGGGTGATACGCAGTAGAGAGACGGTGAGTTACACCGTACTTTTGCATGACTCTATCAAATTTGTCATTGCAAAAATGCGTACCACGATCACTGATTATAGCTCGTGGAGTTCCAAACCTAGCAAAAAGAGATTTTAAGAATTTCACAACAACTCGGGCATCGTTGGTAGGCAAAGCCTTAGCTTCAACCCATTTTGACAAATAGTCGACGGCCACGAGTATGTATTTATTACCGCGAGACGAAGGAAATGGCCCCATAAAGTCAATGCCCCAGATGTCAAAAATCTCACACACTTGAATGGCGTTTTGCGGCATTTCATTTCTTTGTGAGATATTCCCGTGACGTTGACAAGCGTCACATGTTTTGACAAATTCATGGGCATCCTTGTAAATCGTGGGCCAATAGAATCCGGAATCAAACACCTTCTTGGCGGTGTAGTTGGGGCTATGATGTCCCCCAGTAGGTCTAGAATGGCAAGCCTTGAGAATATCATTGGCTTCCTGACCATACACACATCGCCTGATGACTTGATCCGCACAAATTTTGAACAAGTAGGGGTCGTCCCAGAAGTAATGTTTCACATCTTTAAAGAATTTATTTTTCTGTTGGGACGACATCCCTTTCACCACAAAGTTACCCGCATGGTAATTTGCAAAGTCAGTAAACCATGGGGTAGAAGAGTCTCCACGAAAAGAAACCACATTGATTGTTTCGAGAGGAAATGTTTTGTTTATTTCCTTTTTCTCGAACACATCTTGGTGAGGGTTTTCTAGACGGGATAGTTGATCAGCAGCCAGGTTCTCAGCTCCTTTTTTATCACGTATAATGATATCAAATTCTTGTAGGAGGAGAACCCAACGGAGCAATCTCGGCTTTGCGTCTTGTTTTGCAAAGAGATATTTGAGAGCCGAGTGATCCGTATACACCACGCATTTGGTCAATATAAGGTATGGCCGAAACTTTTCAAACGCATACACCACAGCTAATAATTCTTTTTCTGTAGTGGTGTAATGGGTTTGAGCTTCAGTCATAGTTTTACTTGCGTAGTGGATAGACTGAAAATGCTTGGTTTTTCGTTGCCCCAAGACTGCACCGATAGCAAAGTCACTTGCATCGCACATGAGTTCAAAGGGTAAATCCCAGTCGGGGGCAACTAGAATGGGTGCTTCCGTAAGCTTTTTCTTTAATGTTTCAAAAGCTTCGATGCACTCAGGAGAAAAGATAAAAGGAGCATCTTTTTTGAGAAGATGGGTCATAGGCCGAGCGATTTTAGAAAAATCTTGAATGAATCTACGATAAAACCCGGCATGACCTAGAAAACTCCTAATACCTTTGACGGTAGTAGGATGAGGCAATTTAGCAATGACATCGACTTTTGCTCTATCTACCTCAATCCCGTTTTTTGAAATCTTATGGCCAAGGACTATGCCTTCTTTGACCATAAAGTGGCTCTTCTCCCAATTTAGACAAAGATTGGTGTCTTCACACCGTTGAAGCATTTTTTCTAAATGGGAGAGACATGTATGAAACGAGTCCCCAATGACCGAGAAGTCATCCATAAACACCTCCATTGTTTCCCCGATCATGTCGTGGAAAATTGCCATCAAACATCGTTGGAATGTGCCGGAGCGTTACATAGGCCAAAAGGCATACGTCTGTAGGCAAAAGTTCCGTATGGGCAGGTGAATGTGGTTTTTTCTTGATCCAGCGGATCAATGGGGATCTGAAAGTAACCCGAGAAACCATCAAGGAAACAATGGTATTCGTTCCCTGCTAATCTCTCAAGCATCTGATCCATCAAGGGTAGAGGAAAATGGTCTTTACGGGTGGCTTCGTTTAACTTGCGATAGTCAATGCACACACGCCATCCCGTAACCAATCGAGTTGGAATTAACTCGTTTTCTTCATTTGTGACAACAGTAATGCCACCCTTTTTGGAACACAGTGGATTGGGCTAACCCAAGGACTATCAGAGATCGGGTAAATCAAACCGGCATCAAGAAGTTTGAGAACCTCTTGTTTGATAACCTCATGAATCTTAGGATTCACCCTTCTCTGATGTTGGACTGCTGGCTTGAAGTCATCCTCCATTAAGATTTTGTGAGTACAAAACTCAGGGTTGATACCCTTAATGTCGGAGAGTTTCCAAGCAATTGCTTGCTTGTGTGACTTCAAGACCTTTATGAGAGCAGTCTTTTCCTCCTCAGTTAAGTCTTTAGCAATTATGACGGGTAATTTATCATCACCCTCCAAGAATGCATACTCGAGATGAGGAGGTAGGTCCTTAAGTTCAACCTCGGGAAATTCTTCAGTAGATGTTTGTACTGACTTGATTTCCTCAATCGTGATCTCTTTCGGAGGGAGTGAAGGTAATGGATCTTCATTTAACAATTGCTCGAGATAAAGGATATCTCCCTCCGAATCATAAACACCATCAATTCCAGGCGGAATTGATTCATCACTAGCGAGAAACTCATCGATCTTTTCCAGAAAGAAGTCACCTCCCTCAAACGGAGTGAGAGAGGGGGAAGAGTCGGCAATGATAGGTTTAGAAGATGTGGTGGAATCCCCACTCACAGAATTATGAAGATAACCAAGAAACTCTTGAGAGTACTCCTCTGAAGCAATATCAATTAAATCGACTCGATTAACTGATTCAGTATCATAATTTGAGGAGTACCTCGAAGTTTGATCAAGGTTAAAGGTGACAGCTTCATTACCCACACGTAACGTGATTTCTTGCTCAAATACATCAATAAGAGCACGGCCCGTTCTCAGGAATCCTCGTCCAACAATGAGAGGGACCCGATGATCGGCATCGAAATCAACAACCACAAAATCAGCTGGAAAATGGAACTTTTCTACTTTCACAAATACATCCTCGGCGATGCCAAGAGGACGCGATATAGAACGATCTGCAAGCTCAAGAGTCATGCAGGTAGGAATAAGTTCTGGAAGATAAAGTTTCTTCCACATGAATAAGGCATCGATTGATACTTGCACCAAGATCGGCAAGGGCAAAGCATTCAATCATTCCTGGAAAAACACAAGGGAGAAGAAATTTTCCAGGATCTCCTAGCTTCTCGGGAAGCTTCTTTAACAAAACTGCTGAGCAGTTCTCGTTCAAAGGAGTTTTGGCCATTTCAAACAGTTTTTCCTTATTGCTCAACATGTGTTTGAGAGTTGATGCAAACTTGGGCATCAGCATGATGGCATCCGCAAAGCTTATGTCAAAATGTAGCTCTTGGAAAATTTGAAAAAAATTTTCCATTTGATGATTGGCTTTTTCGCGGAGCTTTTGCTCATTTAAACGTGATGGGTAAGGAATAGAAGTTTTGGATTTGGGGTTTTCAATTGGAGGTTCAAAAACAACTCCAGGTTTGGTTTTGGGGTTCGGGACAACTTGAGGATGGACATGTGCTGTACTTTGTGAGCTAGTAGGTTGCGCTTGGTCCTTTGTCGCCTCAGGTTCACTTTCCACTACCTTCGGGAGAGAAGAAGAAGAGGTAGTAGGAATAGCGGGTCCATCATACGAAGCACCACTTCTGGTTGTGATCGCCTTTGCATCGCCCCTCGGATTAGCGATCGTGTTGCTAGGTAAAGTACCCGAGCCCGAGGGTCGATCATTTAAAGACTTCTTAATGTCAGAAATCTGGCTAACCAACAACCTGTTCATTTCCTCTTGGGATTTCATGAATTGCTTCAACAACTCATCAGATGATGGTCCAGTTGGAACAATGGCTTGATTTTGCATAGGAAAATTCTGGCCTCTATTGTTTGGATTAGGGCCTTGATTTTGGAAATTTCCTTGATTATTGCCATGAAAATACCCAGGGTTGAAATTTCCCTGACCTTGGTTTCTATTAAAATTTCCTTGGTTTTGGAAATTTTGACTTTGATTTTGAAAACCGTTATTTTGACTAAAATTACCTTGGTTTTGAAAACCTTGGTTTGGTCTATTCTGATTTTGATTACGGTTTTGGTTGAAACCGGGAGGTCCAGGGTAGTGGTTAGGACGGTGGTTCGGGTCCATAGGAGCACGGTATTGGTTGCCTCCTGGATTAGAAATCCCGCCCACAGCATTAGCTTCAAAAGGGTTACCATCGGTGGCCATACAGTTGTAATAAGCATGGGGGCCACCGCAAGTAACACAGACTTCCACTTTCTTAACTTCAGCAGGAGGTGAAGTTTGTGGAAAAGAGACTTTCTTTTGGTTGGAGAGAACCAAAGCTTGAATTGCTTCCGTGAGTTTGTCAATCTTAGCATCGGTGCTAGATTGACTCACGGGCGATGAAGTAGAAGGACCAACACTGACTTGGGAAACAACCGGTTTGCTTCGTGCAGTGCGGACTTTAGACTTGTTTTCAATGATCGCTAAAGCTTCTTTGACAGTTTTGCTTAAGAAATTTCCTCCCGCGGAGGAATTGAGAGAATCTTGATCAGATTGACTCACTCCATTATAGAAAGTATCGAGTTACATCAACTCGGAGAAACCGTGGTGAGGACATTTGCGGAGCAATTCCTTAAAACGATCCCACGATTCACTGAAGGATTCATCAAACTTTTGTGTGAACTTGATGATTTCATTTTTAAGACTCGTGGTCTTGGAAGGTGGATAAAACTCGTTCACAAATTTCTTCACCAAATCTTCCCAAGTTTCAATTGATTTAGGGGGTTGTTTTTCAAGCCAAATCCGGGCTTGCCCCTCAAGAGAAAATGGGAACAGAAGAAGCTTGACAGCATCTGTAGGGACATTCTTGTATTTGATGGTAGATGCAATCTTGTTAAACCATCGAATATGAGCATGAGGATCATCCCGCTCAAAACCATAGAATTGACTTGAGGTTACAAGATTCAGTAACCCGGTTTTGAGCTCAAAATTTTCAGCCACAATGGCTGGGATAACAATAGCATCTCCATACCCGTCGATGGGTGCCTGGAGAAGCTCACACATAGGACGTTCTTCCGCCATGATAGCGGAAATAGTGTGAGCAGTACGGATCTCAGATCCGACTGATGGAGCAGAAAGTCTACGGATACGCCTTCTTGGAATCTTGACAAGCTCACGAAATGGGCTTACAGATCTAGAAGAGCGAGTGCGCATACACTAGAGTTAACTCTAAGAGATCTCAGAGTTAAGGAAGGGAATGGGAATTATGAAAATGGGGTAAGAAGAATCTTTTTGAGTTTTCTAGTTTTGACAAGTAGATATAACAACAAAATCCAATTAAAACAAAATCGAGGCAAAACAACAGTGAACTTAAACCAATAATCACAAGATGAATGGCTTCTTTGAAAAAGGTACACCAATCACAAGGACACAAAGGCAAGTTTTAATCTTTGGTTCGGGAACTTATTATGGTCGTACCCCCAGTTAGGTAGTACACTGCCTTGGTTTGCGGTGGTAATCTTTTATGTTGTTATTATTAAACAAAGAAAACGACAAATCTTTTTGTATTTTTATTTTTGATATATATATAGAAACAAAAGAAAAATATTTTTGTGTTTTATACGTTTTTGGATGTTTTTGGGTTTTTGGATTTTTTATAAGAAAATATATATAGATATAGATAGATGGATGGTATGAACAAAGAGTGAATATTCAAATCACTAATCTGCTAGACGGAAGATAATCAGCACAGCTCCCCGGCAGCGGCGCCAAAATTTGATTCGTGCTAAACCGTCAAGTTATCTCACGCAAGCTAGCCACTTGTGAATGGCCAACCGTAAGAAACTTAAAACAGTTCAGACACCAATGCAATGAAGATCAGGAGAGTATAGTGTTTCCCCGGGTCGTTATGTCCCAGCGAGCTATGCGATGAATCACCAAACGTATAGTGATCGAGACGATTTGAACGGAAAGGAGGTTTGATTAATTATAATTACAGAAAAAGTATATAAATTGCAGAGGCTTAAATGCAAATTAAAGAAAATTAAAAAGATAAAAAAAATATTAAATAAACGCTATCACTATTTTCAAAATGATGTTTTTGATTTTTCTTTTATAAAACTTAATTTAAAAACTACGTAACGTACACAAAAAAATGTGAAACTGAAGCAATATTAATCCTAAAAATATGAAAATGAAATTTTTACAAACCTAATGATAAGAGAAAATTTTGAGAAAAAGAAAATTATTTTTAAAACTATTTATCTAATTATTATTAATTAAAAACAAATTTTAACTATTTAATAATAGCCTAAAATACAAGAAAATATGAAATAAAGCTAGAAAAATGAAATTATGACTTGGAAAAATCTAAAATAACAAAATAGAATTTTCAAAACTAATTTTATATTTTTTTGATTATTTTTGTATTTTCTATGAATTAAAAACTATTTAAAACTAATTAAATTACTAAAAATTACAAATTAAACTATGAAAAATCTGGAAAAATATTTTTTGACTTTTTATATTTATCTTAACCTAGGAAAAATGAAAACTTATTTTTTTGAAACTTTTCTGAATTAATTGTATTAAAAGCTAATTAAAATTGCCTAAAAACTGCTTTTAATGAAGAAAAATAGCAAACAGTGTTAGAAAAATCTGAAAAATTCAAGAAAAGTCTAAATTAATATTATGAATCTAGGAAAAATATAAAAACAGGGGCTTATGTGTAGGAAAATGCAACTGCAATGACAAGTGCTTATAAATAAGCACTTGTATTAAGCAAATGAAAACCAAAGATCACCACAGTAACACAGAAGCTATAATATGCTAAGAGTACCCAAATGCAACTAATTACAACTATCCTTAACCTCTATATTACCAGCTACACAGATTTGATTATTTGAGAATAAGTGCTAAAACAGTTTTTGGGGTCTACTTTGGAGCTTAAGTACAAGCTACTCAATAAGCTGAAAATGAAAACCAACAGTTGGATCCTAAGCTAGACCTGGCTAAGAACTTGTAAACCAAAAACTAGACTTGGACAAGCTCTTATGAGCTCTGTGCAAGCCCTGCACAAAACTGTGCACACTCAGTTAATACTGAGTTTGTGCACAGGGGAAATAAGACCCAATTCACAAGCCTTTTTGGAGCTTATAAAAAAATTACAAAAATCTACAAAAATGAGATAAAGAAACTAGACCAAGTGAAGTTTAAAAACCCATGATTTCACTTAATTTGTTCCAGAAATGAGTTCAAGAAAAATCATCCCAGTTTGGCTCAAAATGACTTTTCAGTTTTTGACTTTTGAACAGTTATGATAATTTTGACTTTTGTGAACTTTGATTCCAATTTGTGGACTGATGTTGATGTTAAATGATGAAATGAAACTACTGCAAGTTATACCTATGATTTATAAACACAAAACAAGTTTTTGCTTTAACAAAATTCCAACAGTTATGATCTTAAGACAGATTCAAGGTGATGTTGACTATTGTGGTATGCAGGTGCAATTTGATGACTGAATTGAGTTCAATAGAGCTTAACAAGCATAAAACAACAGGAATCTACTACTGAATAAACCTCAAAATCAGTTTAAGCAGCAAATCCAAACACAACTTTATATAACTGATTTGCAAATAAAATGAGATAACCACTGAACTAGTTATTGCAGACCCTAAAACTGACTCTAACCAACCTAATTAACACTTAATCAACAAATAAAAACCAATATAAACCACAAGTACAGATTATGCAATAATTCTTGAAAATAACTCACAATTGGTCCTAGCCACAATGGCTTACAAAAAACACAGGAACCACTAGCCTAATCTAAACCATAACCTAGCTCATTATCAACCCAAATCCAGCTCTGCCACACCCATATCCATTTCCATTTCAATTTTGAGCTCAGTTTGACTTTCTTTGACCAAAATCCAAAATTGCTTGAAATTGATATATAAGCTTACAAAAAGCTATAAGAAGCTTATGTAAGCTTATTTGAGTTTAAAAATAAGCTAGTTGAAGCTTGGATATAGGAGTTGGAAACTGAAATTTGCTACAGTGATACAAAAATATGAAACTAGATAAAACTTTGGAATTGATGATTAAAAGTGGATTATACTGATAGTATAACTTGATTTTGATACAAGAAAACAAAATATTACATCTTTTACACTTTAACTAAAACTTTAAAGTTAAAAACGACATTAATGAAATTTAAAAACTACAAGACTCCCTATATCTTGCTTCTTCTTCTTCCTTTATATGCAAAATATCTTCCTCATTGACTTCTGAGCATATCCCACTAATTTCCTTGGCCATTGGATCTGTTGAAGAGATCTTGGCCGTTTGATCAATTTTTTGGCGCCAAAACATATATAAGCCAGTTGGGGTTGAGTGAGGGGGGTGAAGAAGCATTAAATGCTTCTTGGAGTTTGGTGGAGGTGGGGGGACATGGGAGTGTGAAGGTGAGCTGGGGGGATGGGAGTTGGAGTTTTGCAGGTGAGTTGTTGGGGAAGAAGAAAAAGCGCGGGTGGCTTGTTTGACCAGACATTTGACTTGGGACTATTATATTGATGGGGGGTCAAAAAGGAAGGGTCCAAATGGGTTTGGCAGGGGTCACAATTGGATTGACAAGGGTCCAAGGGCTTGTAAAGGTTTTAATATACAAGGACCTATTGTGCAATTTCTGAAAATCAAGGGACCAAAAGTGACAAGTTCCAATAGTACAAGGACCAAACTTGACATTTTCAAATTTCCAAGGACCATTTTTGCCAATTTTTAAACTTGAAGGACCAAATTTGTAATTTCTCAAAACTTTTGATATTTTTCACCAAAGGACTAATTTTGACAACTTATGATTTTAAAAGGACCTTTGGTGATTTTCTTTTGAAATTATGTGCTCAGGGACTATTTCTGACAATTTTTGAAACTTGGGGACTGAAACGCCAATTATGCAAACTTAGCTCATTTTTCATCTGATTTTAAACATTTTGCATCTGAAACATATAAAATGCAATTTTGGAATATTTTCAGTATTTTGATGCATTTCTGAGCATTTTTAAACGTTTTGCAGTTCAGATTTAACCAAAAATGATGAGTATTTACACACTCATCACTTAGTCTTCTAAGTGGCCAAGAATTTAATTACCAAATTCAAATTATTCTTTATAAACCAAACAATCTTAGGTTTATGGCATCATCCTCAATTACCTTTCAAAAATCAGCAATTAGAAGCTCACATTAGCATCTTCATCACCATGTCTAAGGCTCTTAGCAACAACTCTTCAAACATAGGATCATCCATAAGAAAAGGTCAAATGATCCATGAAATTTCATCTACCGAAACATCTCCCATTAGAGATAATGACACTAGAATCCCACCTCATCAAACCCATCCAACAAAAGCTAAGAAAACCGGAAGGATTAGCATCAAACCCTTCGAACTAGAAAAAGGATCATCTAGTTCTAAACCAAACGTGGCTAGTTCTAGCAAGCCATCAAAACCATCATTCATTGAGCATGGACTACACTCTTTGAATTAGCCTCTCCCTCACCCAAACATCTATTCATTGTTCTATTCACCACCAAGAACCTCCCATTCACCAACATTTTCATTAAATCGGGAACCACCTACAACACCAACTAGCCCATCATGGGAGACAAGGAACAACCTTGATCATATGGAAGAAGTTCCATTACCATCCTCATTTTTAGAACCTCTTTCTACTTCTCAAAATGATGACCCGCAAACACAAATTGAGCCTCCTCAAAATATCCATTTCCCTCCGGGTCCAAACCAAGACAATAATTGCCCAAATTGTCTAAAAACTCAAGAACTTGCTCAAGAAGTACGAAATGAGATACATTTCATGTTTAATCATCTTCTTGCAAAGTTGGATCAATTCCACAAGTCCACTCATCCCTAGACTCAAGCACATTGTTTCTTTTTAAATCTAGTAATGAGATTAGCATTAGTAGTACTTATATGGCTAAGTTCATTCTCTTAGTTTTAGAGATTTGGTTGTGTATCTCTCGTTTTATTGAATGAATACTTATATGCTATGATTATTTTGTGTTGTGCCTATTACATTGTACATATATCTCATTTCCTCATTAGCATTGCTTGACATTTCTTCACTGCTGAAGAAACTGTCACCAGATAGCCGGATCCCTCCAAAACGACTAGACGGATCCCTTCAAGAAGGGAACCGTGGGATCCGTGGTACAGAAACACAAATTTTTACCAACTTGAGTTTTATTTGCAGGAAAATTTGTACTATACTCTTGTTTTCTAACCTTTACTTTGTAGATTTTCAAAATACACATGAAGATTTTGACACCATAAAGCTAGGGGGAGCCTTGTGTCAAACGAAATTGCAAAAACATTTGCAACTTAATACGATTGTTTCATGACACCCCATTGCAACTTTGCAATCTTCAAGGGGGAGCACGCTTTCGTCACTTAGATGAACCATTTGCAAACATAATTGCAAACACAATTAGTTTATTTTACGTCATGTCCTTGACGCCCTTTCAAAGGGATGGACTCGTCAAGGGGGAGTTAAGACGAGCACCATTCCCGTCACTTGCTCTCTTTACATTTTTTTTTACACATCTTTTCTTATAAAAATTGTGTTAGTTTCTTTTAACACTTTTTGTTTCGACAAAAAGGGGGAGAAGAAAGTAAAAACTACAAATTCAAACTTTTACGAATTTTAGATTTTTTCTTAAAATAATTTTTTGTTTTGTCATCAACAAAAAGGGGGAGATTGTTAATACAAATAACCCGTAAAAACGTTTATTTATATTTTACGATCTTCTAATATTTTGTCGATAAAAAACGTAAAATCATTTTAACGAAACAAATAGAATACGTAAATAGTTTGAGTTAATAGTTTCCTAACACACTTACGTTTTCACATAAAACACTAAAACAAGTATAAGTGATTTTATGATTTAGATACATATGTACAACAACTAGTGTTTACATATTGGGTTAGCATATACTTAAACTAAGTATACTAAAATGGGTAAAAACAAGTATATACTAAATGAGTAAAAACAAGTATATACTAAATGGGTAAAAACTAGCAAATGGTATTGACCCATAACCCATGGTTTTATATATACCACTTAACCAAGTTCATTGTATCTAGAAAGAAAACCATGGATCAACCCATAACCCATGACCCATGACCAATAACCAAAAATACCCATGGGCAAAGAGGAGCGTTCCACGGATCCCTAGCTTTGTGCTAGCCGGATCCCAAGTGGAAGGGATCCGTGGGATCCGTGGGATCCGGGGAACAGTAGAGAATTTTCTCTATAAATAGAGAGCCATTTCTTTCTTTCTAACTTAGACTTTACACACATACTTCCCCCAAGTATTATAACCCTCTAATCTCAGATCCAAGTGATCTATGTAGATTGTCTTTTGTTTTTGTGTGATCTTCTAGGTTCCTCTTAAAGGTGAGATCACCACTTCTTGAAGACGTGCAAGCTCAAGTCCATGAGTTGTCATGCTTCATCATCATCAAGACAACTAAGGTTCTCTTGTTGATAGTTCTTCCTTTCTCCATAGATGTTGGGTTGAAGGCATTAGTGAAGAATGCCGAAAGTGTCAAGATGAAAGCATTAGTGCAAGGTGCTCATCATCCATGTCAAAGCATTAAGTGAAGAATGCTAAAGGTGTCAAGACGAAGGCATTAGTGAAGGGTGCCAAACGTTGTGTCAAAGGCATTAGTGAAAGATGCCGAAGAATCAAATCAAGTCGCATTTGGGAAGAATGCCTAGGTCATATAATCGATGAGGTGCATCGTTATACACATAAGAATGTATTTATTTCCAAGGATGGTGATATCCTTGATGATGGTGTAACAAGGAGTTGATCTCCTTGATATTAGGTGTTGTGTTGTGAAGGGTAGTAGTTCCTCCATAGTAATGGAACTAGGTGCTTAGCCTAGTACCTAATAAAGGGTAGGCGACGTTGTGATAGGATTAGTTCTCCTTAGTGTGAAAGAACTCGGTGGTTAGCCTAGCACCGTATAAAGGGTAGGCGACGTTGTGTTAGGTGTGGTTCGCCTTGGTGTGAAAGAACTCGGTATTTAGCTTTGTACCGGAAAAAGGTTAAGCGACGTTGTGAAGGCTTCTCCGCTATAAGGAGATGGTGTAGTGCTTACGAACTCTCGAGTAGGTGACTCGGGGAGTGGAGTAGGGCAAGGAACCTATTTAGCCTTGCCCGATTCCATTGAAGACACGGCTAGCTCAAGCAATACTCGGGGGCATTCTGTCACCCGCTTTCGTGATAAAGCATTACAAACTCTAATGAATGACTATTTCGTCGAACGACCAAAGTTTCCCGACCATGTTTTTCGTGATAGATTTCGAATGAATAAAAGCTTGTTTTTAAGAATTGTTGGTGATGTTGAAGCGAGATTTGAATGGTTTCAAGAGGGAGAAGACGCAAGGGGAAAAAAAAGTTTCACGGCGTTACAAAAATGCACATAAGCCATTCGGCAACTCGCAACGGGTGAACCTCCGGATAGATTTGATGACTATTTAAACATGGCACGAAGAACGTCCGATATTTTTTTTTTAAATTCGGTATTTTTTACTATTTTTTAAATTCGTTTTTTTTTTTTACTATTTAATATTTTGTAGGAGATTGCCTTGATCATTTTTGACATGTGATAACTGAAGTATGTGGTCGAGAGTTCTTACGTAGGCCGACAACCCATGACGTTGCACGGTTATTCGCGGCACATGAAGAAAAACATCACATTCCTGGAATGCTCGGTAGCATTGATTGTACACATTTCGATTGGCGAAATTGTCCTAGGCATTTGAAAGACCATTATAAGATAGGTGATCACCAATATCCATAATCGTCTCCGAAATGATCTTACGGAGCATGTAGCGGCTCAAGACTTAGCATACCTAGATGACTAGGGTAATTTTCTTTTTATTTCAACAGTGATGTAATTTCTTTTTTTTTCTTCTAAGTTTTATGTAATTTTTTTTTATTATTAATGAAATATTATGTTTTTATTTAATTGTTTAAAATAATTATGAATTTAAAAAAAATAAAAAAATGAGTGAGGTATGGAATCATGGTTGCCACTAGAAAACTATGGTGAGGTATGAGTGAGGTATGAGATTAGGTGGAATGATATTATTGGTGGATGGTGAGGTATGGTGAGACATGAATGCCACCACCCTTATCAGGTTACGTATTGGCACATGTCATCATGGTCACTCCTATTAGAGCATTAGGTGTGGACTCCGTCGTTGCTCGACGTGCCACGGTGGCACCTTCGCCGCCTCGACACCGGCGTCATTCGCCGTTGCTCGCCGTCCACCCTTCGCCATCTTCACAACGAAGGAAATGGGAGTACTTTTCTGAATCGTTACCGTTGCGTAACCTCCTTTTTTTTTTTTTTTTTTTTTTTTAACACACTTTTTAACACACTATAAATACTAAACATTTCAATCAAAATCTACACATTTCAAAATCTGCATATATAAACATGAGTGAATTATCTTATTCCGGTGAAAGTGACATTGAAGAGATAGCGGAGCTAGAGATGTTTCTTCAAGAGTTTGAGTTCGAGAAATCGTTGCAACAACAACAAGCGGGCCCTTCATTCCACCGTCGATACGTCCCCCGTGAACACGTAAAGCTTCAACGATGTCTCATCGAGCATGTTTGGCAACAACTTCAATGGGAACAAATTAACAACAGAATCAAAATATTTAATTTCGTTATAATTTGATGTATTTCTTAAGTTGCGTATGTTTTTTTTACCGTATCTTTATTTTACGTTTCGTATGTTTTTTATTATGTTGTATTGTATTTTTATTTTTAATGAAATGAATTTAGTTTATTTGAAAATTTGAATAAAAAAAATAAAGTTGTAGTGGTGGGCCCCAAATGAGTAAGTTGAGGTTTGTTGTAAGGGAGGGAGGGGGGGAGGGGGAAGGGTTAGTTGTGGATGTTTGTTATAGTGATGTGGCACCCCGTGGGCCTCGAATGAAGAGGGTAAGTTTGTTAGGCCAATGCTAACGGCAACCACAAATATTGTGGTCACCCCCTGCCACATCAGTGTCACATCACCTTTCTCTCTCCAATACTACACCCAACAATAACTTGCTAGTGGTGACCATATTTATTTTATTGCAACAGTGGTATCAAATGTTCAAAAACCATCACATTTACTCGGTTGGTATCCAACCATAACATATGAAAAGTTGGCTGTTTAATCGGTTGCATTCGGTTGGGCTAGTGGGCATAACTCGCTCACCTACTCGGTTGAAGGGCAACCAACCAAGCAACCTACCTTCCTTTAGCATGGCCTTACCACACCTAATGCTCTTAGCATCTTTACATCAACGTCAAATCATCATTTAACACATCACCAAACTCACCGCCTTTTAATTTTTATGGTCATCGTCAATATCGTAGGAAGTGTAACTAAAATAAGAAACACATGTTGTGGTTTTCTTCTTAGCTCGTGGGTTTGAAGTCAATGGGTCCCTTAATCTTTAGTTTTTCTTGCGTCAGTTTTAGTTGTATCATTTGGTTTTAGATGTATCTTTCCTTTTTTGTATTATGTTTTTTCGGGCCTCATTCTCGTTTAATTCTCTTGATTAATTGAGGTGGGGTGTCATGTTTTGTATCTTTTGCTCTCCTTTTTTTTCGGGGTCTCGTAATAATAGTTTACCTTTAAAAAAAACTAAAAATATAAAAATACTCACAATATATCTCACACGTGCTTACAAACCAAAAATAAAAAATAAAAGGTAATGCAAACCATCACCATATGCAAACATTACAAGCGGTGATGCTTGGCTTTACAAGAATCACTCGTGAGAGATAGGATAAAAGTGATCCACCACCTCCCATAAAAAATAGCATAAGTTTCCACATCTTGTAAAAATGTAAAGTATTCTTTCAATAATTTAGGCGAAATGATTTGTATATACTATAATAGTCTGTAGATGACATGCATGTCTAATTTTATTACTAATAATTATCACACATTAAAATCAAATATGCGAAAGAAGAAAATGCAAAAGACATTTCATGTATTAAAGGGATTAGACAACATTTGTTATGGGTTCAAGTCATCAAAGCTATACACGGATCAAGAGGATGCGGTTTTACATCAAAAAGATTGTAACACTAATCGCTTATGGGCAAAAATCGTTGGGTCCATAAATCATTACATTCTAGTGGCATTGTTCCAAAAGATACGCTGAGAATTAAAGTAGGTTGTGGTTTGCGAGTGAGGTTTTGGAAGGATCTTTTGGATCGGTGAAAGTCTTGCCACGCTACAATAGACTTTTTAGGTTGGATTTGCAACCCCCACTGTTTGGTTTGCGATAGTTTTGTAGGCGAGGTCTGGTCTTTGTGGCGCCAGATATCACAGGCCGGAATAATGATCTTTTGACCCGTTTAATGGATGAATTGAATCCGATTACGAGACTTGAAGACCAAGACACATTTGGTTGGAAAATTAGCAAAAGTGGGTTGTTTACGGTTGGAGATACAAGAAATCACATTGATGATTTTGTGCTTCCAACAAAGGATATTCAAACACGGTGATACAAAATTCTCCCAAAAAAGGTAATCTTTGACCCGCCGATGCAGCGGGAATGGGATATTGAATGAAAGTCAATCGAAGAGCCAAGTGACTTCCCCTTTTTTTTCGCTAAGGAAATCTATTTTCTTTTGGAGATTGAGACTCGATCGGGTTCTTCATCTCTTGAATTTGTCTCGAAGGGGGTTAGATATTGAAGGATCGATAATATTTATTGTGTTGATGATTCGGGTGGTCTTGGATGATCCAAATACATGTTAGCCATATTTTAGAGAGAGAAAGTAGAGAGGGTGTTCTTGGTAGGGAGTTGGTTCACAAAAGTTGCAAGGTTAGATTGCCAAGCCACACCCCTTCCATGGATGGAAGGGGTATTTATACTTACAAACAATACGTCCTCCTATCGGACTGTGGATCAAGCATACAGTGGGTAAAGACCCGTCCTTCCTCCACGGTGTTGCACTAAACTAAACTACGCTACAAACTAACTATTTAACTACTAAATAACGTAAATAACGACACGTCTACGAGCTAACATATGCTAAATCATAATTGGGGTGACCGACACTTTAACAAGGAATTTTCTAATTCCTAACAATCTCCCCCTAAGGGAGGTCACCCCATGAAATACATTTTGCATCCTAGCATTCTATTCTTGACTTCTGTTATGAGCTCGTAGACTTCTATTCTTCAAGTTCTGCAATCTTTGTGCTTTTGTAACGATTCTTCAAAGTCCGCATATTTTTGTACTTTAAGTGGATGTCTTTGAACTGATCCACATCTTGATGATCTTCGAGCTTTATTTGAGATCATCAGCCACAATAAATCTCTGGATCACCCTTTATTGTGTTGCCATCATGTGAAGTTGTGACTTTCGGACCGACATGCTCACACTTTCTGGATCATGACATCTTTTCATCAGAGTAGCGGAAGCTTTACTAGTTCAAGATATTTGCAGCAGCGTAGCAGAAACATAGTATAAAAATATCTGAGCCAGGTTATGTAGATATGCACCAGTCATGATTTCTTCAATTAAGTGTGGAT
This sequence comes from Chrysanthemum makinoi, assembly GCA_910596185.1. NCBI lineage: Eukaryota > Viridiplantae > Streptophyta > Magnoliopsida > Asterales > Asteraceae > Chrysanthemum > Chrysanthemum makinoi. Next base: position 88,394,174 of record OU343225.1, read on the forward strand.
GCTGTGAGCATGCGGCTTTGGATTGACTCCTCAATTCTGATTAGCTACAATCGTCGGGGTGTACCTGCATACGACAGTTAGCAATAAAGCGCACGAAAGTGTCTTTGATCACTTTCGTTGAATTGAGGTACATGGCCCACGGTTCCCCGTTGATCAGTATAAATACTGCCTGTGATCAGGTAGGATTCCTAAGAATCTCCTTGACAGGGTTTCGCAACTGTTCTAGCCGTTCTCAAACCGGAACGTCTCAAAGAATACAACACGGAGTGAGTGAACCAGCGAATTGAGATTCACTGATTGATGAAAAATGATTTGAAAAACAATCGCGTATTGCTTAGAAGAAAGAGTTTTGCAATACGATGAAGGTTTTATGAGAAAGATCAATTTTCAATCAAAAATACTTTTTATATTTGAAAAGGGTACACATTCGACGTGCTAGTGAAAAGAAGAGATTCGCACATCGAACGGTTTTTCCAAAAGTATTTTTCAATCAGAGATACCTTTTGAGTTTGAAAACATGAATACACATTCGACGTGCTAGAGAAAAGAAAATTTGCACATCGAACGGTTTTTCCAAAAGTATTCGTCAATTCCAATCCTGGACCAAGGTTGATTCACGAATGAATCGCCCCATCGTTTCAATCCAGTTGTCACAAGCTTGATCTTATGAAAGATCTCACATGTCACCCACCAAGAGCTTGTTTGATGTTAGCTCTAGAAGGATTTCCATCTTCATCGTGAATGCTTTTACATATCACTCGGATGTTCTGGCAATACCACAAGGATAATGCGTAGAACTCTCAATATATACTTACTTTCCACATTGTGTGAAGCAGCAAGTCTTCATTAATTTAGTGTCCTAATGAGATATTGTGGATGATCTCTTGGCTCTAGAATCAATTGTGCACATTTGGTTCCTATGCCGGAGACTAGGGAGAGGGTCTCCTTCTTCAATATCAAGAATCTCTAAGAGAAAGTCGATAGATTATGTCGGTTCCCCGTGAGAATGAAACAAGCCCTTTTAAGAGGAACTTGAGTAGTTTGGGAAGTTTAGTGCAGTGCGTCACTGGGTCCATGACGTCTTGTCTTCAATACCAGTGTTATCTTAGTAACCACCAGTAGCATATGTATTGAACCCGGTTTCTGCCCTAAGGTTGAATTATTGGAGGGCTATTTCTTTTCACCCTTTCACATTCATTTCTTTTTCATTCTTCAACCCCTTCAGTGCTTACCGAGACTTCATAACTAGAACCTTGTTGGGTTTATTCCAGTACTAGCTCTGTCTCAGTCCGCACTCTTCCTATATTCTCATTTTTCTCCTTTTTTCATCATACCAAAAGACTCTACACTATCTAGTGGATTGTCCCTGGGTAGATCCCTCCGGTTCTGGCGGATCGTGGGAACTAATACCTAACCTCACCATCCTTATAACTCCAGACATAAAGTAAAATGGTCGGTCTTTTGGTACAGTTCATTCTTCCTTGAAACCAATTGAAAAATCATTTGGAAAAACAATCAAGGTACTTGTGATACGAGATCAAAGCATTTTGTACCTTAATAGTTTTGATCATTTAGAAAACCTCCCCCTCAACATGTGCATATGATTTAGAAATTTTTTATCACATGGAGGCAAGAGGACTTTGAAATATTTTCTTTGATCACAATTTTCATACGAAAAAGCCATTTGATTTTCTTGGTAAAATTCTCCCCCTCAATATGTGCATAGGATATTTGAATTCATTTTATCACATAGAGGCAAGAGTTCTTTTGAAGCACATCCACGATCACAAAATCCATTAAGAAAACCATTTGAAAACTCAATCAAGGTACTTTATAAATAACTTTTAAAAAAGCTTTTGTACCTCGATAGTTATGCTCCCCCTCAATATGTGCTTCGAGACAACTTCCCCCGAGTAGTTGAATTGATGCAGCCCGCCTCTTAGAATAGAGCTCAAGAACCCGAATACACAAATAGAGTTCCAAAGAATAAATAATACAACCAACCACTACACATTTATCTTTCCTGATGATTGTGTATGAAGCTCAAGAACCCGAAGTACCCGTATGCCCAAAGAGAGAATAACCGATAACACTGAAGTAGCATGCTGAATCACTGATTATCTCTGCGGATGACGATCTCTGCGGATGTCAACTCCGGAATAAGTGATTATATCTCTGAATCACTGATTAAGCCCTCAAGTGAGACAGCTGAGCATCCCCAATGTACACAATCTCTCTCCCTTGATGATTGCGATAACATCGAAATCATCACACACTTGTGTACCTCTTTTATCTTCAGAAACTTTCTTTTACATCACTTCCCCCACGTCGTTGGAATAATAACACTAAAATCCAACCATGAGTCAAACCTTGAGTTTCTCTGCGGTAATGACAATAGTCTTCCCGGGATATCTTCAATCACTTAGAGGAATTAAGTTCATCAAGTTTACTCGCTTTGTGTTTAGATGTGTGTCTCCTTCCCCCTTGCTGGTTTTGATACTTCAGAATCAGCAACATATTATAAGCCCAAGTACTTGAAATCTGTTGAGAAGATCACTTGAAGTCTTTGTGAGAATCAACTTGCTCCAGAATATGAGCAAGTCTAATTGGGGATTAAATCTGACTTTTCACTCTCCCCCAATTAGTGTTCTCCCCTAAACCGACAATCTGTTTGATACATGCCCAGATTAAGAAGAAGTCTTTAGATAATCAAATGCAACTTGTCTTTAGTCTTCTAACATGTAGTAGAGAATGTAGAACCGACTGTAGACTCGACCTTCTTCAAGATTGTCCGAATGGGGAATAGAGTGTTAACATCTTCAACTCACACCAAAAAGCATCCCACCAAAAAGCATCCCAATTAACTTACATCTTGCAAATCCCCTTAACTAAAATCCCTCCCAATCAAACAAGAACAGAAAGATGTTCATCAAGGAAATCAGCAATCAGGCCGCAACGAACACACAAGATGGTAACACCAAACTACCAATCACATCAAACAAGAACAGAGAGATTGTTCGGAATCATCATGTTGATGTATACGTGAAGCATTAACCGGAAGCACTTTGTCGATAAACTCATCAATCCGAGTGAAGATGTCAACCAACGGCTCTAAGAAGAAACTCCATGTAACGATGACCCGATAAGAAGAAGATCGGTTCTTACATGAGTTTGGAGCCGTTTGACCATTTATTCTCAAAAATCAATCAACCATGCAGTAATTTCACACTTCTTCTCCCCCTCAAGAATTGCATACGGAGTTGCCATTCTTGATTAAATAAGTGAAAATCATCCGAATGTTCTATTCACACTTCTCTCCCGCAAAATAAGCACATGATGTCGCCATCTTCATTATAATCGAGCAAGTGGAATGAGAAAACAATCAGTGGTAGCCCGGTTCACTTGATGATTGAAGCGCATGGAAAAAGTATGAAGCATGTGGATGAGAATGGTCATAATAAGAAGATTTCTATTCTTCACAAAATAATGCGCACTGAAGCGTACACATTTCTTTTCTTTGAGGAACGAGGCATGAACTGTTGTGTTCATACGTCATAATGTTGAAGTATGAGGCCTGAACTGATGTGAACAGACGTCATAATCTCTCTCTTTTCTGCTCTCATGGCAAAACATGTAATCAACCCCATTATCACTCAGTAGGCTCTTTGTAGTGACAGCTGATGGAGAAAACCCGATATAATGAATTTGACCCTGAAGTAAACTACCCCGAACTCGTGACTTAAACTTGCACATATGTAACAAAGAGCGGTGCCGATTTCCATTAGCATCTCTAAGTACTCTCTATGTACTCTATACTCTTCAACCAACCAACCATCAAGTATAAGACGTACATTACCTCTTGAAAATCCAAAATTGAATGTGACACTGAGCACTACAACGTAACTCCTTTAAGTGATCGTTATTTTGTGGTGGTAAGAGCCCAATTCCCCCAAGTGGTAAAAGAAAAGGTAAAAGACACCCAACAATAACTAGATTTCCAAGTCTTCGTTTTTGATAGTAAGCTCGAACAAGGATCATGAAGAATCTTCATCCATCCATCCCCGATACCTTCAGATACTAAGTACACTCGCCCGTGATAATTCACTTCAACCTCAAATAAATAATAGTGAATTAACTCCGTTGTCACATCTTGTTAAAAGCTCAAATCTAGCCTCCTTTGACCTAAAAGTGAACTTTGATAATGGTTTCATCCCGACCATGGTTAAAAGCACGTAACCCCGTAAAACCAAGTAATAACCAAACTGCCATGACGAATATCCAAACACACATCCAATTCATGAAGCACACCCTTTTATCCCTTCTTCGAAGCAGAAACCGTAGCACCAGCATCAGAAGATCTCGAAATACCCTTTCCTTCCTCCAGGATGAATCCATCAATACGAGATTTTACAATTCTATAGTTTAAACTGAGAAATAGTATCTTTCGCGGGATTTTACAAAACCAAGAATAAACCGTAAGAAAGATCCGGAGATGCACTTTACTTTTACCAGGATGTTTCCATTGTCACGGGATTTTACAAGTCTATGATTTAAACAGAGAAATAGGTTCTTTCGCGGGATTTTACAAAATCAAGACAAAACCGTAAACAATGTCAATTTGAATGTGTTATGACAACTTTGGTTTCGGTGAATATCTGTTTTAGGGGAACATGTTGCGGTTCATCAACTGTTCATTATCCAACATCAACATCATCATCAACCATCCAGTAAACACTTTGGTAAACACATCATTCACGCATTCTGACGGCTATTGTAGTGACCACATGGAGAAGTAAACCCGATATACCAAACTTAAACATGACGAAAATTCCTCAGATTTGTTACTTAAGCTTGTACTAATCCTTGTGAAGAAGAAACGGTGTACCCGATGTACAAAACCTCTTGACATTCTCAACTGAGTGAGACACCGAAGTGATAGTTACGTTGTGAGTTAAGCGAGAAAGAATCACAACCGTAATTAAATAGCCAAGTCTTTATCACCCTCTATAAATGCCCAAACAAGTCATCTTCGCGGAAGGGTAGAAAGAAAGAAGATGAAATAAGTAAACACGCCCGGAAAACTTCACTTCAAAACCAAATAAGAGATACCGTACAAACAACCCCGTAGTCAACCTTGTTCAAATATCAATTCAAGCCGTGACAAAATATTATCCGTGAAAATGTATACACCAAAGTACCAACCCTCACAACATAACGAATCTTATCAATATACCAAGTCTCTTCATCAAATCACTTTATCACAAATTTCATCAATATGATTCAATTTTGAGAAGTCCATTGATCACATCATCCAAATCCAAGTTATCATATACTTCTTGGGCCCAATCCATCAAGAATAACACCCGGTCCGAAAACAAATCGCACATATCAATTCAAGCCTATATCTGAGTTTAATCTTTGACATGCCACTTATGATATCAAAATAGTTTAAACAATATGTATCCAAAGTAAATTTGAGATAACATTTTGTTTACAATTTGAGTCCCATCATTTAAAATAAGCAACGTCTAAGTCAAATTTATGCCCGTTCATCCCAATTCATTTCTTGTAAACATGCAACCCAAAAACCAGAAACTAGGCTCGGCTCATGTAAACAAACAGCACATTCGAATTATAACACCAATAGAAGTCGGCCTATTAACTTACAAGATAACACCTGATCCAATATTAAGTATCACTGGCCCTTAAAATTTAGACTTGATCCAAATACAATCCAACACGCTAATTTTCACGACACGTGACTATTCCATACGATAACATTCACGAGGTCCAAAAACGCACAATATCCATATGCCCATTGACAAAAAGACAGCCCATTCTAACAATACAAGGTTGAAGGCCCAAGAAAAATGCCCATGTGATACCAGTTATCCCATGCGATTAGTCAAATTCCCAACCCTAAAAGTTAAGGGTATATTAAGCCACATATCACACTTACACAAACCCTAATCACATTTCAGTATAATCCGCCCCCAACCTTCTCACAAATCCTCTCAAATCACAAAACCGAGTCAAAAAAATCAGTAGTACATCAACCCTAAATACAATATCCTATGCCTCCATTACCAACTGATTCTCTTATCAGTTTCAATATCACAAAACACACCATAAAATGACAACAGCAGTGGATCAAAACCTTTCTCATCTCAAGAAATTTGACCATCAACACTCGCAAGCACTTACCTTCTCGCCACAGGGATGGCACGAGATATGTGTAGGCCACAGAGATGGTATTGAGTGTTTTGTGACAGCCACGAGAGCATCGAACCGGTTCAAAGGTAGGTTTTTAATTGATGTTGTATTGAGTTTATTTGTAAACGATCTGAAGAAAAAGAGTATAACAAAATTTGTTATAACTCTATTCTTTTAGAATCGAATATTCTTAATGAAGCAAGGCTTCAAATAAAATCAGTGAGGATGTTCTTTTCGTGGGAATTGACCTTCAAGGTCTGATAAGTCATTGAATGGCACGAAAAGATTCTGAGATTTTTCTTTTGATTTGTCTTTTCAGTTTTGAGACTTGTCTTGATTGAGAGGATGGTAATAAGATTGAGAAGTGAGGAGTAATGAGAGTGGTATGGTAGTGTCAAGAGTAGGATATTGTTCTTGTTGGTGTTGGATTTGATATTTCTTAGTGTTGGTTGTGGTACCCTCATTCATTTAGTTAATGATTCTTTATTTTCTTTTTGGACTAGTGATGCTGATAATAAGCTGAAGTCCACTTAGAGTTGTATTATATCGAATGGTATAGTGGCACTTGACTGATGAGGTAACAACTGAGGTCGAAGTGAGTCTTTGGTATTTAGGTATGTGGTCATGGTCGAGTCATATTCTTCTTCATCTTCTCTTCTGTCAAGTCGCTAAGTCCAAAACAAGTCGCTACCAAATTTTCAAAGCAAGTCGCTACAATTTTTTTCCAGTTAACACAACTCGCTAACTTGTTCAATAACAAGTCGCTACCTTTTTTAAGAGTCAAGTCGCTAGCCACTTTCTGTCATAAGTCGCTATTTTAGAATTAGACACAAGTTGCTACTTGTTTTAACCCATACAAGTCGCTACATTTAACAACTCGCTACTTGTATTCAAAGAATATAGACAACTTGTAAATACAAGTCGCCACTATGCTTGACACAAGTCGCTAGGAAGAACATGGTAGCTCGCTGAGACCAGACGACTTGTCAAGACAAGTCGCCATGAAGGATTATATGACCAACTCGCTAGCAGGAATATCAAGTCATTTTTCGTACAAACTCAAAGTTACCCAGAAAACATAGTCAAAGTTACCCAGAAAACATAGAAAACTGCATAAAAACTTTGGCCATTTGTCATGTTTACAAGTAGTTTAAGACCAGTCAACAGAAGCAGTTTTGACCAATATTGGACCATAAAGAGATGACTTATCACTGTTTTGTTATAACAAAAGTCATAAAAAGAATGTTCATGACTGTTTGGACAGAAAACCATCTTTGACCAAAACAGATATCAAAAGATATACCACGACATAAGACCAAATGGATTCACAACTTGTACAAAACTGTTTTTAAAAGAGTAGACCAAATGGTTTCGACCATAACAATGAATAGAAACAGTTTTACACATGATTCAAAAAAACCACAACAAATAAATACACACAAACAACCATGGTATGAACCACACAAATCAAGGATAACTCAATAACCTTGGCTCTTGATACTAATTGAAGGATCGATAATATTTATTGTGTTGATGATTCGGGTGGTCTTGGATGATCAAAATACATGTTAGCCATATTTTAGAGAGAGAAAGTAGAGAGGGTGTTCTTGGTAGAGAGTTGGTTCACAAAAGTTGTAAGGTTAGATTGCCAAGCCACACCCCTTCCATGGATGGAAGGGGTATTTATACTTACAAACAATACGTCCTCCTATCGGACTGTGGATCAGGCATACAGTGGGTAAAGACCCGTCCTTCCTCCACGGTGTTGCACTAAACTAAACTACGCTACAAACTAACTATTTAACTACTAAATAACGTAAATAACGACACGTCTACGAGCTAACATATGCTAAATCATAATTGGGGTGACCGACACTTTAACAAGGAATTTTCTAATTCCTAACAGATATTCCGTCGATTATGTGTTCAGTTTGCTCGAATGGGGTGGAATCAAATGAGCATATTTTCTTCTATTGTGAAGTGGCTTCAAACATATGAAGGTTGATTCGTATTTAGTGCGATATGTCTATCCCGATATTGAACTCTCTCGGATTTGCTCGATTGGGATCGAGAATCTTCGGATTCCAAATGCTCTCAAGGATCGCATGATCATGATTGTTGTTACTACTTGCTGGTGTCTTTGGAACTATCACAATTCCGTCACATTTAGCTCTCAAAACTTGAGGAAGCGTGACCTTTATTATAGCATTCGTCTTTTTTTGTTTTCTTGCTTAAATAGTAGAAGTTCTAATTGTTTAGCTTGACATAATTGGCTAAAAAACCCGCTGTAATTATTATTCTAACTTCTTGCTAGAAGCTTTATTTTATATATATTTTTTTGTCGTTCTAAAAAAAAGCCAATAATTTTCCTTTTTTCAGTTTCATGTATGAAATATGTATCCATAAGTTATTGGCATGAGTAATGGACATATCTAAAAGAGATGTGATATGGAGACCTAAAGTTAGGTCTAAAAAGAGACCTAAAACCATGTGTCATGATTTTGATTGTTAAAGACAGGGACCCACTTATTTTACAACCATGTGTCCAGTACTCCAGTATAAATCATTGTGTCCAGTACTCCGGTTTAAATCTATCTAAAAATATGACACATGGCAAAATCAATATTTTAACTGATAAAACAATGTGTCCAGTACTCCAGTATAAATCTTTAATTTGATTAAGAATGAAATTAGTTTTATCATTTATGCATGCTAATCATTTTTCTTATTTGAAATTAAAGCAATTTTTAGTAAGTTTAAATAATAGACTAAACACCAATATCTAGTCCAATGGTACAAGACTTATAAAATGAGTTACAGGTTATGAGTTAAATTATGTCACTATATCTTTTATGATGTAAAAAAGTTCATACTCATTATAATATTACGTCTAAAAATTGTTTGGTAAATTTCATACAAACCAAAGAACTTTTATTTGTGTTTTATATCTTTTTTGTTGTAAAACCATGGCCTAATAGCAATAACACATAACCAATGCATGGAAGAAGAAAATAGAGAGAATCGAGATCAATATATTTCATTGAGATTGATTATCACAAACTAAAAATGAACCTCGATTTATAGGGCTCTTATAATCACAATATTTAATACAATCATAAAGAGGAATATAAAAGATGAAAAGTTTGAGAGGTTGAGGTATATGGATAGCCACAATCATAAATATTCATAATACTCCCTCTTGGCTATCCATCATTACGTCTCATACGCTTAGTTATGTTGCCTCATTAAAAACCTTACCTGGAAAACCCCGTGGGACAAAACCATAGCTAAGGAAAAAAAAATGTGCAACGATTATATTCTCCACTAAGTTTACTGAGTCTTCGCATTCAGCATTAAACCAACTTCTTAAATGTTTTAGTAGGAAATGCCTTGGCAAATAAGTCTGCTAGGTTTTTGCTTGAACGAATAATATCACCACTCTTCTACAAGTCATGGGTGAAAAGGAACTTCGGTAGAATATGCTTGGTTTTGCTACTCTTGATTATCTTCATGTACAACTGTTGGAGCCTCTGGCCTGAAGAAAGCCTACATGATTTCTCAAATATGTTCTATCACACTTCTCAACCATACGCATTCCCGACTTGCTTCATGGATGGCAAGATCTCTGTGTGATTCGATGAATTTACACTCATTGTCTACTTTACAAAATGCCATGGAAAGGAAGTACTGGAACTTGTGAAATACAAACCCATATCTTTTGTACCTTGAAGACAGCGAAAAAGAGTGTAACGTGTATTTTCTCTCCCTCTAATGATCACATCACTTAAGCTTATTGAGTCAGTGAAATGCACATTAAAGTGTCTTGATAGAATCACATGAATAAATATTCTCAATATGTTGTTCGTATCTCCATTTTAAGGATTAACATACGTCATTATGTCATAAGTTATTAATTGCCAAGAAATTAAAAGTGTTATTATATTATATCATGTATGGCCACTAGCGATAACTTTAAATATTTCATACGCATTCTAGTATCTCACTTTTAAAACTATATTGTGATCATCATCTTTATAAATCAAGGAGGTCTTTACAACATCATGTGACCTTGTAAACGTGGGAGTTGTTATAAAGACATAACTTTGTATTTACTTTTTATGATGCCCACATATTTCATCCTTAAGATGTTCAATTCCGAAACTATGACAAACTTTTCCTTTTGTTTCAAATTTAATTTCTATGTGTTCAATCGCCTTTACAATCATAAAATCAAATTGTATGAAACTTAAAACAATATTCAAATCTATATCTCTTTAAAATGTTTCATAGATAAACACAATTCTTTATTTGGCACGATAATATTAAGGCGATTTTAACATGTATGCCCAAAACATGATTACTTCAATATAATCAAGTAGTGTTCTCGAGAACTTCTATTATATGCTTTAAGCATTAAAAATCACTAGCATGCTTCATGCATTTTATATCCTATAATAAAATCTCACATGAGCTTTATTTATTTATCTTTTAAGACGTGTTTCAATTCCTATTATATAGCCAGACTTATAAAATATTAAGTACATTGCTAGATCCACCATATGAGAACATGTCTCCTTATAATCATTTCCACGTCCTTACGAAAATATTGCGTGACATTAGTTTTGCCTTAATACGAAAGTTTCAATACTTTAATTTTGCATTGTCATAAAGACTAATGCATATCTAATAACTTTACACATTCATATGTATGGACTTTAAGTCCTAGTAACCATATCTCATCGCAAGAGACTTCAATATTTCATTAGTTATTTGCGTCTTTACATCTTTTGGCCACTCATTTATACATCTACACTTCTGCAAGTATGCTTCCATGATCATCACCATGATTATAGCGCTATCTTATTTATTTGCATAATCTTTTCTATGCCCATTGTCATATATAATAGTACTATCGACGTTGATTTATTACTTTTCGATTCCACACTTTACTAGACATTATATTGTATCATTTATAATTATTGAGATCTCATAGTTTTTCAATTACCCGGGATTTTCAAGAACTTTCGTGTCTAGTGTCTCTTTAGGAGACTATTATGGGGTCTTTATATCCTCGATTCGACCATCTTACTTTTCTTGCTCCATTTTATCTTTTCATTCGAGGAATTTTTATATGGAATCGATTAGTCTATCACGTTGCAGACGTGCCATAGACTTACTACCAATCACTGGTTTTACTTGTGGGACACACATTATAATTGGAGCACTAGCAGAGTATATAAATGATCTGGTTACTTTCTTTAGGTCACTAAACATGTCTGGAAATTACTAGATTTGGAATATATATTGTCCCTTGAACTTTAAGTTCATATTAGTTTGAGGATCAACATGTATATGATCGTAATTCATTTCAAATTTTTCGCTGCTCATTCTCCCTCTAAATAAATTATCAATTTCAACATCTCAAATTTGTGTGCGTTGTGGTGGATTTACAATACAGGTTCCGCACATTTACAGAGAACTTTGTATGGGAAACATATGGTTCGTGACCGAAAACCATTTTAATATGGAGTATTCATTATAGCTTGTTGGTATGATGCGAAATAATATTATATCTTTTAAAATCAAATGCCCCATAAAGCTTACAGTTTTTTTCTCATAATATTAGTTTTGCAATCAACTGAAGACGTTTTATAAACGTTTCAACAAAAACAGTTCACGTATGAACATGTGCTACATAAAGTTCAACACTTATTACAATAATTGTACAACACATGGAAGTATTCACCACCATTTCCAAAGATACAATCTGGAACACCATGCTCGCATTTTTATAAGACGAGTCATTAATCACGCTAACCTTAAGTTACGTCTTTCATGATCATTTTGATGATGCATCGATTTTAAAACTCAAAATGATCCACATGGCGGATGTATAGGCCTACGTACATCCCTTTTATATTCTTTTCGAAACTTTATATGACAAAAGTCCTTACTTTAATTTGGTGGTAATAGATGAATAATTAACTTTAAATGAGAACAATTAAATCTATCTTTGAAGAAAATTATGGTTCTTCTATATATTCGCATCATCATTGACTCGGGATGGTTCAACCGGTCATGCCACTCAATAAAATAATTTTGGCTCATAAATCTTGATTTATGACCACATGTGCTTCAAGTGCGCTTGACTTACATCTAAAGTCGAATAATAGGGAAGATCTGTATATGAGCTTTTTCATAGCTTTTACATAGTAATATAATACTTCGTTAATCTATTTAGTTTATGTGGTCCTTGAATCTATTTCTTAAATTCGTAGTAAGCTTTCTATATTAATCATCGAACAAAGACGAATTTTTTTTACGAATAACTAATGCCAAACATAAAAATATGATATTGCAATATTTTATCATTGAGAAATAAGGTAAATTATACATCGAATATATATAGCAAGTATCAACTATCAACACAACTGGTAGGAATCTAATATCAGCCCACTAATGAACAAAGCGTGCATAATATCCAGGGCTGTCCCATCGTTTTTGAAGGCCCTGTGCCACCATTATAATAGTGCCCCATTTGAAAACGAAATGATTTAAGATACATGTAAAATTTATAAATGGAGTAAAGATTGTTTTAGTTAAATTTTTAAAAACACCGCACAAACGAAGACAAACCGTCAAAACATATCACATCAATATTACTATTGGATCATAAATGATATTTTTTCAGGAATAGGTAAGAACGAGGTTTCGAGCCCGCGCGTTGCTGCGGGTGTTTTTCTTAAAGATGGATGAAGCAGTTTGTCGAAGATAGGAATGGCATTCCTATCTTGTGAAAATGGCTTTTGAAAATGGAAAAGGCAAATGAATGGAAAATGCACCACTATTTTGTGAAGGAATATCTCAGTATACATATAGACTAAAAAACCATTCTATATATCAGTATACAATTCTATAGACTACAAAACCATTCTATATATCAGTATACAATTCTTGTAGTTCAAGAATGGAAAAGGAAAATGGATGTTCCAACAGGTCAGAACACCATATTTTGAAAACAACATGGTAAAGCACGCCGTTAAAAAAAAATAAAAAAAAAAATGGTAAAGCAGACGACATATTGCATTTACCTTGAACTTGAATGTTGAATATCCTCATGGATTGGTTTCGCTGGCATTCGTTGACCAGGGTGCGTATGTACAATTTTGCGGGTGGTCACCCTGAACCCCTTTTATTACACCTGCACCGCGTTGTAGAGAGGATGTAAGCATTGTGACACATCACATATATAGCATTGTCATTTTGACATTGAATACTAAAAATAATGAAATGAAAGGACATCCTGGAAAGACAATTGGCAACATTTTATGATTATCAATAGCTTCATAGCAAAAAACTGATGAAAAAGGCATTGTGGACACAACCACATTCGGCTATATACACACAACAATACAAATATGATCATAAACAATAAAGATATGTCAGCGTACCTGCTAATTAGTTGTTTGCAAATTTAAATGGATTTGTATATGGCTGATACACAAACCAATAAAGTGTATAAGATATCTACTTGTAAGTAGTAACAAAAGTCGTTATTGTCATTGCCATTATTATTAGTTCTGTGCTGTTTTTTTAGTGGCTCGATGTCAACATCTACCTTTTTCATGTGCCGATATCTGATCCTGGGAGTGTGCTTAAAAAGTCCATATTGAACGGATAAATTTGTTAGCAGCATATATTATTACCTGTAATTGGGTATAGCCCGTGACATGTGGTCGCGCCATTGTGGAGGTGCAATTTCATCATGTCATTTTTCGGCTGCAAGCGAATCTGTAACATGCAGTTTTACGACGCAGAACTACGAATATCTTAAAACTGCATGTAAAAAGACATCAAAACTTTATTATAAATCAAATAATTAGATTTTAGTGTTTAGTTGGTTAACTAATTATTTACGATATAATAAGAAAGAAAGTCACACATACATAAGGAAGATTAACCTGTTGCTAGATCAACTGACTCATTCATTTAGCTACCTGTACCAAATTTGTAGTTACAAACGACAATTATTTGTGTCAATTAGGCTTATGCTCGAATAGGCATGGCAAAGGAAGCTGCATAAGCTGCATGACCGGAATGGCTGGCTCTTATTTACCCTTTATTGAACGTCCATTTTTGTATAAAGAATTTAGAAATGCGACTGTAAAACGTGGTTCTTCCACTGGACACTTCAATCCTATATTCAGCTTCTATAGTCGGTCTCCAGAAAATTAACGCTCAAAAAGCTAGACTCAACTAAAAAGCACTATAGCTACTATGAACTGACCAAACATATTGTCAAGCCAGCTTTGACCACTTGATTAAGCTTATTTGATAAAAGCTATGGAACCAAATCAATTGAAATAGCATGCTAGTACTACTGGGAGTCTGTTTAATGAAAAATTAAGCTAAAAGGAGCTTATGTCAACTATTTAAGAGCTTATGAAAGTGTATGATGAGCACAGCAAACCCACTGAGGTGCGGGGCAAAATGGCACAAACCACTAACTTTGAACAAAATTTTAAACCACCAAATGGATTTACAAAAGCTTTTAAACCCAAAACAGATTGACATTGTACTTAAGACTAACTCAAAAACTAATTTGAAACATTTGAACTATCAATTGCCCCTTCAAATGGATCTGAGATTAGATGTGTACAGACAATATTTTTGAACAATTAGACTTTTTATGAAAACTTAAACTTTGACTTCAATGAATTTTGAGTGATCCTAATTGATTAAAACTGATGTGATAAGCTAAAATGAAACCTAATTATGCTAAGTGAACAACTATCTAAGTTATACTGATGATGCAGAAAATAGAGATTTAAAGTTAATTTTGACTTTTTGACGAATGACCTATGTATTTTATGTTTAAACTAACTTATACTATCCTAGTATCAGCTATCTAAACTATCATCTGTTTTGAAAGGCCTCATAGCTTATTACACATTATTGCTTCACAAATCTCAAATCAGATTACATTAAGGGATGTTTGGATTAGTAGGTTCTGTGGTGTTCAAGTCTTTTGTAGTAGTCAGTAGTGGTTTAGGTTATTCAAAAGATGCATCAATGAACAATTTATCTTTTTTTAGGAAATGGATTAACGATGACCAACCTCTTGGGTCTTGATGGCTCCATAAAGTCGCCATTTCTTCCATAATTTTCTTTTTTTTCTGTGTTTTTCTGTTAAAATAAAGTAGAAGGAGATCCATGATATGAAAGTAAACCATGATCTGGGCAACCTGATATAGTGGGCAGGCTGTGTAATAGACCCAAGTGAGCTAGGCTCATTATATAGTGACTGTGAGATTATAAATATTGGGTTGGGTTAGTCTAGTAAAGATAAGGATAATGCTTCATGCAGTTCAAAGTTTCAAACTATATAGTCGTAACAATTAATCTAAAATGTGTTTTAAAGATGCCAAATAATTTAGCATTTAACAATAGCTATTAGGGAAAGAGTGTGCAAACGAAAATATTTGGCAACTAAAGGAAATTAAAATAGGACAAAGCAAAATAGAAGTTTATTCGACAAAAGCCTTTAGAGTTATTTAAATGTCATTAAAAAGCTTGAATATTCCATCTCAAAGCATCCAAACCAAGTTAAAAGGTATTTTAGGATTTTTCAGATTGTTAGTTAGAATGATGGGATATAAATTATAAAGATATAGTTTTTCTTTTCATGTATATATATTTAGAAATAGCTGATAATACCATAGTTTTCAGCTTATGAGTGTACCAAGCTGACGAAATGATTTTGTCATAAGCTGATCTTGATAAGCTCATATGCTGAAAAAGTGGGCTTTTGATATTTTCCAAATATACATAAGCTGATAAGCTCGGTAAACACACTAAAACAAACACCCCTTAAAACTGACCATATTCACCCCTTTACTGGTGTGACATAACATGTTACCTGCTATTACACCTCCAAATGTGTCTTTGTCTTCGAGGATCTTGATGAATTCTCGAACCTCCGTCCCAAATTCTCGGACTTTTTTCAGGTTGTCTCAGCCCTGCATTTTCAGTTTAACACCAATCTTCCACATTAGTTAACAAAACCACAATTATACACTCGCAATTCTAACAAAAAAAACTAAATGTTGCAAAGTATATTGACAAAACACTAAAATCTTTTAATTTTAAACATTTTTCCCAGATGCGCGCAGAAGCACAAAAATTAACAACGATAACATTGAAAACCCTGCACGGGTTTACACTGTACCTGTGAGTATCCCCTCTTTTTTATCTGCTCTTGAATACAGTTCATTCTATGCAGCAAAGTCGAAATGGTGTTTAGGAAATCCTATATCTTGAAAACTCTTAGCGTTTGTGTATCTCCCTAAAACTATTGAAAGGTCAGCCACCTGAAAAAGAAACCCAAAAAAAGTTTATTAAGAATTGATTACACCTTAAAATCGGCTAAAAATTGCTAGTACTGCAATTAACAAACCTAATAATCTTAAAAACAGTTCCGACTAATGATATGTAGCATACATCGATTGCGGCTCCCTGTAAGATGTTCATCGATTTAGTATTATAGCAAATATAAAAAGAATTGTATAGTGAAGTCTGTAGTCGTCACGAAAGAATAACTTGCATTCATTTATGCAGCGTAGTGTGAATAGGCTTTCACGTGTAGCTGTCATTAATGTACCTGTATAAATAGCCTGATTCTTTATGCATACGGCTGCTGGAGCTGTCATTTATAGGCAGCGTAGTGGACTGCCCATCAACTGCAATATACATAAATCACCAACGTGTATAAGCGAACATAAACCGTGGTAAGCCAGCGCCGGGGGAGCATAGGGAGGAATGCAGGAACGAAGTTGAAGGTCAAATCATCTGCAAACATGTAAAAGAAAAAGTATGTTAGCAATACATATATTTTTACCAAAAATCACATAAATAATGAATTAAAGATGAATAATATGTTTGAACAAAAAGAAAAGTAGTTTTTTGCCACATGAATAGTTATATAATCTACCTCTTAGATTGACATTCTAACAATAGTATATCAGATGTGACTCCCCCATTAGCTTGGCTTATGAAAATATTCATACTAATTACAAAATTTAATCAGCTAAATAGACCTTAGTTTGCTTAATTTGAAAAAGCAGTTCCTTCTAAACAAAAAACACGTCATTTGCTAAAAAATTCCAAAGATACAATTTAAATAAATCGACATCAGAACAACCGAAAAACCGCACTTGTCCTCGACAACTTAACGTGCAAATTACCTGACAATATCATTTTCACAACCAAGCTGTCAAATCAAGTAACCAAACTTCATAAACACGCGCCTTTACGCCGCGGATTTGATGCCATCTTCCGTCATCCCCTTGATCGACTGTCCCCAAAGCAAAGCAATAATTACAAAACTAATTACAAAATACAAATATAGCAACAGTCACCAGCATTTCGCCTAAAATCATTGAAACTATAGATCAAAAGCTTAATTAATCATAGCGCAACAATATTAACTAAATTGTTCAAATATTTAACCAACCTAAATTTAATAACACGCATTAGTTATAAAACTAAAGAAATTAATCGACCTTAATTTGAATAAGCAACTCCTTCTAAACAGCAAAAGCTTCACTAAGCACATCCGTAACATCCTTGACTTGACCACCGATCTTCGCCGCCGCACCGGAAAAGTTAAGCATGAATTAAAAAAAGGGACCTCAAATAGAAATAGACCCCAAAAGTACTGTTGGTTAACCTTTTGTTCGGGCCATGAAAGAATCAAAATTTTTTTTCCTTTTTGCATTACTATGGCCGTTGTGCACAATTAATATTGTTAATGGATGAATCTGGAAAACAAAACTGGGCTGCATCTAAAACATATATAGAAAAATACATCCCTCCAGGCGGAAAACAACGGAAGAACATTTCCTCCAAAGCACAAATAATAGAACATACCAAACTTAATGTTTTTTTATAAATGAATCAGAGTACACCAATTAAAAATTAAATCCCAGATCTATTCCTTAGCCATACTCACAAAAACAAAAACTATAAATTCACAAAGTTTAGATCAACACTACCCCTAATATTGCGTCCTATTACAAATGATTTGTAGTGACAATTGAAAACTTCATTATACAAGACTTGGTAGAAAAAGCTTACTAACGATCAAACATATGCATGAATTATTTAAAGAGAATAAAAAGCAACTTCAAAGCCATTGCTAGTGGTGAATAAACGATGATTGATGAAAATAGCTCATGAATGATAAATTGATTTGGTCACTATTAGCCACAAAGCATAGTTTAAATCCACTCAGTCCAAGTTGCCCTCAACTTTGCATTTTTCTAAGCAATGGTTGTTACAAACCCTGATTGCAATTAAAAATGCAAAATATAGGTAGTTTATTCATAGATGAACGTTTAGATCAAAGTGAGAGAAGAGTAGACAAGAGCATGAAGGCAAGAATCGAGAGACACTCAGTTCCAAGTTCCGCCCAGTGAGCAAGCAACTTTGCAACAGTGTTTTACCTCAAATTCAATTTTTGGGTTTTAGTATATATAAAAATATAAGATAGTTTCAGTTTTTAAATTAAGAAACATACGAGACTTTATGTCTTTTTAAAACTTGGGGGTGTAAGTGTCAACTTGGTAAACTTTTGCACACTAGTTTCTAAATGAAACCAAAGTATTAAGACCAAAGTATCAAATAGCCATAAACTAAAGGGTTTAAAGTGCACATAATTGAAAGTTGTCTTCTTCTTCATTGTAAGAGGCTCATAAACACCCGTATATACTTACTTTTGAAAATCACTTAATAACAAATGGGTTTCCATCTTACTTTCTTTATGAGCCAATAATCTCACTTCTGAGAATAAATATGCGTTAAATTTTGACTAGACTCGAATTAAATGTTCACAAGTGTCCATAATCATGGTGCCCCAAAAGAAGTTCACAAAGTAATCCCGACACCCTCAAATCCGGCCCTGATAATATCATGCATATGTATAAAATCAAGATCAAATATGTAACTGAAATTTAAAGAGTTAATTACATGAATCCTTGATGAATAGTTTGTCGAAAATTAGTTTGGTACACCTAAACTTTTTTTGGATTTGCTACCTATGGTTTATTGTTATTGGTTCTTTTAACCATATGACCATAAAATGTGTTTAAGAAAATGACAAAAATACTCTCGTATGTTTAATGAATGTTATGGTTTGTGTTATCATGAATTCGGAGTCCCTTATTTTTATTTTTATTATATAAACATTTTGTCAAAAAATTTATAAAATATTTATAAAATTTCCGAAAATATTATAAAAAAATCAATAAAAATTTGCAAAAATTTTATAACAAATTCCGAAAATTTTATAAAAAATTTTATTAAAAATTCCGAAAATTTATTAAAAAAATTTCAAAAATTTTATAAAAAATTCCAAAAATTTTGTAAAAAAGTATATTAAAAATTCCGAAAATTTTATAAAAATTTCCGATAAAAAATTTATAAAATCTTATAAAACATGCCGTCAAAAAATTTGGGAAAAAATTTCGAAAAAAAAATTCTTTTTTCTTTTTTGAATACTTTTCTAAAAAATTTTGGGCAAGATTTTATTAAAAAAAAATTAAAAATTTTGGGCAAGATTTTTGACGGATTTTTTTTGACAATTTTCTAAATTTTTTTTTGACAATTTGTCAAAAAAAATCTGTCAAAAATTTTATAAAATTTTGGGCAAGATGTTATAAAAAAATTCCATCAAAAAGTATTCAAAAAAGAAAAATGAAATTTGTTTTTCGAAAATTTTTCCCAAATTTTTTGACGGCATGTTTTGATAAGATTTTATAAAAAATTTATCATAATTTTTTTTAAAATTTTCGGAATTTTTTATAAAATTTTAGGAATTTTTAATAAAACTTTTTGAATTTTTTATAAATTTTTTTATAAAATTTTCGGAATTTTTAATATACTTTTTTTATAAAATTTTCGGAATTTTTTATAAAATTTTTGTAATTTTTTTTATAAAATTTTCTGAATTTTTAATAATTTTTTTTATAAAATTTTCGGAATTTGTAATAAAATTTTTGCAAATTTTCATAGATTTTTTTATAAAATTTTCGGAAATTTAAAAAAAAAATTGACAAAATGTTTTTTATATAAAAAAAATAATAATAAGGGACTAATTCATGATAACCTACAAACCATAGGGACTATTCATGAAACACATACTAGCAGGGATTGGCCATTTCAGCCTTCCAAACACATATTTGACGGTCAACTAACAGAAAATATGGTCAAGGGACCAAATCCGTAACGAATCAAAACCATAAGGAGCAAATCCGCAAAAAAAAAAGTTTAGGGACGAAATCCGTAATTTTCGACAAACCACATGGACCATTCATGTAATTAACTCAAATTTAAATAAGCGAGGAGTTGTAAAGTTAAAAAACTCATTAATTTGCTTTTACAATAAGCAATTAATCCAACATATTACGTCATACTATTTTATAGCATTCGATATATAATCCATGATCTACAAAATGTCAATAAGGAAATAATTACAAAATATGGCTTAATTATACTCATTCGCTACTTCAAAATCAAACAGCTTTGGGTTGTTTTAGTTACAACGAGCTTTAAAAGTGTGACGACATTTGATGTTACTTATTTGGCTTAAGTTATTTTAAATAGATAGCGCATGCAACAACAGTCATTAAAGCATTGGTATACGAGCATAGAGGTATAAGTATAAAGCCAATTATATATAGAGGGGAGATCAATACAAAACAAGTCAAATAAAAAGAACAAATCATAAGATCTCAACAATCGATCTTCTTTTCATCTAATGGATGAGATTAAAACAAAAATTAACAAAGGAATGTCAAAATAGTCAATCTAACTCATTTAATAAAAAAACCCACTTTCTACCATTTTTTTAAAAATAACATATCTTGCAAACGCTAAATCTTCAAGCTACAAAAAATACACCATCGCGACGAGAAAAAAATCATCTTTCTATAGATATGCAGTTTTATATACTTTCGCTTTTTTTTTCAAAATTTCCGGCCCGCATAAATCACACGTGATCCGTAAAAAAAATCACACGTGATCTGTTATTTTTTTAAAATCACAAGTGATCCACCAAAAGAACCATATTAAAAAAGAATGACATGTGATCCACCAAAAAAATCACATGTGATCCACAAAAAAATCACATGTGATCCACCAAAAGAATCACATTAAAAAAAAAATCACATGTGATCCACAAAATAATCACATGTGATCCACCAAAAAAATCTCATATGATATGTTATTTTTAAAAAATTATAAGTGATCCACCAAAAAATCACATGTGATCCACCAAAAGAATCACATTAAAAAAAATCACACGTGATCCATCAAAAAAATCACATGTGATCCATCAAAAAATCACATTAAAAAAAAATCACATGTGATCTACCAAAAGAATCACATGTGATCCTAAATATGTCATAACTTTGACTCACTCACCACTTTCCCCTTCTTTTTATATTTTTCATCTTTCTTTCTAATTTATATATACACATTAAAAACATACAAACACAAAATATCCATCTAAAAAGAAACAACATTTCCACCTCCCCAATCAACTCTCAAATTAGTAATCATTACACGATATCCCTATTGTATGCTTACTAGTCAAACACTTCTATGAAAGTATGTGTCAAGTCAAATGTTGCATCTATTGGACTGATGAAACACTAGTAATTTCATAATTCTCAACATCTCAGAAAACTCGCGATACAAGAATCAAACATTGTCTCGATTCTACTCACAACTTCATTCATTATATCTTAACTCAAAGATTTAAGACCGATCAATATATTAAAGATTATGAGCTATAGAACATCTTATTGAAGGGATGACTGAGTGGTGATGAAAATCGATGTCAACTCCACTTGAAACAAACATCTTCAACTCCGTGAAATCCGTCACCAAACCACCGCCACGCCACCGATGACGCTACCGTAGATCTCGCTGATTCTCCACCGAATCACCGCCACCAAACTACAAAAATCATATTATTTAGTAAAGATTTGGTTATTATTGAGTTTGAAAAGCTTTAGATATTATGATGAAGATAAGGTTTGGTGAGAGAGAAAGAGTGTCTGTATGTGTGTGTAAACATGTATGTGCGTGAGTGTGAGTAAATGAGATAGGATTGGTAATTTACAAAACTGCCCTTTTAGTCAATTTAATAAGATTTGATGTAGATAAATGTGGCCGTCGGATGAAAAATAAATGAAGGACCATGATTGCATCATTTGTTTTTTAAATAAATTGTGTTCTGTAAAGAACTTTTCTCATTATATATACTAATCTCTTTAATATCTCGTGATCAAACTATAACATGCGTGCTTAATATTATCTAAGCTAGAGTGAACTTTAAATATATAGCTTAAGTTCAGTTGGTAATTTTATACCAACATAAGTCACACGCACGGTAGTTGCATAACTACTCAATTATATGCCCTTTTGCAATACTCATTCGTTAGCTAATAAATTCATTTAATATAATATATACCAGCCAAATATACTAAGGTTTATATATATTATCAGTTTTATAATGAACTTTGATCATCTCGTCCTTATATACAAAATACATGCATCCATTTAAAATAAAACATAAATCAACAACCAAAATTTCGATGAAGTTCATGTAAATAATTACTTCTTCAAAAATTTGTCTGACAAGACGATAGCAACAACACCAAGTTCAAAATCTAAAGTATTACACAAGTTCAAAACTTAACCATCATTAGCGCGCGTAAAGGTAATGTCTAACGATTATTCGTACTAAGTGCAAAACAATATAAGTTACAATTTAGTTTGTTCATGTATCAAGTATATAATGTTAGACCTTGTAATTGTAAAAGTCTTGTATTGTAAATAACGATAGTCAAAGGACCAATATTGTACGATAGAAACTTAATAACCGAATAGCGGTTGGTAGTTAGTTAGTTATTTTCAGAAAGTTAGTTATGACCATTCGAACAGTCATGTCTTTTGGGTCATACCCATTCGACTAGTATATATAGGAGTCATAATGTAACGTTTAGATTAGTGTCTCTTTGTAACAATGTAACCCACTGTTATATTGAAATGAAATGAATCATCTTCCTGTTTATCTTGTGTTTGTATCGATCCTGGACATATCAAAAGTTCAGACCTGTGAAAAATTCAACATGGCATCAGAGCCAAAGGTTTGCAAGGTTACAAGATGTGATTCAAACTTTTGATCAAGATGATCAAGAGACCGAAGGGGAGACACCAAGGATGTTGGGGAAGATAATGCATGATCAGAACCAACAGAAGTTGCAAATTAGCAACGACTTCAATCCAACGAAGATTCAAGGAACAAACGTTGACACCAAACGTTGGTGGGAGAAAACTTTGTTGGGAATGAAAGTAACGACAAAGGGAAGGAGAAAGAAAACTGTACAGGGACGTTGTTGGTGACTTACATCACGCGACAACAGAAGAAGAAAGAAGCATGCTGAATTCTTTTTCAGAACAGGAAACACGCGACGTATAAACAGAGATATGTTGCCTAGATAACCAAGGGACGTAAGAAAGTAGTATACGACTTGTCTACAAAACCTTTGTTGGCATCCAATATCATACAACAAAACCAAAACCTCTTTGTCGAGGACAAAGGTGGAGAAGAAGACGTCATAAGAACAATATTGTTGGAACCCCTGTTGGCCACTGAAATAGCGTGACAACAAAGAAGGGAAGACTCTTGACACATAGCGTGGAACAAGAGTAGATGCTGTTTGAAGCAAGAAGAAAGAACAACGCTAGATGACTTGTTGGTTTGCGTTGGTGTGACTTTGTGTATGCGGCAGGAACAAAACAAAAGAAAAACGTTTTGTTGCAAAACATGTTGGCAACCAACATCACACAACGAAGTCAAGACCCACTGTTGCAAAGCGCAACACGTTGGACAGAAAAGGGACGTTGCTTGGATTGTAGAAAAGGTATACCGAATAAGAAAAACAATCGAGGATTGTTTTTGGAAGTACGCTCGCAATACAAAGCACAACAGCAGGAACAAATTGATCACTTCGCAAGGAATACCGTCGTGTATTTCTGTAGGTTGTTGTGAAGATACGGTGTGGTACAAAGAAGGAGTATTGTGGAACGCGGACAAGCAACGAGGGCAACAAGGACTCAAGCAAACACTTTACTTGTTGGCATACTACCGTCGAAGTAGTAGAAAGGAAAACAAACAACCTGTTTGTTTTGGGACAAATACCTAGGGTATTTGGGACTTTGTGTTCACGTAGACTTGGAAACAGAAACAACAAGGACACCAACTTGCTGTTTACCGAGAACTTGAGAGTTCTTTGGAGAAAGAAGCCGAGACAAAGAAGTCTAGGGCGCATACACACCGGTAACCAAGTTGGACACAAAACAAAAGGAAAAGACAACGTGACAAGAAGTAAACAACGAACAACACGTTGAGACAGGAAGAATGAAAGAAAGAGACGCGGAGAAGATGAAGACTCGAAGAACAAGATTTAAACAATTAGGGGGGAAAATGTTAGACCTTGTAATTGTAAAAGTCTTGTATTGTAAATAACGATAGTCAAAGGACCAATATTGTACGATAGAAACTTAATAACCGAATAGCGGTTGGTAGTTAGTTAGTTATTTTCAGAAAGTTAGTTATGACCATTCGAACAGTCGTGTCTTTTGGGTCATACCCATTCGACTAGTATATATAGGAGTCATAATGTAACGTTTAGATTAGTGTCTCTTTGTAACAATGTAACCCACTGTTATATTGAAATGAAATGAATCATCTTCCTGTATATCTTGTGTTTGTATCGATCCTGGACATATCAAAAGTTCAGACCTGTGAAAAATTCAACATATAAATCTAATGATGTATAATATTAAAAATATATAAACTAAACGATTAGATATACCATCCACATGCTTATGGAATATGATATTAACTAAATTTATTAACAAGATTCAATAATCAATATGTTAACAATATATAGAGAGAAAACAACGAATTCAAATACGATCAAGATAGGCAAAAGAGTACATATGACAGAAAGTGGTATTATAGATTCTAGCACGTAGATAACAATTATATGGGGTGTGAATTAGATTTACATGATTCAATACATCTAGTCATATTATGTTTTTGTTTAACTGTTGGGATAAATACTATAGCGAACAAAGAAATCATTTAGATTATTACGTAGGAACATCTTGATCACATATTCAAACGTTACATTGGACAAAAAAAACATTAAGGGCCCGTTTGGTTTGTAGATGGATTTAGGATTAGGAATTACATTTGGCTTAGGATTTAGATTTTGGGTAGGATTTAGATTTGATGAAAGAGAAATGGAACCCACAAAATTAATTATTTTTATCTAACTATATGTATTAAAATATCATTATTATAAATTAAAATATAAAAGTTATACACCTATATTTATAATGGGCCTACTAAAATTGTTAAAATCCTTCAATTCCTTGGCAAATCCCATCAATTTTCTCGGGCTAGTGTCAGAAGGATTGACGGCCATTTTTTTTCTTTAGAAATTCAACCAAACAAATGATTAGAAAGCTAAAGTTAAATCCTACCTTAAAATCCCACTAAACAAACGGGCCCTAAGCAAACAAGTTTACACAGTATGGAGTGTACCATCAAAATTTGCATGATTAGATATGTATGTTTATTTATCTACATTAAACTAACAAAAGTTTACACGTATGTCCATTAGTTCATTCGATCAAAATATTAGAACACATTATGCATACCATATTATTAAATAAATGGACATCAAGACATACCGGTCAAAATCAATGATTGCACTTTGAGACTGTCGTGCTGATAACGTGTTGTAAAACCACGGCTTAATAGCAATAACACATAACCAATGCATGAAAAAAGAAAATAGAGAGAAACGAGACTAATATATTTCATTGAGATTGATTGTCACAAACTACAAATGAACCTCAATTTATAGGGCTCTCATAATCACAATATTTAATACAATCATAAAAAGAAATACAAAAGATGAAAGGTTTGAGAGATTGAGATATATGGATAGCCGCAATTATAAATATTCATAATATTTTTAATATTGGAGATAATTTCATATATCACCTTAATTCACTCTTTAATTTCATATATACCCAATTCATTCTTTAAATATCACAAATACCCAATCTTATCTATTATTAAACCTAAGACCATTCTACCCTTACTTATTTTGAGCGCCAAAACTCACCTAATAGATTATAATGGCGCCATTTTTTATCAGATACCTTAAGCAGCAATTGATAATTATATATCATTGTGAATCTTATACCATATCATTATGAATTGCTTCTTATGGTAAAACTTCGATCGGCTCCATATCTTCTTAGATATAGTGCCAAACTTCGATCGGCTCCATATCTTCTTATGATTTTGTTTGTAGGTCCTCATGATCATATTAGGGTTTATAAGTGTTATCTTTTTGGTCATATGTAGAATCAAACTCAACATATTAGGAGATGGATGATTTTATAGATATAGATATTCAAGACTCCTCAAGTCCAAGATGGCAGAACATGGTTCAATCACCGATACTCGAGTACGTATTTTTGTCCTTTTCGTTATACAAAGTAGTTGAGATTTTAGAATTTAGACTTAATTATGCAACTGATCCAAAGTTTGTAGTGGACTTTTTGATATAAACTTGTATGCGTATTTGAATGCTTGATGAATATTTATTCCTTTGAGTAATTTTACATTGTTGTGTATTTGTTTGGTGAAAATTATGATATGTGAGTGATAGTCTTGTGTTAACCTGATCATGGATATCCATACATACATGATACATGTACTTACTTATCATCCAGTTATGTTGATAACTGGGTAACTGCTCCATGTTTTCATTAATATAAATGTGAAATACATAGGACATTATGGCTAAATAAAAAGGTACATTGCATTAGAATAGAAGCCGAATATATTTATTGA
This sequence comes from Chrysanthemum makinoi, assembly GCA_910596185.1. NCBI lineage: Eukaryota > Viridiplantae > Streptophyta > Magnoliopsida > Asterales > Asteraceae > Chrysanthemum > Chrysanthemum makinoi. The sequence goes on from OU343225.1 coordinate 88,421,394, forward strand.
TCATGTGTAGTAATCTCGTGAGCATATGCAACCCATATAAATTTTGAGTTTCTAAATTTCAGGCAAGTATCATCTAAGTACAAACTAAAACTAAAATATGGAGGTTACTTTCGGTTAGCCAATAACTCATCTAGGAAAAGGTATCGATTGGGCTTTCAAAAATGTATCTACATGGATACATATGCATACAACTTCTCGGATCTAGTTGAAGAAGTGATGAATCGTTATCCGTCAAAAATAGATCAAGTTTTATCAATTTTGTTTGTTGACAAGTATGCCAAAGAGCAATCTTTTGTTGAACTCGATTCCGATGAGAACTTCGAGGTGATGCTCAACATGTACGAGAAGGAGAAAGAAGTGACTATTTATGTGACAACAAACAAAGAACTCGTCAGTAACGAAAGAGAAGAGAGGTATATACAATACGTTTATACTATATTTTATTGTGTAAGAGGATGTATACTTGAACTAAATAAAAAATTTGTTGGTACAGGGGTCGAAATGAAGATACTTATCAACCACAAGGTGAGGTTGATGATTCAGATTGTTGTTCAAGTGAGGAAAGTTATCATAGCTATATTGGTAGTGATAATGAAGACGAGATAACAAATTACGAAGGGGAAACTTATTCGGATAACAAAAAGATTCCAACCATAGAAGTTAACTCAAAATTCTCAAATGCGGTTGTTTTTAAAAGAGCTTTAAACCATTATGCATTGATGAATGAATTTGAGTACTTCGTAGAGAAAAGTGAGCCGACTCGATTCACAGCAAGGTGTGTACAATTAACGTGCGGGTGGAGAATTCATGTTGCTATATTGCAAGATGGAGTTACTTTTAAAGTAAGTATAAACTTTACGAAAACTTAATTTTGTTGACATGACTGTATTATTAACGTTTTTTATTTATCTAACATAATTGTAGGTTAAGAAATTTTCAGACTCACATTCTTGTATAAGGAGCAACAAAGGAGGTAATAAGTGTGCGACTCAAGGATGGATTGCTAGTGTAATCAAGGACAAGCTGAAATCTGATGGAGATGTGCCTGCTATAAAGCTTAAGAAATGGCTCATGAAGCATTACAATGTTGAGGTACCTTACCTAAAAGTCTTTAGGGGCAAATAACAAGCTTACACTGACATGTATGGAAAGTGGGGGGACTCATTCAGAATGATAGATGCTTTCAAAGAAGAAATACGCAATAAGAATCCAGGAAGTATTGTTGACACCGACTTTGAGATAAGTGGTGGCAAAAAATGTTTCCAACGCTTTTTTATTTCACCATCAGCTTGTTCGAGAGGTTTTATTTTAGGTTGTCGTCCTTACATCTCTCTTGATGGTTGTCATTTGAAAGGGAAGTTCACAGGTGTACTAGTTTCTGCCACAGGTATTGACGGAAACAATTCAATTTTTCCAGTGGCCTACGGTGTGCTTGAATCAGAGAATACGAACTCATGGTCATGGTTTCTTAAGTTACTGAAAGAAGCAATTGGGACACCAGATGGTCTTGTTATCTCTTCGGACATGCAAAAGGGGTTAGAAGTAGCCATCTCTGATGTTTATCCTAGTGTGGAGCACAGAGAATGCATACGCCACTTGTATAGCAACTTTAAGAAAAAATTTCGTGGCGACATCTTCAAATTTAAATTATGGGGTGCTGCAAGTACCTACTGTGATACAGAGCATAAAAAATTATTAAATGACATTGCTACCGTAAATGAAGAGGCAATTAGATATCTTAATGATAATCATAAGAAGATATGGAGCCGATCGAAGTTTGGCACTATATCTAAGTGTGATTACATTACTAATAACATATCCGAATCCTTCAATTCTTGGATAGGTGAATTGCGTTATCAACCAGTGATTAATCTCCTTCATGCCATAATCGAAAAGCTTATGGTACGATTTGATAATAAAAGAAGGACTGTGGAAAAATGGAAGGGCAATATTGTTCCTACTGCTAAAAAGTATCTCAATGAAATATCAAAGGCAAGCATATTGTATGATAACCATCATGCTTATTTTAAATTTGAGTTACATATATCAATTTTCAACAACATTTTTTCCCTTTTTTGCAGAACTTAGGAGAATATGAAATTTGTAGGAGCAACGAAAATCGAGCTGCAGTAAAATGCAAGGGAAAACGTTGGGAGGTTATACTAGATGAGAGAAAATGCACTTGTCGGGTTTGGCAGGTTAAAGGACTTCCATGTGTTCATGCCGCGGCTTTCATTGCATTCTTAAGGGATTATAACTGGGAAAAGTATGTTGACGAGTATTTTACAATCAAGAAACTTAAAGAAGCCTATGCTATGGAAATTGCGCCGATGTTAGCTATGGACGAATGGGTACACACAGAAACACGGGAGAAAATATACCCGCCTATTATGAAACGCCCAGCTGGACGACCAAGGAAGGATAGAATTAAGTCACATGATGAGAGGAAAAAAAGACACAAATGTCCGCGTTGTGGTAAATCTGGACATCATGAAAACAGATGCAAGAATCCTCCATCTCAAGAGTCAGATCAATATCAAGCGTCAACTAGTAAAAGGTTAGCTCTTCACCGTTTTTATTCTTTGATAAGAAATTTGCAACATTTATTCGATGTGATATTTGTCTTTTTTGTTACAGAGGAAGAGGAAAAAGTACAAAAGCTCGTCAAAGTAAGAAATCGAAGGCGAACCATTGATGCTCATGCAACTATGGAATTTATCACTGATGGATTTGCTAGAATAAGAATGGTCCTACCATCCTTTGTGACCTTTGGTACTGTTGGATTTTGTTAAATTCTTGTGGCATGACTGTGAATTTGAAATTGTTTTTGGAAGACTTTATATTTGGTAGAGACGTATGAACTAGTACAAATTTTGGGTACTTATTGTTAATAAAATATATTTTGGTCTCCAAGGCTATAGTTGGTTTAAATTTAGATGATGAACTAGAAATATTGAGCAAGAAATAATAGTGCAATAGTGTTGTGGTGCAGTGTGTGCAAATCGCAATAGTCACTTGCAGTGGTATGCAACATTTTTGGCTAATGGTGGCTTAAGTCTTTTTGCTTTTGGTCTCATAGGACTGAAGTAATGGATATTAGGTGCATCCTTGTTTAGTATATTAGTGTACACATTGGTTGGAGTAAGAATATTTCATAGATATCAAATTTAGTAATTGGTGTACACATTTGTTGTAGTAAAAACATCAATATACTAATTGGTATACACATCTGTTGGAGTAAAATTATCTCCGATATATAAAAGCACTTGTCAAATTTCAAGGTTTGTTGGATTTAGTAACGTAAATTTTTTACCCATATGGAGCATTAAAGTGGGTTATAAAACTCTCTCTTGATAATATACCAGTCACGATATTTGAATCATTTGGTGGAAACCATGAAGGGCAATATGGTCTTTCTAAACTATGATTTTAATAAAATAAATAAAATTGGGTAAATATGAAATTTAGAATGTATTTTTGGGTATATATGATATTTACTAGCTTGGTTGGGTATATATGAAATAAGTTGTGTTTTTAAGGGGATATATGGAATTCACCCTTAATATTGTGTGTGTTCATTGTCTTCTAGACAATTAAAGAAAGACGTTCCAAATTTCATACTACTATTTGTTTACTGAAATTTATTCTTTGGATGTATTAAACTATTATAAAAAACGCGTACGATGTTTTTTTCTATAGTTCAAAATGACCAACTGTCCATGTTGGTTTGACAAAATCATATGGGTCCTACTAACCCAACACCCCCTAATTTTAATATAAGGGGTGTTTGACAATTCTCTCTCCCAAATTAAAGAGGACTGACAACAAATGCAGTAGACAAAGACAAATAAAGGTGCAAATGATTCCCTGAGCCAACTGACAACACAATTGCAGTGGGACCATCTATTTTTTAATGTTACCTTTTATGATTTTTTTTAGCAGATAGCCAAATACCTTTTATTATTAATAGAGAAAAGTATAAAAAAAAGTACAAATAATAAAAAAAATACAAAAAGTGTACTTTCATTTGGACACGTGGCGAATTTTAGGTGGAGCTGCGAAGTCGAGTGGTTGCGCATGACTATTTTAAACAATGGGTTAAAACTTAACCACAAAGGAGACTTCAAAAAAGATTTTTGGCTTATTTTTGTACTTTTCTCTTATTAATATGATGTATTTGCGGAGTCGAGTGGTTGCGCATCATTTTTTTTACGTTCTTTTTTTTTAAATCAGAAAAAAGTTTTTTAAAAATCAGATTAAAAAAAAAACGTAATTTTCAAAAAATATTTTTTTTTAAAACAAGTTTTTTTTATTTTTTAAATACATTTTTATTTATTTTTTATTTTTAAATATTTTTTTAAAAAAATATTTTTTAGAAAAAAATAAGTTTTTTTTAAATAAATACATTTGTAAAAAATATTTTTGTAAAAAATATTTTTTTAAAAAAACAAGTTTTTTTTTAAATAAATACATTTTTAAAAAATAAATTAAAAAAATACATTGTTGAAGTCAAGAATAAAGACGTTGGAGGCATCACTGGAATTGGCAAGAAATCCAGTTGATCACGCATGTCAGTCGAGTGGAATACTCTATAAGCTTATAGATAACATTAATAATTTTCAAGTGGAGTAGATTTCGTTGTAATATTAGTAACGTTTGTTGATGTACTTGTTTAATAATTTAATGTTTAATGTTTTTTTGTTATTGTTTAATTAAATGGAAACAAATACACAATTAAAAAAAACTATGCATATACCCTAAACATTACACAATTAAATAAAAAAAACAATACATAAAACAATAAAACAAAAAAAAAAAAAAAAAAAAAAAAACAAAAAAAATCCAATCATTAGCTCAATGATTGGTCTATTGGGGTGCATGAAAAGGATTTCATGGGGTGCAAGATTAGATCATCCCAATCATATATCTAATAGTCACTCATGATGTTTGTTAATTTTCTAACAATATATAATCATCCACATTGACGCATGACTATTATTTTAATGATTCGAATCGTGCAGTGACATCTAAGTGAATAATATGACTTTCTCAAACCTTCGCTTTAGGGGAATAAACTCCACTCATTTTTTCCGCTTCGTTTAAAAAGAAAACCCCATTAGTTGGATACATTGTGTGTGTGTCATCTTTAGCTGTACATTAATTGGACTTTGCATGAACTATACGGTTTAAAAGAGAAAACTGATTCGATTTCTATCTCATGTTAAGAAATAAAAAGCAATATTCTGAGTAAAGGACTTCAATGAATTATATACGAGATTGTGCATATAACAACAACGCATGTAATTTCTCTTTAAAGTTTAAATATGGATATAAAAAAAAAACATTTTTAAAGGTCATTACATGCTATATAAAATATGTATAATATATAGAACATGATATTAATAGTTTAGTTTAAACAACATCGACATCAACACCATATCAGTAAAACAAAGTAATATACTTCGTTCTATAAAAATATATATACAAAAATATTAATTGATATTAATACATAATACACGCAAGTATCTTAACTGTATAAATATAAAAAAAAATTATACAATTTTATAAAAGAAATTATTTAACAGCACCGTGTATAAACGAGTTAAAAAACTAATAACCAATAAATTTGGGTCACTAGGGCCAGACATGTACCAATAATTTTGTCAAAAAAAGGATGCTTCATAAATAATAACTTTAATGTTGTCATAAATAATAACGTATCACCAAAGTAAAATGCAAGGCTTGTATAACATTCGACAATGAAAAGAAGATGGAGACATACTTATATGTACGTGGATTCTTTCTCAAGACAGTGTGTAGTGGTAACGAAAATTATTGCCATCAACTAATAGTCACATCATATTTTCACTTCAGCGTGAACAACACCGCTAACAAGGTGTAATAAGACCGCTAACTTCATCGCTCAAACATACCCTATTTATGCATAAATATACCAAAAAAAAAAAATTACACACATAACCAATTCGCGTGATGGATTGACCGATTTCTCTCTTTTCTTCATCACCAACGCGTCTGTAAGAGCAAAAGGTATGATGAAGTATAAAAGCTTTTCATTTGGGCCCATCAGATGTCATCACACTTTAACACTCCCACTTCAAAATAACCGCCCACTCATAACACACCACAAACAACCAACTGGCTTAGCTCAGTTGGCCACATGGGCTCCTTCGGAGCTTGGGTTAGATTTTACACAGGGTTCGAGTCTCGCAAAAGACAATAAATCCAGGTTTTCCTCCTAGTGCGAAGCCGTGAGTTCTAAGGGTTTCCCTTCGCGGGTCTCTCCTAGTGGTTCGGGTCTCAGGGCCTGCTCGTTTGGATAATTTAACTCGGGGGTCAGATTTCAAATATGATGACATTTTAAAATAAATAAATAAATAAATAACAAACACAAACTTTTCATTTGAGCCCCACCCATTATTCACACACATAAAACACAACTTAAATATATGGGGGAATTGCTTATATTCCTATTAAAACTTAAAAATTTGCATATTTCCTCATAATACAAGTTTTTAATGCATGATATATAATGCAACTTAACCATGTTTTGGGTATATATGAAAATATGCAAGTTTTAGTGAGTATATATGTAATTGCCCCAATAATTATATATATATATATATATATATATATATATATATATATATATATATATATATATATATATATATATATATATATATATATATATATATATATATATATATATATATATAATCTAGATCAAATAAGATCAAATTTAAAGTTGTTAAAATGAGATCCTACTAAAATTTGACATACGACACTCTCCTTACAACAAAAATAAATTTTTTTATTAACTACAACTAAAATTGTTAAAATTTCGATAGATTTCTTTTTAAAATTTACGAAACCTAGGTGATACAATTTGATTAGAAGTGTAATGTGTATCAGGTTTTTGTATATGTATCAGATTTTGAAATATTCATTAGTGTAATGTGTATCAGGTGTATCACTAATCCAAACTCATGTATCATTTGATTATTAGTTGCTAAAATGTTAATTTGTATTAAAATATTATTTTATGTGTATTATTGCTAAAATTGTTATTTATAAATGTTTTATTGGTTTTTTAGACTTGATTTTATTTTTACAACTTTAAGTTTGATCTCACGTTAACTCTCCCCTATATATATATATATATATATATAAGAGAATAAAAGAAATAAAAGTGCCACTTGGTTTTGTCCATTTGTGCTTTACTTCCACGGCGAGGGGTGGCCAGGTGGGCTGGTGTGATGGCGAGCTGGTGATGAGGTGTCACGTTAGAGTGGCGAGCTCCCTTCTTCATCATACCTTTCGCTCTAAGAGGTTTGAGTTTTAACTACCAACGCGGTGGCCGCCTTATTACACCCGGACTAACTTCTTCCACTCTACTAAAATAGGTCAACTTTAATTAGCGCATGAGTTTGTCTTCAAAAATAATGGCCCTATATCAGTGTACACAATTTAAATATGCTTTTCTGAAGACAACTAGTGGAGTACTACCACTCTGTTCTAGAGTGGAGTGAAAAGTAAGTAAACATAGTGAAAATGAAAGTTGTGTTCTAGAGTGGATGAAAGTGAAAGTAAATAAGGTATATAAACGGATGAAAAAGAGTAAAAATGAAAGTAAAAGTTGAATTCTTTACTTTACTTTACTTTACTTACTTTTCATCTCTTTTACTTCACTTTATAACACAGCGGTACATGTTTTTTAAATTTTATATGCGAAAATAACTTGACTACCCATTTTCAAATGGGTGTGTCTGCAAATGCCCATAATTTTTTCACCTTTTCAAAAATACCCATTCATGTCGTGTATTTATATACCCGACATACTTGAGAGACACGTGTACGTGTGTGATTCAAAGTTGAGCGATCCCTAGCTAATGTCGGGTAAAAAGTTACAAGACATGCATGCGCGTATGGCATCATGTACGAAGAGAGGAAGAACAAAAAAGCTGTCCCTAGTATCTCTTTTCATATTCATCTATTTCCCAGCTATTTTCTTCATCAATGTTGTTGGTGACGGATCTTATAATTTCAAGAGGGATTATTAAGTGAGCAAAGTCATCATGTTTGTTTAATGGTGAGCAAAGTCATCGGGTGAAAACATCATGTTTTTGCATTCATGAATACTCATTACTTTTCACGAGATCTAGAAGGAACAATCATATAATAGGGCGAGGTGGTTTGGGTTAGAAAATGAGGCTAATTGAAGGAGTACTGCTCACGAGATCTGAAAGAACAAATATAAATGTGTTTAGCATGCGTTTGGTATATGGGTTTGTCTAACATGTGCCTTAAGGGCACAAGTTAAGCACCCTAAAAGAACATCGGGTCCCACAGAAAAAGACACAGGGATCCACACAAATTGTACTTTTCTACGGTTTCCTGTGTCCTTTTTTGCGGGACCCGGTGTCCTTTTAGTGTACTTAACTTGTGTCCTTAGGGTACAAGTTAGAAAAATCCTTGGTATATATAGTGGTTGTGGAAGAGTATCTATATATGTCTTTGCATATTTATATTCTATTAATAAAAAAAAAAACTATATTGACTTCTGCATTTGTATAGGAAACTTCCTTTATTTGTTATAGGCGGTATTTACTCTGGAAATAGTAAAAACAAATGGTTTTCAACTTGCATAAAAAATTGATGTGGTGTATGTTTTGTAATTTTTTACCCGACAGTAGCTAGGGTTTGGCTTATGTCGCGTATGTCTAGTATTTTTTTACTCGACATTAGCTAGGGATCGCTCAACTTTAAATACCACACGGCACACGTACACGTGTCTCTCAAGTATGTCGGGTATATAAATACACGACATAAATGGGTATTTTTAAAAAAGTAAAAAAATATGAGCATGTGTAGATACACCCATTTAAAAATGGGTAATCAAGTAATTTTATATTAGCGATCTACTTATAGTACTCTAATTGACTAAAAAAAAAAAAAACATGACGTTCATCCCATGACTTCATCATACATACTCTTTCCACGAGATTACTCACCACCAAATTTCTTATCTTCTTGTCCACTTGATATTTTGATAATGAAATTGATTTACACATCAAAAATTGATCGAATACTCAAATATATGTATTACATATTTACATACTTGTATTAGATTTATATAAAGTTAAAGTGTGCAAACTATCTCCCTTTCAATAAAGTCTTAACGTGCCATAACCTAAATTCATGTATTCTATTAATTGCCTCAATAAAATAACTAAAACACATACGAATAAATATGCATGATTGTTATCCAAAATATTAAGAATGTTTTCATTTATTTCTATAAGCAATCACTTTACTTTCGGGTAAGGATACGACTATCTATATCTTATTTTTCTTATACTCTGTTTCGGTGCGTTTGGGTGTTGTTGTTGTTCTAGTAAGCCTTAGATAGAAAAGTGCATATATAGGCATAGGACCGTTACGCAGATTATTGTTTTAGTATAGTTATTTTCTTATTTGTTTCGCCTAACATATATCTGTAACAGTATACTTACATGATACCTTTGGCTAATTAATTATCTTATGTTAATTTGTTGATAGTTTTCGGTGATGGCGGCAATTTGTGCTCAAAAATAAAAAAAATAGGCTAAATAAACAATTTTTTTAAAAGATTTTAGCATGTTTATCCCTCATTCTTTTATTGAAATTGGCATATATTACCTATTTTAGAAGTTAAATAGGCATAATGGGCATATGTTTTTCTCGAATATTAAATTGTTTTTAATGAAAAACTTATAGATATAGTATATTTAGTTACTCAAATGTAAAAGTTGTGTTACGTTTGAGAATTTTTTTTCCCCTTTAGGTATTTTTTAAACCGATTCGTATAACATGAGCCCGTTTGGCCCGTGCCCATTAGGCTAGTGCTCGTTTAGCCCGTTGCCCGTGCCAGCCCGGCCCGCCCGTTTTGCCACGTCTAGTTTCCGTGGTCAGGTAAAGGTCGATATAACCTAAGGTGTGTTCATATTCATGGAATCATGGACATGGCATCCAAACCGAGTCTATGAATTTACGTGCGCTGTGAAACGACACAAAAGTATGATTTAGGCGATGAAAAGATTGTTGAATATTGTGAAATGTGAAGTTGAAGATTGTCACCTAATTGATTCCTGCTACAAGCATATGAAAGATATATATTAGAAAATCAATTATATGTTAATGAAAATACTAAAATAAAATTCAAACCAAACAATCAGAAGAACACAATGATTATATGTTGAATACTTTCTGCCTATCGGTACTCAATCTTCTCTAAACACACTGATAAATTTGGTTGGGTTAGATTGGATCAATGTCCATATTAGGTTGGATATATATACTTATTGCGCTACAAAGACAACTTGAGGTTCAAGTCTTCCTGGTCGTCTTGTTCTTGATTCCGCGGTTTGTGGCGGTCAGATAAAGAAAGTTGTTGCTGCTGATCTTGACTCGGTTGGATGATAGTGAAATCACGGATATTAAAGGAGGAAGACGGTGTTTGAAAACAGTTTAGTTTTCGGGTTTTATTACTTTTCTCCATTTCGGCTTGCAACTCTTGTCTTCTTCGATCTCGAGCTTGTTTGAAACTTCTAATCAAAGAAAAGAATATCTCCATCTTCTTTTCATCATCATCTTCTTGATCATTTTCACTTTTGATAATATTTTGTGGGTTTTTCATGATTATATTGATGGTTGAAAACTTGAAATGAATGTGTGTTGAAGGAGGTTGATTTATATGAAGGAATGTGTTGATAGTGGTATTGCTTAGAAGATGCTAATGATGTCATTTATTCGAATGTGTCTTTGTCATACGTCATGGTGTGTTACCTGGTTACGTATCCTTTGCATGTCATCATGGATCATGGATGATGTAACCTTTAACGAGACGCTCTGTAAGCTTCCTTATCTCATTTAGAGTTAATTAAGGTGATGGGGTGGTTGCCAAATTATCATTTCCTGTTAAAAATTGGCATCCTCTCAACCAATAATATTGTGCCACATCATAATCACTTTTTTGCCAAAAATTGGCATACTTAATGGGGTGGTTGCCAAATTGTATTTTTTTTGTCAAAATTTGTCATGTTTTTGTTTTTATTTTTTTTTTCTTTAAATAAAACTATTATTGCACTAAATAATTAAAAGCCCAACAGCTAGTTGGGTCGGCATACACTTGCCGAAATCTTTTACCGATGCCGATATTTTCTTGGGGTGGTGGTTTGCCGATGCCATATTCGGTACCGAGGGTTGATGCCAATCACCCCCTCACCCTTACAAATTTTGATCATTTGATTTATACACATTCGTATCTTTTGTCTTTGTTTTCAAACTTTTTGCATGATCCGTGTCTATGTGGTTGCAAAATCTTGCAACGTTAGTCCTTTTGACCAATATTCGTTAGTTTTCGCCGTTGAGCCTCTCAAGTGCTAAAAACGTGAGGGTATCATACTCTTTTTTTAGGTAAAAGGTTTCCCCGATAAAATATATTACTCCAAAAAACAATTAAGAACATAAGATGAGGGTGAATCTCACATATCAGCACGTCACAGGTAGACAAATGCACTATTGTGCTTAGAACAAAAACTATCATAAGAGAGACAAACCAATCTTATGAACCTACCAAAATAAAACGTCAACAACAAAACTGGAACTACTTTGTAACATTACCAGGGATACGGATATCCCACATGTCACAAAAAGCAAGATGTTCCACAGTTAAGTAATTAATATCATACTCGTAACCATCATAATCTTCATACTCAAGGAGACTTGCATCATTAGCTCCTCCACCAACACGATTCGGGTTAGCCATATATCGAGCCATGTCATCATCAATATCCTCGACTTCATCACAATCCGAATCTTCCCGTTGCTTTTCCATAGTAGTACTAGGGTCACATACCGATATCACAGTAGCCTCCTTTTGTATAGGAAGCGTTGATTTACAATGTTGTAGCAACTTCCCATCATCACCCAGCAGCATAAGCTTCCCATCAAGCATTTGACTTTCTAGTTCATTAATCTTGCAGTCAAAGATTTAGTACTTGAACTACCAGATGCCAAAGCTTTACGACTGTCTTCTTCCTCTAAATCCACCATAAAGCTTAATATATCAAACGAGTTCGAAATAGAAGGAATCGTAGTATTATTTTTATCATTAGTTACCTTCGGTTTCCTTGGTGCCTTAGGTTGATAAGCGAAATTAGTCTTCAAACTAATCTGAACCCCACGTATAGCTTAGTTTGGCGCATTCATGTTCTTAATAACATATGCGACAAGTTTCTTAGGGCATTTATTAAGAACGTAGCCAAATACCTTACAATTTGATTATTTTGGAGGTGTCCACTCGTATTCAATACGAATAGTGTGCATAGTATACCCCTCACCCTCTAACTTTGGTATAGCCACCACGAGGGAGTGTTTCAACTCCGCGTCAGCACTCAACTCAATCATGGCACATGCATAGCTCGTTTACCCCACGACTGCATGCACATAGTGGACGTGTAAGAATCAAGCATCAATGGGGTGCCAAGTTTGGTTGCAATAGCACCCAAACCATCTTCTGTGAATGCGATAATAGGAATATCATGAAGTTTAACCCAAACCGGAATATTACACGCATCTTCCTTCATAATACTCGCATCCGGAGACCATTTTTTCAGAATTAATGACATGTTGTTAATTAACCATAGTCCATTCTCAAGCATAGTCATCTTCAACCTCTTTTTTATCCTTAAATTTCTCTTTTTTTTCAACTCAATTTATTTTTTCTCATAAAATCATTCAACTAATCAAAGAACTAATGAAACCTAAAATCATAATGTATCATATTTTTTCCATAATAATCAATTTATACATCTTTAGTTTGAAAGAGAGAAACGCTTTTCAATAACAAGAATCAAAACACAAATCCAAAACTCATAACAAAAAGCATATTAAATTCTTCCAATAAAAAGTGTAAAAATGAAAAAAAAAATCATCAAATATTTCTAAACCCCATATAACGTTTGTATAATCTTTAACTTTAAAAATGGGGGCCTTGGAGTTTCTAGTCTTTATGCGCTTAACAGGGGCTTAATGATGAAATGGGTGTGGAGGTTTCATAATCAGAATGATTCTTTATGGGCGAAGGTTATTAAGGCCATTCATGGGGAAGATGGGAACGTCAGTATAGTTCGTAATATAGGTGTGCGATCATGCTGGAGTAGTATTGTTAACGAGCTAAGGGTTTTGAAAAATCAAGGTGTGGATGTGTTAGAGTATATGCGTATTAAGGTGGGCAATGGGGATACGGTGTCTTTTTGGAACGATAACTGGTCGGGTGTTGGTACGGCTAAAGTTTTGTTTCCTCGGGTGTTCGCCTTAGAGAATTGCAAGGAGGTGAATCTTTGGGTTAAGTTGACTGACACGAGCTTGGACAGGACGTTCCGTCGACATGTTAGGGGTGGTGCGGAACAGACCCAATATGATGCTCTTATGGAATTGGCTCGCAAGATAAATCTGGTTCCTATGGATGACATATGGATTTGGTCTTTGGAGAACTCGGGAGATTTCACGGTGGCTTCCATTCGTAAGGTCATTGATGAGAAGCGTTTACAAACAGGGTTTACAAAAACAAGGTGGATCAGGTATGTTCCCATTAAATTAAATGTGCTCGCATGGAAAATTAAAACAGATGCGATTCCTACGAGAGTGAATATATCTAGGCGCGGTATTGATATTCAATCTTTGGCGTGCCCGATATGTGATGGTGGTATGGAATCTTCGGAACATTTGTTTTTTCGATGTGATCTATCAAGGCAGATTGGTCGCAAGATTGCCAGTTGGTGGAATGTTTGCTACGCTGACACCAAGTCGTATGAAGAATGGCTCACTTGGATGGTGTCTTTGAGGCTTGCGGTTAAATCGAAGGCATTACTTGAAGGTGTTTTTTATGTTATGTGGTGGAACATATGGACGTATCGCAACAAGATCGTGTTTGAAGATAAAGTTCCTCCGAAGGCGTTCATTTTTGATAATGTTGTCTCTAGCTCCTTTTATTGGTGTAAATTTAAAAGTAAAGCCTCGTTCAGTTGGATCGAGTGGCTAAAAAACCCGTACTTGATTACTGTGTAATCTAGCTCCTTACTAGTTTTCTTTAATAAAATCGCTGTTCAAAAAAAAATCTTTAACTTTAAAACACCACTTTGAACCATCGTGAAACCACCACCTCCTCTACCACTGCTACAGTCGCAACCACTTTCCTCGTGATGGTGGTCGTGGTGGTTTCGTCGTGTTTGAGCTATGATTATAGTTTAGTGGAATAACTATATTGATAATATCAAATGTATGTTATATTTATAAATCATTTATCTCGCGATTATTGCTCACTTTTTATATGTTTATAACTAGATTGATACTTAATTGATTAAATTTATTATTTTCAGTGTTTATGGAGCAATATTGGTAAAGACACGGAAAAATGCAAGATTTAGAGCTTAATTGATAATGTTGTATGCAATCTGCAAAGAGCATACAATGTATGAAACTCTGGCCATACATCGTATTGTGTAACACCCCCAATTTCAGGATAGCAGCGGAAGTCAACTTGGGGTGTTACTTCATAACACATAGTCATAGTAATAGAAAACGACTCTAAATGAGACGTTTTGAAAACAATCCATTCGATAAAAATCAGAGTTTACAACAATAAAAATAAAATATACATCAATACATAAATTTTTTGCAATGTTATCGAATGGAAAAAGTGTAGTAAAGTCTTCAAAATATGCCAAGACTCTAATGCATCAACCCTGCTATCTCCTTATGAACCTGAAATACATGCTAAAAGTGTCAATATAAAGTTGGTGAGTTCATAGGTTTAAGTAGTTGTAAAAGTGGACCACAAGGTTTAAATTTTGTTTACTGGTTCATTCGGTTATTACCAATTCATGGCTACGTGACCAGTTCATTCGGTTAAGTTACCAATTCATTCTGTTATGTGACCAGTTTATTCGGTCATGTACAGTCGCGACTCTTGGTAAACGTAGTAACTTAGTGTCAATCCGTAAATGCTTAAGTGCTTGTGTCCATAAGTAAACGAGTAAAGTATTTATGTGAACAAGTAAAGTATTTCAATAAACAAGCAAAGTATGTAAGTAAAACGAGCATGTATCCTTACCCTAAAAGTATTTCAAAACAAGGAAATAGGGACCATGAACTCACCTTAAGCAAATGATACAAAGTTACGAGAAATGAAGTAATGAAAAGCCGAGAAAAGTCCTAGTAGCAACCTAGAATATAAGTCATGCCTTAGGTCGTGTAAATGAATAACAACGAATGAATGTTAATGAGTTTTATAAAGTTTAAACATTGATTATACCATAGTACTTAGTGTTTTGAAAGTTTATAAAAGAAAAGGGACTAAAGTTGACAAGTTAACAAAAAGTTACAAACCCTAGATTTTAGTTATTAGGTTTTTAATTGTGATTACCAAACATGTTAAGCAGGGTTCTCTTAACTCATAAGGAGTTATGGCCTGAATTTTACACTTGCAGAAAGATCTTTAAGTATACAAATTAGTTTTGAGGGTCTCACTGCCCAAAACGCTTAGTAACATAAGTAAAATTACTATTTTACCCTTATGTGTCAAGTGTTGGTAATTAACAGCAACAATGGGTCTCACCAAAACGACTATATTTTGAGTTCTACAACTTGGTTTGACCTGGTTTAAGTGGTTACCTTTAAGTTAACATGTCCTCTAACTTTTTTATTTGTATACCAACATAGAGTCTAGTACAAAATTTTGGTTATTTATACGTTTCAAATATTTTACTCCAGATTTGACATGTTTTACTAAAGATTTTATATTAAATTAACCTCGAGGAGTTACGGGTTGAAACAACCGGAGAAACAGATCTAAGACTCTGATCTAGAAGCCCATATTTTTAGTTTAGCCCATAACCCTACTAATTTTATACAAACAACTCATTTGCCTACTGATTCAATTTTAATCCCTTAAACAAAATCAACACAAGTCTGTAAAATGTTTTCCCACTATAAAATGGTATAATCAATCAAATAAAGTATGAACATGCATAAAAATGAATAAAGTACAGTAGCAAATGAGAAATAATGAGTCCTTACAAAGATGGTGGTGAGAAAGATGACCAAGAATTAAAGAACACAACTCTAAAATCACACAATCAAACCCAAATCAAATCAAACCCAAATCTCCAAATCAACCCGAATCTTCAACAACCCAACAATAAAATGAACCAAATAGATCTTGAGAACCTTCAATTAAAATCTTGCAAAAACCCAAGAAAACCCTAGAATCAAGAGGGTTTGATTGTTGTTTATGCTGAAATATGTTAGGATTAAGAACCTAGTAACCAAACCTTGAGCTATAAGTGAATAATACTTGCAATAATAAAAAAAATGGATGGTTTTAGGTGTGTGTATGTGTTATACCAGCAGAAACCAAGAAGAAGAGAAGAAAAATCTATTTTTGTTGTTGGTGGATTGATATGAATGAGTTAAGGTTTAAATGGTGGGAGTTGGAATGTTGTTTTGGTAGTAATAACTAGGTTGCATGAAAGGGGTGAGTTATCCACACCCTCCCATAGGGAGGGTATCCAATCATTTGATGTATCATCGGCTTGTACGGTGTGCATCGCGGGTTATACGGTTTGACCAAAACCTCTTGATGTGACAATATAGGGATGGTTTGTATAACATAGCCATGCATGAAAATTTAATGGGACATGGGTAAGGGTGAAGGGTGGAAGGTTTTGAGGTCTCAAGAAAGTATCCCATCATCATTTTTTGGTTAAAGAGTGAAAGCATATATGGTGTGTAAGAGTGGTAGTGTGTTAGGGTGGTTTGGCATCAAAATGATTGCATTTAGGTGAAAATGTGTGGTTTATGGGTTTGTGATAAGGTGGATGGCAACAAGGGGTAAAACAAAGAAAAATGATTAAATTTTATAAGTATTTGATTATTGGTTGGTATATTTGTGTATTTATGCATTTAAATTAAAATACGGAGTCTTAAAAAGGCGAAAAACGCAATACCGGGTAACTTAAAAAATATAAAATTTATAAAAATGCTATAAATTATAAAATAACTAATTTTAATATTTTAAATGATACTTGGGCTTGTGATGCGCTTCGTTGTGTTTAGGCAATTTATTATTATCAAGTTTTAAGTTTATATTTAGCCGACTATACCTATAACAAACACTTACGAATAGTTATCCGATCGATGATAAGCTAGTTAGTAAGTAGAGTGTCAATCAGTAAGAGTAGAATTTTAATTCTATAAGTTAGTCTAATTAAACCTAATTCTAACGCAGCAAAAGCTTGCTGTAAAAGCAATGAGACAGATAACTCACACAAGCAGAGACACATATAATAAAGAAGAAGTCAAGCCGATAGTAAGGAAAACGTATTAGCCATTTTTTAGTCATATAAGACGTTTGATAAATCTAAAACATGTAGCGACGGTACTTACAACTTGGCGTATCTCGTTCCTAAACCTAGCTCGTCACTAGGATCTAAATTCTCGTATTAATCATTTTTCAGCAGATCTAATCCTGTCACGATTAGTCGGAATCCGCATAAAGTCCGCCTTAATGATTATAAAATTTATTATTTATCCCTTCTAAGGCTTACATTAACATGCAAAACAGTATTAATGAAGTAAAAAATGTAAGCAAAACACATGCTTAAGTTGCGTATCGAATTAGTAACAAATCTCAGTCATAATACATGATAATATGTTCTGAAAGGTTCAAGCATAAATCAAAAGAGAAAAATACGCTAACCGAACGATTATAGAGTACAAAAACAAATTAAGTGAATTCTCCTATGTAAATATGCACTAGCAGGACCTTCTTGGTCTTCTTTATGTCTCGGGTCTCGTACTTAGTGGTTACCTCCTCTTGTACCTCTCTAAATTTCGTCTGCATGCCTTCTATTTATACTTTATGGAAACAGGGTCGATACGGTGTATCATGTTATCTGATACGGTGTATCAAGGTAAATTCGCGTGAGATCTAAGATTATTATATTCTAGAATATTCGTACACTGCCATAGTGATACGTCGTATCACAAATCTTCATACGGCGTATGCTGTCTTCTTATCTTGGAATTTTGGTGAAGTCTTAGGAATAGATATGGCGTATGTTGTTGATGCCATACGGCGTATCTGAAGTAAAACAAGTCAAATCTTCTCAGTGACCAAAATTTCATACACCGCGTATGAAAGAAATCAATACGGCGTATTCTTCAAAGTCAGGCAATGGTCTTTATAATCGTCCAAGTCTTGGTATACATCTTATCTATCTAGAATGATACGACATATGATTCGTCAGTTCAGTAGACTTTTCTAACTTGATCTATTTTACTCCAATTTACATCCAAAATAGCTAACTTTTACCAATTGCATGATAATAACTGAGATTTACAAAAGTAAACGATTAAGTATCAAATCTCATATAAAATAACGCAAAACAAGCAATATACTTAGGATAAATAATGCTAATAATATGACATTATTTGATGTCATCAGCTTGCCGGAGTGTTAAAACGTCATTAAAAATAAAAACCTAGACCGAAAACGCGTAAACGTAAAATGTGCAAAGTTTACGTAAAAATGAAAAAAAATACAAATATGACTTATGAGATATGCATGAAATGAAATAAAAATTCCTAAAATGTGTAGACTGAACACAGTCTAGGGTCAGTTTAAGTAAATGTACGTTTAACGACGTATGCGAGTGAACTAATTCAGTTACTCGTAAAAGTAAATTTTTGCGAAATTAAAATAGCAATTAAAAGTAATAGGTTAAATAATAGCCCGAAATATGAATTGTGACATATTGGTCTGGACAAATTCACTAAGTACTGGTGAATATTAAGACATACGGCGTATTAAACTCTGACAATAAGCCATTTGGAAGCTCTGCAGTCAAAGCCCAAGTCAACTTATTTAGGTATACGACTTATGAAACTCTGGCCATACGCCGTATTGAAGATCTTATCCCCAGTATAAGTATATTACATATTTTAAACTATACGGCGTATCACTTTTCAGCAATACACCGTATTTAGAAGATACGTTGAATACGCTTTCTTCGTCAGCAATCAAGAAATCTCAGATATGTCGTATCGGGCCTCAAACAGAACACTATAAATACAAGCCCCAATTCGTGTTTTGCATATATCACACACCACCACATTCGAGTTTCAAGGTTTCAACACCCCAAGTTTTGGTCCCAAAAATGAGAATCAATAGGAGAAGATCCCGGATCAACACACTTAGCTTAATCATTCGTTTTGCGTATCGATATCATTATGATTTCCGTTTGTTTGTCGTTTGTATTTTCTTTGTATAAATCTAAATACATTACGGGCTAACACCTCATGTTATGACTATTATGTTTATGTTATTTTGTTTATGAATATTTAATGCATTGTTTTAGATAGTTTATGTGTTTATCGTTCAAATAGTATTCTCGTTTATTTGTTTATGACGTTAGATGTTTATTGTCTAGGTTATCCTAGTTTAATGATAACGCTACATGCGTCGTTCAGGGTCAAAGGAACTTCCTTTTCGTCGAGCAAGTTTTTCAACACCCTAGGCAGTGAACCTAATCATTGTAGTGTAGTATTAGGGTAAGCCACGGGAATTGATATCGTTCTCTAGGAGAATAGGAATGCTAGTGAGAAGTTACTACGCTAAGGTTGGGGTTGAGGAAGATTATTTTTTATCTTTTTATGTTTTTTAGGAAATGGAAAGGTACGAATCTCGGGGTTTGAATTTGGGGGGTTTGGTATTTCTGCCGATTACTTCTACTAATCTAATTATCTAAACTAAGGTGTATGTAGTCTATGTCTATTGTTGTGTGCTCGTATGATAGTTAAAAATGTATTTGCTTAGGCTTTATTACTCCCTAGTTATCTCCTATTGGTGGTTGAATTGTCACGTCCTTATTCTTAATTGCGTTGTGTTTCTAAGGTCGTAGGGTATGCGTTTATCCCTAACTCTTTGAAGCTACCAAAGGTTAATGACTACAAAATCTTTAGGATTTATAAACTTTAACTCTAAGGTATTCTTTGGATGTATAGCCTACAATTACTCTAGGTGATTATAAACTAAGGTTCAACAAAGATTAATCAAGCATTATTAGCACAAGGAATGACCTATCGCAATACTAGGTCAATCACAATTAAGGTAAGAGACAACCAATCAATATTCAATAACTAAGTTTCATATTTCCTAAGCAAACACGCAAATAAATTAGCCGGACATGGGGAACATGCAAGCATACACACAATTAATTGAAGACATAATTAAATTAATGAAGTAAAACACTTATCTTGATGTAAGATAAGGTATGGAACCTTAAAATACTGTACAAGACAGCCTTTGTTCGGTTTAGGTTTTTACTCCAAAAGACTACACACCCAAAACTGAAAAATTCGGATTCTATATATAAGATTACAAATGCGACGGCGTCACCCTTTAATTTGTGACGCCATCGGGTTGCCGTTATTAGGGTTTCGTCTTGGCCACGTTAGTATTGCGACGGCGTCACCTTATGATTGTAACGCCGTCCTCTTCTGTCTATGACGTCGTCTGGATCAAATCTAGGCCGTCTGAACTGCGACGCCCTACTCTTTTAAAACCTAAAGCCGTCACATGTAAATGAGCAATTTGGCTACTGAGTCGTCACAAAATTTGTCCGACGGCGTCTCTAGTAAAACCTGACGCCGTCACTTGTAGAACCTGACGCCGTCCCCTTTTGTTCCAGCAGCCTAAGTGTCTCGATTCTTGACTTTGGCCATTTTCTTCGTATATTCGCGCCTTTTTGTCCGAATAAGTGTCATTCCAGCATTTTGCCTTCAAGATACCTAAAAAGTGAAAAGGAACGATATTAAGTAATAACAGATACAAAAGTGATCAAATAAGGGCTTAAACGACGCCTCAAAAAAGTACATTTTAAAACCTTATCATTTAACCTTTGAGCTATGTGGTGATCCGTATCACTATGGTCGGTACTCTTGACCTAGATTCGTTAGTGCCCTTCCTTAGGACTGGGGGAGTAGGAACCCGAGGTTAGACAAATAATGCCTGTGGAAAACTAGAAGGGGGTTGAATAGTTTTACCGTTTAAAAACTTAATTGTTTCGAAAACTTATTGTGAGATCAATCAATATAGATAAATGATGTGTAAGTAAAGAATGAATAATATGCAAGAAATAGATAATATGTAAGTAAGGAAAGAAACAATCAAACCATGACTAGGTTGTTTATAGTTGTTCGGTCTACAAGGACTCTTTTTCCTTGTCCTACTCCACTCCCCGAGTCTCCAACTCGAGAGTTATCTTCACTAATCAACAAGCTCCTTTAACCGTCGGAGAAAACCTTTACACGTCGCTTACATAATATTTTCGACACAAAGCTAGATGTCGAGTTCTTTTACAAGGTACAACCACTCCCAACACACTATGTATTTTGAGGACTAAAATACTAACCACTCACACTCAGAGGTTTAAGATGGTTTGGTACAACAATGATGTATGGACAATAATGATTCATACAACAACAAAACAAACAAGACTTTCAACTATTCGTTGAAGCTTGATTATGCCTTGATCTTTTTTTCTACGAAAGATGATATCTAAAATGAAATGAAACTGAGTTAGATGTAATAGAATGAGAGAATGTATGTGTTTTATGCTAATGATGGATGAGAAAACAACTTGGGTTGGCTTGCTATTTATACGCCAAGTGATCAGCAGATCACGAACTGGACGGAACCAAAAAAAGGGTTCCACCCTTTATAAAATTTGGTTCCGCCAGTCTAACAGTGGAGATCACAAAAAATCTTTCAAAAATCATCCAAATCTCTCCAAGATTATATAAGATATGCTGAGTGAATATCTAAACAAAATATTCTATAAAATCTTTTAAAGATTTCCAATGTGATGCAAGCCATGATGTAATATGTAGTTTTCCATTTTTAGAATTAACATGATATATAAGTAAATACTTATGTAGTGTTTTGTTTAAGTAACCAAACATATTTGATCTAAATATGTTGAGACACATTATAGTTTAGAAGGTTAACAATGTGAATTGATATGTAGCTAATCAAAAAGTGATAAGATGCAAATGCTTAAATGTTGAAGACTTATTTAAAAAAGCTTGTACTAATATCTAATAATCTTGACAAACTTTATACTTTGCAAAAATGAAATTTACTTTTGTCGTTAACAAAACAAGGTAAAGATCATAAAATATAAATAACGTTTTTGGACGATATTTGTATTAACAATGCCCAAAACGCTTAAGTTTGTATAGTGATCTTCAATAGAGTGGCCCCGTGAGAAGAGCAGGTATGGGGTACCGTAGATAAATCACATAGATTAGTTGATAAATCTTAATGCATGTTTGTGACTGAGTAGACCGATAAATTGCTTCAGGGATATAGGTTACATGCATAGGACTAAGTGGTCGAGAAATCTGGCTTAGTCATCTTAGATAGAAATGCTTGTCTTTGTGTTTCTGATATCACTAATGCATTACATCAAATAATTGCACGAATGAACGAATAACTAGATAACATAGTAGAAGTAACATGTCTAGCACTTCCTTCTCTAATTGATCACAACCGTAGCGTAATTAGCATAATTAGTTTTATTTATTGTTTCGTAGTTTAATTAATCTCAAATCAAACCCCCCCTTAAAAGCTGTAAACTACATTAGGTTAGTCTAAACAACACTGCTCCTGAGAACGACCTCGTACTTATCCCACTGACTACATCTGATCGGGTACACTGCCCATTAGTGTTTGTCTATAAGTATAGTCCGATAAAATATAAATTTAAAACTTGATAATAAAAATATATACAACGGTAGACACATCATATATAACATTTTTATATGAATTTTAGGGTAGATGATGAGACTGTGGAATTAGGGTTCGGGATTGAGAAATTGGCAAATTGGGATTTTGGTGGGATTTTTTTTTTTTTTTTTTTGGAATTTAAGATGATAAGATATATGTGTTTATATAAGAGAGGGAGAGAAAGAGAGTGTCTGCGTTTATAAGAAATGAAGAATTTTTGAAGATGCAATGGTGATAATGATGTATGTGTTTTTATAAAATTGGAAGATAAGATGAAGGAAATGGTGGTGGTGGTGGTGGTGGTGTTGATTTTTCTACAAGAATTGAGATGTTAAAGATGAATAAAAATATGAAGCTGAAGATGAATGGGAGTAAAAGACCAAAATATCCTCATGTTTTTAGCACGTGATGGACTTAATGATGAAAACTAACGCGGATATTGGATAAAAGGATTAACATTGCAAGATTTTGCAACCACGAAGATGAATCGTGCAAGAAGTTTGAAAAATGCAAATGTGTGTAAATTACATGGACATAATTTGTAATTAACGCTTTCATTTAATAAGGGAATTATTTCACTTTTTACTGATATAAGTTTAAAGACTAGATCAAACACCAATATGTAAACTATATACAACAAAAATATACAACAAAAATACTGAGATAAACATTTTGCCAATGTTCTTTAAATATTCATGTAATACACAACTAATTATAATACCCGTGCACGCACTGGGTTTTGACAAAAAAAAAATTATTCTGTATTAATATTGAATATTGTATCTTTAAAAGTAATTGGATATAATTATATATTTATAAGTTTCGTGCACGCACGAAGTTTACACATAAATCAAATTTATTTTAACATTTTAGTTGAGTATATACACATATAATTGCCCATGAAAATTGTGATATAAGTACAACTAATACTTATGCACGAGTTTTTCATTATGCATTAATATCCATTAGAATTTGGTAAAATATTTGTAAAAATTTATGTTAGGTAACTCAAGATTTAATTTTATTTATTAGACAAATATGTTAATGTTGTTATTTAAATTTCACTACTGATGTTATGTTATACACATGATGCAAGTTAACACATAATGAGCGTTGATAAAGTTAAAGTATACTCCTTAAAGTTTTTTAAAAATATTTTTCTAGATATCCTTATAAATCCTTATATAAATAAATAAGAATTTCATGAGTGATTTTTATAAGTATAATCGCGTATATTTATTTTTATATTAAAGTAACCCGTGCTTACAATTTGATAATTATATTCCCGTTTTCTGTAATTTAGCCGTATTTAAAATGTAAACTCGTGTCCACATAGGTTAACTTTTAAAGGCAAAAATGCATATATATCCCTCCTAAAGTGAATAATTGCATATATATCCTTTGTACAAGTTTTTTAGGAACATAGTACAATGGTTTTTATGCATGCTTAGGATATATATGCAATTTTGCATTTTCGGGAGGATATATATGTAAAAGCCCCAAATATTAAAAATGAAATAAATGAGTCCTTATTGAACGTATATAGTAAAATAATTTGATACTTATAATCTTATGCAAATTTATATGTTGTTATTTTAAAACAGCATATACATTGTATTTTTTAATATATAAAGTATAAAGGGTATAAAATATAAGGGGGTATTTGTTTATAATCCAAAGTTATTAAAAAATATGGAGTCTTATAATATTACACTTAACTCTATATAATTTTTAAAAATTTAACCACTAAAGTTTTATTAATTACCTCATCTCTTTTTAAGTTTTTGTTTTCACAAATTTGACACCTATATTTTTATGTGTTTTTTATATCAACAAAATTTCTCCACCAATTTTATTAAAGTTTGACCAAAATCAATTTAATTTTGACTTTTATTAACCAATCACATCACACGATTTTGCTTACGTGGCGAAATCGACCTCTCCTATTGGCCCAATTATTTTTTTAATAATAATGAATTGACAAAATCACTCCGAAATGATGTAATTCATTTATTATATAAAAGATAATTGAAGTTATAATTTTCTAAAGTAAATGTGTAATATACTAAAGTTTTTGTTCTTTTTTATTTATCCAAAACAATGCATTAGGGGGGTGACAATGGCTTTGGTTTGGGCTCGGTATGGCCTGTTGCCGAGCGGCAACACCGCTGCTACAACTGCGGCATGGCTCGGTTTGGAGGGAGCACGGCAATCTTTGCCGAATTGTTATGGAGAAAAGGAGCGTGTGATATAGCCGTTACAAGGCTTAAAAATTCGACCGTTGCACATTAAAGAAAAAAAAATAATAAAAAAAAAATCCCCTTATAAATATACATATAATAACCAATTTTAATTCACATTTTATTCCAACTCTCATTCTTTTTACACAAACAAATCAACTACAACACTCTAAACAAAATGTCTTCATCCTCCTCCTCTTCATCCGAGGGCGAGTTAGTTTTTCCCGACGAGCCTTCCGAACTATTGTTATCCGGTAGTACCCTGTCAACCTATTTTGACGTGAACGATTCCATTGAAGACACGGCAAGCTCAAGCACTACCGAAACCCGGGAGTCTGTCACCCGCTTTCGTGAAGAAGCTTTACAAACTCTAATGAATGACTATTTCGTCGAACGACCAAAGTTTCCCGCCCATGTTTTTCGTATGAATAAAAGCTTGTTTTTAAGAATTGTTGGTGATGTTGAAGCGATATTTGAATGATTTCAAGAGGGCCAAGACGCGAGGGGAAAAAAAGTTTCACGACGTTACTAGAAAAGTATGATGAGGCATGAGATCATGGTTGCCACTAGAAAAGTATGGTGGTGAGACATGAGAGATGCATGAGATGAGGTGGAATGATATTATTGGTGGGTGGTGAGGCATGAGTAAAGCATGGGATCATGACTGGCACCACCCTTAGGAGCATTAGACAAACCACAAATTTTGTTAACCATAACCATAAATGTTTTGATTAAGCTTTACAGTAACCGTAACAACATTTCATGATTATAAACACAAAACTTTCTATGCTTAGCAGCAAAACTTTTCGTGATTATAAACACTGGCTATGTATTTTAAAAACTCTGAGTTTAATAAATAATACTCTTATAATTATGGAAAGCTTAAACATAACTTTAGGTTATGTTGCAAAAACGAAAGATTTTATTTGTCCACGCATTATGTAATCTGTATTTTTAATGGTGAAAATTAATTTAAGTATTACATCTAAGAATAATATGGCAAATTTCGGTAAAAACTGACTAGTTCATTTTATTATGGATATAGTATGTTTCAATTCAAGCAAACAAATTTTAGTTTTATTTTCTATCTTAAACTTTGGTAAGTTTTCAATGTCTTCTAGAGAGCGAAGACA
This sequence comes from Chrysanthemum makinoi, assembly GCA_910596185.1. Classification (NCBI taxonomy): domain Eukaryota; kingdom Viridiplantae; phylum Streptophyta; class Magnoliopsida; order Asterales; family Asteraceae; genus Chrysanthemum; species Chrysanthemum makinoi. The sequence goes on from OU343225.1 coordinate 88,447,679, forward strand.
AGTTTCCCCCAACATCCTTAGAAGAAATTGGTTATGCATACTATAGAAAAGGACTTCCCAAGTGTCAAATTTGTTTACTAAAACCTATACCTAAGATTAGGGGTGGCCATCGAGTCGTGTTCGTGTTAACCTATTCGGGTTCGCGTGTTAGCGGGTTAATATAGCCTTTACCCAAACACGACACATTTATTAATCGTGTCAAGAAACTTAACCCTAACCCACACTTGCATAACACGTGTAACCCATTTGTGACCCGTTTAACCCATTTAAGTAAATAGGTCAAGTGTGAATAAAGCTGGTGGTTTATCGATTTAACTAGTTTAAATGCAAAAAATGATATAAAGATCTAAAATATGATAAGAATAACATACAAATAACTATGCGACAATTTTCTAAATTATAAGTGTCAATTTTCATGATATCTAAGGTATAAAATTATAATTCGCTCATACTAAGTAAATAACAAAATACATTTAATCCACATCCAACTTAAAAACCAGGTTATATATTTTATTTTTAAGATCTTATATATTTAAACGGGTTCACGGGTTGACCTGTTTAATACTTACTCAACCCAAACACGACCCGTTTATTAAACGGGTTAGACGGGTTGACCCGTTTTTTACCCAAACCTGTTTATCCTCAACCCAAACCTGTTTAACTTCGTGTCGGGTTCGTGTCGTTTATCGTGTCGTGTCGAGAATTGCCACCCCTACCTAAGATGAATTAAGCTATTAAAAAAAGACTTGTTCACAAAATAAAATAAATGCTATAACTGAAGACCCCACGTCTGTTTGACGAGATTAATATACCCTCTCGAAAATATAGTGGATTTTCTAGCAAGAAAGTTATCATCAACATTGACTCATTAAAAAAGTATTCTAGCCGAAAATTAGTTCATTTTAGATTGTTGACATTTGACATTTTGTTTTATAACAAACTCATAATGAGTAGATTTTGGCTCAATCTTAGGCTCAAAGTGATCACGAGCGACCACGTGCTGAAAAGTGAAAGCCTCACGAATTATTGAACGTAAATCTGTGTACCGAAAGAAGAATGACTACTTTAGATGAAAATTATTAGTTTATGAGAGTTTATATAACTGAGTTTTATAATGTTAATATGTTACGATACTTATAATAAATTTATAATTTTCTTTTGCCAAAGTTAAAGTATTTAATATAAATTTTTTAAAATTTTTAAAAGGTTTCGTTAATTTATGACCACTGAGCACACGATTGAGCGTAATTAATGAAGACAAGTTTTATTTTCAAATAAAATATGCATTTAATGAACATTTATTGATTTTTAAAATTACCTTAAATAATCATCGATCATCTAGATATTAATTAACTCCGACATCTTTTATATATATAGCTAAACAAGTGCTCATCGAGCACACTTTAGCAAAACCTTTTTTAAAATAACTAAAATATCATTCAATAATGCAAGTAGTGTAATTGCTAAGCAACTAATTTGTGGGTCACTAGAGCCAGACGTGTGACAAATACATTTGTCAAAAATAGAAAAAATTCACCATATATTAATGTCTTCATAAATAATGGAACGTACTATAGTCAAAAATAGAAAAGTTCACCATAAATGTCCTCATAAATAAGGTAACGTACTATCATATACTCCGTATTTTTTTTCCACAAAGAAAAAGTGTAAACACTTCTCTATGTTTGGTGGTAATTACGGTTTATTTATCTTTGAGGTGATATTTATGAGAGTTTGTTACAATAACAGTTTGAAATAGATATAATTAGGGTTGTAATCAAGTCAAGCTGAGCTCGCGCTAAATAGGGCTTGAGCTCGGATCGAAAATTACAAGATAGGCGTGAACTCAGCTCGATAGCTCAACGAGCTTTAATCATCCAAATTTGAGTAATATTGGAATAAGACTCGAGCTAGGTTTAAGAAGCTCGAATTTATACATAAATATTATATTCGATAACTACCTCATCAATAAAATCAAGAAAATCATGATGAACTCAAAGCAAATAACTTACACAAAACATTTTATCATTAGGGTTTAAAAAGTCCTTCTACCATAAATATGTAGCTATTATACCACTATTTAAATTAGCCTTGTATAAGAAAGATGTTTATGTATATGAAGGCTTAAAAAGCTCGATAAAGCTCGAGCTCGAGCTATTGAAAGCTCGAGCTCGGCTCGTTATTGTTGGGATTTTAGAACAAGTTAACCAATTAACCTCAACGAGTACACAACGGATATGGATCTAGTAATCGCAATTAGGTTAACACGTATTAATAAACAATTAATTAATATAAGAATTAATTAATAAAAGGGATAAAAGAAAAGCTAACCTTTCGTGGCTATTTGAATGCAAGTGTAACGGACAATAAAACCAATACGAAACTAAACAACTAAAATAGATGCCTCTATGAGTATCACACACAAACACATAAACCAAGTACGTTCGATTAGAGCTAGTCGAGAATGTTTACCAATCAACCCCTTGAATTACTTGAATACCACGAACAAATAAAACCAAGAACACCTTCTCTTTATTCTGCCCGAGAACTACTAGAGCTGTCCGAGAAGTGCCCAAGTATTACCCGATATCGGACATAAGCTTGTCTGATATCTTACACCCTTTCTGTCGGATAAATACAAACAGAAAACCCACTCTTTCTTGTACTGTGCGTTGACTAGGAAGGCAACAAGAAAAAACAAAAGAAACCTTTACATCTTGAAATAAACTTGCAAGTAAGGTTCATGAATAAGAATGAAATCCAAATTCTAATCGTTTGGTATATAAACCAATTAATTAGAGGACCCACAAGTGGGAATTGAATTTGGCAGAGAACATTAGGATTGTGAGTTAGGGATATCAATATGTCGCTATTTATGAAGCATGGGTGAGTTTGTTTATATTGCTCACGAGATCAACCCATCATGGGCTTTAAACTTGGTCGACAAGCAACAAAATAAACATCACTTTATGCCCCGATCGTACAAATGGTGTCTAGGCCCAAGGCTCACCAAACCGACCCAAGTAGAAGCTTAAAACAACCCACATGTCGAGCATGTGGATCGGGTCATCATTCATGTATAGCGGGTATAACATATTCAAGTATTAAACGATCACCACATACTCTCTTGTTTAACGTGTGTGCCCCCATAGGCTCACACACTTCTAGTCGTTTACGTGTGTTTTAACTCCCACAAACTAACAGTTATGTGTTTAGAGCTAGTTTATTAGGCTCGGGCTCGAGCTCGATAAAACTCGACTCGATCGAGTCAAGCTCAAACTCAAGCTCGGGTTGCTTGATAAAAGTTTGGCTTTTTTGCAGCCCTAGATATAACTACTTCTAACAAATATGTAGCATAGTTTGTTGAATTTTCGTAGCAATGGCCAATTGTACCAGACCATCACAGAGATTTTGTGACTGTGTCACAACGCCGAATGCTCTCGAAAATCGCCTTAGTCAGCCACTACCAATTTTAGCGCACGGATACCCTTATAAATAATAGCCATATACCAGTGTACACGATTTAATTATGCTTTTTTGAAGAATGGAGTACATATTTTTAGGGTAAATTACACGTTTTTCGTCCATGAACTCCATTCCGTTTGCCCGTTTGGTCCTCCGTTCTAGGGTTTTGCAGGGATAGTCCCAAGGTCGGATTTTTGGTTGCATGCTTGGTCCCAAGCACTAACTGTCATTAATTGACATCGATTTCACACGATTGTTCCCAAGCACACGATTGGTTTTTTAGTCATTTCACTTTCACGCTTTTCCACTTCCAACGTGGCATTAGTTGACATGATTTACTGTTTACCTTTTCACATCACAATTAAAACTTCACAGTTCTACTTCACCTACACCTCTGATCCTCTATCATTTCACAAGTTTATTCCCACTTAACTCCACCATTTTAGTCCACTTTTTTACATTGAAAACCTTTATGAAATGGTGCTAACGGGATGGAAGATCCAAAAAAAAGTGGACTAAAACCACACAAGAACTGATTGAAGAACGGTAATCTGGTTATGGTAATCACTTGAAACCATTTTTCTTAAAGTTTAATTTTTTACAAATTTATTGGTCTTTACATGTTTTATTGTCGATTTATGAAGTCATTTTTTGATTTTGATTTTCAAAGAATGCACCAAATATGTTTTTCGTACGAATACACCATGGTGGGAGATTTCACAAGTTTCCAGGCAGACGATATGTTGATGGTGAAGTCGACATATTTGATATGGTGGATATCAATGTCTTTTCTGTGATTGAGTTAGATGAGATGCTGATAAGGTTAGGTTACAAAGGTAAGACAGAGCATCTGTTTTATAACTATTTAATACCACTGAGTAGTTTAGAGGAAGGGTTGTATACATTGGCATGTAATAAGGTTGTTTGTTGTCTGGATACCCGTGTTAGAAGTTTTTAGTTGATTGAGGTCTTTATAGAGCATGGTTATACGGGTGTTCTTTCTTACCTAAGGGGCCCACCACAAGAAGTTAGAGCAACAATAAAAGATAATATTGAACCTAGTACTAGTGCAACAAAGAATAATAAATCTGATAAATTATTGTTGTTGACATGGCATGATTCTAGTACACCTAGTAAGGATTCTTTTTGTGACTCGGTTACATCTACGTCTATAACTCATGGTATGTTAACCCCTACTGATGATTCTGGGATCACATATACACAGTTGATTAGTGTACAAGCTCTTGACACACAAGACCATGTTGTGCCACCAATAGAGTCATAGTTTAGTGGTATAAACATGAGTTTTTTTTTTTTTTTTTTTAAATGCAACCAACTGTTAATCATGTGCTAAATCATGTGAGTAGTTATATATCATTTGATGGTTTTAAATTGAATGGAGAAGCATGCTTTGGTGATGTTGTAATTAGTAATTTAGATAGTTATGGTTTAAGTCATGATGAGTCTTTTGGAGTTGATGACTTGGACTTAAACGTAAACTTAAATCTTGACCGAAATGCTCCCCAAAATGAAATGCAAGTAGAGGGTCTTGTATCTAAGGTTCCAAATAATGTGGGTAGAACTGAGGAACACGTTGTAGAACCATCAGTTGATGTGGGGAGAACTGAGGAAGATATTGTAGAACATGTTAGAGTTGATGAAGTTGTACATGGTAGTAGTAAGGAAGTTGTTGAACAGGGTAATGGTGAGGAATTTGTTGAACATGGTAGTGGTTAACGAGTTCAATATGATTTTGACGGGATCGATAGTGCTCATGAAATTCAATATTATGATGAGTCTAGTGAAGATGCAGGTACAGATGATGATGACCATAAAGATTATGATGAAGATGATGATATTTTGGTGAATGAAGAAAATGAAATAGAAGTGCCTGATGTTGATGTGCATCTGTTTGGTATTACCAAGGATGTTCCTTTTGACAGCATAAGTGTAACTAGTCTACTACCAGAGGAGGTTTTAGGAGGAGATGATGTAGATGTGTGATACGCTTACACAGCGCGTTCGGGGTCAAAGGAACTTCCTTTTCGTCGAGCAAGTTTTTCAACACCCTAGGCAGTGAACCTAATCGTTGTAGTGTAGTATTAGGGTAAGCCACGGGAATTGATATCGTTCTCTAGGGGAATAGGAATGCGAGTGAGAAGTTACTACGCTAAGGTTGAGGTTGAGGAAGATTATTTTTTTTTTATCTTTTTATGTTTTTTAGGAAATGGAAAGGTACGAATCTCGGGGTTTGGATTTGGGGGTTGGTATTTCTACCGATTACTCTACTATTATCTATTCTAATTAACTAAGCTAGGGTGAGTCTATGTCTATTGTTGTGTGCTCGTATGATGATTAAAAATGTATTTGCTTAGGCTTTATTACTCCCTAGTTATCTCCTATTGGTGGTTGAATTGTCATGTCCTTATTCTTAATCGCGTTGTGTCTCTAAGGTTGTAGGGTATGCGTTTATCCCTAACTCTTTAAAGCTACCAAAGGTTAATGACTACAAAATCTCTAGGATTTATAAACTTTAACTCTAAGGTATTCTTTGGATGTATAGCCTACAATTACTCTAGGTGATTATAAACTAAGGTTCAACAAAGATTAATCAAGCATTAACAACACAACGAATGACCTATCGCAATACTAGGTCAATCACAATTAAGATAAGAGACAACCAATCAATATTCAATAACTAAGTTTCATATTACCTAAGCAAACACACAAGTAAATTAGTCGGACATGGGGAACATGCAAGCATACACACAATCAATTGAAGATATAATTAAATTAATGAAGTAAAACACTTATCTTGGTGTAAGATAGGGTATGGAACCCTAAAATACTGTACAAGATAGCCTTGGTTCGGTTTAGGTTTTTACTCCACAAAACTACACACTGAAAACTGAAAAATTCGATGTCTATATATAGTGTTACAATCGCGACGGCGTGACTCTTTAATTGTGACGCCGTCGGGTCGCCGTCAATAAGTTTTCGTCTTGGCCACGTTAACATTGTGACGGCATCACCTTATGCCTGTGACGCCGTCGCCTTCAGTCTCTGACGCCGTCTGGATCAAATCTAGGTCTTCTGAGCTGCGACGCCCTACTCTTTTAAAACCTGATGCCGTCACTTGATAATTTGCAATTTGGCTACTGAACCGTCACAAAAAATGCACGACGGCGTCGCCATTATGGTAGTGATGCCGTCACCTTTTAAGTTGTGACGCCGTCCCCTTCAGTTCCAGCAGCCTGAGTGTCTTGATTCTTGACTTTGGCCATTTTCTTCGTATATTCGCGCCTTTTCGTCCGAATAAGTGTCATTCCAGCAATTTGCCTTCAAGATACCTAAAAAGTGAAAAGGAACGATATTAAGTAATAACGGATACAAAAGTGATCAAATAAGGGCATAAATGACCCCTCAAAAAGGTACATTTTAAAACCTTATCAAATATCCCTACACTTGGTATTTGCTTGTCCTCAAGAAAATGTGCTTTTAGCCAATTAATTTATAAGTTAGGGGTCATGAAGCATTAGTTTAGAACAATTCACAACACATATAACCCCGCAAAAGTCATAACAAGCACGGAAATTACATACTAGCACCTCACAAGGGGTGTTTGGATACTCACATCTCTCGGGTGTATATGAAATATATCAAAGTGGAAATGGAAGATAAACACTCATTAAGCGGTCCTAGTACATAGATTACCATAGGCTTGAGACTAGATCAAACCTCCATCGCTTTGGCGTAAGCACCTAGGAAAGACTATCCAAGAGGTCTTTTAAAGGGTTGTAATGTTAGGCTTACGGTAGGGAAACAAAGGGTTTGGTGGGATAGGCGATTTAGTGGTGGCAAGTCAAAAATCTATATGTTACAAGCATGAGAAGAATGGCGTTGCTAAGCCAAGACTCGACACTCTAAACTCTAGATAACTGAAATAAACATACATAAATTTAAAGATAGATATAGGATGGTAGCCCGTATATATATTTTTTTTCACACTCTATTTTTTTTCTTTTTCTCTTTTTTTTCTATTTTTTTTGTCGATTTTTTTTTTCATATACACTTTTACTCTACCATCCTCTACGATAACATCAAAATAATATGGATTTATAGGCACATCCCTACACTTGAGTTTTTATTACTCTAACACTAATTTGACCAGAATTGAAAAGATCAAAACACTTGGAGTACATTATTACGCAAATAAAGGGAATTTGAATTTAACGTTCCCTTCCCGTCATTTCATAAAGTTTAACTTTTCCCATGAGTCCTAATCTTCCCAAAACTGTGTACAAAGGATATGACTCGACTTAGCAACTTATGCAAGCAACTAGATAATTGAACTAAGGGTTTAGTATGATAACAATAATGCACTAAAAGTGAGTGCATACAAGGTAGGCTAAGGCGATTTGGGTGTACATTTGGGGGTGGGGTGTAAACAATGCTCTTCATTGATATTCCGGAAAACCGAAACATCACGAGAACCGCGAAAAAGATAGGTTCAGAGGGGTTAACTAGGAGTATCGTTTACTAAAAGTGAGTACAACGCAAGGGTGTGGGGGAATTACTCAACCGATGTGGAAGAAGTAATTATATTACAGGTATCAAACAAGGGTTATCCTAATGCCTCTTATCATTTAGTTATTCATAACTACACAAGTGTAGTCTTACTAGCGATCTCGGGATGCATCACAAAACAAGTTCTAGAATCTATTATACTACCGGTTCACACTCTAAGCATTAAAGATTAATGCTTTAATTCCTACTAATCTAAGGGCGATCCTCACATTTTGGGTGGAATTTAAGTGGTAAAGGGTTTTTGTGCTAGTCATGCAATTTCCTATCCATGAGACGCTTTATTAAGACTAATGGCCCACTCCTACATGTCATGAAAAATTTTAAATTTGGTGCCAAAATTACCCTAACCGACATTTTCTCATGGTTTATTACACAAATGAAATTGGACAAAGCAAATAGTCAATGATAAGCATAGTTTCAAAGTTCCCGTTTTATTTTCCCTCCCTACACTTAAACTGAACATTGTCTCCAATGTTCCCCGAAAGTATCAAAGTTATGATAATGGAAGGTAATAAAAAACGAAAGAAACTAGTACTCCCCTGATTAGCTCGGTAGGATCCGTGTGTGAAGTAGTGGTTAAATCTTTCTTCAAGAAGAACGTTTGCTTGAAAAGCTCCTTCTCATCTTATGTATCTTCTTCTTGGTAAATTAAACCTGCAAACTTGAAGAAAACAAACGAAACCTTCGCGTAAAATCGGCGGTAACAATATATATATATATATATATATATATATATATATATATATATATATATATATATATATATATATATATATATATATATATATATATGACTCTACTAAACTAGGATATAATGCTTGTGGAATGAATGTTTACAGATTTTCTGGAAAATTAAGACCTGGAAAATTCCAAAAATTTTATAAGTAGCTCAGAAAACGAGAAAAATTAGATAAGCTGTTTTCTCCCGACGCCAGTTTGATCCTGACGCCGTCAGGTTATCCTGACAGAAACTGGTCTGCGATTTTCTGAAAAAAAATCTGGAAAATTTATATCTTTAGAATCTAGAAAAATTTCTGCAAAACATCCATTATGACTCGATACAAGCATTTGACTCGAACAAACACACATGTATATCTTTTAAATAATTGTAATTCTCATGTTCACGTTTCTTTTGAAAATGTGTGTAATCCTCCCTACTCTTATCCCTTATGTAAAATACCTTTATATGTAATTAAGACGAGGTTAAAGACAAAATAAAGCATTTTCACAAATTTAAACATGAGAATAAACAATAAATAAAAGATACACGACACACAAACAAGCAAACAATTAAGCATGGGTTGCCTCCCACGAAGCGCTTTTCTTTATTTATGAGTCTTGTAGCTAGACTCGAAGTCGTGCCCCTACGTTGTCTCGTTTTAGATTCTCAATGAGAATTCTATCATGTTGACAAAATTTTCATTGACTCTATACCTAAGCCATTCCAATGTTCTCTCACTTTTCTTGTACCCATCTCCTAACGCCAGGCATTGTTTGTAATAGCTCTTAGTTTTCTCATATGGGTACCTAAGTCCATTTTGCTTATCCCTTTCACTAAGCAATGGAATAAGAGTCATTCTATTACACGCCTCGATATCCTTGTGTTTAAACCTAGGATGAGCACGTGGCATTTGGTAGACAAAGTCTTCAACTTCATCAGAGAATATAATTAGACCATCAATCATTCGTTCATTCAACCTAGTCATTCTCTTCAAAGGTTTTCCAAAAATTACTTGAGTGAGGTCCTTATCAATAAATTCTCCTAAGTTTTCTAAGACCATGAATTCTACCAAATAAGCAAAACTTCCAACAAACACATGCAAATGAGTGACTGCTTCAACAACATTGTTCCCTTGATAAGTTAACTCATTGACCTTAATTTTATTGTATAGGTTCCTTGAGATTAAGTTTAAAGGCAAGAACGAATTCAAGTAAGCATCGAATCCTTCTAATCCTATTTTTCAAGGGAATTGCATGTTAAAGGGACTATCTTTCTCAATTCTACACCTAGGGTCAAAACATTGGGAGGGGTCTTCTTCCATTTCAAAACCATCAATGACCTCCCCGTTGTCAAGTGCTTCACCATAATCAAATGCCTCATCGGAATCTAAGTCATAGAAAGGACTTTGTTATTGCCAATTTATTTCATTATGCCCTAGGTGATTTCCAAAGTGGTGAACGGGTGAAGGGTTTTGTGGGATTGCGTTCTCAATTTCAGGATTGGGAGGAGGATTGGGGGCGGGAAGTGTAAAGAATCTTCGGCGGAAGATACGAATCATGGTTAGTGATGGGTTTTACGAACGAAGGTCACGAAGAAGGGGGATAGACTACGAGGAAGCTAAAAATGGGAAAAAAGTTTACTTGATAGGAATCAAGCAAGGAAACCTAAACGAGGTGGACTCCTAACTAGCTATTCTATTCCCCGGTAGCGGTGCCAAAAATTTGATACGCTTACACAGCGCGTTCGGGGTCAAAGGAACTTCCTTTTCCTCGAGCAAGTTTTTCAACACCCTAGGCAGTGAACCTAATCGTTGTAGTGTAGTATTAGGGTAAGCCACGGGAATTGATATCGTTCTCTAGGGGAATAGGAATGCTAGTGAGAAGTTACTACGCTAAGGTTGGGGTTGAGGAAGATTATTATTTTTTATCTTTTTATGTTTTTTAGGAAATGGAAAGGTATGAATCTCGGGGTTTGGATTTGGGGGTTGGTATTTCTACCGATTACTCTACTATTATCTATTCTAATAACTACGCTAGGGTGAGTCTATGTCTATTGTTGTGTGCTCGTATGATGATTAAAAATGTATTTGCATAGGCTTTATTACTCCCTAGTTATCTCCTATTGGTGGTTGAATTGTCACGTCCTTATTCTTAATCGCTTTGTGTCTCTAAGGTTGTAGGTAAGGCTGGCAATTTTGACACGAAACCTGTTAACACGACACGACACGACCTGGTCTTAACAGGTTCGTGTTTGACCTTTAACAGGTTTCGTGTCTTAACAGGTCTGACCTGTTAAGACCTGTTAACATAACAGGTCTTAACAGGTCAGACCTGTTAAGACCTGTTAGTACCTGTTAAAATTAAAATACCCTACTCATTTATAAATCCGCCTCCCCCATCTCTGCTTGGTTGCTTTCTAAACAGTTAACTCATATAAAAATAAGAAAAAGGAGAAAACTCTCTCTCTTCCCTCTTAACTCCATAGCCACCGCCGGCTTCAACCACCCACCACCACTCCACCGTCGGTCACCTCACCTCACCACCCTCACCAAAACAACCCTCTCCTTCTCCTCTTTCCGATCTCATACATCACGCGCCCTACGCCCGTCTGCTCAATCCTTGAAAATCGATGCGGGAACCATAGACGAGGTAAACAACCTGAGATTTTCATATGCTTTGTCAAGTAAAATAACTAACCTGATCTTGTTAAATTTGTGATTTTTTTATATGATAATCTAAGAATCAAGTAGATACGAATTTGAGAAAAGAGGTATATTTTGAACCAACTAATAACCACTATCGAACTTTTTGTTCAATTTTGGGAATTACCCATTTTTTTAAGTCGAGAAGCATATGTACGGTAGAAAGCAAAAAGAAGGAGATTAAAATTTTGCTAGCATTATTGGAGTGTGGTCAAGGATATATAATTTGTGATTTGTTTTTATGATAATATATAATCTAAGAATCAAGTAGATACGAAACAGATAGATACGAAACAGTTAAATTTGTGATTTGTTTATGATCAACATCGAAGTTCACTTAGTAAAGAAACTCTTGAGGCCCTTATTTGCACAAAAGATTGGTTGTTTGCATGTTCAAATGAAGTCCCTCTTGAAGAGCTCACTGAAGATATAATGTCGATGTCGCTTGATGGTGGTCCTGAATCAGGTGCTTCAAACTCAGTCAACAATCCCGATTCCCGACACACTTAAAGATTTGTGAACTTTTGTAATGTTAAGGTTTATTATCATTATGTATTAGTTAAGACTTAAGATTTGTGAAATTGTGATGTGATAATGTTCTGTATGTTTCTGTGGGTCTATAGTTCTTTCTATGCATGTTAAGTGTTAACAGGTTCTTAACAGGTCTTTAACAGGTTAACCTGTTTATTTTCGTGTCGTGTTCGTGTTTGAGAAAAATGACACGATAAGCTAACATGTCGTGTTCGTGTTTGACCTTAACAGGTTCGTGTCTTAACAGGTTCGTGTGACCTGTTATGCTAGCTCTAGTTGTAGGGTATGCGTTTATCCCTAACTCTTTGAAGCTACCAAAGGTTAATGACTACAAAATCTCTAGGATTTATAAACTTTAACTTTAAGGTATTCTTTGGATGTATAGCCTACAATTACTCTAGGTGATTATAAACTAAGGTTCAACAAAGATTAATCAAGCATTAACAACACAACGAATGACCTATCGCAATACTAGGTCAATCACAATTAAGATAAGAGACAACCAATCAATATTCAATAACTAAGTTTCATATTACCTAAGCAAACACACAAGTAAATTAGCCGGACATGGGGAACATGCAAGCATACACACAATCAATTGAAGACATAATTAAATTAATGAAGTAAAATACTTATCTTGGTGTAAGATAGGGTATGGAACCCTAAAATACTGTACAAGACAGCCTTGGTTCGGTTTAGGTTTTTACTCCACAAAACTACACACTGAAAACTGAAAAATTCGATGTCTATATATAGTGTTACAATCGCGACGACGTCACTCTTTAATTGTGACGCCGTCGGGTCGCCGACAATAAGTTTTCATCTTGGCCACGTTAACATTGTGATGGCGTCACCTTATGGCTGTAACGCCGTCGCCTTCAGTCTCTGACACCGTCAGGATCAAATCTAGGCCGTCTAAGCTGCGACGCCCTAATCTTTTAAAACCTGATGCCGTCACTTGATAATTAGCAATTTGGCTACTGAGCCGTCACAAAAAATGCACTACGACGTCGCCATTCTGGTAGTGACGCCGTCCCATTTTAAGTTGTGACGCCGTCCCCTTCAGTTCCAGCAGCCTGAGTGTCTTTATTCTTGACTTTGGCCATTTTCTTCGTATATTCGCGCCTTTTCATCCGAATAAGTGTCATTCCAGCAATTTTCCTTCAAGAGACCTAAAAAGTGAAAAGGAACGATATTAAGTAATAACGGATACAAAAGTGATCAAATAAGGGCTTAAATGACCCCTAAAAAAGGTACATTTTAAAAACTTATCAATGTGGTAAATGTGGATGGTTTTAATAGTGACAAGGGTTGTGAGGATGAATTAGGTTATGATACGACAAAAAGGTTAAACAAATTGAGAAGAGACATGAAAACAGAGTGTTAAATGATACTGCTAGATGGCAGTACTTATTTTACCATGGCTAGAAATTTGATAGTGCAAAAGCGGTGAAGGACAAAGTCTATTTGCATTCCATTGAAATCAGAAGAAAGTTGAAGCTCATAAAGAATGATAAGATCGGGTAAGAGCAATATGTGAGGGAAAAATTCTAGTTTTTACAATGTCATAATGTAGTGGATCAACTGGCCCAAGTCAACCAAATGGTGTTGGGCCTTGTGGATCAAGTGGCCCAAGTACAAGAAGTAAAAAAAGAAGAATGCAGGGACCAATGATGAAAGTTAAGAAAGTTCATTTGATGTTGATGCACATTATAAAGGGGATATTTGTCCTGGGGTCTTGTATGTGGCCAAAGACAAAGTCATAGATAATTGGGAGGTGAAGAAACACAAAGATACACGCAAATGCCTTCAATCTAGGGAAATCAAACACTACACTTATAAATACTTGTCAGGGTAGATTTTTTACCAAGTCAAGTGTTAGCCTTGCTATTTTATAAAGATAACGTCACACTAGTGAAATGGACTAGATTCGTAGCATACCTTGCCCGCAGGGACTAGTATCGTTTAAGTGGCAAAGTTGTAGTGGTAAGAGCCTATAAATACCCCTCATGACTCTCCATGAGGGGTGTGGGAAATTGTGAGGTTTGTGTATTGTTTGTGTTTCATCTAATAAAACTCATCTTTTTCTCTACCCTCTCACTACTTTCTCTCACTAGAAACATGTATCATCTCATCATGTTTGATCAACCAAGACCTCCCGAACCACATAAATTACATGTTTTTAACGGTCCTACAATTGGTATAAGGAGTCAGGTTTTTCGTGTTTTAATGATTTTTGTGGTTCGAATCATGTCACAAAACTGTTTTCACCATGTTTCTATGAAGCTGGAATTTTTTTCCTTTATTATTTCTGGTAAACAGTTTTGAAGTCCTTTATGTATTCTAAAATGGTCAAAAAAACAAAATTCTTAATATTTGTTTTGATTCATATATCTGGTCTGTTTCCGTGTTGTCCAATCAGATTATATGTTATGTATTATATATTATGACTTGTTTTTAGTACCATTTCCGTGAGCAGTGGTCAAACTGGGTCAAATATGAAGTGCTTTGTAGCAGTTTTTCTGGGTTTAGTAGGAACTTTCTTAGATGCGAGTTGACTGGAAAAATGTCCAGATTCAAAGAACGTGATGCGAGTTGTGTACTAGCATTTTTGAATGCGAGTTGTTAAGAAAGCGACTTGTTGACCTGATAAAGCTATGCGAGTTGTTGAGCTTGTCTAAAAAGCGAGTTGTTGACCAATACCAATGACCAAAACTCATTGACCTCAGGTTACATAACCATCATTGGTCCATGTTCACTACTGTAAAGAAAACGGAAAAAGAGGATGAAGTCTCAGCTGATCTGAAACCCACAACCAATATTAGTCATATCTTACAACTGCCAACATCTACTCCCAAAACATATCCTATCCTCCATCTCTTCTACCCTTCATCCAGACTCAAACATATGAAAAAAATCATCTCAGATCAGTTTCACATTTCATCTTTTCAAGATTTTTTTTTCGTGGAACCTCATCATCACAGACCTATAAAGTGTGGAGCTTTTCTTCTTATTTAATATCCGAACTTAAAGACAAGGATAATAACTCTATGTTATTCCCTTTTTCTTTCGTTCGTTCATCACAAACAACAAAAAAAATAAAATATAATACCTACCCGAGACCAATGTATTGATCTTGTCGCGCCATCAAGTGGTGTTTTTAATTCGTTTCTGATGATAAAATGGGAGAATATATGCATTTGATTGATGGATGATGAATCTGAGATTGATGTGAAGATGGGAGTTGATATGCGTTTGATGACTGTTAGGATAAAGGAGATATGATTTGATGTTAAGATGAAATCAGTTTGTGGTGAGATGTGTTTTAGGGAGGAGGGAGGTGTACTATTAGTATGTTTTAGGGTTAAGTAAAATGTACTGTGTGTAGGGTTAGACTCTTTAATACCAAAGTATTAGGGTATCTTATAACCGTATATAAGAATGTGGTGAGTGGATAGGGTTATACTTCTTTTCAATGAATCGTGGGCTTACATAAATCGGTTATCATGATATGTTAGTCATTGAAATGGGCCTTGTGTTTTAATTCAATTTGGGATAAGATAGGCACTGTGGACTTGGTTTCATTCGTTATTACATGCACGACCAAATAAGTTGGACTGATGGATCAGGTTAATTAACACTACAACATATGTTATATGAACTTTATGTTAAGTATAACATTATTGATTAATGAGTGGTATTTTGGTCTTGAAAAATATTCACGGAGGATACACTATTCACGGCTTGATCGAAAAATTGAAAAAATGACTACGGGGTTTTTGTACGGTATTATTGATGCGGAATTAACGTGACATTTCACGGGTGGACTTCTTTATCTTAGAGACGTTGGTTGGTTGGATGCATGTCTCAAGATAACTTGTTGGGGCCCATTATGAATTGACAATCTGGTTATAACTGATGTAAGGAGTTACGTTGTAGTGCTCACAGTGTATAACCATCACTTTAAGGAGTTACGTTGTAGTACTCAGTGTCACACGGCGTTGTGGATTGTTCAAGAATATAGAACAAGTAGTAAGTCACAACGTTGGGATGTTTACTTCCTTTTCAAGTTAGTCGTATCGGGTTATCTCCATATGTGGTCATTACAATTAGCCAGTGAATTCAAAGGATATTCGATTTTAGGTTGATTTGAGAGAAGTATTGAGAGTATGTTTTTGCGACATATTCTCACAGAATTTTGATCAAGCTAAGGCTTTAATATTGCATCAAGAAAAAGGTAATATACGGCATGTACGCAACATTATGATGATTCCGATTGCTCGCAACCATCAGGAGGGAGAAGTTGGTATTTCATCTTCCGTGATTGGATTACGAAGGGAATTGTGCTTAAGACTGAAGAAGGAGAAGTAGTGTGTGTACATCGGGGCTTCTTACCAACTTGGATGCAATACTAAGTGAGTTATGCTGTTATGATGTTCCCAGAACGACAACCATTGTGCTACGATCAAGAGTATACTTTCTCCGCTGCGTGTTGGAAGAGTGTTGTCGGTTCAGGAGGGAGCAGAAAAAGAAAAAAGGCTCACTAGTTAGGAGGGAGTAATAACCTAACTAGACCGTTACAGTTGAAGTTCAGAGCTACAAGGATTTGTGCCGTCAGTGCCAAAGATCAAATGACGAGATCGTCAGAAGACAGAACTTCATGTTTGCCTCAGTATCTAGTCTAGAGAGACTCTGCGCTTCAACAACGTCAACATAGTTTATTATTATGGTAATTTACTTTGTTTATGTATTTATAGGTCTCATTGTAACCATTCACGTGTGACGATATCTTGGAGGGAGATTGTTAGCCTTGCTATTTTATAAAGATAACGTCACACTAGTGAAATGGACTAGATTCGTAGCATACTTTGCCCGCAGGGACTTGTATCGTTTAAGTGGCAAAGTTGTAGTGGTAAGAGCCTATAAATACCCCTCATGACTCTCCATGAGGGGTGTGGGAAATTGTGAGGTTTGTGTATTGTTTGTGTTTCATCTAATAAAACTCATTTTTTTCTCCACCCTCTCACTACTTTCTCTCACTAGAAACATGTATCATCTCATCATGTTTGATCAACCAAGACCTCCCGAACCACATAAATCACATAAGTTTTCGGTCCTACATCAAGGTTAATCAAGAAATCCCAATTAAGGTAGTTGAAGACCAGCTCCAACGTGACTTACAAGCTTTAGGTTTCTTTGAGTAAAGCATTCAGAGCTAAAGCTAAAGCTAAAAAAGAAGTTAAAGGTGATCACTTTTTGTAGTATGCTATGCTTAGAGACTATGGTGTTGAATTGTAGTCTACAAACCCTAATACCATTTTCAAGATTGTAGTTGAAAGGAATGCTGATCCTTCTTTTCCTACAAGGGTATCTAAGAGAACCTATGTTTGTTTGGGATCATTGCAATAAGGGTTTAGGCTTGCAGAAGAGAATTGTTGGGCTTAGATGGTGCTTTCATTAAGGGGTCATTTCCAGGCCAAGTATTGGTAGTTTTTGGACTTGATCTAAACAATGGAATTTACCCATTGGCTTATGCCTTAGTTGATGCTGAAAGTAATAGTTCATGGTCCTGGCTCTTAATGTGCTTAGGTGATGACATAGATCTACAACCCAATTCAAATTTCACATTCATCAGTGATAGACAAAAGGTTAGTAATATTTCTCCGATCTTCAATGGACTCTTCTCCCCATTCTTCAGGTGGTGTTGTTGTCCCATTTCCATCTCCACTACCCACTGCACCACCACCTCTAGTTATATTGTCCCTTCTAACACCTAAGCCCACAAAGCTAAAGTAACACCCCTAAATTAGCGCAACGGAAAGGTAGCAAGGGGCGGTACTTTATGGAAGCAAAGTTACAAGTTATGTTGACCGACTCTATATGAGACATTTTAAAAATTGACCACTCAATAAATGAAGTCTGAGTTACAACAAGAGATCCCAAAGTATTAAGTTACATAAACATTTTCAAAATATTATGAATGGTAATATAATGTTACAAAGTCTTCAAAATTCCATGCGACTCAATTGTTCCAAATGCAAGCTATCGCCTTACATACCTGAGAAATACATGCTAAAAGTGTCAACATAAAGTTGCTGAGTTCATAGGCTTTTATAAATAACAACATGGAATAAAAAAGTAGTGTGGGTTCAATAGAAAGTTTTGTGACCATTGTGTCACTCACTATGTCATGAAAACAAATGTTTACCTTTAAGTAAATTAGTATTGTGGACCACAAGGTTTTCGAGAGTGATTATTATACGCATACAATATCAACTAAAGCGGTTAGTGACTACTTCTTCACTCACAACGTCAGGAAAGTATTAGAAGTGAACCATAAAAGCATATAAACATTACAATGAATATAATGCCATACAAAAGTCTATTACAGTAGCACTAAGTTCTTGACACCGAAGCTATGTGATAACTTCAAATTAGCCTGATCTTTTATATATCAAATTCCCGTGTTTATGACCTCATTTGTATTAATATGGTACTTAATTCGTTCATATTCGTTCATAATTACATTTCAGGATAAATGAGGCGTTGAAGCAGTAAAGATGTGAGAAAAGGCCAAGAAATATATGTTCTGAAGATAGATTTACAAGGGCCTATGAAGATTACGCCGTAACTCGTTAATAATGTTACGGCGTAAATATGAGCTTTGAAGGATACGGCGTAACCAATTCTTATGGTTACGTCGTAATTATTTTGTGAAGGTTACGGCGTAACATGCAATTTAGTTACGCCGTAGAGATTATTTCGGAGCAGATAAGTATGAGATGACGAAGACTTACGGCGTAACCCGATGTTTAGTTACGCCGTAATTAATTACTTGGGCGCAAAGTTTCGAAGGCTACGGCGTAATTATAATTTAATTACGCCGTAATTAATTAAATGCGGCTATTTTATATGAAGCTACAAAGAATTACGGCGTAACTTATTAATTTAGTTACGCCGTAATTATTAAAAGCCCGGACACAAGTTGCATAGTGCCCTAAATATATTATTACAAATACTCATTTGACAATAAAGAAAAGGGAAAATGATAAATTTAGGCATCAAAGTTGCCACGTTTTCCTTTTCTGGGCATCGAACTTTTTTTTTCCTATTGTAGCACTGAACTTGCCTAATTTTCCTTTTGTGACACAAAATCACACTTTTGTGTCACAAAAGGAAAATTAGGCAAGTTCAGTGCTACAATAGGAAAAAAAAAAGTTCGATGCCCAGAAAAGGAAAAAAAGTTCGATGCCCAGAAAAAAAAAGTTCGACCGTTAATTTTTTTATTGCACCGTTAGTCCTTTTCGTCTGTTTTTACACGGTTTTGTTCGTTTTTACACGGTTTTGTCCTTTTTACACGGTTTCGTCCGTTTTTACACGTTTTCGTCCGTTTTTGCACGTTTTCGTCCGGTTTTGCACGTTTTCGTCCGCTTTTGCACAGTTTCGTCCGTTTTTACACGTTTTCGTCCGTTTTTGCACGTTTTCGTCCGGTTTTGCACGTTTTCGTCCGCTTTTGCACAGTTTCGTCCGTTTTTGCACGTTTTCGTCCGCTTTTGCACGTTTTCGTCTGTTTTTGCACAGTTTCGTCCGTTTTTACACATTTTCTTCTGTTTTTGCACAGTTTCGTCCGTTTTTGCACGTTTTCGTCCGGTTTTGCATGTTTTCGTCCGCTTTTGCACGTTTTCGTCTGTTTTTGCACAGTTTCTAACTTTTGACAAACGAAAACGTGTAAAAACGGACGAAAACGTGCAAAAGCGGACGAAAACGTGCAAAAGCGGACGAAAACGTGCAAAAACGGACGAAACTGTGCAAAAACGGACGAAAAAGTGTAAAAACGGACGAAAACGTGTAAAAACGGATGAAAACGTGTAAAAACGGACGAAAACCGTGTAAGAACGGACGAAAACGTGTAAGAACGGGCGAAAAGGACTAACGGTGCAATAATATAATAACGGTCGTTAAAAACAGACGAAAAGGACTAACGGTGCAATAAAAAAATTAACGGTCGAACTTTTTTTTTTCTGGGCATCGAACTTTTTTTCCTTTTCTGGGCATTAAACTTTTTTTTTTCCTATTGTAGCACTGAACTTGCCTAATTTTCCTTTTGTGACACAAAATCACACTTTAAGTGTCACAAAAGGAAAATTAGGCAAGTTCAGTGCTACAATAGGAAAAAAAAAAGTTCGATGCCCAAAAAAGGAAAACGTGGCAACTTTGATGCCTAAATTTATCATTTTCCCTAAAGAAAAAGGTATCTTTTGTGGTTTTCGTTGACTGGTCCGCCGAAAAGAGGAAAAGAAAGACAGCAGTAGCGCATGGTTTTTATGGGGCAACCCTCCGAGGTTTGCCTCGGTACTTAACTATGGGATCGATAGCTTTATCCTTAGCACGATAAGTAATTATTTTCTGACTCATAATATTATTTTGGTTTCATTATTGTTTATTATAATCTTGATTCTCAATATAATTGTTGGCAAATTAATGCTTATTGTGTTCTATTTAATTGATTATTAATTTATTATTAGTCAATTAATTATTCGATGTTATGTCTTTGTTTATTTATTGTTTTATATGGTAATTATATTTGTCATTCCACTAGGGTATTATGGAGATGTGGAAATTAGTTCTTGGCCTAGTTTTGATTCTTTTTATTATTAATGCTTTTGCGTTATTTATTGTTTCTAGTGTATGCATGCATAGTTTATTGGTAGCTACCCTTGTTTCGGTAGTTTTGAATGGCGGTAGAGGCTAGTTGCTTAGGAGATATGACCAACTGACTCTAAGTAACTAGACTGAGACGGGAAGGGTAAGATATGACCAACTGACGACCCTTTCTACTTGTGTGATTTGACCAACTGATCACCTATCGTTTGGATAAACTTAAGAATTAGGGGGTGAGTGTTTAAGTTGCTAACGCCCGGGCACTCACTATTATAAATCTAGCATGTAGCGGAACTTAATGACTCAGCTTATGGGACCAGGAACAACTGGACTTATGAGGGGACACCTGACTTCTCCAGTGGTGGCATCTTTGCT
This sequence comes from Chrysanthemum makinoi, assembly GCA_910596185.1. Taxonomy (NCBI): domain Eukaryota; kingdom Viridiplantae; phylum Streptophyta; class Magnoliopsida; order Asterales; family Asteraceae; genus Chrysanthemum; species Chrysanthemum makinoi. The sequence continues at coordinate 88,468,720 of OU343225.1, forward strand.
GATAGGTTAGGGCGAATTGACCAAATGCTGTCCTCTCGACTTTGACCCCACCTGAAACAAGGAATCTAGTGACTTTTAGAACCCATGTATTGCGATAGTAAACGCCGGCTCTTAATGACTGCTATTAGATTGCCGAATGATCCCGGGTGACCTGTTCATCTTGGTGAGGATTCTAAGAACCATAGGGTAGGCGAATTGACCAAAGGAGTCTATCGACTTATTCCACTTGTGGACAAACTCGGTTTAAGAATTGCATCACTATTTTTCCCATTAGCTTATTTACCAGAGAACCAACCCAATTGATCACATGACACCTTAAATATTATCAATCCTTACATTAAAACTTATTTATTTGACTAATTTAATTAATTAGACAGTTAGGAATCAACCGTTCTTGGGACGACCTCGGTCTTACCATTCACTCACTTCATGCGACCGGGTACACTGCCCGTTAGTGCATTAGGTAGGCCATAGGTAGACGAGTTACTATAAATGTAAAACCTGGTCAGAAATCCTGCATCAAGTTTTTGGCGCCGCTGCCGGGGAACGGTCTTCGTATTTTTGGCTGTTTGATTAATATTATTCTACAATTATGTCTCATGTCTTGAGATTACGGCGTAACCTTGGCCATGGTTACGACGTAATCTATTCTTATATTATAACAGGTTTCTTTCAGACTGAAGTTACGGCGTAGTTAGTAATTGGACTTACGCCGTAACCAAGTCTGAGACATCTTAAAAATTATGAATTATGTGTTATATCTTACTTGTTGCTCATGTTTATTATTTTTACACATTTAATTCACGAGGTTGTGATAGTGTGCAGGTTGAGCAAGAAGAACAAGTGGAGGAAATCTCGACAAGATCATAAGCCGAGATTAGTTGAGCAATGAACACGATTGGAGACGTCTGATTGATGGCTATTGCAGGAGTCTAACTTAAAGACTCAAGGGAGATAAAGGAAAGTGCTCGTCGGGAGACTACCCGTCCCTATCCTAGATTTAGTTTTTGATTTTATTTTTCATAGACTTTTTTGATATTTTTGTATTTTGTTGGTATTGTTTTGGGTTTGGTATGTTTTGTTTATCATGTTTACAGGTTTAAAGACCAAATATAGATGATAGGAGTTCCGATAAATCCTCTTGATCAGGTAGGAAGAAGTTGACACTTTGGGCAAAACAACATCAGTATGTAATTATGGCGTAATGGGCCGATCCATTTACGCCGTAACTGGCTATCAGTAAGGCCATCTGCCCACTTCTACATAACTACGGCGTAAGTAGGCCGATCTAGTTAAGCCATAATTTCCTTGTTCCAGGTATCTTCTTTCTCGGGCTTTCTTGTTAAGCCGTAACTGGGCCGATCCAGTTACGCCGTTACTATCCTCTGATATGAAGTTTTTTAATAAAAATAGTTTTGAAACATTTTCATAACCTTGTAATAGTAATTAAATGAACTTTGTGGGTGTGTTGCCTGTAAAACCTCACGAGACTTCACTCGTCCACTAGGGACACCGAGGGGTTTAAAATGCTTGTTGCATACGCTAAATACAACCGTGATTCCTACGAAAGTGAGTTAGGTTTTATTTTGTTTTTATTTTTACATTTCGTGCTATTTTTGCTTTTTATCCGGAATTATGCTTTTTGGTATTAGTTTTTCTTGCAGCAATAGGTTGATGATTATGGAAAGATATTTAGTTGCAAGGAAACACTTTTTATCCGGCTAGTTGAGTGCCGATGATGATGGAATGTTGATGAGAAGTTGGATGTTGCTCGATGAGGCACAATTGGAGCATGTTTTTGGATATGCATTATTATTCATACCGAGCAAATCCAGGGGAGTTTTTCATTCCATCTCTAACCCTTCCTATTTTTCAATTACATGCTTAGTATGACCCAAGTGGGGGGAAGGGATTAGACATAGACACCCACTTGATTTTACTTGCCTTTTTTTTTTTTCTAGTTTTTGATGAAAAGTGTTTCATTAGTAATTTTTGACATGTTTTTCATTACTTAACTGGATTAATCTAGACTGAGCACACCTACCCTATATTTCCATTGTGTGAGGATAAGCCTTTCCGTTTTCCCCTTATACATAAATTCCATAAAAATGAGTGTGCCGGTGGCTGTAGTAGACTTTAGAACTTGGCCTTGCATATCTTTTCGAGAACATTATCATGAGCATTACACTGAGGTAACTTGGTGTGATCGGTGCAGCTAGGATATAAGGCAATTTTAGGATTAAACCCAAATAGCCCATATATGTATTGTGTTTATTGACTTTTCACATCGATTAGTCAATCCCCCTGTTAAACCCATTTTGTTGCACTCATCATTAGTGCAAGATACCCCTAGATACACCCTTCAGAGCCTTTCCTTTCATTTTGTTCACCCAATATTACTGTTTCGTTACACCTATCGCCTAGCCTACCCTGTAGTTTCCTTATGTCCATGGTCCGGGCGCTGTTGGTTAATTTTGGTTCCACTAGTGAAAGTCGCGGGTTTTGAATAAAGGGTTTTGGAAGAAAATCGGGTTTAGATGATAGTTGATCTCAAGTGGGGGGATGCTTTATTTGTTCGTATTATTTTTATTTCTTTTTGATTCATGTATACCTTGTCTTGCATCGAAAAAAGAAAAAAAAAAAGAATGCAAGCAAGTGTTTATTAGTTTGTTTATAGCTGATCGTACTATAATCAGCTTATGTGTCGTATTGTGTTAAGTATTCTCGCTTTGTTCAATTAGGCGCAAATTTTTACAAATCCGTTTTGTCTTACGGATAAAATTAGAAACCCGAACATTTCTATCTCGCCTTTCAAATTTTAATCAATATTCGTACAATGAGGACATTGTACATTTCAAGTGGGGGGATGAGAGATAGAAATGATTGATTTTGGTAAAATTATGTGCTAAAAGTACCCAAATTTTAAAATTTTTATAGCACATACTTTTTTTCATTGATGATGAAGGGCGAGTTAATGCACCTTATTTGCCTAGTTTATGGAGTTTATGAGGCATTACGCTATATTTTATATGCATCGACTCGTGTATTGAACACCCCTTGACTCTTGACCCTCGATTTTTGCTATGGGATTGAATGCGACTAGTGGTGGGGCGACTATGGACTTAGGAATCTATTTGTTTCGTGTCTTTTTATTTACACCCATTAAATGTTTCCCATGTCTTATCCTACCCTTGGTCAAGAATCGAGTTTAGGTGAAGAAGCGAGCAATCATTGGTGTCTTGGCCATGGATTTGGTCATGTATCATTGGTTTTGTCCCCTTCGCCGTAGCTCGTTAGTAATGACAAAATAACCCCATAAGCCTATGTTGTGTCAACCCATTACCTTTTAGAATAGCTGCATCTATAGACTCTAGTGGTGGAGATTAGTATCTTTGCCAAGCCTATGATAGAATACTCGCCATGACTGAGCAGTTGAGTGATCACCCAAAAATAAACACGTGAATTATGAGAGAGAGTGTGATTTCAATTCCCTTTTCGTGAGGTGCTCATAACTTCCAATTTATCCTGGGAGATATCTTTTTAAGAATTATTTAAAGGGTCTACTTGAGGACAAGTATGATTCAAGTGGGGGGATATTTGATAACATCAAATTAGCCTGATATTTTATATATCAAATTCCCGTGTTTATGGCCTCATTTGTATTAATATGGTACTTAATTCGTTCATATTCGTTCATAATTACAATTCATGATAAATGAGGCGTTGGAGCAGTAAAGATGTGAGAAAAGGCCAAGAAATATATGTTCTGAAGATAGATTTAGAAGGGCCTATGAAGATTATGCCGTAACTCGTTAATTATGTTACGGCGTAAATATTATGCTTTAAAGGATACGGCGTAACCATCTAATATGGTTACGTCGTAATTATTTTGTGAAGGTTACTGCGTAACATGCAATTTAGTTACGCCGTAGAGATTATTTCGGAGCAGATAAGTATGAGATGACGAAGGCTTACGGCGTAACCCGATGTTTAGTTACGCCGTAATTAATTACTTGGGCTCAAAGTTTCGAAGGCTACGGCGTAATTATAATTTAATTACGCCGTAATTAATTAAATGCGGCTATTTTATATGAAGCTACAAAGAGTTACGGCGTAACTTATTATTTAGTTACGCCGTAATTATTAAAAGCCCGGGCCTAAGTTGCATAGTGCACTAAATATATTATTATAAATACTCATTTGACAAAAAAGAAAAGGGTATCTTTTGTGGTTTTCGTTGACTGGTCCGCAGACAAGAAGAAAAGAAAGACTGCAGCAGCGCATGGTTTTTATGGGGCAACCCTCCGGGGTTTGCCTCGGTACTCAAATAGGGGATCGATAGCTTTATCCTTGACACGATATGTAATTATTTTCTAACTCATAATATTATTTTGGTTTCATTATTGTTTATTATAATCTTGATTCTCAATATAATTGTTGGCAAATTAATGCTTATTGTGTTCTATTTAATTGATTATTAATTTATTATTAGTCAATTAATTATTCGATGTTATGTCTTTGTTTATTTATTGTTTTATACGGTAATTATATTTGTCATTCCACTAGGGTATTATGGAGATGTGGAAATTAGGTCTTGGCCTAGTTTTCATTATTTTTATTATTAATGCTTTTGCGTTATTTATTGTTTCTAGTGTATGCATACATAGTTTATTGGTAGCTACCCTTGTTTCGGTAGCTTTGAATGGCGGTAGAGGCTAGTTGCTTAGGAGATCTGACCAACTGACCCTAAGTAAGTAGAGTGAGATGGGAAGGGTAAGATATGACCAACTGACGACCCATTCTACTTGTGCGATTTGACCAACTGATCACCTACCGTTTGGATGAACTTAAGAATTAGGGGGTGAGTGTTTAAGTTGCTAACGCCCGAGCACTCACTATTATAAATCTAGCATGTAGCGGAACTTAATGACTCGGCTTAGGGGACCAGGAACAACTGGACTTATGAGGGGACACCTGACTTCTCCAGTGGTGGCATATTTGCTGATAGGTTAGGGCGAATTGACCAAATGATGTCCTCTCGACTTTGACCCCACTTGAAACAAGGAATCTAGTGACTTTTAGAACCCATGTATTGCGATAGTAAAAGCCGGCTCTTAATGACTGCTATTAGATTGCCGAATGATCCCGGGTGACCTGTTCATCTTGGTGAGGATTCTAAGAACCATAGGGTAGGCAAATTGACCAAAGGAGTCTATCGACTTATTCCACTTGTGGATGAACTCGTTTAAGAATTGCATCACTATCTTTCCTATTAGCTTGTTTACCAGAGAACCAACCCAATTGATCACGTGACACCTTAAATATTATCAATCCTTACATTAAAACTTATTTATTTGACCAATTTAATTAATTAGACAGTTAGGAATCAACCGTTCTTGGGACGACCTCGGTCTTACCATTCCCTCACTACATGCAACCGGGTACACTGACTGTTAGTTCATTAGGTAGGCCATAGGTAGACGAGTTACTATAAATGTAAAACCTGGTCAGAAATCCTGCATCAAGTTTTTGGCGCCGTTGCCGGGGAACGGTCTTCGTATTTTTGGCTGTTTGATTAATATTATTCTACAATTATGTCTTCTGTCTTGAGATTACGGCGTAACCTTGGCCATGGTTACGACGAAATCTATTCTTATATTATAATAGGTTTCTTTCAGACTGAAGTTACGGCGTAGTTAGGTAGGCCATAGGTAGACGAGTTACTATAAATGTAAAACCTGGTCAGAAATCCTGCATTACTATGACAGTAGAGCCTGCAAGTAAGCACGTGATATAAAGTCTCGGCACGTGTCTAACCCTTGACACTCATGTTTCAACATGGTATACGTCCGTTTTGCCTTTCTGGTCAAACCAAACGGGGAAGTCACCCCGATAGATCTATCTATAACACTCGCACTTCCCGCAGGAACTGACGGTTCATGATAATGGGAATAGTGGATTACAGTGCTTAAGCTAGTCCGTAATAGTTAATCAAAGAAATTGTAATTCGATCCAAAGTAGAACAAGCATATTTCCTTCCCCAAGTTTGTAAATCAAGTAGTTAAAAGATTAAAACTGTGGCTATAAATTCACTTGTGAGTTTTAAGTACTTGTGTCCATGAGAAAATAACTAAGTAAGTAACAAGTAAATGAGTAATGTGTTCGAGTAATTGAACACGTATTTAAGTAAGGCAAGTAATGTTTTTGAGTAAACAAATCAAGTTTTTAATAAAACGTGCATGTATTCTCACCCCAAAAGTATTTCAAATCAAGTAAAGTAGGGGACATGAACTTACCTTAGGAGAGTAGTGATCCGAGAAAATAAGTTAGTGTATAAGAGGTAACGGCTCTAACACACGACCTAAGTAAGTATGGTTCGACTTAGTATACACTATATGAAATGCGATGAGTGTAAAAGTGTTTCCTAAACTTTGTATCACTATGACATGTTTGTGTTTTAGTTTTTATAAGTAAGAATGCATTTTTGTCAAGTTATGTATTTTTAATAGTTTTCGATACTGATAACATCAAATAGTCCTGAATATTAAGTGTCAATTTCCCCCGATAATGCTTGTAGTTTATATCATTTATATGGATTTACGCTTGTTTTCCATTGTTTTCCACTTTCAAGTAAATTACGATCATTGGAGCTAAAGAGATGCGGAATTGGAGAAATATCAAAGATTTATCATAGTATTCTGACTTTGAAGAAGTTACGGCGTAACTCATCTCTCACATTACGCCGTAACTAAAGCGTGACTCAGAAAACGAACTCATCAAAAGGTTACGGCGTAACTCTCCCCAAAGACTACGACGTAACTATATTAGGTCAAATGAGGTTCCGCGCCGCTGATAACTACGCCGAAACTATTTCATCAACTACGGCGTAACCAAGTATTATTGAAGATACGGCGTAATCACTCATAAGGTTACGCCGTAACCAGCAGATCTAGTGAAAATAACGAAGGAATTGAAGATTACGGCGTAACTCTTATATTAGTTACGCCGTAACCCAGATCTAGCCTATAAATACCCCATGATTTCCAACATTTCAAAGCATCCTATTCCACACACCACAACCAAAGAATGTGGGAAGAAGCCAAAGGCAGGTCTAGAGGAGCATACGGAGCTGTCTCCAAGGGAGAAATCACTCCCCTACGATAAGCATTAGCATTTTATCTTTTCTTTACTTTCGATTCATGTATTTCGTAACTTTGAATATTGAATTGATTTGTATGGTTAATATGAGCGGCTAAGAACCTCTTGGTGCTGGCCTAGTTATGATTCCTTAATTGTTTTGTTTGTGTTTACATTACTTCCGTATAATTATTTTTAAGTGTATGCATGCATAGTTTATTGGTAGCTACCTTTATTTCGGTAGTTTTGAATGGCGGTAGAGGCTAGTTGCTTAGGAGATATGACCAACTGACCCTAGGTGAGTAGACTGAGATGGGAAGGGTAAGATATGACCAACTGACGACCCTTTCTACTTGTGTGATTTGACCAACTGATTACCTACCGTTTGGATGAACTTAAGAATTAGGGGGTGAGTGTTTAAGTTGCTAACGCCCGGGAACTCACTATTATAAATCTAGCATGTAGCGGTACTTAATGACTTGGATTAGGGGACCATGAACAACAGGACTTATGAGGGGACACCTGACTTCTCCTGTGGTGGCATCTTTACTGATAGGTTAGGGCGAATTGACCAAATGTTGTCCTCTCGACTTTGACCCCACCTGAAGTAATTGGAAGTAAGTAGACGTAGACATTACTAGCTAGGAGGTATAACTAGGTTAACACCACTCTCCTCTATTGATTTATCCTTTGCCTTTTATCTGCTTTTATCTGCTTTAGTAGTTAATTAATTAATTCCTTATCAAAATCATATTAAAAACTGTGACACCTACACTTAGTAATAATCCAACACACATAGCTCTTGGGACGACCTCGGTTTTACCGAATACTACCCTACACACGACTGGGTACACTGCCCGTTAGTGCATTAGGGTAGACCATAGGTATAACGAGACTATATAAATAGTAAAACCTGGTCAGTAAAACCTACATCAAGTTTCTGGCGCCGCTGCCGGGGAGCTATTTTAGGATTTCACATTAAGTTTATTTTTAATTTTCTTTTTCTCTTAAATGTCAGGATACAAGACTCGTAGCTCGAGGCCTTTTTTGGCCACCCCATTCGACGATCTGGAGAAGCAATTTCGGACAAGGAAAGTTTACTCTCCGGTTCCTATTCACAACATCTTTTCATTTTTCGAATCAGACTAGTCTGACGCAGGACCGGAGGTAATCGATGAAAATAATATCAATGACTTGACTATGGAGCAGTATTTGGAGCGACCAAATGGGAACTGCCAACGAACCTTCGCACAGGATTCTTGTACTAAAAAATACTCTATTCCAGATCAATTTATTCAAGAGTTACACGAACTTAAGTTTTCTGGAGATGAAGATGATGACGTTCAGAATCACGTAGAAGAAGTACTCTACTTATCCTCTCATTTCAACGTCAGAAGTACCCCGAGCTATTCGGTCACCGCAAGGATTTTTCCTATGACTCTTACTGGAACTGCGAAAAGATGGTATAACAAACTCCCTAACGAATGTAAAGGAGCATGGGATAAACTAAGAAAAGATTTCGTCTAGCAATTTTTCCCTCCTTAAAAAATGGCCAAACTTCTTGGTAAAATCTATCAGTTCGTTCAAGTTGGAGAAGAAACGCTTTACTAGGCATGGGAAAGATTTAATGAGCTACTTTATCAATGTCCCACCCATGATTTGAACAAAAATCAGATCATCTACGTCTTCTACCGGAGAATTAATGCGCTAACACGAGAACTATTCGATTCCCCGAGACCTATTCCTAGAATGACTCCTGACCAAGCCTTGGAATGTATTCAACGGATTTCTGAACATTGCTACAAATGGCATATGGATACGGGGTACGGACCAAGAGACAATTTTTATCATAAGGTAATGAAGACGATAACAAAGCAAGAATACAATTATGGGGAAATTTTCGAAAAACGAAGGTTAGAAAGAGAAGCTGAAGCATGTAGGATTGAGAGGGTTAAGAGTGTGTTTGGGGACCAAAACCGGGATCAATCTTGAAAAGAAGATTCTTGACCATATCAAGGAATCAAGGGAACGAGATGATAGAATTGAAAAAATGATGAAGACATTCGTGGATAATACACTCTCTTCTCTCAGAATCCACGAAGATAGGATTAAAGGATTGGAAGAGAGTGTGAGCTCATGTTCGCAAGCCATTACTGATTACCTAGCGGCTCGGGAAGATAAAGCTGTCAACACAGTGGAAACTATTCTTGAAGAACCGATGACCTTTTCGGAAAAAGTTAAACGACGAATCAGCATGGAAAGACAATCACTTCTGGACCAAGCTTTACCGGTAAACTCCCCTATTAATAATTCCTTTGAAACTAATCATGATGATATTCAACAGGAATTATGCTATGATGAGAGATTTCAACTCAACGAAAGATGTTCAGCGGTTTTGAGAAACGAGCTACCATAAAAGGAAAAAGATCCAGGATGTTTCACTCTCCCTTGCTTGATCGGGAGTCTCGATATGTGTAATGCCCTAGCTGATCTTGGAGCAAGTATTAGCATAATGCCTCGTTCAATGTTCCTACGTATGGGGATTGGTGACTTGAAGCCAGCTATGATGAAAATTGAAATGGCCGATCGATCTATGCAATCACTGTTAGGCATTGTTGAAAATGTGTTGGTAAAAATTAAGAAATTCCTTTTCCCAGTAGATTTTGTGATTCTTGACATTCCGAAAGACAACAGAATACCTGTCATTTTAGGTAGACCTATGCTAGCCACTGGCCATACTGAGGTGGGTGGAAATTATCGACACGACACGATAAACAAAACGAACCTGACACGAAGTTAAACAGGTTTGGGTTGAGGATAAACAGGTTTGGGTCAAAACGGGGTCAACCCGTCTAACCCGTTTAATAAACGGGTCGTGTTTGGGTTGAGTAAGTATTAAACAGGTTAACCCGTGAACCCGTTTAAGTATATAATATCTTAAAAATAAAATATATAACCTGGTTTTTATGTTGGATGTGGATTAAATGTATTTTGTTATTTACTTAGTATGAGTGAATTATAATTTTATACCTTAGATATCATAAAAATTGACGCTAATAATTCATAAAAATTGCCGCATAGTTATTTCTATGTTATTCTTATCATATTTTAGATCCTTATATAATTTTTTGCATTTAAACTAGTTAAATCGATAAACCACGAGCTTTGTTTACTGCTTGACCTATTTACTTAAATGGGTTAGACGGGTCACAAATGGGTTACACGTGTTATGCAGGTGTGGGTTAGGGTTGAGTTTCTTGACACGATTAATAAATGGGTCGTGTTTGGGTAAAGGCTATACTAACCCGCCAACACGCGAACCCGAATAGGTTAACACGAACACGACTCGATTGCCGCCCATAGATGTCTTTGCTAGAAAACTAACTCTTGAAGCTAATGGAGAAATTGCAACGATCGGACCTAATGAACTCCTGTCTACTCCTCAAAAGGTATGTGAGGTTGACCCAGTAGGCAGTTTTGGTGACGCTCTAGAAGAATTTCTTAGTGACCCCTCAGACCCTGGCGAGATTGATTTGGGGAGAAATTTTGATTTTTTCGTCAACTTCGAGGAAGAGGTTAATTTAGGAATCAGTACTGACGACTTCTCAAGTGACGTCGAAATGGCCCATTGGCAAGACAACTCTGTGAAGGCTTTTTCGCAAACCATTCAACCTAGATTTTATGAGGTAGGAACCCGCATACATCATAGAAACCCTTATTATCTAAAGATCTCATGCAAAATCGGGTTCATCGATTTCCACCCATTTATTGACACAACTTCTCCAGTCAACATAATGTCAAAAGAGTGCTACAACCGAGTTATAAAGAAAGAATTAGAATATAAGGGGAATAACTTTCTTGGGTTTGCAACTAACATACATGTCTTCGTTGGAACTCATTCATTTTTGGTGGACTTTATGGTTTTGGACGACGTAAGCGAATTTGTGGAAGATGGACTTACGGGAGTAATACTAGGAAAACCTTTTCAGGAAATGTCAGGGTTAGATAAAAATGAAAAAGAAGGGTTAGTATGGTTAAAGATAAACGATGATAATCTTCAAAATGCCGAGAACGATTAAGAATTTTAAAAATTGGACCAAGAGGCAGTTAAGCCAAGCCCAACCACTGCTCGATATCAGTGAGGAAGACAAAGAAAAAGGTATTAACCAACCTTACCAGAAAATCAAGAGTTTCTACTCGGGCTGTTTAGAATTAGGGGATGACTACAAACGGGATAAGAATTTGGTAAGTTGGATCTAACGTGGAGATTGCCATATCCACGAAATGACCAATAAGCACTGGTAGCCTCGAGGCTCTGAGTCTAACTTAAAGACTCGTAAATAAAGAAAAGTGCTCTTTCGGGAGACAACCCGAATTATCCCTTTCTTTTGTTTTATTTCTATTTCTGTAGGGTTTTGTGTTTTCTAACCCTTTTTGCAGGAAACGAGGATGTGATTGCTGCTGCAGTTTGCTGATCTGACCATAGTTATGGCGTAACTCATCTTTGTGATTACGCCGTAACCAACCTTTTGCAGCAGAATTTTAGACGCATTACCAATTACGTCGTAATACCATCTCTGTGGTTACGCCGTAGCCACTCGTTTTGCAGCTTATGTCAGGTTTTGCCAGTTACGGCGTAACTCCCTAAAAAGAGTTACGACGTAACTTTCCTCTGCTTTTACTTCTTTCAGTTTAAAACGCAATAACCTTGTATTAGTATTTTAAATGAACTTTGTGGGTATGTTCCCTGTAAACCCTCACGAGACTTCACTCGTCCACTTGGGACACCAAGTGGTTTAAAAGGCTTGTTGCGTATGCTAAATGCAACAGTGATTCCTACGAAGGTGAGTTAGGTTTGTTTTTATTTTTCATTTTTTTCTTTTTAGAATTATGCTTGTCGGTAGTATGATTTCAGGGATTGAAGTTTGTTCATGATGCTTATACGAAGGCACGTCTCTTTTTTGTGGGCCTTCTTTCTTTTTGGAGCAAATTTCAGGGAAGTTCTCGCTCTAATTATACTTTTCTCTTCACCTTTATTTAACGCTTAGTACAAAATGGACTTTGTACAATTCAAGTGGGGGGACGGGAGCAGAATTATCTCTTGAACATTATTTTGCCCTCGTTTTTCTAGTTTATTTTGAAAAATTATGCCATTTTTAAAATTTTGACATGTTTTTCTTAACCTAACTAGATTAGACCTTAGCCGAGCACATACAACCCTTGATATTATATGGTGAGATTAGCCTTATCCGTTTCCAATATTTTACCCCAAATCCACCAAATTATGAGTGTGCCGGTAGCTTGTAAACTTTAGAACTTGGCCTTTGCATCATTTCGAGACCATAGATGAGGTATGTTGAGTTAGCTCGATGTATTTGGACTTTTCAATTTAAGAAGGCAATATTATAGGATTATCACCCAAATAGCCTACCATTGTGTGTCTATCGATTAGTCACCTCGACTTCTCGACCCCCATGTGAAACCCTTTTGTTGCACTCACCTTTAGTGCAAGATACCCCTAGATACACCCATCTGAGCCATTCATTTCATTTTGTTAACCCAATATATTGTTTCGATACACCTATACACCTTAGCCTACCCTGTAGTCTTTATTTGTGATTGGGAAGTCATCATTTGCCTAAGTTCAAGGTTCAAGTTGAAAGGTTCGGAAATCACACTTTCGTCGAAGACATATTTTTTGAAGATCATTGGAGACTCCCCGAATTCCCGTTGTTCATCTCAAGTGGGGGGATATTATGTTTAGTTGTTATAGTTTTGATTCAAATATATATATATATATATATATATATATATATATATATATATATTTATATATATATATATGGACTTAGTATCGAGGAGGCCACCTCAGTCACATTTGAAGATTGGAGTTGGTAATTATGCCAACAGTTGGAGAAAAGGTAGTGTGCCCATCACGACGTCCTCTAATGACACATCTACCTAGTATTACATGATCCGGTTTCTTGACTTCAAAGCTTGAACTTTGGGCGGACGGTAAGTGGTGATGACATGGTTATAGATTTAGACTACCTGCTTGATTTTTATTTTACACTATTTATATATCCCATGTCTTATCCTACCCTTTAGTCATGAAGCGTGTCTAGGTGATGTAGCGAGCAATCTTTGGTGTCTTGGCCATGGATTTGGTCATGTATCATTGATTTTGTCCACTTCGTCGTGACATGTTAGTAATGACGAGTCACCCCTTAACCTTTGTCGTGTCTACCCATATTGCCTTCAAGAATTGTTTAGGCCTTAACTCTAGTGGTGGAGATTTGTGTAACCGCCAAGATTATGATAGAATACATGCTTTGACTGTGCGATTGAGTGATCACCCTAAAATTGAAACTTAGAATAGTTGAGAGATTTGAGTGTTTTGTTCTCATTTCGTGAGGTTTTCGGCTTTGTTTTATTCTAGCATAAGGGATTTGTAAACTCATATTTTCCAGGTTATGGGAGATATATTTTTAGAAATCTTTGTAATATGGTCTACTTGAGGGCAAGTAGAGTTCAAGTGGGGGGATATTTGATAACATCAAATAGTCCTGAATATTAAGTGTCAATTTCCCCCGATAATGCTTGTAATTTATATCATTTATATGGATTTACGCTTGTTTTCCACTTTCAGATAAATTACGAGCATTGGAGCTAAAGAGACGCGGAATTGGAGAAATATCAAAGATTTATCATAGTATGCTGACTTTGAAGAAGTTATGGCGTAACTCATCTCTCACATTACGCCGTAACTAAAGCGTGTCTCAGAAAACCAACTCATCAGAAGGTTACGGCGTAACTCTCTCCAAAGACTACGACGTAACTATATTAGGTCAAATGAGGTTCAGCGCCACTGATAACTACGCCGTAACTATTTCATCAACTACGGCGTAACCAAGTATTATTGAAGATACGGCGTAACCACTCATAAGGTTACGCCGTAACCAGCAGATCTAGTGCAAATAACGAAGGTGTTAAGACCCTTTATCACGTATACCTTATCACTTTAACAAGCAAACCCAACACAAACACGTAACAGTTATGCGTATGATACTAAACACAAACTGTTATGCGTAAGAAAGATGAAGGTTAGAAAGTGGTGACTTGAATGATATTCGTATGTATGTTTAGAGAGACACAGAGTAGAAGATGAAAATAATATTTCATAAGAAAAACACACACACACACACACTCAAGCACACCCCTCAAATGACATACTTGAGGGGTATTTATAGTACAAGTAACTAGATGCCCTAATGGGCTTGGCATGGGCTCGTTTGGATTGGATTGGACATGGATTGATATAAGGCTAGCTTAACTAAACTAATACCCATTTAGCTTAGTCCAATCCACGAGCCCGTTGACTATTCTATCACGATATCTAACACACGTTACAAAGTTCCTAAACGTGAATGACCATCACTTCTAATAAAACTATTAAGGCTAACAATCTCCCCCTAAGGGGTGGTCATTCAAATGATGCTCCACTTGATAAGGTCTTTACTTTTCTCGAGCTTGAACTTTGTGTGTAGATATAGAATAGTCTTGAATCTTGTTGGAATCACTCCTAAACCTTATTCAAGTGTTAGTTACTCATATGTAATAGTTAGCTTATTATGGCCTTTATGTTTGTTATTAGCCTTAAGCTTATGTAGAAGGCCCATGAGCTTAGGCCCAAGCCCATAGGTGAAAGGAAGGGAACTAGGAGTGTTGCCCTAGCTTCCCTCCTATAAATACCTTATGTAAACCTTCATTTGAAGGTTGGTTGTTCAAGTTTTTCTTTCACTACACTCTACGCCTAAACCGTCTTTACTCATACGTGTGTGTGTGTGTGTATAACTTGTTCAATCGCCTCTCTATCTCTCATATAAGCTTGTGTGGTAAACCTTGTGACCTAACAGTGGTATCAATCGCCAAATAGTTGGGTGAAACGTTTTGTTTTTGAAGATTTTTGTTCTTGGTCTTACGCGTAATAGTGGGTGATACTTTGGTTCGCTTAAAAACGACTTTTTTACACTTTTGAATCCAAGATTCTTGTATTTTCAACGTTTTAAGGTGTTAAAATACGTGTTTTTGGCCAAAAGTTTCGAACTTTACGTGTGGATC
Organism: Chrysanthemum makinoi; assembly: GCA_910596185.1. Lineage (NCBI taxonomy): Eukaryota > Viridiplantae > Streptophyta > Magnoliopsida > Asterales > Asteraceae > Chrysanthemum > Chrysanthemum makinoi. The sequence goes on from OU343225.1 coordinate 88,483,978, forward strand.
TAAGATTTTAAGCTTGTTTTTGTTCGTGGGTATAGTTCTACGCGTAACTATTTTAGAAGGTTTGGTTCAACAAATTTCACATCCTTGTGTTATTTGGTGATCTTGAAGCTATTTCATCACACAAAAACTAGTTTAGAAACATCTTTGAGCAATATCCAATTTACGAGTAGATCTACGCGTAGTAAAACCCTAAAACTACGCGTAAGCATCTCCTTGGTGTGATCTTCATTTTCGTGGTTTATTCCGTGTTTTCTTACTTGGATAAGTTTGAAAATACGTCGACTTTGGATATCTTTTGCACTGTGAAGTGTAAAAGATCACTTGGGATAAAACCCTAAAATTACGCATAAGCATAAGCTTACGCGTAGAAATCCTACGCATAAGATTTTTCTTACGCCTAAGCCTAGTCTTACGCCTAAGATAATCCTACGCCTAACTTTCTACGCCTAACTTTTGTCTACGCATAACTTTAGCGTCTTTTCCTTACTTACGCGTAAGCTAAATTCTACGCGTAACCTCTAATTGTTACGCGTAACTTTGGTGTTTTTACGCATAAGTGTTACTTGGCTATTGTGATTTCTACGCCTAAGGATACTTCATCAACAAAGGTTCATTCGACTACAAAGATCCATTTTTACCAACACAAGTTTATCAACATGTCACAACCACCATACTCTAACTATTTCCCTTACACTTATCCTCATCCTCAACGTCAACAACAACTAACTCCACAACATCAACAATGGAATCAACAACAAGCAATTTATCAACAATAATTTAACCAACAACATACTCCACAACTTGCTGCAAATCCACAACCTCAAATGGTTCAACCACCACCAAGTCTTCAAGTTCAACCGTACACAAATGACTTCAATCAACATCCATCAAGGACCATTATGAAGGAACCCACTTGGTTTGCAAAGATGTTTGAAGCTTTAAGCAGCCAACAATCAATTCATGAGGCTGGATCACTTGATAGACCTCCAATGCTCACTCCAGGAAACTATGATCAATGGGTGATAAGGTTCTTTAGGTTTTGTGATCTAAAGAAGCCACATGGAAAGTTCTTAAAGAAGGTTATCTTGGAAGGTCCATTTGAGATGCCTACTGTCATTGTACCCGGAGATCCAAATGCCATTCCACCAAGAGATGAACAAACGAACATTGCTACTGTTGCAGACTTGAATCCTCAAGAACTTCTACACTATGAAGCCGATGAGCTTGCAATGGAATATATCCTCTTAGGATTACCAAACCCAATTCTTCGTAGTGTTGATGCTCAAAAGACTGCAAAGAAAATGTGGGATCATATTCATTTTCTTATGGAAGGATCGTACTCAATCGGAAGATTTGGAATCCAAAATTTACTTGGCTTATGAACACTTCATGATTGAACCTGTAGAGACTCTCGAGTCCTATCATCACCATTTTCGACATCATCAATGATTTGGATAAACACAACATCATCAGGCCAAGAATTGCTGTGAATACTAAGTTCCCGAGTAGTCTTGGTCCTGAATGGGAGAAGTATGTCATTTTTCTCCGTCAAGCGAAAAACATGCATCAATCTACATATGGATTATTGTACGATTACTTGAAGCCTCATGAAAAGGAAGTTGATAGGGAAAGGATTCTCCGTGCTCAAATTGCTCCACCGACACATCCGAAAATCAACAACTTGCCTTATATGCTCAAAACAGTTATTCTCCTCAACAAGCAACTCAACCAACTACTACAATCACACCACATGATCCTTCACAACCTCCATCTCAAACTCAATTGGTTCCATACAACAACCACAATGCTCAATCTGAAGCTAATGAGGAATCGATCCGTTCAAGCACTGCAACAAGGATTTGCTATGATTGCTAATGCCTTTAGCCGTTATACCAACAAATCCAACAACCGTATTCGTTCCTCATCAATTACAAGGAATCAAGCTTTGTGAACAATGGACGAGTTGAAGTTCAGAATCGTGGTTATGGTCGTCAGATGGGCGGTGGTCAAGGGTTTAATGGTGTGGGTAGGAATAACAATCGAGCTCCAGTGGTGGAACAGGGAAATGCTCAGAATGGGTTGAATGGTCTTCGATGCTACAGCTGCAATGAGAAGGGACACCTGGCTAATGCATGCCCAAAGCCAAGGACTAGGGGCCGTGCTTATTTCAAAGAGGCTCTTCTTTTGGCTCTTAAGGATGAAGCTGGTGGAACTCTCACGACAAAGAACGAGCTTTATGGCAAATGCCGACTCAGATGATGATATGGAGGACTTGCAGGCCAATGCAGCTGTTATGTTGATGGCTAATATGCATGAGTTACACATGAGTGACACAGGCCCAGTGTATGACACTGATGGCTTGTCTCAGGTACCCGAACAAACCATATTTATCTCTGATCTCATATCTACGCCAACATTTGAATCCGGCAAGGCTCGAATGTTCAAAATGCGCCATCCACATCTCATTCCGACGATTTTCAACTAGACCCGTAGTTATATTTGACGATCAAGATGACCAAACGGTTTCCTTGATAATCAAATTGACTCCGTGGTTATACTTGAGGATCTCAGTAATGATCATGTTGAGACTCACGTTGAACACGCCGAACTTTTGCCTCATCCAGATTTTGCTCGGTTAATACAAGACCAACAAACCATAGTGGAAAAATGTCATGCCATTAATCAGGACTTGAAATGCAAAAATGCACTGTTAACCAAGGATTTTGAATGTTTACAAAAGCAACTCAACTTTTTCAAAACTCAAGAAAAACGTGAAAACGGTTTTGAAGCAGCCTTTGCCAAATCTTATCAAAACGAAAAATATTTAGAAAGACAGATGCGTGATCTAGTCGCTTCGAAGAATGCTTTGTTGACTGAAATAGAACAACTGAAACATGAACATAAAAAGCAAATTAACGCTCTCACCTTGGAAAATCAAAAAGCTAAGGCTGAGTTGTTAACTTGTCAAAAACAGTTCTCTGCATACAAAAAGCATTCAACGAAACGAATAGATGATCATCTTGAAGAAATCATCGGCTTGCAAAACAAACTTAAAGAGTTTAAAACTGTTGTTTACAAACATGGCGAGTCGGTCACAGCCATTGAAAAGTTTACTTTAAAACCCAATCCAAATGGATATGGACCGAATCTTGCCGATTACAAACCTAAGCTTTCAACAAAAGCATTCAAACCAAATCCTGAAGTTTCAGTGCAGAATATAAAGTTGATAATTCTGTTATGAGTGTTGTTGAATATCATCGTCAAGAGGAATTAGATGCCGAAGACGAGAGTCGATCAAAATTAGAAAAAGTTGTTTACAACAAACCTTTTAACTATTCAAAAGCGGTCACTTTCGTCACACCAACGGATTCTTCTAACACACCAAGGGTAATCATAAAAACAACTGAGTCTTCTAATGTTAATCCCCAACCAGATTATGCACAAACTTATGGTCCTTTACCTTCCATCTGTGAAGTAAACTCAAAACCTGAAAATCGCAAAATTCTTAGATATTTTGACCTTTCATGGTGACCTCAAAACTTTACAACATGAGATAGAATATCATTCTGAAATCAAAGTTCAACACTTTCAATCGCCTCTAGCGCGAGAACAAAGAGACATTTTTCAGAAAAATCTTTTACCAAATGTTAAAAATTTGAAAAGTTGTGCATTGTCTTGGGAAAGGACTTTCATAAGGAACTTGGATTAATGAAGGTCGTTTTAGAAAACGAAACATCTATTTCTAACACTAAACGTAAAAAGAAACTGTTAAGAAAAGATGTTGATCGACTCTTGAAAGATGTCATCTGTGTTGATATCCATAATGTTGTGCTAGAGAATTCTTTGTCATATACATTTGATTATATCTCGCTATCTGTTGATTCGTGGTAAATGTTGAGAACACCGATAATGTGCTTCAGATCGAGTCCTTAAAAGTTGAAAACAAACGATTGTCAAACGAACTGTCAAATGCAATTCGTCGTCTTAATTGGTGTCAAAAAGATATTCACGCTCAACAACTTGCTTGTCAACACAAAATCGCCCAGTTGCGTGCAAAATCTTCCGATCCTAAAATTGAGCAACTGGATGATCAAAACGTGTCTTTTAAGTGTCAAATCTCAAAATATGAACAAGAACTTGTAAAAGTTAAAAGGAATATGGTGTCATATTTGATTTACTCAAAAAGACTCGTGATGAAGCATCAAATGAACTTGATCATTATCTTGCACACACTAAAGAAGTTATGCATTATGCTGGAAATGTTCGGTCTCGAAAATCAAGATCGATTCACACTATCTTCAAGTTAAGAGAAATGTTAGGAAAGTATGAACAACTTTCGCCAACCATCATTAAGAGATTAGCCCCAGTAACACTTAGTACTCATGAACCTAGAATCCCTACTGCCAAATCACAAGTTGCTAACGTGCCTCCTTCTACTGAAACAGAATAGTTGCATCTTTTCCAAATGTCCGCACTTCACAGCCTAGGAGCACTAAATCGAAGAATAGGAAGTTGCGCCCTAAGAAAAGATCAATCAGAATGCTAAAGTAGAAGAACACCCTAGGACTATGAATAAGACTCACGTTGCCTCCACTATAGATATTGCGTTCGGCAAATGTAATAGAAATAGTGATGTAACGAATGCTAAACCGTTAAGTACTTTTGATATTGATCGATGCACCTTGTGTTATTTGTCGTAAAAGTATGAATTCCGATTGTCATGATAAATGTGTTGCTAAAGCTATCATCTCTCGTTTAAGGAATCCTAAGAACCGGAATACCTCTAGGCTTACTAATCTTTCTAAGTGCATTGCTTGGTAGACCGCCTCTTTAGATTCTAAGAAACGCATTGTTGTCCCTGTAGCTCAGTTTCACCTCCTAGGAATGTAGTACCACCTAGTGCATTCACTAAGACTAAAGCAAACACTAGTTGGAGATGGCCGAAATGGATATATAACACACTAGGATTTAAGTGGATACCTAAAGCTATTGATGTGTGTATATCTACTATAACCGCTACGGAACCCTCTAACATTTCGGGTTCCACATCTACTTCTATTCCATCTGTGTCGTATGTGTAATGCGGTGATACTGAGATCATTCTCTGGATTGTTGATAGCGGATGTTCCCGACACATGACAGCAATCTTAAACTGTTATCAAACTTTATTGCAAAGTTCATTGGCACTGTCGGGTTCGGGAATGATCACTTCGCAGCTATCATGGGCTACGGAGACTATGTCAATGGGAACATCGAAATCAGCAGGGTTTACTATGTGGAAGGCCTCGGTCATAATCTGTTTTCAGTAGGTCAGTTTTGTGATGGAGATTTGGAGGTTGCTTTTCGGGAGAAAACTTGTTTCATTCGTGATCTACAAGGAAATGACCTTATGTCTGGATCGCGTAATTCTAGTCTCTACACTATCTCTATGAAAGACATGGTTGCTTCATCTCCCATCTGTTTACTTTCAAAGGCAACATCAACAAAATCCTGGCTATGGCACCGTCGTCTCTCACATCTAAACTTTCAAACCATCACCAACCTTGCTCGACACAAACTAGTTGAAGGACTCCCACAATTTCGGTATTCTAAAGATCACCTTTGCTCAGCTTGTGAACAAGGCAAAAGCACTCGTGCTCATTTTCCTTCAAAGGTGGAACACAGCTCTCAGCATGTGCTTCATCTTCTTCACATGGATTTGTGTGGCCCGATGCGCGTGCAAACGATCAATGGCAAACGCTACATCTTAGTAATTGTTGATGACTATTCACGCTGGACTTGGGTCTACTTTCTTAGCAAAGATCAAGCTCCACAGATGATCATCACCTTTCTCACGAAAATACAAGTTAGCTACTGAAACACCGTTAGACTAATCCGAACAGATAGAGGCACTGAATTTGTTAATCAAACTCTTCGTGAATTCTATTAGAAAGTGGGAATTCAAAGACATCGACATCTATTGCACGTACACCAGAACAAAACGGAGTTGTCGAAAGACGAAACCGAGCGTTAGTGGAAGCTGCAAGAACAATGTTAATCAATGCTAAACTTTCAGATTACTTATGGGCGAAGCGTATCTACTGCATGCTATACTCAAAACCGTTCTATGATTACAAAACGCCACAACAAAACACCTTTTGAGCTTGTCCACAACAGAAAACCGAATCTCAAACACTTTCATGTATTTGGATCTCTTTGCTATCCGAATAATGATCGTGATGACTTTGGAAAGCTCAAAGCCAAAGCCGACATTGGAGTCTTTATCGGATACTGTGATAATTCAAAAGGTTTCCGAATCTGGAATCGTCGTACAAAGCAGGTGATGGAAACGATTCATGCTCATTTTGATGAACTTACGGAAATGGCTTACGAGTATACCACTTGGAACCCGGACACAACCGCTTAAACTTTCCCCAAACCCCATCATCAGCTGAACAAAGCCCCTAGCTTACTCGTCAACAAATAGAAAGGTTATTTGCTCCTGTTCGACGATATTGATGAACGTGCTCGGTGTATCCGCTGTTTCGCTGCTCAACCGATAATACTCTTATACGATACACTGCTACAACAACTCTGTTGAAGAAGCACCACCAGTTGACTCCAACACAACAGTTGAACACACCGCTTCTAACAATGATGAATCGGTGATGATGTTCGAATGAAGTACCCCCACCTGCAGATTTTGATCCAAATGCGTTCTTCAACCAGTTTGCTAATGAGATCGCTGCACCGGATGTCGCGGAATCTTCAACAAACCATTTGAATCCTCAAAATCTGCACAATGTATACCAACATCAACCCTCCACACATAGATGGACGAAAGACCATCCTCTGGAAAATATTATTGGCAACCCGAATCAACCGGTCGTTACAAGACAACGTCTTCACTCAGATGGTGAACATTGCATTTATGCACTCATCGCCAATCTGAACCTAAAACATCAAAGACGCAATGACAAAAGACAGCTGGATTGAATCCATGCAAGAAGAACTCAACCAATTCAAACGTCTTGAAGTATGGGAACTGGTTGAAAGACCAACAGGGTCTACGTCATTGGTCTCAAATGGATTTGGAAAAACAAATTGGATCTGAAGGAAATGTTATCAGAAATAAGTCACGTCTGGTGGCTAAGGGTTATCGTCAGGAAGAGGATATTGACTTTGAAGAATCTTTTGCTCCGGTTGCTCGTCTTGAGGCTGTTCGGATATTTCTAGCGTTCGCGGCTCATATGAATATGACGGTCTATCCGATGGATGTCAAAACTGCGTTTCTCAATGGACAACTTAAAGAAACGGTTTATGTCAGCCAACAAAATGGATTCGTTGATCCGAGTTTCGAATCACGTCTACAAACTGAACAAAGCTCAGTATGGTCTCAAACAAGCTCCTCGGGCATGGTACGATAAGCTATCATCCTTCCTCATTGCTAATAATTTCACCAAAGGTTCGGTTGACCCAACTCTTTTTATACAATATCACGGGGCACATATCTTAATTGTTCAAATTTACGTGGATGACATCATTTTTGGGTCTACACATAAAAAGTTTTCAATCGCTTTTGCAAAACTAATGAAGAAAAATTTTGAAATGTCCATGATGGGTGAACTCACGTTCTTTCTCGGACTGCAAGTTCATCAATCACCCGTGGTATTTTCTGAGTCACCCAAATATGCCCTTGAATTGTTAAACAAATTTGGAATGAAAACCAGTGACACCTATGCCACACCAATGGCTCATACCAAGAAGCTAGACGATTTACATGGGAAATTGGTGGACCCTACAAAATACCGTAGTATTATTGGGTCTCTCATGTATCTAACAGCTAGCGATATTGTCTTTGCCGTATATCTTTGCTCTCGTTATCAGTCGCGACCAACTGAAACCCACCTCTCCGAGGCTAAAAGAATCCTCCGATACATAAAGGGAACCATTAACTTGAGGATCTGGTATCCGAAGGATTCGGTTTTGAACTAATCGCTTTTCAGACGCCGCCACGCAGGATGCTTAGACTCATGGAAAAGTACTTCAGGAGCTTTACAATTTCTTGGTGATAAACTGGTGTCATGGCAATCGAAGAAGCAGGATTGTACATCGCTGTCCTCAACCGAAGCAGAATATGTAGCCATGTCGCGTGTTGTGCTCAAGTCATCTGGATGAGAACACAACTCAAAGACTATGGTTACGTATTTGAGAGAATCCCGATGTACTGCGACAATCGGAGTGCCATTGCGATCTCGTGCAACTCAGTTCAGCACTCGAAATCAAAGCACATCGATCTTCGATATCATTTCATCAAGGATCACGTGGAACAGTGTACTGTTGAATTATATTTTGTGGGTACAGAATACCAATTGGCAGATCTTCTCACCAAAGCCTTGCCTCCCGCTAGGTTTAATGAGTTGGTCCACCGGATTGGTATGAGGTGTTTGACTCAAGAGGAATTGGATGAACTCCTAAAACAGTCTTAAAAACCTGTCAAACACCAAAATCTCTTTTGTAAATAATTTTTCAAAAACAAAATACAAAAGTATAAAATCTGATAAAACAACAAAAATATTCTTCTATCTATTTTCTTTCAACATTGCAAGTACGTTTCTTTCGTCAACACTATAATCTTTCAAAATTCAGTATTTTTTCGATCTAGTGTTGAGGGGGAGAAAATTAATACTTAACCGTTTCAAATCATCCGTGTACTTGCATGTTATCATATCCCGGTTGTTTCTTTTATCAATGGTGGTAAACTTTTCTGGTTTAACTGACACTCCTCGGACTAAAATTTATAACCTTTCATCACTTATTAAATCGAGGGGGAGTGTCGTCAAGTTTCTTTCTTAAAATCTTTGTTTGGTAACCAAAATGGAAATTAAAAGGCCTTGTTTGAAAAAGGAAAAGGTGGAGGGACCAAAACTGTCAAAATGTTAAAGTTATTTTAATAAAAACATCCTCCACCTAACATTACCCTCACATTTATTACTTCTAACCTAAAAGATCCTACGCCTAATATTTATTCAAGAAATCTATGTTTCTAATCATCAATCTGTAAGTGCTTTCATGATCTTAACAGTAATACAAGCTAAGGTTTTGAATTTCTAGTAAATCCTACGGCTAAAACTTTTGTTACGCATGATTATGTGTTCTACGCATAAGCGTATGAACACACAATCATTGTGTGTGTGTTTGTGGTTAAATGGATAGTGTCAAAACGTTCCCAATACATAAATGATAACATTTTAACCATCTAAATCCACCCAGAAACACGAATTGATGGTTTTTTGATAATTAGGGTTTATGAGTCGAATTGGGTGTTTTCAAATGTGAAGGGTTTTGGTTATAAAGATTGTTGTGTTATGTTCATATGTTGATGAATTGATGATTTCCAGGCCCTATAACCACCCAGAAACACTAATTTAATCAGAATTAGGAATTAGGGTTTAATGTTCTTGAGTTTGTGTATTTTTGATTCATCACGAACTAGATGTTAATACTTGGTTTATAAACTCACACAACATCTTAGAACTACCAAAATAAGTTTGGTGCAAATCCTATGGTTAGAAAACTTACGCGTAATTCTTAACCCTTAGGGTTTTGACCTATGCGTATGACTTTCTACGCATAAATGTTTAACAAGCTTTCATGCCATGATGTGTGTTTAATATGACTATACATGTTAAGATTGATGATATGATGGTTTTATTTCAGGCTTGCTACTCGTAAAATTCAGAATCAAGGTCGATTGTTACTCTACGCATAAGGATCACCTTACGCGTAGGCAGTTATGCGTAAGAGTAATCCTACGCGTAACTACTACGCATAAGGTTCTACAATGGGACTACGCGTATCCTGTGAAGGATATGCGTAAACAGTGACCTCTACGCATAAGGTCTACTCTTACGAGTAAGCCTTACGCGTAAGGTATAAATACGCCTACGCGTAAGCTCTACGCATAAGGTCCCCTTTTCCTACGCGTAACATTTCTTACGCGTAAGTTAAGATCCTACGCATAAGCTTTCGTCTACGCGTATATCACTTCTGTTTACGCATAACTTTGCCAAATCTACGCCTAAGCCTTGATAGACCTTCATTATGAAATGTTACGTGTACAAACTTGTTAATAAACAATTCATATCGTCACGAATCCAATAATGTCACTAATAAACTTAATCGTTTGATATGTTGTGAACAATAAGTGATAACATAAACTTTAAAACTTAAAGTTAACTAACTCACGAAACATTTCACGACGTCATTGGACTATTGAACAAACAAGTGACTTAGGACTCGTAACAATCATTGACCCTGTACATTCAATAACTAGACAATAAGACCTTCTGTTGACTAACACTATGTCTTTCGATATGTTGGTTCTTTTGGCTAATGTTATTTCAGATCACGACATGGCTGAACAAATGAATGTGGATGCATCAAAAGTTCTTACAATTGCTGATATCTTTCCAAAGGGTTATCCGAGAAAGATTGGAAAGAACAACCTTAGGGTTGACTTTAATACCCTCACATGCTCGAATCTTCTTGTCTCATTGCAGTGGATATTCTCAGGAATCATCCCTACCAGAACATGCTCTCACACTCCGCCACAGTTCCAGAGGTCTACATTCAACAATTCTGGGATTCTATGCAGAGGATCACTGGTCAAAGTGTAGTGAATGTGACACTTAATCACAAACAAGTCACTATCACTCCTGCTGACTTACGGGCTGTTCTCATCATTCCTGACATCGTTCCAACCGACTTCTTTGCTACCCCTACTGAAGAGACAGTCCTGAAATTCTTGATAGATATTGGTTATGATGAAGCTTGAGGAATCATTACTAAGCACTCTCACGTGGAGTGAAGAATATTCCTCAACCATGGAGAACACTCTACATGATCATCACCAAATCGGTCTCTGGTCGTGACGGTGGCTATGAGCATCCCAAGCTCATGGAACTGCAAATTTTCTGGTCGTTGATCAACAAGAAGGACATTGAAATCGAAGCGCCGATATGGGAGGACATGATGCTATTTCACAAGAAGCTTGGCTCCAAGATTCCCTATGTCCGATACACCAAACTGTTGATCCAGAGAGCACTTGGACTTCATCCTGACATCCCCATGAGGCTCAATGACCCGGATAATCACGACATATTGACTGAACCCATATTATCTGTCAGAATCAAAGAATCGTCAACAAAGAAACAAGGTGCGGTATTACCGATCACCTTCTGACTACCGAAATCAAAAAGCTTGAAACATACAAAAGGTATCGGTTAGCCGTAAAAGAAGGCAAAGTTGGTCATCTTGATGAAAAATCTTCCGGTACACCTACTCGGAGGACCAGAAGAGGCAGTGTTGGAAGTGTCACAAGTACAGATATTTATAGGAAGCTTCCCAAAAGGAATCCTCCTCGTAAAAGTATAGTTCCCGTAAAGGAAGCTGAACCTATTCCAACACGAACCGCAAAGAAAGCTTGTGGACGAAAGCGCTGAAGGTACTGACACAGATGAAGAGATTACCTACTCTGAAACTGCAAAGGATGACAATCCTTCAGTACCAAAACCTCCAAGTCCTCAAGCTGATACAGAAAAAGGGAAGACTGAGGTACTTGTACCTTATGATGAAAGCTCGGAGAGTGATAAAGAGCCACCGGAAAATGTATACAAGAAGACGATCAAATTCCTTAGACACCAACACAAAGCTGAAGAATTTGCTAAAGACCAAATGGGTGGTCCCGGAGGATCAAGTGGTGTTGCCCACTCTGAACCATCTCCCGATGCGGTTAATCAACCCGATAAGGGAGCTGGTGCCACCACTCTTGTGCAACAACAAAAGCTTGTGGAGGATACTATCGAATATGAGTTTGAGGAACCGGAAACTGAGAAGTCCGAAAAGATAAAGATGTTGATTATGATACGTTTCTTCTAGATAGTCCTGCACGATCAAAGGAACAAAACCTCTGAACCTCGAAGGATCCGAGTCTCCTCATATCTCTTCATCATCAGATTCGTCTTCTCACTCTTCACCACCACCATCAAAAAGATCAACCAAATCATCATCCAATCGTGAAGAAGCCACCTCGATCTTGGATTTCTCAGACTCATAAAAGAATTGTGAAAGCTGTCAAACAAGTCAGAAAGAAAGACGTGCTCAACAAAAAGTTGAATTTCTTTGCTGATCACATACAGCATCTGTATGACGAGAATGAAAAGATGCAAGGAGAAAGGAAGTTTGTTCAAGAATTCATGAAAAATCACCGTCAAGAGGAACTGAACGAAATGATCGAAGGATACACGAAAAAGTACCTTCTGGAGTGCGTTCCTAAAGTCACAAAGGAGTTGTTCACCAAACAACTTTATCCAAATCTTATGCGGATCGCCAAGCAAACTATTCGATCAACACCCTTAACCGTCACAATCAATCCAACCGATCCGGTAGTTTTCTCAAATAATGAATTGGTGGCCAATCTTGTAACACAAATGTCGCACGATCGGGAATTTACTTCGAGAAGCAAAATTGTTTCAAGCATTGCTGGACTACCAACTTCAAGAAGCTTGTAGATTCGAAGTGAAAAGTCTAAAGCGTCCTAGAGACGATGAAGACAAGGATAAGGATAAAGACTCGCACCTAAACGTCGAGAAGCCGGTGAATCTTCTTTGATGCAACCTCCTCCACAACGGCCTCTTGTTCAACAAAAATCTCCTCCTCGTTCTTCTCTTGAAAAACCTCGGGGACGATTCCGAGTTACCACCCCGACTCAGAAAACCGATGATCACTTTGAGTATACGGGTGGTGACGATGAAGAGGTCCTTGAGCCCCTACAACAACCCACCTCTCCCAAACAAGTTCAGAAACCAGAATCATCATCTAGGCCTTGAAAAGAAGAAGAAGGACGCCTCATGACGTCGTATCATGGCTAGATGACGATAAAACAGAGGAATTTGAATGGTTTGCTACTCTTGTTAACAACACTCCCTACCCTGAAGAAGGTCAGAATTTGGTAGGCGGTTCTACATTGGAGCATGCTAAAATTCTGCAAGAAAAGTTCCATGTGAAGAAAATGGCGAAATCTGAGTTGAAGCGAATCAAGAATGAAGCGTTTCAACTTCTAAAAGACAACTCTGAAAGTGCCCTCGAGGTCGAATATCACCTTGAAAACATTGCTCGAGCTATGTCTAACAACATGGATTGGCTCAACCCGGAAGCAAACATTGACTTCACACACAGGGACAACCCTCCATACTACACCGATTGGACCAAACCTCTACCAACAATTGGCCAACCAGCTGAACCAAGGATTCCTTTTAGATATTTCTTCAACAAAGACTTGGATTTTCTTCTACACGGTGGCGATGATTCAAGAAAATACGCTACATCGTTGACACTTCCATTCCCAGCAGTTGTCTACTCAAACTGCATAGCCATTGAGGAACGTGCCAATCACTTGTTCTCCAACACAGTGGAAGCATACGACCGAGATGCATTGTATGGGATTCATCATTGGCCAGAACGCCGACGAATCTACTACAGAAGCTGTCAGGTTCTGAAGTCTCAACATGCTGTGTATAGTTCTAAGGATATCGTTGCCATCATACACGTTGACCTTTCGTCTAAGTGGGACTACACATTCCGAAAGAAGATCGTAGTCAAAGCGACAAGATGAAGCGGGACTATGCTTTCTCTGAAGGTGACTTTGAGAATTTGTCTCTCAATGACATCGAAGACATGTACCTTGCCAAAGTACAGGGTCGCATGAGACAATTCTCAACTGAAGTACAACGCGAATTTATCAAGTCACTTCTCATCTTCATAAGACGCATTGTCATCAAGGAACGTGTAGAAGATCTCCAGCTGGCTGTTGAATCTTATCCGACGCGTGTCAACTTCACTCCTCCAAAGCTTGATCTTCCCGATATCAACCGGCTATCTCAATATACACTCATCGGCAAACCTTTCGGCGTTGTTTACCGTAGTGAACTTCAAAGAAACTGCTTAATGGCGTGTAGCGAACTCCACAAGTTCGGGGATCATACTTTGAAGCTGGTTAGGGATGGAATGGCATACAGGTTGAAGGATATACGCCAGAACATTGGGTCTCCTAAGCTGGAATTCTCGGAAAGGAGGGATGTGAGACGGATCATCACAATGATTGATGAAGCGGTTGTTTCGAAGGGATCGTTGACGATTGGAGAGTTATGTGGTGGTCGACCAGGATTAACATAACCGGCTTTCAACGCCCTGTGCACACTCCTGGGAACATCACTGCACTTCCTGGTACCCCTTGAATTGCTTCCTTCATATAATTTTGGATGTTTGATTGATTATGTTTATGGCTTGTGCACACATTACAGTGTACAACCCGTACATGTAAATAAAGGACCCGTAGTACGCCTCGAGTGCCACAATCCTTATAAAAGGAGCGAAAGCTTCTTACTTTTGAGTAAAACCTATCAAACCTTTCATTTTTCAAGGTTTTGCTCAAAAGAACAAGTACTTTCCCTTATGATTTTCAAAACCTCAACCGTTTATATCACTCGTTGAGGGGGAGTACTTGAATTAAAACTTTGTTCAAAAATTGTTCACAGTGGTCATTCTTCCCGCAACACTCGAAATGGTCATATTTATTCTCAACTTTTCAAAAATAACATTTTATATGCCATTTTTGAGGGGGAGAAAATACGTGATAAGAAATATGTTGTGTAAAATGCAAATGAATCTTTGTGCTATAGACTTAACCCATGAATTGACGAGATCTTAACTGTTAGTAACTCGAAAAGACTTGTCCGGGACGGGTAATAATTTCAAGCTAGTTCGCTAGTGATGTAAACGTGTCTCGCAAAGGACTTGTCTGAGTAGAATGTACCATTCGAGAAACTCTTGGTAGACATGAACTCGGACGGGTTTGAAAACGTTTCGAGGATTGTCTACACCTTCAAGGTAGTTGTTAGAGCTAGTTGTCACCTAAAAGCTGACAATGCAAGTCTTTAACTATGCCACGTAACCGTGTCTCATGGGGGAATGTCTATCTTGAGTGAATCAATTCAAAATGTGCGCTCTTTCCTCACTGTGCATTTTAACCGTTAAAACTCTTAAGCACATGTGGAGGAGGAGTATTTATGCAAAATCTTATCTCAACAGTGGTACTAAAATGTTTTTCATTCATAAACACTGTGAGAGATTTTTCATATCAATGGTTTTATGGCAACATAGGTTAGTCATGGAGTTATAAGGTGACTAAGGTTAGGAATAACCGTCCTATGATCCGCCGAGCCGGATGGATCTACCCAAGGACACCACAAATAGTTAGTATTTAGAAGTCCTTAGGTATGATTGTAAAAAGGAGAAAATGAGAATCGGAGAAAGAAGGAGTTGAAGAATTAAAAGAAATGCAAAGAAAAGGGTGAAAAGAAATAGCCCTCCAGATTATTCAACTTAGGGCAGATAACGGGTTCAATTCATATGCTCTGGTTGTCACTTAGTGACGCCGGTATTGAAGATTAAAAGTCGTCATGGACCCGGTGACGCATGCACTAAACCTTCTTATCCACTCAAGTTTCTCTTAACAGAAGCTTGTTTCATTCTCACAGGGAACCCTACGTAAACTATTGGCTTTCTCTTAGAGATCGTTGGTATTGAAGAAGGAGACCCTCTCCCTAGTCTCCGCCCAGGAAAACCAAAACGCACTATTGAGTCTAGAGCCACGAGATTCATCAAAAGATCTCTTAGGTACACTTGACATTTCATCACTTGATATTCAACAATAATAATTTCAGTGGTACATTATCGAGTCCTTCACAGATCTTAGCAATCCGTCGAGAACATTTATGAGAGGTTCACATTTGTGATCCTCAGTGATTGAATGGAAACTCTGCCAGGGTCAACATCAAACAGCCCTGACGGCGGGTCGCTTCGGCAACTCCCGTGGATTGCGCTTAGTGGTCTCAAACGGTCTACAGTCGTGAGGTGATGCTTCGGTGTACCTCAGCGACTCATCTGAATCGTAGGTGTACTTATGTACATCGTGTTATCTCACTTGTGGGACTCCGATTCAGGAACGGCCTTTGTAAGAATTAGAGTTGTGTTTTCACACTATGCTGTTAACACTCTCGAAGTTCAAACTTGTAAGTGCGGAATCCGCTTATTACTAACCGTTTAAATGTTTTCTTCTTATGGAAGCTCCGGAGCGGAATGATCGTGATGATTCTTCTCATGCTCACGCCAACATCATCACTAATGGAAGTTCTATCCAAAAGCAACACAACAGTCCGAATGATTCTTCGTCAATACAGAGAATCTACAAAGTTAAAGACTTAAAGAACTCCATCAGTACTGAATTCCAACGTCAAAAGAGCGTGTGAGCATGTTGAAGAATGGCGTGGAGACACTGTAGCGGCGAAGCAGAACTGAGGCGGATTTGATGCGACAACAACATACTATCACTTTCATCACAAAGAACAATGATCAAAGAACAAAGTTAAAGATGACGTCAAAGCATAACGTTCAAAGTAAACTATCTCTCTACACTGGGGAGATTGTTCAAATCAAGGCAATTCTTCTCACAAGAAAGAAGAATGTCAGAAGACGTCAAAGCTACTATTACATCAACGCCTTCACCATTTTTCATCACCAACACTTGAGTGTTTGTTACTCATATGTAATAACACTTGAGGGGGAGATTGTTGGAATCACTCCTAAACCTTATTCAAGTGTTAGTTACTCATATGTAATAGTTAGCTTATTATGGCCTTTATGTTTGTTATTAGCCTTAAGCTTATGTAGAAGGCCCATGAGCTTAGGCCCAAGCCCATAGGTGAAAGGAAGGGAACTAGGAGTGTTGCCCTAGCTTCCCTCCTATAAATACCTTATGTAAACCTTCATTTGAAGGTTGGTTGTTCAAGTTTTTCTTTCACTACACTCTACGCCTAAACCGTCTTTACTCATACGTGTGTGTGTGTGTGTGTGTAACTTGTTCAATCGCCTCTCTATCTCTCATATAAGCTTGTGTGGTAAACCTTGTGACCTAAAACATCTTTGTTCCTTCATGCTTTGTGATCAGATAATGTGGTTGTCTGCCGTTGTCAACTTCGTTGGTTAGGTGTCTCCACGTCTTTCTCCACCATGCTCACACTTCTATTTGACTTTGAATTACCAATGATGAAGTTCTCGAGTCTTTAAACTTTGTAGATTCTTTGACATTGACGAAGAATCAATTTTAACTTTGTGTTTCCATTGATTTTGCTGAGAACTTTCATGTGTTGTTGGTTTGAGCATGTAGAGAATCTGCACGATCCATCCGCTCCAGAGCTTCCATAAGAAGAAAACATAAAACTGGTTAGTAATAAGCGGATTCTGGCACTTACAAGTTTGAATTTCGAGGGTGTTAACAACATAGTGTGAAAACACGTCTCTTATTCTCACAGAGGCCATTCCTGAACTGGAGTCCCACAAGTGAGATAACGCGATATACCAAAGTACATCTACAGTTCAGATGAGTCGCTGAGGTACACCGAAGTATCACCTCACGACTGTAGACCGTTTGAGACACACTAAGCGTAATCCACGGGGAGTTACCGAAGTGACCTGCTGTCAGGGCTGCTTGATGTTGACCCTGGCAGGAGTTTCCATTCAATCACTGAAGATCACAGATGTGAAACTTCTCATAAATGTTCTGGCAAATTGCTAAGATCTGCGTAGGACTCTATAATATATCACTTGTGTTCTTATTGATGAACAACAAGAGATGAAATGTCAAGTGTTCCTATGAGATCTTTTGATGAATCTCGTGGCTCTAGACTCAATAAGTGCATTTTGGTTTTCCTGAGCGGAGACTAGGGAGAGGGTCTCCTTCTTCAATATCAACAATCTCTAAGAGAAAGTCGATAGATTATGTAGGGTTCCCAGTGAGAATGAAACAAATCCTTTTTAAGAGGAATTGAGTGGCTAGAAGGTTTAGTGCAGTGCGTCACTGGGTCCATGACGTCTTTGTCTTCAATACTAGTGTCATCTTAGTGACAACCAGTAGCAGATGAGTTGAACCCGGTTTCTGCCCTAAGGTTGAATATGGAGGGCTATTTCTTTTCACCCTTTCTCATTACATTTCTTTTTAATTCTTCAACCCCTTCTTTCTCCTTTCTCACATTACTCCTTTTTTCAATCATACCTAAGGACTTCTAATACTAACTATGGGTATTGTCCTTGGGTAGATCCCTTCGGCTCTGGCGGATCATAGGACGGATTTCCTATCCTTAGTCACCTTATAACTCCATGACTGTCCCATGTTGCCATAAAACCATTTTACTTGAAAATATCACAGAGTGTTTATGATAGAAAACATGTTTGAGACACTCCGAGAGTTTTATATTTTCAGAAACACTCCCCCTTCACATGTGCTTATCAGTTTTGACAGAAATCTGCACATATAGGGTAGAGTTCGCACGTTTTGAATTGATCGGCTCATGATAGACAATTCCCCACGAGGCACGGTTACGTTGCTTAGTTAAAGAGTTCCATTGTCAGTTTTAAGGTGACAACTAGCTCTAATAACTACCTTGAAGTTGTAAACTCTTCTTGAAAAGAAGGTTAGACCAATGAAAGTACATGTCTATCACAAGTTTCTCGAGATGGTACATTTACTGACTTTGATTACTCGTCAATTCATTAGTTTCAACTGAGTCGAGCTCTTTTGAGATTCAAACAACGATCATAAAACATTTTGATCACATTTTAATCACGTTTCTCCCCCTCAAAAATAGCATATCTATGATGTTTTTGAAACAAAATGATTAAAAGATATGTTTTTTGGAAAGCATTTGGAGAGAAACTGATTTAGCATGAATTTTGGAACAATTTTGGTTTTATACTCCCCCTTAACGAAAGCATATTTTTCATACAGAAAATTTAGAATCAATTAAGAGTTTAGAGGGAGTTATCTTGGTACCAAATGTGAGAGATTTTGAAAAATCTTTTTGAAAAATTTCGAATCAATGGTACGCAAGATGATGAAGATTTTGAAAATCTTTTGAAGATATTATAGAAAATTATCTTCATTTGTTTTAGGATAAGTGCTCGATATTTATGAAAATCTATTTTGCGCAACACTTTCCTTTCTTTAAAGATCGGGTTGCAAGCTGAAATACTTACAAGCCATTATGTTTTTAGGAATAGTGCTTTAAAAATATTTAAAACCTTTGATTTGGTTAAGCACTTTCCTTTCTTTGAAGCGCGGGTCCTGAACTGATGTGTTCAGAAGCCATTATGTTGAAGTCCGGGTTTCGTACTGAAGTATACGAAAGCCATTATTTTGAAGAAATTTTTGAGAAACGACATGTTTTAGAAAACATTTTAACGAACTCTCGCTCAAGCATCTGTAAATACCCGTATCATTGTTGAATGACATTTCTAGAAACGTACAGAATATCGATTATACGAGAGACATGTCGTGAGAAGAATATTTTTGGATTTTTAGAAATTATAATGTTTTTGTATTTTTTGAAAATTTTCTATTTTTGTATTTTGTTTTTGTTGGTTTTATAAAAGAAATGGAAAATCAAAAATAGAAGATAGAGAGAATGAAGAAGAAGATTTTACAGAATTAGAACCCTCTGATGAGCTGGGTTCTGAGATATTTGATTCACCTGCAACCAAAGAAGAAGATTTTTCACAAATAACAGTGTTAGAAGTATACGATTCCTCACGGTGAGGGTGATCACTATCAACGGTTGTAGTGGTTTCTACTTCCTTATCCTGATGATTTTCACTACTATCTGTGTTGGTGCAAGTATCAAAAATCTTTCCTGTGGGAATCCATCTAAGACCTACTTTGTTGAAAACTTTGCCCGTGGGTATCCACCTAAGGTAAGATCTAGGAGTTGTTTGCTTATCAGATGCAGCGGAAGACTCATTTTTTGAAAAACTACGTCCTGAAGAGATCCACCTATTAGGTTTCCTTTTGATGTTCATTTTGTCAACGGGTTTGTTTCTATTTGGTGTCTTAGTGGATTGTGCCTTGGCACGAGAATTATCTTTCTTGAGATATTGTGAGACACATGCATCATGATTAGCTGAAAAGACACATTTTTTACATGTAGTACAGACAAATTCAATATTCTTGTTTAAAACAGCAGCTTTAACTTTGTCACTACAGTCTTTTGAAAATTGATTCTTGTTCAAAAAAGACTTAGAATTCCTAGTGTTATTTTCTAAGGGCATAGCATTTTCTTTTGCGCAACTACTCTTAGATGCAAGCCAATCCCTAGTCTTTTGTAGATTGTTCCTAGGTAATGGTTTACTACTACTAGCAGTGCCTTGAAATCCTGTAGAATGCATCACCCTAGATGTTGCACCTAAAATTCCATCCTTTCGAGTCTGTGCCTTTTTCCTAGCTTCTTCTAGATAGTGATTTTTGACTATGTCGTTAGAACCAACAGATTCTTTAACTGGATTTTTGGTCACATTCCGTGTACTAATCCTAGAGATGCCAGGTGTTATCACTTTTGGTGTTTCAACAACTGATTTTCCTTCTTCAAAACTTTTGACAATTCTCTTTTTAATAGGCAGGGACTGTGGAGTGACTGTTTTTGACAAATCATTTTTCACATTGACTTTTGGAGGAAACTGAGAAATAGACATTTTTGGTTTGAAAACCGGTTTGGGAACATTTGGTTTCTCCTCATTCAATGGTTTTGCAATCTTAGTATCCACAGCCTTTCCTTTTTGACTTCCCAGCTGAGCTCTCAAAAGATCATTTTGCTCTTTCATGTCCTTGTAGGCATGCTCATACGACAGTTTGTCATACTTGCATTTCTCAGATTTTCGATCAAGTTGTTTAAAGTAGGACACGTTTTCTTTTTCAAGTTTTTCAAGAGCTTTTACATATTTTGAAACAATTGCAGAGGTCTCATCCTGGAGTCTTTCATGAGCTTCAACAGAATATGTTTGCAAAATGATGGACATGATATCGGTAGTCATAACATCTTCGAAGAGAGAATCATTCAAATTTTCCAAAACTTTGATGTGTTCAACACTTTCATTAGCTTGCTTTACCAGGGATTTATGGTCCTTGACAAAGTCAGCTGTTTCTTTCAAAAACGCTTGTTCGAAATGAATTACCCTCGCACTGATGCCAGTTAACGGAGGTTCAATTTGAGTTTCAAAAAACTTTTTTGTTTCGTCATCATGACGAGTAAACCAGATGTTAGTAGTAATATTGGTTTTAGATTTGACAATCTCTTGAAGATACCCAATTCTAGTTTTAACGTCATCTAAAATGCTTCAGGCATCACTTGTGTTAAAAGGATTGTTTGAAGACATTTGTTCGATTTTCGAAAAGGATTTTGAGACAACTACAGGAGTTGCAACTGGTTTTGAAACTGGTTTTGAAACTGGTGTTGACACTTTGTTTGAAACACTTGGTGTGGTGGAAAACGTTGATTGTTCTTTTTGATTAACAAAAGTAATTCCATTAATTTTGTTCCATTTGTTATAATCAATCGGTTTAAGATCTGGATTCTTTTGTTTCATTTTTGATCTACTCTCCTCAGATAGTTCCAACGTTTCAAGAGAATCATGCACAATTATGGGTTCATGCAAAGGTTTTCCATTGTTCAACACATTCTGAGATTTCTGAGCTTTCTTGAGGAAACCAGGAGGTGAGTTACCAAGAGCCATTTTATGAGAAGTATGAAAAATCGGATTTACTTGATTAGAAAGCATCTTGATTGTTTGAGCAGAATGACCCGTTTTGAGAAGCAAATTTTCCAAAGTTTGGATTTTTTCATTTTTATCAAGAATTTCATCAAGAAGAGAATCTTCTCGTTTTGAAAAATCAGTAATCAACTGCTTCTTCTCTTTTTCAAGATTAGAAAACATTGCTTTTTGTTTAGAAAGTTGGTCATTTAGTTTAGAAATTTCCTTGTTAAAGATTTTATTTTCAAGTTCAGATTCACATCAAGTGTATCATACTTGATTTGCAATTGTTTTTCTCTTAAAACAGAATCTCGATAACCAATTTCTAATTCTGATATTTTGTTTGTATGAAATTCATAGGCTCTTGCATTCTCTTTGTAACTCTCAAGCTCAGCGGTCAATTTCTGATTCGCGGCCTTAACCTCGCGATTGACCTTACTCACTTTCTCAATCTCAATACCACAATTATTGATTAATGATTCAAAATAAGCACGGGTTTCCTCATCAGTCTCAGTATTTTGTGCCACACAGCCTCCATTAGGATCCACATCTGGAGTTTCAGAGTTCGTATTGCTACAACTCGGATTGTCCATGTATGTATCATAAGTAGGTGCTGATGTCACATAATGCTGTTCATCATGAGTAAACTGATTAGCAACATTACTATAATTTGGTACCTCATTGAGTGAATCTGTGTCGTAGACAGGAGGTGAGTCAAAAGTAGCACTTGATGTTGTGTCCTGCTGGTTGATTGTAAGACAGTAGCTTTCATTATCATTTGCTTTCTCTGCCCGTCCTGGATACAGAGATTCGTATTCCTCAGCAGTCAACTCTATTCCCAATTTTTCTTTCTTTGCTAACAGCACCCTGTACTTGAGGTTCGGAGGTAGCATGCTGAACCGACGATGCCCTGAGTCTTGACTTTGAGGTTCGGAGGTAGCATTCTGAACCGAAGTCATAAAACAGTTATTCCCAATTTGATATCCCATATTCTGATTCACAATCTGACCCCCTTGATGTCCATCAAACTGTCCTGCATATTGCATCTGATTTCCCATTTGTATACCCGTAGCAAATCCATTCTGATTCCCAATAACATCAACCATTTGTCCTCCTTGACCCATATGCATACTTGGTTGAGCAAACAGCGGATTATACGATGAAATCCATTGGTTGTTGTTATTTGGTGTAGCTGGACTAATGTTAAGGTCATTGAAGAATGAATCAAAGAAAGCAGTTTTGAGACGATCTGCCAGAGTTGCCATTGAGGAAGGTATGTTTGATAAAGTTGATGTAGGATCGATTCAACGATAAAGAAGTTGTGGTTGATGAAGATTAAGCGCGGTTGAGGTTTTTCTGAAAGTCGTACTCGTAACCTTGGTTCTTAGGCGTAAAAAAAATTTTCTCCCAAAATTTGAAATTCACTATAAAAATCAATTCTAAGGTCGTATGAAAAATTTGAGTTATGACAATTTTGACGCCAAATTTGACCCGAAAAATTTGAATTTTTGACCAAAATTTTTCAAGTTATACCAAAATTTGAATCTCGCGTAAAAATTGAATGTTTAGTCTCCTCAAAAATTTAATTTTTTTTTTTTTTTTTTTTTAAACCTTATGCGTAGAAAGAGCTTAGGCGTAGACCAAAGAAGTTACGAGTAGGATTGTGCTTAGGCGTAGGATTCTTAGGTGTAGGATTCCTTATGCGTAGACCAGTATCTTACGCGTAAACTTAAGCTTATGCGTAGACAAAAAGTTACTCGTAAACCTTACGCGTAATTGTGAAGTTATGCGTAGAGTTACTCGTAAGCTTTTAGCTTATGCGTAAACTATGGTTAAGAACCAAAAATCCTTTACACTGTCACAGCGTAAGGGATATCCACAAGTCGAAGTGTTCCACACACTTATCCAAGTGAGGGAAGCACTGAGTAACCGTTATAGCTCGAAGAATCTTCACCAAAAAGTTATGAGTAGAAAACTAGGGTTTTGACTTTTTGACTTCTACGCGTAAGAAATTTCCAACGATTCAAATGATTTCTTTTGCACAGATAGCCTTAAAAACACTCGAATAACCCAAAAATGTTGACCTTTTTAACCCAAAGTGCTTAGAAAAGTTACGAGTAGAAATGACCAACGAACCAAAAACGAGTTTAAAACTGATGTATAACGCGTAAAGCTTCAAACTTTTTCCCAAAACAAGACTCTTTAGCACTCTAAGAACCTCAAACCATAAGAATCTTGAAGATTAAAGTGCAAAAAGTAAAGTTTTAAGCGTAACCACTTTTGAATACCGAGAGCTTACGCGTATACCACAAACCACAAAAAACTTCAACCAACCACTCCTAAACCATTGTTAGGCTCTGATACCAATTGTTAAGACTTGAAATCTATCAACCTTATCACACTAATACCATGCTTATCACAAGAAGAACACGTAAAACATAAACTGTTATGCATAAGAAAGATGAAGGTTAGAAAGTGGTGACTTGAATGATATTCGTATGTATGTTTAGAGAGACAAAGAGTAGAAGATGAAAACAATATTTCATAAGAAAAACACACACACACACACACTCAAGCACACCCCTCAAATGACATACTTGAGGGGTATTTATAGTACAAGTAACTAGATGCCCTAATGGGCTTGGCATGGGCTCGTTTGGATTGGATTGGACATGGATTGATATAAGGCTAGCTTAACTAAACTAATACCCATTTAGCTTAGTTCAATCCACGAGCCCGTTGACTATTCTATCACGATATCTAACACACGTTACAAAGTTCCTAAACGTGAATGACCATCACTTCTAATAAAACTATTAAGGCTAACAGAAGGAATTGAAGATTACGGCGTAACTCTTATATTAGTTACGCCATAACCCAAATCTGGCCTATAAATACCCCACGATTTCCAGCATTTCAAAGCATCCCATTCCACACACCACAACAAAAGAATGTGGGAAGAAGCCAAAGGCAGGTCTAGAGGAGCATACGAAGCTGTATCCAAGGAAGAAATCACTCCCCTACGATAAGCATTAGCATTTTATCTTTTTTTTACTTTCGATTCATGTATTTCGTAACTTTGAATAATGAATTGGTGCTGGCCTAGTTATGATTCCTTAATTGTTTTGTTTGCGTTTACATTACTTCCGTATAATTATTTTTAAGTGTATGCATGCATAGTTTATTGGTAGCTACCCTTGTTTCGATAGTTTTGAATGGCGGTAGAGGCTAGTTGCTTAGGAGATATGACCAAGTGACCCTAAGTGAGTAGACTGAGACAGGAAGGGTAAGATATGACCAATTGACGACCCTTTCTACTTGTGCGATTTGACCAACTGATTACCTACCGTTTGGATGAACTTAAGAATTAGGGGTGAGTGTTTAAGTTGCTAACGCCCGTGCACTCACTATTATAAATCTAGCATGTAGCGGTACTTAATGACTTGGCTTAGGGGACCAGGAACAACAAAACTTATGAGGGGACACCTGACGTCTCATGTGGTGGCATCTTTGCTGATAGGTTAGGGCGAATTGACCAAATGTTGTCCTCTCTACTTTGACCTCACCTGAAGTAATTGGAAGTAAGTAGACGTAGACATTACTAGCCAGGAGGTATAACTAGGTTAGCACCACTCTCCTCTATTGATTTATCCTTTGTCTTTTATCTGCTTTAGTAGTTAATTAATTAATTCCTTATCAAAATCGTATTAAAAACTGTGACACCTAGACTTAGTAATAATCCAACACACATAGGTCTTGGGACGACCTCGGTTTTACCGAATACTACACTACACACGACCGGGTACACTGCCCGTTAGTGCATTAGGGTAGACCATAGGTATAACGAGACTATATAAATATTAAAACCTGGTCAGTAAAACCTGCATCAGATACGTTAACAAACGTTCTCGTGTTTACTAGTTTAAATGGTCACGTAGCAAAAATACTTTCGTTTTTATATTAAGTATTTAAAATAATACTCTTTTATAGTTTATAAAAAGATTTCATCTTTTTTTGACTTTCGTCCTTTTGTCGGGTTTTCGTCCTTCTGTCCGGTTTTGAAAATAATAACCATTTTA
Source organism: Chrysanthemum makinoi (assembly GCA_910596185.1). Lineage (NCBI taxonomy): Eukaryota > Viridiplantae > Streptophyta > Magnoliopsida > Asterales > Asteraceae > Chrysanthemum > Chrysanthemum makinoi. The sequence goes on from OU343225.1 coordinate 88,509,732, forward strand.
TTGTTCATAAAAGTCTAGTCTCATCAAAATAAGCCGAATATGCCGCGAATTGGACTTTTTACATACTTTACATCAAAATAAGTCGGAGAAGCCGCGAATTGAACTTTTTACATATTTTACATTAAAATAAGCCGAAGAGGTTGCAGATTGGACTTTTTATATATTTTACATCAAAATAAGCCGAAGAGGCCGCTGATTAAACTTTTTACACATTTTGTACCGTTTATAAAAGTCTAGTTTGACAGTTTCGTTTTTATAAAGTCATTTTTAGAGAAAATAGTCAAAGTGTTAAGTTTCTATCGAAAATTCAGCATGACCCATTCGAAGTTCGTACTTTACCAAATTTTCCCATCTCGTCTCCAATGTTCCAAAAATCATTTCTTAGTTTATAAAAACTCATTTCACCCTATAGTGTAGTTTTCTAGTAAAAATTATATTTTTCGTCGTAACTTAAAAATACGGTAACTTTTTCGTTTTATGTCCGTTTTTAGTGGTTTAAGCGACAACTTTTAGCTCCTAACGTCTAGTTTCTATTTTTTTTAATCCTCATGTTGAAAATATCAAACTCATTTGTGTGACTTTACTGTTTCGAGATAGAGGGCTCGCAAAGTATATATTTTGTCACCTAAAATAGTTTTTCAACCGCAAACAACACCAACAATATATACCTAGTCCCTTCCATCGATTGTTACAAGTTTCTCAGCATCCCAACAACTTTAAACTATCCTAGGGTTCCCATCCACCAATTTGTTACCATCGTTCTCATATCAAGTACATACACATAATAACTTACGAATTAAACAACAAATCAACCGCAAAGACTTTAGTAAGTAAATATTAAGTAAAAATAAGCACAAGTATGGTGATACAAAAGAGTCTAGTGTATGTATATATATAAGTCGACATGCATGTATGTATGTTCATTGTTTATTTTTAAGTTTTTCAAACATATCAACACAATAACTTGTACTTTAGCAAGATTAAAGCCAAGATGAACAAGAAAGTACGAGAGTTTTAAAAAAATATGAGACATACAAGTTTGGTGCAATATTATAGATCTAGAGTGCTCAAGAAACCAAATGACCTAAAACTTATCAAGAACTATACTAAATCACGTTCTAAACCCAAACGTACAAGTTAAAATCTTCAAAGTTTAATCGAAAATGGTGTTGGTGTGGTGTTATAGGATGTACGATTTGGAAAGGAGAGGGGAGAGAGAAAGGAAATTATTGTGGTGAATGAGTTGTATGTGATGAGGTTGAGGTTAAATAAAATGAGGGTTTGACTTTCAAATAATAGTCCAAAATGGTGATATCACATTGCACTAACTAGAGAAATAAAACAATTTTTTTGGGCTTGTTATATGGTGGTGAATTCGGATGGAGCCAAAAGAGAGGAGGGAAAAATGTTTTGATTTCGAATTTTGGTTATTAGTGTGTGTATTTTGAGGTTAAATGCAAAAGTGGTGAGTCGGTTTGGCCTTTTTTCGCACAAGTACCAAAGTATTAATCTTTAACTGTTTTTATGAAAATATTATGAAAATAAGTTTATTGGCATTGTAATGTATTAATTAAATGTGAACCATAGCTAGTTTAGTGTCGGTACGCGTTCGGGCTCGTTTTTCACAGTAAGCGAGATAAATTCTCGTTTTTTGAATTTAATTAGTTCGTAAATGTTAGAAAAGTAATCAATCAAATTTTATAATAAATAACTGTTTGGAAATTGTCGGTAATAGCTTACTGTAATTTTTCAGTTTACGCGATTTAACCTAACGGTTAAAGTAAAAAGTAATAAAGTAGTCGATCAAAGTAGATTGTTTTGAGTTTGTGAAAAAGTAATGACCTTAAAATTTGTGAGTTGTCACAGCCACTACCTAGAGCTATTGCACCACCACCTTGACTAGATGCAACAACACCTCTGCCTCTATATCCATGCCACCAACAAGAATACCACATGCTTTCTCTATTAGGTTTATGCCTTGCATCAAAGTTAAACTAGCTTTATTTTGATCTTTCAAATAACAGTCAATGCATGTCATTTTACAAGATTTATTGATATCATCCAATACCTCTACCTCTATATCATTACCAACCATATTCTTTCTCTTCAATTTTTTGGAAAGTAATGTTACAATAATTAGTACGACCAGGACTTGCGATGATTATCGAAGGATTGAGGGGTATGTGATCTAGCCAAGTTTGCTCATAACAAGAAATAAGAAATATGAAGACACTACGTTAAGTGATTGCAAAGGGGTTGGACCCTGCGAACCAGCTCTGACGTGTTATTGAGTATGTGATATAGTAATTGAGGTATTTGAGAGAAATGTTAAGTGTTGGGAGAGCATACCATCAAGTAGTGACCGGCCAAACTATTTATAGGGGGAGGAAATAGCTTGGGAAAATCTTAGCACGTTTTTAGGAGATCATGGGGTGTCCCATAATTTGTGGTAACCCTTTGGGCTTAGTACCCCATGTCCTCTTTTGTAACATCCCGCCTACTCAGACAACAATATTGTACGCAGGCTCACGGCTTTGTTTTTGTGGCCTCGTGTGAAGACTTCCCAGCAGGTCACCCAAGCAGTACTACTCTCACATGAGCATGCTTAACTGCCAGTTCCTAAGAACTCCACCCGCAGTAGACCACACAATGCGTTGTGTCATTGTAAGGCGAATGTTATCTTATGAACCCAACATCTCTTCATGCCACAAGCGATGTAGGATTTGCATAGGGTGTTACAATCACCCCCTTAGGGATTCATCGCCCTCGATCGTAGAAAAAACTTGAATTTTTTTAGAGGGCCGAAATTATTAGATGTTTTTACTAGCCTTTATCCATATATAAAAATATACACAGTTAATTTAATTAAAGGAAGACATGAAATAAACGATGAAGCCTAAAATGACATTCAATTATGAATTGCATTCTGAAATTTTGAAGAAATTGTAAAAAAGTAGCATCACTAGTATTAACAAAATGTTAGTTCATTAGAAGATATGGAGATATAAACAAATTTCAGCTTAAACATAAACGAAACTACATTTCAAAAGACATCAAAGGAAACTATCTTGGGTAACTTGACTACATTAGCTAAAAACAAATGCACGAATCACGATAATATATTGGTTTTATATACAAGCATATTTGACCACTAGTATTAAATGTTGACCATGAGATTAGAGCGGGTACATGTATACACTACTATTTCACTTTTGAAAATCCAGACACAGCATGAAAATTAACTAGAAGAGGCAAATAACTAGGAAATTAACCTTTAAATATAAAAAAAATTACACTATTACCACCAAAAATTAGGAGGGGGGGGGGCACAGCCCTCCCTAGCCCCTATGAAGGTCCGTCTTTGTCCTCGATGAGGTTTTCCCTACCATCCCGAACGGCTCAGAAGTGGCTCTAATACCACTTCTAACATCCCACCTACTCAGACAACAATATTGTCCGCTTTGCCCGCAGGCTCACGGCTTTGTTTTTGTGGCTTCATGTGAAGACTTCCCAGTAGGTCACCCAAGCAAGTACCACTCTCACATGAGCACGCTTAACTGCCATTTCCTAAGAACTCCACCCGCAGTAGACTACAAAACGCGTTGTGTCATTGTAAGGCGAATGTTATCTTATGAACCCAACATCTCTTCAGGTCACAACCAATGTAGGAATTGTCCAAGGTGTTACAATCACCCCCCCTTTAGGGACTCATCGTCCTCGATCATAGACGAAACTTGAATTTTTTTAGAGGGCCGAAATTATTAGAAGTTTTTACTAGCCTTTCTCCTTATATAAAAATATACACAGTTATTTGAATTAAAGGAAGACATGAAATAAACGATGAAGCCTAAAATGACATTCAATTATGAATTGCATTCTGAAATTTTGAAGAAATTGTAAAAACGTAGCATCACTTATATTAACAAAATATTAGCTCATTAGAAGATATGGAGATATAAAAAAATTTCAGCTTTAACATAAACGAAACTACATTTCAAAAGACATCAAAAGAAACTATCTTGGGTAACTTGACTACATTAGCTAAAAACAAATGCACGAATCGCGATAATATATTGGTTTTATATACAAGCATATTTGACCACTAGTATTAAATGTTGACCATGAGATTAGAGAGGTTACATGTATCCACTACTATTTCACTTTTCAAAACCCATACACAACATGAAAATTAACTAGAAGAGGCAAATAACTAGGAAATTCTGATACCACTTCTAACATCCCGCCTACTCAGACCGTAATATTGTCCGCTTTGCCCGCAGTATCACGGCTTTGTTTTTGTGGCATCATGTGAAGACTTCCCAGCAGGTCACCCAAGCCAGTACTACTCTCACATAAGCATGCTTAACTGCCAGTTCCTAAGAACTCCACTCGTAGTAGACCACAAAATGCGTTGTGTCATCGTAAGACGAATGTTATCTTATGAACCCAACATCTCTCCAAGCCATAACCGATGTAGGATTTTCCTAGGGTGTAACATCCTTCTTGGCGGAAAATCCAAGGTTGAGTGGTAAATGTGAGGGGAGACCAAGTCAATCTTTTATTTATGATAGTCATATTCGAAGGACACACCTCGAAGAGTTTGAGGCTTCGACTGGGGAATTCCTACCTAGTAACCAATGTTCGTAAATGGTTTGATGCCAATAGAGATTTTAAGATTTTGACTTGAGACTTCGAATGTAGCTTTCAAGATAGTTCGAAGGGGAGGCCTTCGAACTGATCGTAGGGTACGTCGTCAAATCCCCCAATTGAAAGTGATGCATATACACTTAAATGTATTGCTTTTGACTATATTACACATACTACCCTTCGTCCCCTTAACGAACAAGTAGGTAGGTGCTTAACTAACAATTAGCATTAAATGAGCATGTTTAATTAACCTCATCCACTTACATAGGGATTTGACATGATTGACAAAGGCAATTGATAAGGATTTAAAAGGTACACTTTTGAGGGGTCATTTAAGCCCTTAATCACCCACTTTTATATCCCTTACTGCTTAATTTCGTTCCTTTTCACTTTTTAGGTCTCTTGAAGGCAAAATGATGGAATGATGCTTATTTGGACGAAAAGGCGCGAATATGTGAAGAAAATGGCTAAAGTAAAGATCAAGACACTCAAGCTGCTGGAAGTGCACCCGACGGTGTCACAGACAAAGGGCGACGCTGTCCCTCTATTTGCGACGGCTCAAAAGTGAAATTGCTATTTTGCACCTAACGGCGTCAGGCTTTGAAGAGTAGGGCGTCACGACTCAAACGGCCTAGATCCAGATTCAGACGGTGTCAGAAGTTGATGCTGACGGCGTCACAACCACAACGTGACGCCGTCCCAAAGTTGACTTGGTCAAGACGAAACCCTAATGGCGGCGATTCGACGGCGTCACAATTAAAGAGTGACGCCGTCGCAGTTGTAACTCTATATATAGAATTGGATTTTCAGACTTTTAGAGAGGTAGATTTGTGGAGTAAAAACCTAAAACGATTTTGGTTTATCTTGGGCAGTATCTTAGGGTTCTCATACCCTATTTTACAACAAGATAAGTAATTTACTTCATTGATTTCATTATGTCTTCGACTGTATGTGTGTATGCTTGCATGTTTACCATGTCCGGCTAATTTACTTGTGTGTTTGCTTAGATCTATGAAACCTAGTTATTGGATATTGATTGGTTGTCTCTTATCTTAATTGTAATTGGCTTAGGATTGCAATATGTCATCGTTGTGTTTTTAATGCTTGAGTAATCTTTGTGAACATTAGTTTATAATCGCCTAGCGTAATTGCAGGCTAAAAATCTAAAGATAACCTTAGAGTTAGTATATGAATCCTAGAGATTTTGTAGGCAATAACCTTAAGGTATTCTCAAAGAGTTAGGGAGAAAAGCATGCCCTACGACCTTAGAAGACACAACGCGTTAAGAATAAGGATGTGACAATTCAACCATCAATAAAAGATAACTAGGGAGTAATAGTATCTAGGTAGACACATTTTTAATCATCATACGAGCACACATCAGTAGACATAGACTACCCCTTAGCTTAGATTAGATAATTAGATAAGTAGAGTAATTGGTAGAAGTACCACCTCCCAAATCCAATACCTCGAGATCGTACCTTTCAAATTTCTAAAAAATATACAAAAGATAAAAATCTTCCTCAACCCAACCTTAGCGTAGTAATTTCTCACTAGCATTCCAATTCCCCTAGAGAACGATATCAATCCCCGAGGCTTACCCTAATACTACACTACAACGATTAGGTTCACTGCCTAGGTGGTTGAAAAACTTGCTTGAAGAAAAGGAAGTTTCCTTTGACCCCGAACGCGCGTTGTAAGCATATCAAGTTTTTGGCGCCGCTGCCGGGGAATACGATAGCTAGTTAGGAGTCTGTCTCGTTTAGGTTCCCTTGCTTGATTCCTATCAAGTAATATGTTTTCTTATTTTTAGCTTCCTTGTAGTCTATCCCCCTTCTTTGTGTTTGTGTTCGGAAAACCCTTTTCATTTGTCGCTATGGCAAGTGAAATTGCTTTTGAATCATTAACAAATGAGGAACAATTGAATTTCACAAATTGGATTGCTTTTTATTGTTCTACTGAATCTGTGAGTGATCTTAGAGATATCCAAAAGGAGACGGGTGTAAGGTTGGATGGATTTGATAAATTTTGTGCTTGTGTGGCTTCTATTCAACGATCATTGTTAGAATCAACTCCTTTTAGTGAGACCCTCTGGAAAATTTTCGAGAAAAGCCTCCTAAGCATAAACCATCAGTTAAATGATCTTAAGCACCATGATCAAAAAGACCTAGTTTTTAAGAACATGGAACCTAAACCCGAACAAAATTGAGACATGGTTAGAGTTGAACTACCTAGTTGCATGTGTGGGATAGATTTCAAAACATATGACACGCGTGAGGAATCCTTTAGGAAATTAGAACATAGTGATTAAATTTTTGAGAATGATTCTTATGAATCGGACCAAGAATTCGAAATGGCTAAAGAAGGATTTGAGATACTTAGGAGTGTATTTGGGTTAGATCATACTAAAACACATGATGAACATTTAGGAGATCTAGATATAATGGAGAATGAGGTGGAAACTCCATGCCCACAAGCCCTACCATCACTTAAGGAACACACATCACCTATAACTTACCCGGAAGAAGTAGAAGAGACTATAGGAACTCCGATTGATATAGAACCTTTAGACCAAACGCCACTAGAGAATGTAGGTTTATATGCTTGTTGTCATGACCTCTCTCTTATTCCTAGGGAAGTTCCTAATTTACCGGAGCCTCAACCAAAAAACTTACCTAATTTTCCGTCTTTAGATGTGAATCTAGGAATTGAATTAGGCCCCAATCTACCCATCAAAATAAATAGTCCGGGTAATTGCTTGATAAAGGTAGTGGACTCCAGGCCATGTAGAGTGGAAGTTAATATAGGAGTAACCCATGACCTTACACACTTACATCACCCATTCATGGTTGATAACAAAAAAATATTATGGGTTTAAACTGGGTTTATTAGGTCAAGATGGATTGATGAGTATGCAAATACTCATCATTTTTGTACCTTTTAGACTGCCAAAAACATCCAAAAACACCTGTCAAAGCATCAAAATGATAAAAATATCACAAATAAGTGTTTTATGTGTTTCAAATGCAAAAATACCAAAAGCAGGCGAAAAACGTATCAAGTTTGCATAATTGGCATTTTTAGTCCCCCAAGTTTCAAATGTTGTCAAAACTAGTCCCTGGAAATCAAAATAAAGAAAAATATCATTTAAGGTCCATGGGATTCAAAATTTGTCAAAACAAACCCTTCAAAGTTTAAAAATTACAAAATGACAACTTTAGTCCCTAAAGTTTAAAAATTGTCAAAAATAGTCCTTGGTGAATTTAAAAAGTGAAAATAATCAAAAGTAAACCTTGTACTATTCATAAATGGCATAATTGGTCCTTGTGTTAACTTTGGAAAAGTTGCAATTTCAGTCCCTCAAAAATCAGAAATTACAAAAATGGTCCTTGTGTATTAGCTACAAAACCAAACCGGACCCAAAAATAAATAAATAACCCAAACTCAATAACCCAACCCACTACCCCTTTGAACCTGGCCAAACTCACCCTTGACCTCCCCTAATTTGAACCCCCCCGTTATTAATATCTCCAAGTCAAACTGGGTTTGACTTAACCAAAACCCGCTCTCCCCTGCACACCTTCCTCACCCACACTTGCTCCACCAAAACCACCCTGGTTTTCACCACCACCTGTCCACCACTTGCAACCACATGTCTCCCATCTGTCTACCCACTCCCTTCCACCTCCACAATCTCCCAAGAAGCATTAAATGCTTTAAACCTGCTCAAACAACTTTTGCCGCCAAAATGCCAAATGTGTGGTTTTGATGAATTTGAAGGATCCAATGGTTGAAATCAAGTGGGAAACATTCAGAGGTCGACACAGAGCCAAAAGAGATCAATATAAAGAGAGAATGAAGCAATGTGGAAGATATCTAGTGTAAATTAAATTAGCTTATGTCGAATTAATGTTGTTTTAAATTCCAGTGTAAAATTTAGCTTTCAAGCACTTTGTTTAAGTATTTTCAGTGTATGTGAATCTTTTTCAGTGATCAATTTCAAGTTTCACTCTCATTTTTAGTTTATGCAAATTTTCAAGTTTAAATTCTCATATTAGCTTAACGTTGTTATTAGTTGTTATTATGGACTCATAAGCTCATGTAAGCTCCTTATAAAGCTTTTTAAAGCTTTTTAGAAACTTTAAAATCCTGTTTAGTATCAAAAAGCAAAAATACCAAAAATACAAAAAAATTAGTTCTAAATAAAAAATCAATGGAGAAGATGATCACAGCTGGAGCAGGGTAAATTTTGGATTGCCCTTGGTTTAGTGCTTCTTGGGAAGCTATAGGTTTTGTTCTTGATCCTGGGTTCTCAGTTGTGAATTTGGAAACAATTTGTAAGCAATTTTCTCAAAATTTGCATTTCCTAGTTTACTTGTTTAAAGTGTGTTAATTTTAGCTTAATTCTGTCTCATTAGCTTAATTTTATCATATTTGAGCTTTTTAGAATAGTTTTTTTTTATCAATTTTGGCTTGTTTTGTACTTTTTGTCATAAATTAGCTTGAAATCTGTCATCATACCATTTTGTGCTTAAAAGTAATCAAATCTTGTTCAAATAGGTTCAATTCTGTCTAATTATAGTTAATGTAAGTTAATTTATAAAATTTCTGGTTTAAAAAGTTGTTTTAGAGCTTAAAACTCTAAAACTGTCTTCAATAAGGGATGTTTGGTATTGATGTTTAATCTGTGTTCTAGGGTGTTTGAGTGGTTGTTCTTGTTTGATCTATCACCCAATATGATCCATTAACTCAGTTAAATACTTGCAACCAGACCTTGTTTACAAGAAAGTCAAAATTGATCCTTGAATCTCATTTCAGCTTAACTGTTAAGATTGTGGCTTGCATAATCATCCAATTTGGTTCATCAGTGCTTAATTTATCTAGTTTAAGTCTCACTTAATCTTGTTATTACATTATCAATCACTAGGATTAGATTAAACCTCATAAAAGTCAGCCTTAGTTCATAACTCAAAAAGTCAAATTTTCACTTAAGTCAGTTTTTGAATAAAATAGATAATTTTCTAAAGGATTTAATTTTGAGTTTCATGTTTTATGCTTTTGGGATATTAGTATTTAGCTGCTCATCTTTATCATAATAATTTTTATAATTTTTAGTTTGCTAGTTAAACTGCTTATTTCTTGGTTTCTTTTAAGCACTTTTCTAAAAACCTCCCCTGTACCAATAGAGTTGGTTGTATCTGCTTGATTTCACAAGCTCACACAGAGCTTATTAGTGGGACCCATGCATTGAAACTTAGCTTTTTAGAAAGCCCATCTAGCTATCTCAAAGGTCCAGTGCTTATTTTTAACTTTCTAGCTTATTTGGTAGGGCTGCTACTAGCTTTTTGTTTGTCCCATTTCATGTGAATACTGAATACTCAGTGTAATACAAGCTTTTTCTCAAGCCTTTCGTAAGCTCATTAGTGGGCCCCAGTGTGAGATTCTTGGATTTTTTAGGAACCTCAATAAGCCAACTTCTTGTATCAAGGCTTATTTTTGACCTCTGAACTTTTGCCCCTAGCTTAATCTAGCCTACAAAATGACTGCAGGCCTGTTTGGTTGGTAGATTTAGTGAAAGTGCTTATTAGCTTATTCTAAGCTTATCAGTGCTACTCTTTGTAATTTATTACTTATTACTAGTTTCTTTAGCTTATTTTCATCTTATTTCACTTTTGTTTCTTTTTGTTTAGCTTATTTGGCCACTTATTTGAGCTTAAAAATCAATTTAAGCTCAAAAGCTTAAACTGTTAAGTTCTTAAGCTTCTAAACTGCTTATTTTCAAGTTTCAAAATTTTTGTCTTCATTAAAGTTGCTTATTATCAGTAGTTAAATAGGTTTTAAAAAAATAAAAATCACAAAAACATTATTTTAAAAATAGTGATAGCGTTTATTTAATATAAATTAGCTTTTTAATTTTCTTTTTCAGCTTATTATTAAGCACTTTCTGTTTTTATAATTTTCTTAGCTTTCTGTCATCATAGGATAATAATAGAAAAAATTTCAGAATTTTCTTAGTTTGTTTAGTATTTATTAGAATTTAAAATAGTTAAAAAGTATTAAATAATTAATAATAAATAAGTAAAAAGCATAAAAAATATCTTTTAAATTTTAAAATTAGATTTCTAATATTTTAGATTTTTCTAAGTCATAATTTCACTTTTCTAGTTTTATTTCATATTTTCTTATATTTTAGATTATTATTAAATAGTTAAAAATAGTTTTTAAATTAATAATAATTAAATAAATAGTCATAAAAATAATTTTAATTTTCCAATAATTTTCTTTTATTATTAGGATTGTAAAAATATCATTTTCATATCCGTAGGTATTTTATTCTTTTAAATTTACGTTTTATTTTATACGTTTACGTAAAATTTAGTAAACGTACGCATTTACGTTTGTTTAATCTGATTGTTGTGCTTTATAGTTCTGTATCCAAATACAATTCCAAACAATCAGTAGTGTAATTATCAACCAAAATCCTTACAGATCATTATCCTTAGTGATCATTCTACTTCTGAACGTTTTCACATACCATTCAACCTCCGTGGGACTTAACGATCCGGGAATCCACTAAATTCCAAGGGATATTGCATTGGTTTTAGACTGTTTGACTTTTATTACGATTGACCATTCACAAGTGGTTGATTTGTGTAATAAACCTGACCATTTGGAACCAATCAAATTTTGGCGCCGCTGCCGGGGAGGCTGTAAGCGTGTTTTAAACATTTTCAGACCCATACTTGTGCATATACCACCTTTTGTAAACAGTTTTTTTTGTAAAGTTGTTTGTGGCAAACCGTCAAGTTATCTCACACAAGCTAGCCACTTGTGAATGGCCAACCGTAAGAAACTTCAAACAGTTCAGACACCAATGCAATGAAGTCCAGGAGAGTATAGTGTTTCCCCAGGTCGTTATGTCCCAACGAGCTGTGCGAGAATAATCAAACGAATAGTGATCGAGAGGATTTGAACGGAAAAGAGATATGATTTATTAAACCTAAAGAAAAAGTTTATAAATTACACGGGCTTAAATGCAAATTAAAGAAAATTAAAAAGATAAATTATATTAAATAAACGCTATCACTATATTTAAAATGATGTTTTTGATTTTTCTTTTATAAAACTTAAATTAAAAACTACGTGACGTACAAAAGAAAATGTGAACTGAAACAATATTAATCCTAAAAATATAAAAATGACATTTTCACAAACCTAATGATAAGAGAAAATTTTTAGAAAAGAAAATTATTTTTAAAACTATTTATCTAATTATTATTAATTAAAAACTATTTTTACTTATTTAATAATACCCTAAAATACAAGAAAATATGAAATAAAGCTAGAAAATGAAATTATGACTTGGAAAAATCTAAAATAACTAAAGAGAATTTTCAAAACTATTTTTATATTTTTCTGATTATTTTTCTATTTTCTATGAATTAAAAACTATTTGAAACTACTTAAATTGCTAAAAATTACAAATTAAACTATGAAAAATCTGGAAAAATATTTTTTCGACTTTTTATATTTATCTTAACCTAGGAAAAATGAAAACTTATTTTTTTGAAGTTTTTCTGATTTAATTGTATTAAAAGCTAATTAAAAAATACTAAAAACTGTTTTAAATGAAGAAAAATAGCAAACAGTGATGAAAAATTATGAAAATCTCAGGAAAAGTCTAAATTAATATTCTGAATCTAAGAAAAACATAAAAACAGGGCTTGTGTGAAGGAATATGAGGCTGCAGTGGAGATTGCTTATAAATAAGCACTCAAGATAAGCCAAAAGCCACAAATAAGCACCAAACTAACACAGAACCTATAATATGCTAAAAACACTCAAAAGCAACTAGATACAACTGCTCTTAACCTCTATTGTGCAAACTGCTATGATTTTACTTGATTGATTTTAAAAGTTGAAAGCAGATTTGCCTACCTACTTTAAGCTTAAACAATGGCTTATCCAATAAGCAAATCAGGCAACCTGAAATGTGGACCTCAAGGAGACCTGGCAAAGAACTTGTAAACCAAAAATGAGCCCTGGACAAGCTCTTATGAGCTTGTGTCAAGACCTGCACAAAACCTGTGTACACTCATTATACACTGAGTGTGTGCACAGGGGACTTATGCCCTTTTTGACAGGCTACTTTAGAGCTTCTACAAAATTGCTAAAAATCTATAAAAATCATAATAAGAAACTAGACCAATTGAAGTTTTTAAACCCAAAGTTTCACTGGATTTGGACCAGAAATGAAGCTATGATAAATCTCTCTAGTTTGGTGAAAACTGAGTTTTCACTTGTTTTTTTTTTGACTTTTGACAGTAATGAGAATTTTGACTTTAATGAGATTTGAAACCAAATTATGAACTGAGATTGATGTTATATGGTGAAATGAAACTGAATCAAGCTATACCTATGATTTTTGAACACAGATTAATCTTTTGGTTTTACAAATTTTTCACAGATATGGAAATAGAGCAGATTCTAGGCGATGTTGACTTTGAGCCTATGCAGATGCAAATTGATGACTAGAATGATTCAAAGGACCTATATTAAGATTGAGTAGACAGATATCAAGCACAAACAAGAGCTCAAGCTCAAGTAAGCAACTGATCCAAACACCATTTATGCACACTGATTTGCAAATACTTCTACTTGACTGATTATCTAGCTTCTACTATCACTGAAACTGAATCACTCTAATCCTAATAACAGTTAAATGAACATATCTAAACTAAAGCTAATAGTGAATCAAGACATATAAAGATTATGCAAAAATACACTAATATTGAAAACAAATAAAGTACTCACAAGCTATCCAGCTTATTAGCAACCCAAACCAGAACCAATCCTACACTAAATTAGTCTAATCCAACCCAATCCAAGCACTGCATCTACCAATATCCATTTCCAAACCCATTTGATGCTTCAGTTGACTTTTGTTGACCGAATTCCAATGTTGCTTGAAACTGAATTCCAAGCTTACCAAAAGCTATAATAAGCTTAAGTAAGCTTGTTTGAATTTAACAATAAGCTATTTGAAGCTTGAATGTAAGAGTTTGAAACTAAATTTTGAAACAATGAACATCAAAACATGAAACTTAAGTGAAATCTTGAATTAAGACTTGAAATGAATTACAATGACTAAGTGGCTTAGTTTGAATACAATAAAACTTAAGATTACATTTTAAAACACTAATTAAGATAATTTAATGAAAAACGACATACAAGGAAATTAAAAACTAAGTACTCCTTGTTCTCTTGCTTCTCTTCTCTCATTTATACTCAAAAAGCTTCCCACGTGTCCTCTGAGTAAATCCCATCTTCAATTTGGGCCATTGGATGAGTTGAGGTCATTTTGGCCATTGATTCAATTTTGGCGGGAAAGGGTATATTTGCCAGTGGGCTTCTGAATTTGCAACTAGGGGGGGGTGGCATTAATTGTGGTGTGTAAAGTTGGTAGATATGATGATGAGGGGGGAGGGATAAGGTGAGGTGATGGGTGAGATGCCTGAGTTTGCAGGGCAAGTGGTGAAGAAGAGATAAGGCAGTGGTGGAGGGAAAGGGGTGAGTCAAACGGGGTTTGACTTGGAGTATTATTAGGCAGGGGTTCAAAAAGGAGGGGTCAAGGGAATGGTAGGGGTCACAATGGTTTTGGCAAGGTCATGGCTTGGTTATTAATGATAAGGACTTGTTTTGCAATTTCTGAAATCTTGAAGGACCACTTCTGCCATTTTCCAAAGTTGTTTCAAGGGTCAATTTTGACAAGTTTTAATAGTACAAGGACCATTTTTGACATTTTCAAACTTCCAAGGACCATTTATGACAATTTACAAAGTTTAGGGACCTAAGTTGTAATTTTGCAAATTTAAATCTCAAGGACCAATTTTGACAACTCATAAATCCCTAGGGACTTTAAATGATCTTTTTCTTTATTTTGTTTTACCAGGGACTGTTTTTGACAACTTTTGAAACTTGGGGACTAAAGCGCCAATTATGCAAACTTGATATTTTTCACCGATTTTGATATTTTTGCATTTAAAACACATAAAACACTTATTTGTGATATTTTTATCATTTTGATGCATTTCTGAGTGTTTTCAGATGTTTTTGCAGTTTAAATGGTACAAAAATGATGAGTATTTACACACTCATCAATCCCCCACACTAAACTATTGCTAGTCCCTAGCAATGTTTTGAGAAAAATTTAATGGATTTCAATCTCTTTACCAAAAGCCATTACTTCTGGAGTAGCCAAATGTTTCAGTTCAAGTAAGAACCTTGGTACAACGATAACCAAATGATTTTGAGCAAACCACCAGCTTTCAACGGTTTTGATTTGTCTTTACCAGAAGCCGTTTGCTTCTGGACTAGCCAACTCTTAGATAAATTATCAATATTATCTTTGGTGAGTCGATTACCAATTATGGTTTTCCATTGCCTTTACCACAAGCCATAAACTTGCGGGCTAGCCAACTCTTCACTTTTAAGGATATGGTAAGCTGAATACCATACAATTTTGGGCAAATTGCAAGCCGTCAACGGATTTGAGATATCTTTACCAAGAGCCGTTTGCTCCTGGATTAGCCAATCCTTTTGTTTATTAGACATGGCGGACTGATAACCATAATCTGAGTAAGTGAAAAACACTTGCTCTAAAAAAATTTTGGCCAAAAATGGGGGAATTGGGTGGTATAATTACATGATAAAATTCATGAGAATTCCCCCCCACACTAGAAATGAATATTGCCCTCAATATTCAAAGTACCGGCGGTTATGCCGAAACATAGAACGTAAAAGGGAAATACTACGGCCATTATTTAGCAAGATTTTTTTTTTTTTTTTTTTTTTTTTTTTGAAACTCTTATATACAACAGCGGGGGGCATCTCCCCCACACTAGGGTGGTAGAAAGTAGAAAGAAGTCAGAAATATGGGTGAAAACCCATATGGTATGCTACTGTTTTTGATTCCCGAGTCGCTAGCTTGACTCGATCCCCGCATTCATTGGTTCATGGGGAAAGTTTGTAGATCCGGGACAACCACAGGAGGAATGTCCTCTCCAAAATAATGCTTCAACCGATGACCATTCACTTTAAAGTTTGGACCATCGGGTTGAGATAACTCAATGGTTCCATATGGAAATACTTTAGTGATGGTGAATGGTCCAGACCAGCGGGATTTTAATTTTCCCGAGAAAATCTTCAATCTTGAGTTGAAAAGAAGGACTCGATCACCGACGTTGAAAACGCGGTTTTTGATTTTGGAGTCATGAATCTTCTTTGTCTTTTCTTTGTAGATCAAAGAGTTCTCGTATGCTTGATCACGGAGTTCATTTAATTCATTCATTTGAACTTTCCGGTGATCACCAGCTGTCTGAATATCGAAATTGGCATGTTTCAAGGCCCAGTATGCCTTGTGCTCAAGCTCAACCGGCAGATGACATGCCTTTCCGTACACTAGATTGTATGGAGTACACCCGATGGGTGTTTTGTAAGCTGTACGGAAGGCCCCGAGTGCGTCATCTAGCTTATCCGACCAAGAGGCACGGTTTTCGCCTACTGTCCTTTCAAGAATTCTTTTAATCCCCCGGTTGGAAACTTCCACTTGCCCATTTGTTTGGGGGTGGTACGCAGTAGAGAGACGGTGAGTTACACCGTACTTTTGCATGACTCTATCAAACTGGTCATTGCAAAAATGCGTACCACGATCACTGATTATAGCTCGTGGAGTTCCAAACCTAGCAAAAAGAGATTTTAAGAATTTCACAACAACTCGGGCATCGTTGGTGGGCAAAGCTTTCGCTTCAACCCATTTTGACAGATAGTCAACGGCCACGAGTATGTATTTATTACCGCGAGATGAAGGAAATGGCCCCATAAAGTCAATGCCCCAGATGTCAAAAATCTCACACACTTGAATGGCGTTTTGCGGCATTTCATTTCTTTGTGAGATATTCCCGTGACGTTGACAAGCGTCACAGGTTTTGACAAATTCGTGGGCATCCTTGTAAATCGTGGGCCAATAGAATCCGGAATCAAACACCTTCTTGGCGGTGTAGTTGGGGCTATGATGTCCCCCAGTAGGTCCAGAGTGGCAAGCCTTGAGAATGTCAATGGCTTCCTGACCATACACACATCGCCTGATGACTTGATCCGCGCAACTTTTGAACAAGTAGGGTCGTCCCGAAGTAATGTTTTACATCTTTAAAGAATTTGTTTTTCTGTTGGGACGACATCCCTTTCACCACAAAGTTACCCGCATGGTAATTTGCAAAGTCAGCAAACCATGGGGTAGAAGAGTTTCCACGAAAAGAAACCACATTGAGTGTCTCGAGAGGAAATGTTTCATTTATTTCCTTTTTCTCGAAAACATTTTGGTGAGGGTTTTCTAGACGGGACAGATGATCAGCAGCCAGGTTCTCAGCTCCTTTTTTATCACGTATAATGATATCAAATTCTTGCAGGAGGAGAACCCAACGGAGCAATCTCGGCTTTGCATCTTGTTTTGCAAAGAGATATTTGAGAGCCGAGTGATCCGTATACACCACGCATTTGGTCAATATAAGGTATGGCCGAAATTTCTCAAACGCATACACCACAGCTAATAATTCTTTTTTTGTAGTGGTGTAATGGGTTTGAGCTTCAGTCATAGTCTTGCTCGCGTAGTGGATAGGCTGAAAATGCTTGGTTTTACGTTGCCCCAAGACTGCACCGATAGCAAAATCACTTGCATCGCACATGAGCTCAAAGGGTAAATCCCAGTCGGGGGCAACTAAAATGGGTGCTTCCGTAAGCTTTTTCTTTAGTGTTTCAAAAGCTTCGATGCACTCAGGTGAGAAGATAAAAGGAGCATCTTTTTCAAGAAGATGGGTCATAGGCCGAGCGATTTTAGAAAAATCTTGTATGAATCTGCGATAAAATCCGGCATGACCTAGAAAACTCCTAATACCTTTGACGGTAGTAGGATGAGGCAATTTAGCAATAACATCAACTTTTGCTCTATCAACCTCAATCCCATTTTTCGAAATCTTATGGCCAAGGACTATGCCTTCTTTGACCATAAAGTGGCTCTTCTCCCAATTTAGACAAAGATTGGTGTCTTCACACCGTTTTAGCATTTTGTCTAAATGGGAGAGACATGTTTGAAATGAGTCCCCAATGACCGAGAAGTCATCCATAAACACCTCCATTTTTTCCCCGATCATGTCGTGGAAAATTGCCATCATACATCGTTGGAACGTGCCAGGAGCGTTACATAGGCCAAAAGGCATACGTCTGTAGGCAAAAGTTCCGTATGGGCAGGTGAATGTGGTCTTTTCTTGATCCAGCGGATCAATGGGGATTTGAAAATAACCCGAGAAACCATCAAGGAAACAATAGTATTCGTTCCCTACTAATCTCTCAAGCATCTGATCCATGAAGGGTAGAGGAAAATGGTCTTTACGGGTGGCTTCGTTTAACTTGCGATAGTCAATGCATACACGCCATCCCGTAACCAATCGAGTTGGAATTAACTCGTTTTCTTCATTTGTGACAACAGTTATGCCACCCTTTTTTGGAACACAGTGAATTGGGCTAACCCAAGGACTATCAGAGATCGGGTAAATTAAACCGGCATCAAGAAGTTTGAGAACCTCTTGTTTGATAACCTCATGAATCTTAGGATTCACCCTTCTATGATGTTGGACTGCTGGTTTGAAGTCATCCTCCATCAAGATTTTGTGAGTACAAAACTCAGGGTTGATACCCTTAATGTCGGAGAGTTTCCAAGCAATTGATTGCTTGTGTGACTTCAAGACTTTTATGAGAGCAGTCTTTTCCTCCTCAGTTAAGTCTTTAGCAATTATGACGGGTAATTTATCATCACCCTCCAAGAATGCATACTCGAGATGAGGAGGTAGGTCCTTAAGTTCAACCTCGGGAAATTCTTCAGTAGATGTTTGTACTGATTTGATTTCCTCAATTGTGATATCTTTCGGAGGGAGTGAAGGTAATGGATCTTCATTTAACAATTGCTCAAGATAAAGGATATCCCCCTCCGAATCATAAACACCATCAATTCCCGGCGGAATTGATTCATCACTAGCAAGAAACTCATCGATCTCTTCCAGAAAGAAGTCACCTCCCTCAAACGGAGTGAGAGAGGGGGAAGAGTCGGCAATGATTGGTTGAGAAGATGTGGTGGAATCCCCACTCACAGAATTATGAAGATAACCAAGAAACTCTTGAGAGTACTCCTCTGAAGCAATATCAATTAAATCGATTCGATTAACCGATTCAGCATCATAATTTGAGGAGTACCTCGAAGTTTGATCAAGGTTAAAGGTAACAGCTTCATTACCCACACGTAACGTGATTTCTTGCTCAAATACATCAATGAGAGCACGGCCCGTTCTCAGGAATCCTCGTCCAACAATGAGGGGAACCCGAGGATCGGCATCGAAATCAACAACCACAAAGTCAGCTGGAAAATGGAACTTTCCTACTTTCACGAATACATCCTCGGCGATGCCAAGAGGACGCGATATAGAACGATCTGCAAGCTCAAGAGTCATGCAGGTAGGAATAAGTTCTGGAAGAGAAAGCTTCTTCCACACTGAATAAGGCATCAGATTGATGCTTGCACCAAGATCGGCAAGGGCAAAGCATTCAATCATTCCTGGAAAAACACAAGGAAGAAGAAATTTTCCAGGATCTCCTAGCTTCTCGGGAAGCTTCTTTAACAGAACTGCTGAGCAGTTCTCGTTCAAAGGAGTTTTGGCCATTTCAAACAGCTTTTCCTTATTGCTCAACATGTGTTTGAGAGTTGATGCAAACTTGGGCATCAACATGATGGCATCCGCAAAGCTTATGTCAAAATGTAGTTCTTGGAAAATTTGAAAATTTTTTTCCATTTGATGACTTGCTTTTTCGCGGAGCTTTTGCTCATTTAAACGTGAGGGGTAAGGAATAGAAGTTTTGGATTTGGGGTTGTCAACTGGAGGTTCAAAAACAACTCCAGGTTTGGTCTTTGGTTTTGGGACAACTTGAGGGTGGACATTGCTGGTACCTTCGTTATTAGTAGGAAGTTCCTTGTCCTTTGTCGCCTCAGGTTCACTTTCCACTACCTTCGGGAGAGAAGAAGAAGAGGTAGTAGGAATAGCGGGTCCATCATATAAAGCACCACTTCTGGTTGTGATCGCCTTTGCATCGCCCCTCGGATTAGCGATCGTGTTGCTAGGTAAAGTACCTGAGCCCGAGGGTCGATCATTTAAAGACTTCTTGATGTCAGAAATCTGGCTAACCAACAACCTATTCATTTCCTCTTGGGATTTCATGAATTGCTTCAACAACTCATCAGATGATGGTCCAGTTGGAACAATGGCTTGATTTTGCATAGGAAAATTCTGGCCTCTATTGTTTGGATTAGGACCTTGATTTTGAAAATTTCCTTGATTATTGCCATGAAAGTACCCAGGGTTGAAATTTCCCTGACCTGGGTTTCTATTAAAATTTCCTTGGTGTTGGAAGTTTTGATTTTGATTTTGAAAACCGTTGTTTGGACTAAAATTGCCTTGGTTTTGAAAACCTTGGTTTGTTCTGTTCTGATTTTGATTACGGTTTTGGTTTTGGTTGAAACCGGGAGGTCCAGGGTAGTGGTTAGGACGGTGGTTCGGGTCCATAGGAGCACGATATTGGTTGCCTCCTGAATTGGAAATCCCGCCCACAGCGTTTGCTTCAAAAGGGTTACCATCGGTGGCCATACAGTTGTAATAGGCATGGGGGCCACCGCAAGTAACACAGACTTCCACTTTCTTAACTTCAGCAGGAGGTGAAGTTTGTGGAAAAGAAACTTTCTTTTGGTTGGAGAGAACCAAAGCTTGAATAGCTTCCGTGAGTTTGTAAATCTTAGCATCGGTGCTAGATTGACTCACGGGTGATGAAGAAGAAGGACCAACACTGACTTGGGAAACAACCGGCTTGCTTCGTGCAGTGCGGACTTTAGACTTGTTTTCAATTATCGTTAAAGCTTCTTTTACAGTTTTGCTCAAGAAATTTCCTCCAGCGGAGGAATTAAGAGAATCTTGATCAGATTGACTCACTCCATTATAGAAAGTATCGAGTTGCATTAACTCGGAGAAACCGTGGTGAGGACATTTGCGGAGCAACTCCTTAAAACGATCCCACGATTCACTGAAGGGTTCATCAAACTTTTGTGTGAACTTGATGATTTCATTTTTAAGACTCGTGGTTTTGGAAGGTGGATAAAACTCGTTCACAAATTTCTTCACCAGGTCTTCCCATGTTTCGATTGATTTAGGGGGTTGTTTTTCAAGCCAAATCCGGGCTTGCCCCTCAAGGGAAAATGGGAACAGAAGAACCTTGACAGCATCTGTGGGACATTCTTGTATTTGATGGTAGATGCAATCTTGTTAAACCATCGAATATGAGCATGAGGATCATCCCTCTCAAAACCATAGAATTGACTTGAGGTTACAAGATTCAGTAACCCGGTTTTGAGCTCAAAATTTTCAGCCACAATGGCTGGGATAACAATAGCATCTCCATACCCGTCGATGGGTGCCTGGAGAAGCTCACACATAGGACGTTCTTCCGCCATGATAGCGGAAGTAGTGTGAGCAGTCCGGATCTCAGATCCGACTGATGGGGCAGAAAGTCTACGGACACGCCTTCTTGGAATCTTGACAAGCTCACGAAATGGGCTTACAGATCTAGAAGAGCGAGTGCGCATACACTAGAGTTAACTCTAAGGAATCTCAGAGTTAAGGAAAGGAATGGGAATTATGAAAATGAATTATGAAAATGGGGTAAGAAGAATCTTTTTGAGTTTTCTGGTTTTGACAAGTAGATATAACAACAAATCCAATTAAAACAAAATCGAGGCAAAACAACAGTGAACTTAAACCAATAATCACAAGATGAATGGCTTCTTTGAAAAAGGTACACCAATCACAAGGACACAAAGGCAAGTTTTAATCTTTGGTTCGGGAACTTATTATGGTCGTACCCCCAGTTAGGTAGTACACTGCCTTGGTTTGCGGTGGTAATTTTTTATGTTGTTATTATTAAACAAAGAAAACGACAAATCTTTTTGTATTTTTATCTTTGATATATATATAGAAACAAAAGAAAAATATTTTTGTGTTTTATACGTTTTTGGATGTTTTTGGGTTTTTGGATTTTTTATAAGAATATATATATAGATATAGATGGATGGTATGAACAAGGAGTGAATATTCAAATCACTAATCTGCTAAGCGTAGGATAATTAGCACAGCTCCCCGGCAGCGGCGCCAAAATTTGATTGCTGGCAAACCGTCAAGTTATCTCACACAAGCTAGCCACTTGTGAATGGCCAACCGTAAGAAACTTAAAACAGTTCAGACACCAATGCAATGAAGTCCAGGAGAGTATAGTGTTTCCCCAGGTCGTTATGTCCCAACGAGCTGTGCGAGAATAATCAAACGAATAGTGATCGAGAGGATTTGAACGGAAAAGAGATATGATTTATTAAACCTAAAGAAAAAGTTTATAAATTACACGGGCTTAAATGCAAATTAAAGAAAATTAAAAAGATAAATTATATTAAATAAACGCTATCACTATATTTAAAATGATGTTTTTGATTTTTTCTTTTATAAAACTTAAATTAAAAACTACGTGACGTACAAAAGAAAATGTGAACTGAAACAATATTAATCCTAAAAATATAAAAATGACATTTTCACAAACCTAATGATAAGAGAAAATTTTTAGAAAAAGAAAATTATTTTTAAAACTATTTATCTAATTATTATTAATTAAAAACTATTTTTACTTATTTAATAATACCCTAAAATACAAGAAAATATGAAATAAAGCTTGAAAAATGAAATTATGACTTAGAAAAATCTAAAATAACTAAAGAGAATTTTCAAAACTATTTTTATATTTTTCTGATTATTTTTCTATTTTCTATGAATTAAAAACTATTTGAAACTACTTAAATTGCTAAAAATTACAAATTAAACTATGAAAAATCTGGAAAAATACTTTTTTGACTTTTTATATTTATCTTAACCTAGGAAAAATGAAAACTTATTTTTTTGAAGTTTTTCTGATTTAATTGTATTAAAAGCTAATTAAAAAATACTAAAAACTGTTTTAAATGAAGAAAAATAGCAAACAGTGATGAAAAATTATGAAAATCTCAGGAAAAGTCTAAATTAATATTCTGAATCTAAGAAAAATATAAAAACAGGGGCTTGTGTGAAGGAATATGAGGCTGCAGTGGAGATTGCTTATAAATAAGCACTCAAGATAAGCCAAAAGCCACAAATAAGCACCAAACTAACACAGAACCTATAATATGCTAAAAACACTCAAAAGCAACTAGATACAACTGCTCTTAACCTCTATTGTGCAAACTGCTATGATTTTACTTGATTGATTTTAAAAGTTGAAAGCAGATTTGCCTACCTACTTTAAGCTTAAACAATGGCTTATCCAATAAGCAAATCAGGCAACCTGAAATGTGGACCTCAAGGAGACCTGGCAAAGAACTTGTAAACCAAAAATGAGCCCTGGACAAGCTCTTATGAGCTTGTGTCAAGACCTGCACAAAACCTGTGTACACTCATTATACACTGAGTGTGTGCACAGGGGACTTATGCCCTTTTGACAAGGCTACTTTAGAGCTTCTACAAAATTGCTAAAAATCTATAAAAATCATAATAAGAAACTAGACCAATTGAAGTTTTTAAACCCAAAGTTTCACTGGATTTGGACCAGAAATGAAGCTATGATAAATCTCTCTAGTTTGGTGAAAACTGAGTTTTCACTTGTTTTTTTTTACTTTTGACAGTAATGAGAATTTTGACTTTAATGAGATTTGAAACCAAATTATGAACTGAGATTGATGTTATATGGTGAAATGAAACTGAATCAAGCTATACCTATGATTTTTGAACACAGATTAATCTTTTGGTTTTACAAATTTTTCACAGATATGGAAATAGAGCAGATTCTAGGTGATGTTGACTTTGAGCCTATGCAGATGCAAATTGATGACTAGAATGATTCAAAGGACCTATATTAAGATTGAGTAGACAGATATCAAGCACAAACAAGAGCTCAAGCTCAAGTAAGCAACTGATCCAAACACCATTTATGCACACTGATTTGCAAATACTTCTACTTGACTGATTATCTAGCTTCTACTATCACTAAAACTGAATCACTCTAATCCTAATAACAGTTAAATGAACATATCTAAACTAAAGCTAATAGTGAATCAAGACAGATAAAGATTATGCAAAAATACACTAATATTGAAAACAAATAAAGTACTCACAAGCTATCCAGCTTATTAGCAACCCAAACCAGAACCAATCCTACACTAAATTAGTCTAATCCAACCCAATCCAAGCACTGCATCTACCAATATCCATTTCCAAACCCATTTGATGCTTCAGTTGACTTTTGTTGACCGAATTCCAATGTTGCTTGAAACAGAATTCCAAGCTTACCAAAAGCTATAATAAGCTTAAGTAAGCTTGTTTGAATTTAACAATAAGCTATTTGAAGCTTGAATGTAAGAGTTTGAAACTAAATTTTGAAACAGTGAACATCAAAACATGAAACTTAAGTGAAATCTTGAATTAATACTTGAAATGAATTACAATGACTAAGTGGCTTAGTTTGAATACAATAAAACTTAAGATTACATTTTAAAACACTAATTAAGATAATTTAATGAAAAAACGACATACAAGGAAATTAAAAACTAAGTACTCCTTGTTCTCTTGCTTCTCTTCTCTCATTTATACTCAAAAAGCTTCCCACGTGTCCTCTGAGTAAATCCCATCTTCAATTTGGGCCATTGGATGAGTTGAGGTCATTTTGGCCATTGATTCAATTTTGGCGGGAAAGGGTATATTTGCCAGTGGGCTTCTGAATTTGCAACTAGGGGGGGGTGGCATTAATTGTGGTGTGTAAAGTTGGTAGATATGATGATGAGGGGGGAGGGATAAGGTGAGGTGATGGGTAAGATGCCTGAGTTTGCAGGGCAAGTGGTGAAGAAGAGATAAGGCAGTGGTGGAGGGAAAAGGGGTGAGTCAAACGGGGTTTGACTTGGAGTATTATTAGGCAGGGGTTCAAAAAGGAGGGGTCAAGGGAATGGCAGGGGTCACAATGGTTTTGGCAGGGTCATGGCTTGGTTATTAATGATAAGGACTTGTTTTGCAATTTCTGAAATCTTGAAGGACCACTTCTGCCATTTTCCAAAGTTCTTTCAAGGGTCACTTTTGACAAGTTTTAATAGTACAAGGACCATTTTGACATTTTCAAACTTCCAAGGACCATTTATGACAATTTACAAAGTTTAGGGACCTAAGTTGTAATTTTGCAAATTTAAATCTCAAGGACCAATTTTGACAACTCATAAATCCCTAGGGACTTGAAATGATCTTTTTCTTTATTTTGTTTTACCAGGGACTGTTTTTGACAACTTTTGAAACTTGGGGGACTAAAACTGCCAATTATGCAAACTTGATACGTTTTTCACCAGATTTTGATATTTTTGCATTTAAAATACATAAAACACTTATTTGTGATATTTTTATCATTTTAATGCATTTTTGAGTGTTTTCAGATGTTTTTCCAGTTTAAATGGTACAAAAATGATGAGTATTTACACACTCATCAAAAGTTATCAAAATCAAAAAGTTCATTAACACTTTTCCTAAAGTGTTAACAACACCAAACAAAATATAATAACAACAAAACAATCGTAACGTTTTCTATTCTGTATTTTCTTTAAGGTGATTCTTAAAGAGGTACGATTTGGTTAAACGAGACGATACCAAAAATATTGTCCAAAAGTATTTAAACCCTTAGCACAAATCCATACCTACGTCTTTTTAGTGATACTTAATAAATACATAAAAATTAACCACCGCAAACCAAGGCATAACACCTACCAACTGGGGGTGTGAACATTAATAAGTTCCCAATCTTACAGATCAAAACTTGCCTTTGTGTCCTTGTGATTTGGTGTACTTTAAAAAAAAAAAGGCCATTTCATTTGTGATTATTGGTTTAAGTTCACTTGTCGTTTTGCCTCGCATTTGTTTTTGAAAACTGATTTTTAAACTTAGTGCATGCGCACTCGTTCTTCCAGCTCTACAAGTCCACTTTCAGAGCTTGTAAGTATTCCACGTAAGCGTAGAGGACGTTTCGCTTCTTCACCCGTGACTGAGGAACGCCTAACACCACCACCACCTGCGTAATGGCGAAGAAAAACCAATGAATGAGCTTCTCCAAGCACTCATCGAGGGTTACGGAGATGCCATTGTTGTCCCAAAGCCATCGTGGTGATACCTTCGAGCTCAAAACAGGGTTGCTTAATCTTGTAACCCAAAGCCAATTTTATGGTTTTGAGCGGGACGACCCTCATGCACATATTCGATGGTTCAACAAGATTGCATCGAACATCAAATACAAGAATGTCCCACATGAAGCAATTAAGCTTCTCCTGTTCCCATTCTCTTTAGAGGGACAAGCCCGGAATTGGCTTGAGAAACAACCCCCTCGTTCCATTGAGACATGGGAGGATTTAGTCACTAAGTTTATTAACGAATTCTATCCTCCATCCCGAACTACAAGTCTTAAGAATGAAATAATGAAATTCACTCAAAGATTTGATGAATCATTCGGTGAGGCATTTGATCGTTACAAAGAGTTGTCTCAAAGTGTCCGCATCATGGTTTTTCCGAATTAATGCAAATGGATACTTTCTACAATGGTCTGAGCCAAGCTAACCAAGACTCTTTAAATGCCTCCGCGGGAGGTAATTTCCTGAGCAAGACCACAAAAGAAGCCTTGCAAATCATAGAAAATAAGTCCCAGGTCCGCCCAATTTAACAAAGACATATCGTCTCATCTAATGCAGACCTTCTACTTCATCTCACGTGAGTACATCTAGCACCGATGCTAAGATTGACAAACTCACGGATGCTATTCAGGCTTTAGTTCTTGCTAACCAAAAGAAAGTCACTTTCACACAGACACCATCACATGGTGAAATGAAGAAAGTCGAGGTCTGTGTCACTTGTGGTGGCCCTCATGCATACTACAACTGTACTGCCACAGATGGTAGTCCGTTTGAAGCCAATGCTATAGCCGGTACTTCACATCAGGGAGGTAATCAATACCGTCCTCAAAATGAACCAAACTACCGTGCTAATACTTATCAGGGACCACCCGGTTTTAACCAGAATCCTAACATGCAAAACCGGAATCAGAACCAACCTAGAATAAACCAAGGTTATCAAAACCAAGGTAATTTCTATCCCGGACCAAATCAAGGTTTCCAACATCAAGGAAACTTTAATCAAAACAATTTCAATCGAGGGAATCAATTTCATGGAAATGTGAATCCTAACCAAGGGAATTTCCAACAACAAGGCTATAATCAAAACATACGGCCTCAAAATTTCCCTCCACCTCCTCCAGTATCAACATCTGATGAGCTTTTGAAGCAATTCATGAAATCCCAAGAGGAAATGAACAGTTGTTGGTTAGCCAATTTGACATTAAGAAGTTTTAAATGATCAACCCTCGGGCTCAGAAAACTTCCGAGCAACACGATCGCTAACCCGAGGGGCGATGCAAAGGCGATCACAACCAGAAGTGGTGCTTCATATGAGGGACCAGCTATTCCTGCTACCTCTTCTTCTCCTTCTCCTAAGGTAGTGGAACATGAACATGAGGCGACAAAGGACAAGGAACTTCCTACTAATAACGGAGGTACCAACAATGTCCAACCTCAAGTTGTCCTGAAACCCAAGTCTAAGCCAGGAGTTGTTTTTGATTCACATGACATCTCGGTTGAAAACCCCAAATCCAAATCTTCTATTCCTTACCCATCACGTTTGAATGAGCAAAAGCTCCGCGAAAAAGCTAGTCATCAAATGGACAAATTTTTTCAAAATTTCCAAGAACTACATTTTGACATAAGCTTTGCGGATGCTATCATGGTGATGCCCAAGTTTGCATCAACTCTCAAACACATGTTAAGCAACAAGGAAAACTGTTTGAAATGGCTAAAACTCCTCAACGAGAACTGCCAGCAGTTCTTAAAGCAGCTTCCGAGAAGCTTGGAGATCCTGGAAAATTTCTCTTACCTTGTGTATTTCCAGGAATGGTTGAATGCTTTGCCTTAGCCGATCTTGGTGCAAGCATTAAGCTGATGCCTCATTCAGTATGGAAGAAACTTTCTCTTCCGGACCTTACTCCTACCTGCATAACTCTT
>OU343225.1:88537774-88577714 GCA_910596185.1 Chrysanthemum makinoi
GAGCTTGCAGATCGTTCAATATCGCGTCCACTTGGCATCGCCGAGGATGTATTCGTGAAAGTAGGAAAGTTCCATTTTCCAACTGACTTTGTGGTTGTTGACTTCGATGCCGATCATCGGGTTCCCCTCATTGTTGGACGAGGATTCCCGAGAACGGGCCGTGCTCTCATTGATGTATTTGAGCAAGAAATCACATTACGTGTGGGTAATGAAGCTGTCACCTTTAACCTTGATCAAACTTCGAGGTACTCCGCAAACTATGATTCGGAGTCGGTTAACCGAATAGATATCATTGATGTTGCTACTGAAGAGTACTCTCAGAAGTTCTCGGTTATGTTCATAATTCTTCGAGTGATAATCTCACTCATTCCTCACAACCCATCATTACCAATTCTACTCCTTCTCTCACTCAGTTTGAGGAAAGTGACTTCATCTTGGAAGAGATTGAAGCATACTTGTCTAGTGATTCAGTTTCATGGGAAATTGATCACGCTCCAATTGACATCGAGGGAGATATTCTTCTCATCGAGAAGATGCTCAATGATGATCCTTCATCAATCCCTCCTCAAGAACTTCATAAAGAGGAAATCAAAACCATTGAAAAATCTAATGATCCTCCCGAAGTCGAACTTAAGGACTTACCACCTCATCTCGAGTATGAATTTCTTGAGGGTGATGATAAATTACCCGTCATTATTGCTCGATATTTGAGTAAAGATGAAAAGATCTGCTCGATAAAGGTCTTGAAGTCACACAAGCAAGCAATTGCTTGGAAACTCTCCGACATTAAGGGTATCAACCCTGAGTTTTGTACTCACAAAATCTTGATGAAGGATGATTTCAAGCCGCAATTCAACATTAGAGAAGGGTGAATCCTAAGATTCATGAGGTTATCAAACAGAGGTTCTCAAACTTCTTGATGCAGGATTAATTTACCCGATCTCAGATAGTCCTTGGGTTAGCCCAATTCACTGTGTTCCCAAAAAGGGTGGCATAACTGTTGTCACAAATGAAGAAAACGAGTTAATTCCAACTCGATTGGTTACGGGATGGCGTGTTTGTATTGACTATCGCAAGTTAAACGAAGCCACCCGTAAAGACCATTTTCCTCTACCCTTCATGGATCAAATGCTTGAGAGATTAGCAGGGAACGAATACTATTGTTTTCTAGATGGTTTCTCGGGCTATTTTCAGATCCCCATTGATCCACAGGATCAAGAAAAGACCACATTCACCTGCCCATACGGAACTTTTGCCTACAGACGTATGCCTTTTGGCCTATGTAATGCTCCTGGCACGTTCCAACGATGTATGATGGCAATTTTCCACGACATGATCGGGGAAACAATGGAGGTGTTTATGGATGACTTTTCGGTTATTGGGGACTCATTTCAAACATGTCTCTCACATTTAGAAAAAATGCTAAAACGGTGTGAAGACACCAATCTTTGTCTAAATTGGGAGAAGAGCCATTTTATGGTTAATGAGGGTATAGTCCTTGGCCATAAGATTTCAAAAAACGGGATCGAGGTCGATAGAGCAAAAGTTGATGTTATTGCCAAATTGCCTCATCCTACAACCGTCAAAGGTATTAGGAGTTATTTAGGTCATGCCGGTTTTTATCGCAGATTCATACAAGATTTTTCTAAAATCGCTCGGCCTATGACTCATCTCCTTGAGTAGGATGCTCCTTTTATCTTCTCACCTGAGTGCATCGAAGCTTTTGAAACATTAAAGAAAAGCTTACGGAAGCACCCATTCTCGTTGCCCCGACCTGGGATTTACCCTTTGAACTCATGTGCGATGCAAGTGATTTTGCTATCGGTGCAGTCCTGGGGCAACGTATAACCAAGCATTTTCAGCCTATCCATTACGCAAGTAAAACTATGACCGAGGCTTAAACCCATTACACCACCACGTAAAAGAGCTACTAGCCGTGGTGTATGCGTTTGAGAAGTTTCGGCCATACCTAATATTGACCAAATGCGTGGTGTATACAGATCACTCGGCTCTCAAATATCTCTTTGCAAAACAAGATGCAAAGCCGAGATTGCTCCGTTGGGTTCTCCTCCTGCAAGAATTTGATATCATTATACGTGATAAAAAGGAGTGAGAACCTAGTCTGCTGATCATCTTTCCCGATTAGAAAACCCACACCAAGATGTTTTAGAGAAAAGGAAATAAATGAAACATTTCCTCTCGAAACACTCAATGCGGTTACTTTTCGTGGAAACTCTACTACCCCATGGTTTGCCGACTTCGCAAATTACCATGCGGGTAACTTCATAGTGAAAGGGATGTCGACCCAAAAGAAGAACAAATTCTTCAAGGATGTTAAACATTACTTCTGGGACGACCCTTACTTATTCAAAATCGCGTGCGGATCAAGTCATCCGACGGTGTGTTTATGGACAGGAAGCTATGGACATTCTCAAAGCTTGCCATGCTGGACCCACCGGGGCCATCATAGTCCAAACTACACCGCCAAAAAGGTGTTTGATTCCCGGTTTTATTGGCCCACTATTTACAAGGATGCCCACGAATTTGTCAAAACCTGTGATGCTTGTCAACGTCACGGAAATATCTCTCAAAGAAATGAAATGCCGTAAAACGCCATTCAAGTGTGTGAGATATTTGACATCTGGGGCATTGACTTTATGGGGCCATTTCCATCATCTCGAGGAAACAAATACATACTCGTGGCCGTTGACTATTTGTCAAAATGGGTTGAAGCGAAAGCTTTGCCTACCAACGATGCCCGAGTTGTTGTGAAATTCTTAAAATCTCTTTTTGCTAGGTTTGGAACTCCACGAGCTATAATTAGTGATCGTGGTACGCATTTCTGCAATGACCAGTTTGATAGAGTCATGCAAAATTATGGTGTAACCCACCGCCTTCTCTACTGGTACCACCCCCAAACAAGTGGGAAAGTGGAAGTTTCTAACCGAGGTATCAAAAGAATTCGAAAGGACAGAGGCTTAACACCGTGCCTCTTGGTCGGATAAACTGGATGACGACTCGGGCCTTCCGTAGCTTATAAAACACCCATCGGGTGTACTCCATACAAGCTAGTGTATGGAAAGGCGTGTCATCTGCCGATTGAGCTTGAGCACAAAGCATACTGGGCCTTGAAACATGCCAACTTCGATATCCAAACAGCTGGTGATCACAGAAAAATTCAAATGAATGAATTAAATGAACTCCGTGATCAAGCATACGAGAACTCTTTGATCTACAAACAAAAGACAAAGAACATTCATGACTGCAAAATCAAGAACCGCATTTTCAACGTCGGTGATCGAGTCCTTCTTTTCAATTCAAGATTGAAGATTTTCTCAGGAAAACTAAAATCCCGCTGGTCTGGACCATTCACCATCACTAAAGTATTTCCTTATGGAACCATTGAGTTATCTCAACCCGATGGTCCAAATTTTAAAGTGAATGGACATCGGTTGAAACACTATTTTGGAGAGGACATTCCACCTGTGGTTGTCCCGGATTTACAAACTTTCCCCATGAACCAATGAATGCGGGGATCGAGTCAAGCTAGTGACTCGGGAATCAAAAACACTAGCACACAATATGGGTTTTCACCCATATTTCTACCTTCTTTCTACTTTCTACCATCCTAGTGTGGGGGAGTTGCCCCCCGCTGTTGTATATAAGTTTTCTAACATCTAAAAAAAAAAAAAAAAAAAAAAAAATTCCAAAAATAATGGCCATAGTATTTCCCTTTTACGTTCTATGTTTCGGCATTACCGTCGGTACTTTGAATATTGAGGGCAATATTCATTTCTAGTGTGGGGGGGAATTCTCACGAATTTTATCATGTAATTATACCACCCAATTCCCCCATTTTTGGCCAAATTTTTTTTTTGAGTAAGTGTTTTTCACTTACTCAGCATATGGTTATCAGTCCGCCATGTCTAACACACATAAGGATTGGCTAATCCAGGAGAAAACGGCTCTTGGTAAAGATTTATCAAATCCGTTGACGGCTTGCAATTTGCCCAAAATTGTATGGTATTCGACTCACCATATCCTTAAAAGTGAAGAGTTGGCTAGCCCGCAAGTTTATGGCTTGTGGTAAAGGCAGTTGGAAAACCATAATTGGTAATCGACTCACCAAAGATAATATTGATAATTTATCTAAGAGTTGGCTAGTCCAGAAGCAAACGGCTTCTGGTAAAGACAAATCAAAACCGTTGAAAGCCGGTGATTTGCTCAAAATCATTTGGTTATCATTGTACCAAGGTTCTTACTTGAACTAAAAGCAATTGGCTACTCCAGAAGTAATGGCTTTTGGTAAAGAGATGGAATCCATTAAAGTTTCAAAAAGATTGCTAGGGACTAGCAATATCTTAGTGTGGGGGATTGATGAGTATGCAAATACTCATAATTTTTGTACCTTTTAGACTGCAAAAAACATCCAAAAACACCTGTCAAAGCATCAAAATGATAAAAATATCACAAATAAGTGTTTTATGTGTTTCAAATGCAAAAATATCAAAAGCAGGTGAAAAACGTATCAAGTTTGCATAATTGGCATTTTTTTAGTCCCCCAAGTATCAAATGTTGTCAAAACTAGTCCCTGGTAAATCAAAATAAAGCAAAATATCATTTAAGGTCCATGGGATTCAAAAGTTGTCAAAACAAACCCTTCAAAGTTTAAAAATTACAAAATGACAACTTTAGTCCCTAAAGTTTAAAAAATTGTCAAAAATAGTCCCTGGTGAATTTAAAAAGTGAAAATAATCAAAAGTAAACCTTGTACTATTCATAAATGGCATAATTGGTCCTTGTGTTAACTTTGGAAAAGTTGCAATTTCAGTCCCTCAAAAATCAGAAATTACAAAAATGGTCCTTGTGTATTAGCTACAAAACCAAACCGACCAAAAATAAATAAATAACCCAAACCCAATAACCCAACCCACTACCCCTTTGAACCTGGCCAAACTCACCCTTGACCTCCCCTAATTTGAACCCCCCCGTTATTAATATCTCCAAGTCAAACTGGGTTTGACTTAACCAAAACCCGCTCTCCCCTGCACACCTTCCTCACCCACACCTGCTCCACCAAAACCACCCTGGTTTTCACCACCACCTGTCCACCACTTGCAACCACATGTCTCCCAGCTGTCTACCCACTCCCTTCCACCTCCACAATCTCCCAAGAAGCATTAAATGCTTTAAACCTGCTCAAACAACTTTTGCCGCCAAAATGCCAAATGTGTGGTTCTGATGAATTTGAAGGATCCAATGGTTGAAATCAAGTGGGAAACATTCAGAGGTCGACACAGAGCCAAAAGAGATCAATATAAAGAGAGAATGAAGCAATGTGGAAGATATCTAGTGTAAATTAAATTAGCTTATGTCGAATTAATGTTGTTTTAAATTCCAATGTAAAATTTAGCTTTCAAGCACTTTGTTTAAGTATTTTCAGTGTATGTGAATCTTTTTCAGTGATCAATTTCAAGTTTCACTCTCATTTTTAGTTTATGCAAATTTTCAAGTTTAAATTCTCATATTAGCTTAATGTTGTTATTAGTTGTTATTATGGACTTATAAGCTCATGTAAGCTCCTTATAAAGCTTTTTAAAGCTTTTAGAAACTTTAAAATCATGTTTAGTATCAAAAAGCAAAAATACCAAAAATACAAAAAAATTAGTTATAAATAAAAAATCAATGGAGAAGATGATCACAGCTGGAGCAGGGTAAATTTTGGATTGCCCTTGGTTTAGTGCTTCTTGGGAAGCTATAGGTTGTGTTCTTGATCCTGGGTTCTCAGTTGTGAATTTGGAAACAATTTGTAAGCAATTTTCTCAAAATTTGCATTTCCTAGTTTACTTGTTTAAAGTGTGTTAATTTTAGCTTAATTCTGTCTCATTAGCTTAATTTTATCATATTTGAGCTTTTTAGAATAGTTTTTATCAATTTTGGCTTGTTTTGTACTTTTTGTCATAAATTAGCTTGAAATCTGTCATCATACCATTTTGTGCTTAAAAGTAATCAAATCTTGTTCAAATAGGTTCAATTCTGTCTAATTATAGTTAATGTAAGTTAATTTATAAAATTTCTGGTTTAAAAGTTGTTTTAGAGCTTAAAACTCTAAAACTGTCTTCAATAAGGGATGTTTGGTATTGATGTTTAATCTGTGTTCTAGGGTGTTTGAGTGGTTGTTCTTGTTTGATGTATCACCCAATATGATCCATTAACTCAGTTAAATACTTGCAACCAGACCTTGTTTACAAGAAAGTCAAAATTGATCCTTGAATCTCATTTCAGCTTAACTGTTAAGATTGTGGCTTGCATAATCATCCAATTTGTTTCATCAGTGCTTAATTTATCTAGTTTAAGTCTCACTTAATCTTGTTATTACATTATCAATCACTAGGATTAGATTAAACCTCATAAAAGTCAGCCTTAGTTCATAACTCAAAAAGTCAAATTTTCACTTAGTTTTTGAATAAAATAGATAATTTTCTATAGGATTTAATTTTGAGTTTCATGTTTTATGCTTTTGGGATATTAGTATTTAGCTGCTCATCTTTATCATAATAATTTTTATAATTTTTAGTTTGCTAGTTAAACTGCTTATTTCTTGGTTTCTTTTAAGCACTTTTCTAAAAACCTCCCCTGTACCAATAGAGTTGGTTGTATCTGCTTGATTTCACAAGCTCACACAGAGCTTATTAATAGGACCCAGGCATTGAAACTTAGCTTTTTGGAAAGCCCATCTAGCTGTCTCAAAGGTCCAGTGCTTATTTTTAACTTTCTAGCTTATTTGGTAGGGTCAGCTACTAGCTTTTTGTTTGTCCCATTTCATGTGAACACTTGAATACCAGTGTAATACAAGCTTTTCTCAAGCCTTTCATAAGCTCATTAGTGGGCCCCAGTGTGAGATTCTTGGCTTTTTGGGAACCTCAATAAGCCAACTTCTTGTATCAAGGCTTATTTTTGACCTCTGAACTTTTGCCCCTAGCTTAATCTAGCCTACAAAATGACTGCAGGCCTGTTTGGTTGGTAGATTTAGTGAAAGTGCTTATTAGCTTATTCTAAGCTTATCAGTGCTACTCTTTGTAATTTATTACTTATTACTAGTTTCTTTAGCTTATTTTCATCTTATTTCACTTTTGTTTCTTTTTGTTTAGCTTATTTGGCCACTTATTTGAACTTAAAAATCAATATAAGCTCACAAGCTTAAACTGTTAAGTTCTTAAGCTTCTAAACTGCTTATTTTCAAGTTTCAAAATTTTTGTCTTCATTAAAGTTGCTTATTATCAGTAGTTAAATAGGTTTTAAAAAAAATAAAAATCACAAAAACATCATTTTAAAAATAGTGATAGCGTTTATTTAATATAAATTAGCTTTTTAATTTTCTTTTTCAGCTTATTATTAAGCACTTTCTGTTTTTATAATTTTCTTAGCTTTCTGTCATCATAGGATAATTATAGAAAAAATTTCAGAATTTTCTTAGTTTGTTTAGTATTTATTAGAATTTAAAATAGTTAAAAAGTATTAAATAATTAATAATAAATAAGTAAAAAGCATAAAAAATATCTTTTAAATTTTAAAATTAGATTTCTAATATTTTAGATTTGTCTAAGTCATAATTTCACTTTTCTAGTTTTATTTCATATTTTCTTATATTTTAGATTATTATTAAATAGTTAAAAATAGTTTTTAAATTAATAATAATTAAATAAATAGTCATAAAAATAATTTTAATTTTCCAATAATTTTCTTTTATTATTAGGATTGTAAAAATATCATTTTCATATCCGTAGGTATTTTATTCTTTTAAATTTATGTTTTATTTTATACGTTTACGTAAAATTTAGTAAACGTACGCATTTACGTTTGTTTAATCTGATTGTTGTGCTTTATAGTTCTGTATCCAAATACAATTCCAAACAATCAGTAGTGTAATTATCAACCAAAATCTTTACAGATCATTATCCTTAGTGATCATTCTACTTCTGAACGTTTTCACATACCATTCAACCTCCGTGGGACTTAACGATCCGGGAATCCACTAAATTCCAAGGGATATTGCATTGGTTTTAGACTGTTTGACTTTTATTACGATTGACCATTCACAAGTGGTTGATTTGTGTAATAAACATGACCATTTGGAACCAATCATGGATCCTTAACTAAGAATCTCTTGAAGTTGATAGAAGATGATCCATTTCTAGGAGAAAGACTTGATTCACCCGCTATACCTATAGAATTAGGTAAGGTTATAATGAATCGAGCACACCCCTTTGAGCATATAAATCACCCATCACCCTCTCCTCACGTAGCAAATTTCCATCCTATGGGTGTGTATCGCTACTATCACCCACACTTAAGCTTAAGTGTAGAAAAAACTTCCCCTTTATCCGTTAAATAAGGTTAGAGTCAAGCTCGTGACTCGAACAAAAACAAGCGCTTCTTGGGAGGCAACCCATGTGTTTTTCTTTTTCTTTTTTGTTTGTGTGTCATATATCTTTTCATTATTGTATGTTCTCATGTTTGAATTTGTGAAAATGCTTTATTTTGTCTTTAACCTCGTCTTAATTACATATAAAGGTATTTTACAAAAAAAGATAAGTGTAGGGAGGATTACACACGTTTTTAAAAGAACGTGAACATGAGAACTACAATTATTGAAAATGATATATGTGTGTTTTTTAGAGTCAAATGCTTGTATCGAGTCATAATGGATGTTTTGCAGGAATTTTTCCAGATTTTAAAGGTGTAATTTTTCCAGAAAAACGCAGCAAACCAGTTTCTGTCAGGATAACCTGACGGCGTCAGACTCGCTAGCTGACGGTGTCAAGAGGAGCAGAAACCACTTATCTTACTTTCTCTCGTTTTCTGTGCTACTTGTAAATTTTTAGAATTTCTCAGGTCTTAATTTCCAGAAAACCTGTAAACATCCATTCCACAAGCATTATATCCTAGTTTAGTTGAGTCATATATAGTTTTACCGCCGATTTTACGCGAAGGTTTCGTCTGTTTTCTTAAGTGTGCAGGTTTTATTTATCAAGAAGAAGAAACATAATATTGGAAGGAGCTTTTCACGCATATATTCTTCTTGAAGAAGAATTTAACCACTACTTCACACGGATCCTACCAAGCTAATCAGGGGAGTATTAGTTTCTTTCGCTTTTAATTACCGTCGATTATCATAAATTTGATACTTTCGGGGAACATTGTGGACAATGTTCAGTTTAAGTGTAGGGAGGGAGAATAAAATGGGAACTTTGAAACTATGCTTATCCTTGATTATTTGTCTTGTCCAATTTCATTTGTGTAATAAACCATGAGAAATATCTGTTAGGGTAATTTTGGCACCAAATTTAAAAAATTTCATGACATGTAGGAGTGGGCCATTAGTCTTAATAAAGTGTCTCATGGATAGGAAGTTATATGACTAGCACAAAACCCTTTTCCACTCAAATTCCACCCCAAAAATGTGAGGTTCACCCCTAGATTTGTAGGAATTAAAGCATTCATCTTTAATGCTTCGAGAGTGTACTGGTAGTATAATAGATTCTAGAACTTGTTTTGTGATGCATTCCGAGATCGCTAGTGAGACTACACTTGTGTAGTTAGGAATAACTAAATGATAAGAGGCATTAGGATAACCCTTGTTTGATACCCGTATTATAATTACTTCTTCCACATCCGTTGAGTAATTCCCCCACACCCTTACGTTGTACTCATCTTTAGTACACGATACCACTAGTTAACCCCTCAGAGCCTATCCTTTTTGCGGTTCTCGAGATGTTTCGGTTTTTCGGAATATCAATGAAGAGCATTGTTTACAAAACACCCCCAAATGTACACCCAAATCGCCTTAGCCTACCTTGTATGCACTCACTTTTAGTGCATTATTGTTATCATACTAAACCGAGTCATATCCTTTGTACACAGTTTTGGGACGATTGGGACTCATGGGAAAAGTTAAATTTTATGGAGTGACGGGAAAGAACGTTAAATTCAAATTCCCTTTATTCACGTAATAATGTACTCCAAGTGTTTTGATGTTTTCAATTCGGGTCAAATTAGTGTTAGAAATAATAAAAACTCAAGTGTAGGGATGTGCCTATAAATCCCTTATATTTTGATGTTATCGTAGAGGATGGTAGAGTAAAAGTGTATAAAAAAAATTAAAAAAAAATCAGAAAAAAAGTGTTAAAAAAAAAAACATACGGGCTACCATCCTACACCTATCTTTATATTTTTTTATTTGTTTCAAAGTTATCTAGAGTTTAGAGTGTCGAGTCTTGGCTTAGCAACGCCATTCTTCTCATGCTTGTAACATAAAGATTTTTGACTTGCCACCACTAAATCGCCTATCCAACCAAACCCTTTGTTTCCCTACCGTAAGCCTAACGTTACAACCCTTTAAAAGACCTCTTAGAAAGTTTTTCCTAGGTGCTTACGCCAAAGCGGTGGATGTTTGATCTAGTCTCAAGCCTATGGTAATCTATGTACTAGGACCGGTTAATGAGTGTTTATCTTCCATTTCCAATTTGATATATTTCATATACACCCGAGAGATGAGAGTATCCAAACACCACTTGTGAGGTGCTAGTATGTAATTTCCGTGCTTGTTATGACTTTTGTGGGGCTTATACTTGTTGTGAATTGTTCTAAACTAATTCTTCATGCCCCTTAACTTATAAATTGATTGGCCAAAAACACATTTGCTTGAGCACAAGCAAATACCAAGTGTAAGGATATTTAATAAGGATTTAAAAGGTACACTTTTGAGGGGTCATTTAAGCCCTTAATCGCCCACTTTATCCGTTACGGTTTAATTTCATTCCTTTTCACTTTTTAGGTCTCTTGAAGATAAAATGCTGGAAAGATGCTTATTTGGACGAAAAGGCATGAATATGTGAAGAAAATGGCTAAAGTCAAGATCAAGACACTCAAGCTGCTGGAAGTGCACCCGACGGCGTAACAGACAAAGGGCGACGCCGTTATCAGAAGTTGAAGCTGACGGCGTCACAACCACAACGTGACGCCTTCCCAAATTTGACTTGGTCAAGACGAAACCCTAATGGAGGCGATCCGACGGCGTCACAATTAAACAGCGACGCCGTCGCAGTTGTAGCTCTATATATAGAATTCGATTTTCAGACTTTTAGAGAGGTAGATTTGTGGAGTAAAAACATAAAAATATTTTGATTTGTCGTGGGCAGTATCTTAGGGTTCTCATACCCTATTTTACAACAAGATAAGTAATTTACTTCATTGATTTCATTATGTCTTCGATTGTATGTGTGTATGCTTGCATGTTTACCATGTCCGGCTAATTTACTTGTGTATTTGCTTAGATCTATGAAACCTAGTTATTGAATATTGATTGGTTGTCTCTTATCTTAATTGTTATTGGCTTAGGATTGCAATAGGTCATCGTTGTGTTTTTAGTGCTTGAGTAATCTTTGTGAACATTAGTTTATAATCGCCTAGAGTATTTGTAGGCTAAAAATCCAAAGATAACCTTAGAGTTAGTATATGAATCCTAGAGATTTTGTAGGAAATAACCTTAAGGTATTCTCAAAGAGTTAGGGAGAAAAGCATACCCTACGACCTTAGAAGACACAACGCGTTAAGAATAAGGACGTGACAATTCAACCATCAATAAAAGATAACTAGGGAGTAATAGTATCTAGGTAGACACATTTTTAATCATCATACGAACACACATCAATAGACATAGACTACCCCTTAGCTTAGATTAAATAATTAGATAAGTAGACTAATTGGTAGAAGTACCCCCCCCCCCAAATCCAATACCCCGAGATCGTACCTTTCAATTTTCTAAAAAATATAAAAAAGATAAAAAATAATCTTTCTCAACCCCAACCTTAGCGTAGTAATTTCTCACTAGCATTCCTATTCCCCTAGAGAACGATATCAATCCATGAGGCTTACCCTAATACTACACTACAACGATTAGGTTCACTGCCTAGGTGGTTGAAAAACTTGCTCGAAGAAAAGGAAGTTTCCTTTGACCCCGAACGCGCATTGTACGTGTATTAGCAACTATGCCTATTTGCATGGGTAAAGATAAAATGTCATTTCAAATTTTGAATCCCATTTGAAATCCGGAAAATCCCTATGATTAATGAGACGTGGTTACGACGTAACTACCTATCTTAGTTACGCTGTAAATATCTATTATTGGATAAGATCATGGATGATTACACTAGTTACGGCTTAACCACAACTCAAGGTTACGGCGTAGCTATGTCGGACCTAGAAACACCAACCTATTTCTAGCATTTTACATATCTCTTTCACCACAAACCACCAGAGAACGAAGTAGGGTTCCACAAGGATGATCTTTAACAGCATACAAAGCCATTTCCAAGGGAGAAATCACATCACAACATCAATAAGTTTTATCGATTCTTATTTCATTTATATTTACGATTCCATGTCTTTCATTTCC
This sequence comes from Chrysanthemum makinoi, assembly GCA_910596185.1. Lineage (NCBI taxonomy): Eukaryota > Viridiplantae > Streptophyta > Magnoliopsida > Asterales > Asteraceae > Chrysanthemum > Chrysanthemum makinoi. Next base: position 88,550,232 of record OU343225.1, read on the forward strand.
ATGCAAAACATTGAATCTAGTGTTGTTATTGATATGATCGGCTAAGCACCTTTGGTGCTTGCCTAGTTATGATTCCTTTCATGTCTTGATTATGTTTTCATACTTTTATTATTGCTTCTAGTTTGTGCATGCATAGTTTTTCGATAGATCCTCTAGTTTCGGTAATTTTGAAGACCGATTGTACTTCTTGCACTAGGAGAATGGACCATAGGACCCCTAGTGTGATTGGTTGCGAGGAATGACAATTTCTTGTTTGCTAATTGACCATAGGATCACCCTTCGAGTTGGATGAACTTAAGAAGTTAGATGTGTGGTCTAAGTTCCTAGAGGCCGGGCCACACAAAGAAATAATCTAGCATGTAGCGACACTTAATAACTCAAACTATTCTACCGTACTTCTGCTTACTACAAAGGGTAGTACCTTTGGTTCCGGAAAGGATTCTAGGGAGATAGGCTACGCGAATTGACCATAGGAGTCTAGTGAATCTTATGACCCACTTGAAGCGATAGAAGGCTAAAATAGAAAATGTAGTCATTGCTTGATAGGATGAGTAAGTAGGCTAGTACACTTTCTCCCTATCGAGTTCAGTTTTACTTAATTTTTGCATTTCATTTCTGTTTATTAGTTTATTTAATCAAACAAATCAAAACCCCCTTTAAAACGTGACATTATACTTAAATTAGAAATCCATACACATAGCTCTTGGGACGACCTCAGCTTTATCGAATACTACACAACACACGACCGGGTACACTGCCCGTGAGTGCATAACGTAGACCATAGGTAGACGAGACTATTATAAATATTAAAATCTGGTCAGAAATCCTGCATTAGTTCATTTCCATAATGTTATATCACTTATACACTCGATAGATGAGAAAATCCAAACACTTTATATGAGGTGCTAGTATGTAATTTCCGTACTTGTTATAACTATTGTAAAATGAGTTATGTTATAAATTATCTTTAACCTAATGCTAAAATGCCCCTAAACTTGTAAATTGATTAGGGTAAAAACGAATTTGCTTGAGGACAAGCAAATCCCAAGTGTAGAGATATTTGACAAGGTGTAATTATATACATTTTTAAGGGGTCATTTAGCCTCTAAATCCATGCATATTTGAACATTTATTGCCCTAAATCATTTCTATTTGATTTTTAGGTACTTGGGAAGTTAATGCTAGAAAATGGTACGGTTTGGGCTCGATTGGACCAAAAAACAAAAAAACCACAACATCGAGAAAAACATCACAGAAAAGAAGTTGTGACAGCGTCATTTGCACTAAGTGATGTCGTCACTTAAGGAATTCGAACTTAGGCGATGGTGGTAGCCTCATTTTGACGGCGTCCTGGCCAAAATACTGAAGGGCGACGACGTCAAAACCCCAACCTGACGTCATCATATTAAGTCAATGCAAGAAGCGAAACCCTAACTGGCGACGATCTGACGGCGTCACATTGATAACATCAAATAATTCTGACTTTTAAGTGTCAATTTCCCCCGTTTATGCTCATATTTTATGTCACTTATATGGATTTATACTCGTATTCCTTTATATTTTGTTTATAGGTAAAATATGAGCATTGGAGCTTAGAGAAGCAGATTTGAAGATTTTCTTAACGGTTTTACCTTAGTATGCTATCTTTGAAAAAGCTACGGCGTAACTCATATTCTCAATTACGCCGTAGCTGAGATTTTGTTATAGAGACCAACTGAACTGCAGTTACGGCGTAACTCTTAACTTAAGTTACGCCGTAACCATCTAGGTCATGAAGAATTTCGCGCCTCCGTCAACTACACCGTAACCTCCTCACATGCATTATGATGTAACCACCTTCTGTTTAGAAGGTATTCAAGATATGGCATAACTATCTACAAAATTATGGCGGAGCTTCTATTACGGCGTAACTATTCCTTAGGTTACGCCATAATCACCTCTACGAGCTTTCTGTTTATAAGACACTTAAGTTACGGTATAACTCTCAACTTAGGTTACACTGTAGCTATGATCGGGCTTATAAATACAAACCCTAAAATCTGTATTCTACATCATTCACTCACAACACAAAGGCAGAGAACGTGAAGAGGGTTCCAAGGGCAACTCATACCAAGCATACAGAGCCATCTCCAAGAGAGGAATCACACCATATTGATAAGATTTTGCAATTACTACTACTTTTCACTTTATTTCATGTTTTTAATCATGTTAAACATTAAATTCATTTTATCTTTTAACATGATCGGCTAAGCACGTTTGGTGCTAGCCTAGTTATAATTCCTTGATTGTATTGTTTTTGTTTTCATGCTTCTATAATTGTTTCTAGCGTATGCATGCATATTTTGATGGTAGTGATGCGCTTGGGAAGGCGCGTTCGGGGTCAAGGAAACTTCCTTTTCTTCGTGCAAGTTTTTCAACATCCTAGGCAGTGAATCTAATCGTTGTAATGTAGTATGGGGTAAGCCTCGGGGATTGATATCGTTCTCTAGGAGAATATGAATGCTAGTAAGAAATATATAACGAGAAGGTAGGGTTGAGGATGATTCTTTTTTTTTTTTTTTTTTTTTAATCTTTTTTATGGTTTTTTAGAAAGCTAATGTAAATATCTCAGGGCAATTGGCTGGGGGGTGGTACTTCTACCGATTACTCTCTTTTACTAGTTATCTAATTATTCTAATTACTACGGATAGCTATATCTAATTGAGGTGTGCTCGTATGATGATTAAAGATGTATTCACTTAGATACCATTACTCCCTAGTTATATTTTTATTGGTTGGTTGAGTTGTCACATCCTTTATCTTAACGCGTTGTATTCCTAAAGGTCGTAGGGTATGCATAGTCCCTAGTTCTTTGAGGTTATCTCTCATATATGACTCACGGAGTCGGAAAGCCTAAGCTATTTCATCCATGAACCATATCATCATTAAGCATACTCAAGCATTAAACACAACGAAAGCCTAGTTGCACTCCTAAGCCAATTTCAATTAAGACAAGAAACAACCTAACAACAATCAATAACTAGGTTTCATAGATCTAAGCAAACACACAAGTAATTTTGCTAGACATGATAAACAAGCAAGCATACACACAATCAATTGAATATGTGGTAGACATACTGATAAATTGGATTAACAAACTTATCTTGATGTGTAAAATAGGGTATGGGACCCTAAAATACTGTCCAAGTCGGACTACTACTGAGTTAGGGTTTTCTCTCCAAAATTCTACCTCTTAAAATACAGAAAAATCGAATTCTATATATAGATTTACAATCGCGACGACGTCACCTTTTGCATGGGAAGCCGTCAGGTCGCTGTCATTGGGGTTTCGTTTTGGCCAAGTCATCGATGGGACGGCGTCACTTGAGAGTTGTGACGTCGTCGATCTTTAGTTGAGACGTTGTCTTGATTCTAGATCTGGGCCGTCTGGGGTGAAAACTGTGATTGACGCCCTCCATATTTAAAGCATGACGCCGTCAGGTTATATGACCAGAAATTTCACTAAGCCGTCGCGTGCATGTTTTGATCAATTCTTCATAGAGGGACGGCACCGCCCTTTGGATGGGACACCATCAGGTTTTGCTGATCAGTCTTGAGTGGCTTCGATCTTGACTTTGCCATTTTCGTCATGTATTTGCTCCTTTTCGTCCAAATGCGCTTCATTCCAGCATTTTGCTTCCAAAAGACCTAAAAAGTAAAAAGGAACGAAATTAAGCAGTAACGGATATAAAATGTATCAAAATAGGGCTTAAATGACCCCCTAAAAGCGTACGTATTAAATCCTTATCAAATATCCCTACACTTGGTATTTGCTTGTCCTCAAGCAAATGTGCTTTTGACCAATCAAATTGCATGAAACATTGGTTTAAAATAGTTTACAACAAGTAAAAGCGCCACAATAGTCTTAACAAGCACGGAAATTATACACTAGCACCTAACAAGTGGTGTTTGGATTCTCTCATCTCTCGGGTTTATATGAAATATAATACGAATGGAAATGGAAGATAAACACTCATTACCTGGCATAGTACATAGATTACCATAAGCTTGAGAATAGATCAAACCTCCACCGCTTTGGCATAAGCACCTAGGAAAAACTATCTAAGAGGTCTTTACAAGGGTTGTAACGTTAGGCTTAGGGTAGGGAAACAAAGGGTTTTGTTGGACAGGGGATATTTAGTGGTGGCAAGGCAAAAATCTTATGTTACAAGCATGTAAAGCATGGCGTTGCTAAGACAAGACTCGACTCACTAACACTAGATAACTTGAAATAAAACAAACATAAATTTAAAAACATAAAATAAAGATAGATGTGGGATGGTAGCCCGTATGTTTTTCTTCATTTTTTCATTTTTTTTGAACACTCTCTTTTTTGATTTTTTTCATACCTTTTTACTCTACCATCCTCTACGATAACATCAAAATATAAGGGATTTATAGGAGCATCCCTACACTTGAGTTTTTATTTCTCTAACACTAATTGACCCGATATGAAAAGATCAAAACACTCGAAGTATTTAATTACGTAGACGAAGGGAATTTGAATTTATCGTTCTTTCCCGTTTCTCCGTAAAATATTACTTTTTACCCATGAACCCCAATCGTCCCAAAACTGTTTACAAAAGATATGACTTGACTTAGCAACCATGCAAGTAACTAGATATTTAAACTAAAGGTTTAGTAATGATAACAATAATGCACTAAAGATGAGTGCATACAAGGTAGGATAAGGCGATTTAGGTGTACATTTGGGGGTGGATTGTAAACAATGTTCTTCATTGATATTCCGGAAAATTGAAACATCACGAGAACCGCGAAAAGTCGTATACTAAAGATGAGTACCTCACAAGGGTGTGGGGTATTTACTCAACTGATGTGGAAGATGTAATTATAATACAGGTTTCAAACAAGGGTTATCCTAATGCCTCTTATCACTTAGTTACTCCTAACAATACAAGTGTAGTCTGATTAGCGATCTCGGAATGCATCACAAAACAAGTTCTAGAATCTATTATACTACCAGTACACTCTTTAAACATTAAAGGTGAATGCTTTTATTCCTAAAGATCTAGGGGCGAACCTCACATTTTTGGAGTGGAATTTGAGTGGTAAACGGTTTTTGTGCTAGTCATATAATTCCTATCCATGAGACGCTTTATTAAGACTAAAGTATAACTCCTAAATGTCATAAAAAAATTTAATTTTGGCGCTAAAATTTCCCTAACGAATATTTTTCATAGTTTATTACACAAATTACCAAGGACAAGACAAATGATCAAGTGAGTGAATAGTTTCTAAGTTCCCGTTTTATTCTCCCTCCCTACAGTTAAACTGAACATTGTCCCCAATGTTCCCCGAACGCATCAAAGTTATGATAAAGGAATGTAAGTAAGGAAAAGAAACTAGTTATCCCCTGATTAGCTCGGTAGGATACGTGTGAAGTTGCGGTTAAATTCTTTTCCAAGAAGAATGCATGAGTAATAAGCTTCATCCAATTTGTGTTTCTTCTTCTTGCCCAATATAAACTGCACACTTATAAGAAAACAAACGAAACCTTCGCGTAAAATCGGCGGTAAAACTATATATGACACACAACTACACTAGAAAGCAAGTAAGATATAATGCTTGTGAAATAGATGTTTTCAGTTTTTCTAGAAAATTAAGACCTGGGAATTTCCAAAAATTTATAAGTTGCACAGAAAACGAAAAACTGAGTAATCTGTTTCTACATAGCCTGACGTCGTCAGGCTTTAATCCTGACGCCGTCAGGTTGTCCTGACAGAAAGTGGTCTGCTGCGTTTTTCTGGAAAAATTCTGGAAAAATTACATCATTAAAACCTGGAAAAATTCCTGCAAAACATCCATTATGACTCGATACAAGCATTTGACTCTAATAAACACACAAATATATCAATTTCAATAGTTTCAATTCTCATGTTCATGTTCTTAGTAACGTATGTGATCTTCCCTACACTTATCTTTTTGTAAAATACCTTTGTATGTAATTAAGACGAGGTTAAAGACAAAATAAAGCATTTTCACAAAGTCTAACATGAGAATAAACAACATTTAAAAAGATATAAGACACACAAAAATTGAAAAACAAAACAAGCAAACAATTAAGCATAGGTTGCCTCCCACCAAGCGCTTTTTTTTGTTTATGATTCTTGTGGCTTGACTCAAAGTCATGCTCCTACGTCGTCTCATTTTTCATCCTCAATGAAAGTTCTATCATATTGACAAAATTCTCATCTACTCTATACCTAGGTCCTAGGGTCAAACAATCCCTATAGTAGAGCCTCATTTTCTCCCACATAAAGTTCAAGCCTTTTCTAATATCCTCTTTGCTCTTTTCCTCAAATGCTCTAACGTTATCTCTTTCAAAGTATGATAGATGACCATAACCACTAACTTTCCAAGGAATCCTATATGTAATCTCATCGTCTCTTTCCGTAAATCTAACCGTTCCCTCGGGTTTGTTATAACTTAGCTTGGATTTTTCAACAAATGGTTTGCCTAACACTACATGGGATAGGCTATAGTCGATGACACACCCTATATCTTCTAAGATCATAAAGTCCAGCAAGTAGGTGAAGTTTCCTACGAAAACGTGTACATTCTTGACTCTTCCCACAAAATTGCAAACCCCACCGAGATACCTAGAGTCCTTCCTAATCTTGAGTCGCGCATTAGTTATGTCATTGTAAACGGACGAAGACATTACGTTGATTGGAGAGTCTACATCTATGCAAGCGTGTTCCAAATTCTTATACCCAATCATACAAGGGATTTTAATATTCAAATGATTTCCTCTCCTAATCTTTGGGTATATTCTAACGATGGGTGATTGAGCATTTTCGATTATGTACTTGTGGTATGCAATTTCTTCCTTAGTGGGATATTGGTTAAAGTAAGCATTGGATTCTTCATCCTCATTTCATTTATTATTTTGGTGACCTCAACATCACTTCCTCCTAAGTCATCGTTCGAACCATTGCTACTTGATGCGTTAGCCACAATTTCATCCCTAATCGTACTCTCAAGTATCCTATGTAATTCTTTAAGCTCATCGATCTCACTAGTGATATGCTTGCAAAGAAGGTTGAAGGAATGTTGATCAATTGGTTGGTTTAAGGTTGGTGGTAGTGGGTAATATGGTGGATGGTTGGGTGGAAATGGTTGATGTGGTGGTGGATTATCGTTTGGTGGCGGATTGTCACCCATGGTGATAAGTCACAAGCTTACGAACAAAAACACGAAGAAGGGGGATAGACTACAAGGAAGCTAATGAAAATGATAAAAAATATTACTTGATAGGAATCAAGCAAGGGAACCTAAATGAGATAGAGATCTAACTAGCTATTCTATTCCCCGGCAGCGGCGCCAAAAACTTGATGCGCGCGGAAGGCGCGTTCGGGGTCAAGGAAACTTCCTTTTCTTCGAGCAAGTTTTTCAAGCTCCTAGGCAGTGAACCTAATCCTTGTAGTGTAGTATGGGGTAAGCCTCGGGGATTGATATCGTTCTCTAAGGGGATAGGAATGCTAGTAAGAAATATAAGACGAGAAGGTGGGGTTGAGGATGATTCTTTTTTTTATCTTTTTTTTGGTTTTTTAGAAAGCTAATGTAAATATCTCAGGGAAATTGGTTGGAGGTGGTACTTCTACCGATTACTCTACTTTAACTAATTGTCTAATTATCTAATTACTACGGATAACTATATCTAATTGAGGTGTGCTCGTATGATGATTAAAGATGTGTTCACTTAGATACTATTACTCCCTATGTTAGGTCACAAGGTTTACCACACAAGCTTATAAGAAATATAGAGAGGCGATTGAACAATACACACACACACACACTCACGATAATAGTATACGGTTAGGCGTAGAGTGTAATGAGGAAAACTTGAACAACCAACCTTCAAATGAAGGTTTACATAAGGTATTTATAGGCAAGGAGCTAGGGCAACACTCCTACTCCTTCCCTTTCTCCTATGGGCTTGGGCCTAAGCTCATGGGCCTTCTACATAAGCTTAAGGCTAATAACAAACATAAAGGCCATAATAAGCTAACTATTACATATGAGTAACTAACACTTGAATAAGGTTTAGGAGTGATTCCAACAATCTCCCCTCAAGTGTTATTACATATGAGTAACTAACACTCAAGTGTTGGTGATGAAAAACGGTGAAAGCGTTGATGTAATAGTAGCTTTGGCGTCTTGACATTCTTCTTTCTTGTGAGAAGAATTGCCTTGATTTGAACAATCTCCCGGTGTAGAGATAGTTTACTTTGAACGGTTATGCTTTGGCGTCATCTTTAACTTTGTTCTTTGATCATTGTTCTTTGTGATGAAAGTGATAGTATGTTGTTGTTGTATGCATCAATGCGCCTCAGTGCATGCTTCGTGTCTCCCGTCATTCTTCAACATGCTCACGCGCTCTTTGGCGTTGGAATTGATCTTGATGGAGTTCTTTAAGTCTTTAACTTTGTAGATTCTTTGTATTGATGAAGAATCATTACATTTGTTGTGTTGCTTTTGGATAGAACTTCCATTAGTGATGATGTTGGCGTGAGCATGAGAAGAATCTGCACGATCATTCCGAGCTTCCATAAGAAGAAAACATTTATACGGTTAGTAATAAGCGGATTCCGGCACTTACAAGTTTGAACTTCGAGAGTGTTAACATAGTGTGAAAACACAACTCTAATTCTTACAAAGGCGTTCTGAATCGAGTCCCACAAGTGAGATAACACGATGTACCGAAGTACACCTACGATTGGATGAGTCATTTGAGGTACACGAAGCATCACCTCTGACGTAGACCGTTTGAGACCACTAAGCGCAATCCACGGGGAGTTGCGAAGGCGACTGGCTTTGTCGGTTTTGATGTTGACCTGGCGGGAGTTTCCATTCAATTACTGAGGATCACAAATGTGAACCTCTCATAAATGTTCTCGACAGTTGCTAAGATCAGTGAAGGACTCGATAATGTATCACTTGAAATTCTTATTGTTGAATATCAAGTGATGAAATGTCAAGTGTACCTAAGAGATCTTTTGATGAATCTCGTGGCTCTAGACTCAATAGTGCGTTTTGGTTTTCTGGAGCGGAGACTAGGGAGAGGGTCTCCTTCTTCAATACCGGCAATCTCTAAGAGAAAGCCGATAGTTTACGTAGGGTTCCCTGTGAGAATGAAACAAGCTTCTTGAGAGAAACTTGAGTGGATAAGAAGGTTTAGTGCATCGTCACTTTGGGTCCATGGCGACTTTTAATCTTCAATACCGGCGTCACTAAGTGACAACCAGTAGCATATGAATTGAACCCGATTATGCGCCTAAGTTGAATAATCTGGAGGGCTATTTCTTTTCACCCTTTTCTTTGCATTTCTTTTTAATTCTTCAACTCCTTCTTTCTCCGATTCTCATTTTCTCCTTTTTACAATCATACCTAAGGACTTCTAAATACTAACTATTTGTGGTGTCCTTGGGTAGATCCCTCCGACTCTGGCGGATCATAGGACGGTTATTCCTAACCTTAGTCACCTTATAACTCCATGACTAACCTTTGTTGCCATAAAACCAGCGATGTGAAAAATCTCTCACAGTGTTTATGAATGAAAAACATTTTAGTACCATTGTTGAGATAAGATTTTGCATAAATACTCCCCTCCACATGTGCTTAAGAGTTTTAACGGTTAAAATGCACAGTGAGGAAAAAGCGCGCACTTTTTGAATTGATTAACTCAAGATAGACATTCCCCATGAGACACGATTACGTGGCATAGTTAAAGAGTTGCATTGTCAGCTTTTAGGTGACAACTAGCTCTAGTAACTACCTTGAAGGTGTAGACAATCCTCGAAAGGTTGTCAAACCCGTCAGAGTTCATGTCTATCAAGAGTTTCTCGAATGGTACATTCTACTCGGACAAGTCCTTTTCGAGACACGTTTACATCACTAGCGAACTAGCTTGAAATTATTACCCGTCGGACAAGTCTTTTCGAGTTACTAACAGTTAAGCATCGTCAATTCATGGGTTAAGTCTATAGCACAAAGATTCATTTGCATTTTACACAACATATTTCTTATCACACATTTTCTCCCCCTCAAAAATGGCATATAAAATGTTATTTTTGAAAAGTTGAGAATAAATATGACCATTTCGAGTGTTGCGGGAAGAATGACCACTTGTGAACAATTTTTGAACAAAGTTTTAATTCAAGTACTCCCCCTCAACAAGTGATATAAACGGTTGAGGTTTTGAAAATCATAAGGGAAAGTACTTGTTCTTTTGAGCAAAACCTTGAAAAATGAAAGGTTTGATAGGTTTTACTCAAAAGTAAGAAGCTTTAGCTCCTTTTATAAGGATTGTGGCACTGAGGCGTACCACGGGGTCCTTTATTTACAAGTACGGGTTGTACACTGTAATGTGTGCACAAGCCATATACATAATTAATCAAACATCTAAAATTATATGAAGGAAGCAATTCAAGGGGTACCGGAAGTGCGTGATGTTCCCGGGGAGTGTGCGAGGCGTTGAAAGCGGTTATGTTAATCACTGGGTCGACCACCGACATAACTCTCCAATCGTCAGGCTGATCCCTTGAAACAACCGTTCATCAATCATTGTGATGATCCGTCTCACATCCCTCCTTTCACGAGAATTCCGGCGCTTAGGAGACCCAATTTTACGGCGTATATCCTTCAACACGTATGCCAATCCATCCCTAACCGGCTTCAAAGTATGATCCCGAACTTGTGGAGTTAAGCTACATTAGCGGTTTCTTTGAAGTTCACTACGGTAAACAACGCCGAAAGGTTTCTTGATGAGTGTATATTGAGATAGCTGGTTGATATCGGGAAGATCAAGCTTTGGAGTGAAGTTGACAGCGTCGATAAGATTCAACGGCCGGTGGAGATCTTCTACACGTTCCTTGATGACAATGCGTCTTATGAAGATGAGAAGTGACTTGATAAATTCGCGTTGTACTGCGGTTGAGAATTGTCTCATGCGACCCTGTACTTTGGCAAGGTACATGTCTTAGATGTCATTGAGAGACAAATTCTCAAAGTCGACTCGGAGAAAGCATAGTCCGTTCATCTTGTCGTTTGACTACGATCTTCTTTAGGAATGTGTAGTCCCACTTAGACGAAAGTTTAACGTGTATGATGGCAAGCGATATCCTTTAGAACTATACACGGCATGTTGAGACTTACGAACGGCGGCTTACGTAGTAGATTAGGCGTTACGGCGATGATGAATCCCATACAATGCATCTCGGTCGTATGCTTCCACTGTGTTGGAGAACAAGTGATTGGCACGTTCCTCAATGGCTATGCGGTTTGAGTAGGCTTTGGGAATGGAAGTGTCAACGATGTAGCGTATTTTCTTGAATCATCGCCACCGTGTAGAAGAAAATCCAAGTCTTTGTTGAAGAAATATCTGAAAGGAATCCTTGGTTCATTTGGTTGGCCAAGTGTTGGTAGAGGTTTGGTCCAATCGGTGTAGTATGGAGGGTTGTCCCTTTGTGTGAAGTCAATGTTTGCTTTCGGGTTGAGCCAATCCATGTTGTTAGACATAGCTCGAGCAATGTTTTCAAGGTGATATTCGACCTCGAGGGCACTTTCAGAGCTGTCTTTTAGAAGTTGGAATGCTTCATTCTTGATTAAACTTTCAGATTTCGTCATTTTCTTCACATGGAACTTTTCTTGCGGAATTTTAGCATGCTCCAATGTAGAACCGTCTACCAAATCGACCTTCTTGAGGGTAGGGAGTGTTGTTAACAAGATTAGCAAACCATTCAAATTCCTCTGTTTTATCGTAATCTAGCCATGATACTGACGTCGGTCTGGCGTCTTCTTCTTCTTCTTTTTGAAGGCCTAGATGATGATTACGGTTTGAACTTGTTTGGGAGAGGTGGGTTGTTGTAGGGGCTCAAGGACCTCTTCATCGTCACCACCCGTATACTCAAAGTGATCATCGGTTTTCTAAGTCGGGGTGGTAACTTCGGAATCACTGAGGTTTTTGGTAGAAGAGCGAGGAGGAGATTTTTGTTGAGCAGGAGGCGTTGTGGAGGAGGTTGCATCAAGAAGATTCACCGGGCTTACGGCGTTTAGGTGCGAGTCTTTATCCTTATCCTTGTCTTCATCGTCTCTAGGGCGTTTAGACTTTTCGAATCTACAAGCTTCTTGAAGTTGGTAGTCGGCAATGCTTGAAACGGCTTTCCTTCATCGAAGTAAATGTCCCGGATCGTGCGAGACATTTGTGTGACAAGCTTGGCCACCAATTCATTATCGAGAAAACTACGGATCGGTTGGATTGATTGTGACGGTTAAGGGCGTTGATCGAATAGTTTGCTTGGCGGTCTGCATAAGATTTGGATAAAGTTGTTTGGTGAACAACTCCTTTGTGACTTTAGGAGCGTACTCGAAGGTACTTTTAGGTGTAGCCGATCATTTCGTTCAGTTCCTCTTGGCGGTGATTTTCATGAATTCTGAACAAACTTCCTTTCTCCTTTCATCTTTTCATGCTCGTCATACAGATCTTTGTATGTGATCGCAAAGAAATTCACTTTTGTTGAGCACGTTTTTCTTTCGACTTGTTTGGCGGCTTTGGTAATCCGTTCATGAGCTTGAGAAATCCAAGATTTAGATGGTTTCTTCACGGATTTGGATGATGATTTGGTTGACTTCTTTGATGGTGGTTGTGAGGAGTGAGAAGGCGAATCGATGATGAAGAGATATGAGGAGACTCTGGATCCTTGGAGGTTGAGAGGTTTCTTCCTTTGATCGTGCGGGACTATCTAGAAGAAACGTATCATAATCAACATCTTTATCTTTTTCGGACTTCTCGGTTTCCGGTTCCTCAAACTCATATTCGATAGTATCCTCCACAAGCTTTTGTTGTTGCACAAGAGTGGTGGCACCGGCTCCCTTATCGGGTTGATTAACGCATCGGGGAGATGGTTGAGTGGCGCACCACTTGATCCTCGGGACCACCCATTTGGTCTTTAGCAAATTCTTGACTTTGTGTTGGTGTCTAAGGAATTTGATCGTCTTCTTGTATACATTTTCCGGTGGCTCTTCATCACTCTTCGAGCTTTCATCATAAGGTACAAGTACAGGAGTCTTCCCTTTTTCTTTGTCAGTTGGCGGACTTGGAGGTTTAGCTGCTTGAAGGAGGTGTTCACGGTTGCGGTTGAGTAGGTAATCTCTTCATCGGTACCTTGAGCTTTAGTCCACAAGCTTTCTTTGCGGTTCAGGTGTGGGAATAGGTTCGACTTCCTTCACGGGAACAATCCTTTTACGAGGAGGATTCCTTTTGGGAAGCTTCCTATAAATATCTGTACTTATAACACTTCCAGCACTTTGCCTCTTACGGTCCTCCGGTAGGTGTACGAGAAGATTTTTCATCAAGATGACCAACTTTGCCTTCTTTTACGGCTAACCGATACCTTTTGTATGTTTCAAGCTTTTTGATTTCGGTAGTTAGAAGGTGACCAGGTAATACCGTACCCTGTTTCTTTGTTGGCGATTCTTTGATTACGGATAAGTATGGGTTCGATCAATATGTCGTGATTATCCGGGTCATTGAGCCTCATGGGGATGTCAGGATGAAGTCCAAGTGCTCTCTGGATCAACAGTTTGGTGTATCCGACATAGGGAATCTTGGAGCCAAGCTTCTTGTGAAATAGCATCATGTCCTCCCATATCGGTGCTTCGATTTCAATGTCCTTCTTGTTGATCAACGACCAGAAAATTTGCGGTTCCATGAGCTTGGGATGCTCATAGCCCTTTATCCGCGACCGAGAGACCGATTTGGTGATGATCATGTAGAGTGTTCTCCATGGTTGAGGAATATTCTTGAGCTCCACGTGAGAGTGCTTAGTAATGATTCCTGAAGCTTCATCATAACCAATATCTATCAAAATTTGAGCTGTCTCTTGTAGGGGTAGCAAAGAAGTCGGTTGGGCGATGTCGGGAATGATGAGAACAGCCCGTAAGTCGGCGAGAGTGATAGTGACTTGTTTGTGATTAAGTGTCACATTCACTGCACTTTGACCGGTGATCCTCTGCATAGAATCCCAGAATTGTTGAATGTAGACCTCTGGGCTGTGGCGAGTGTGAGAGCATGTTACGGTAGGGATGATTCACGAGAATATCCTGCAATGAGACAAGAAGATTCCGAGCATGTGAGGGTGTCAAAGTCAACCCTAAGGTTGTTCTTTCCAATCTTTCTCGGATAGCCATTTGGGAAGATATCAGCAATTGTAAGAACTTCGATGCATCCACATTCATTTGTTGACCATGTCGTGATCACGAAATAACATTAGCCAAAAGAACCAACATATCGAAAGACATAGTGTTAGTCAACAGAAGGTCTTATTGTCTAGTTATTGAATGTGCAGTGTCAATGATTGTTACGAGTCCTAAGTCACTTGTTTGTCCAATAGTCCAATGACGTCGTGAAATGTTTAGTGAGTTAGTTAACTTTAAGTTTTAAAGTTTATGTTATCACTTATTGTTCACAACATATCAAGCGTTTAAGTTTATTAGTGACATTATTGGATTCGTGGCGTTATGATTAGTTTATTTACAAGTTTGTACACGTAACAATTCATAATGAAGGTCAATCAAGGCTTAAGCGTAGATTTGGCAAAGTTAAGCGTAAGAGATGATATGGCGTGGCGAAAGCTTATGCGTAGGATCTAACTACGGCGTAAATGTTCAGCGTAGGAAAAGGGGACCTTATGCGTGGGAGCTTACGGCGTGGCGTATATATACCTTACGCGTAAGGCTTACTCGTAGAGTAGACCTTATGCGTAGAGGTCCTTTGTTTACGCATATCCTTCACGAGGATCGCGTAGTCCCATTGTAGAACCTTAGGCGTAATAGTTATGCGTAGAATTATTCTTACGCATAACTTGACTACGCGTAGGGTAATCCTTATGCGTAGAGTTTCAAATGACCTTGAATCTGAATATTATGCGTAGCAAAGCACGAAATAAGTTCATCAAATCATCAATATTAACACAAAACTTCATTTTATCAACAAAACATGGCATGAATCATTCGTTAATAGTTTGGCGTGAAAGTCATACAGCGTAGGTTAAAACCCTAAGGGTTAAGAATTACGCGTATGATTTTTAACCATAGGATTTGCACCAAATAAATTACGGTAGGTCTAGAGTGTTGTTAGAGTCTTTAGGCCAAGTATTAACATCTAATTCGTTGAGAATCAAAATTACCCAAAGTCATGAATATTAAACCCTAATTCCAAATTGTTGACCAATTAGTGTTTCCGGGTGGTTAACAACCATGGAAATTATCAATTCAACAACATATGACCATAACCCAACAATATTTTAGACCAAAACACTTCACATTCGAAAATACCCAATTTGACTCATAAACCCTAATTTTCAAAAATCATTAATAAGTGTTTCTGGGTGGGTTTTGATGGTTAAAATGATATCCTTGATGTATTAGAAGCATTTAGACACAATCCATTTAACCAAAAACACACACAATGATTGTGTGTTCATACGCTTATGCGTAGAACACATAATCACGCGTAACACAATTTTAGCCGTAGGATTTGCATGAAATTAAAACCTTAGCTTAAAACATGTTAAGATCGTTAAACCACTTACAAAATGATGATCAAAGTAACGGATTTCTCTTGAATGAATCTTAGCGTAGATGTTAAAGTTGAAAGTAATAAATGTGAAGTGAATGAGTAGGTGGGAGGTGTTTTATTAAATTTAACTTTAACATTTTGGCAGTTTTGGTCCCTCCACCTTTTCCTTTTTCAAACAAAGCCATTTAACTTCCATTTTGGTTACCAAACAAAGTTTTTAGGAAAGAAACTTGACGACACTCCCCTTGACTTAAGAAATAATGAAAGGTTATAAATTTAGTCGAAGTGTCATTTAACGAGAAAAGTTTACCACCATTGATAAAAGAAACAAGCGGGATAATATAACATGCAAGTACGGATGTTTTGAAGCGGTTAAGTATTAATTTTCTCCCCTCAACACTTGATCGAAAAATATTGAATTTTGAAAGATTATAGTGTTGATGGAAAAACGATACTTGCAATGTTGAAAGAAAATAGATTAGAAGAATATTTTTGTTGTTTTATCAGGTTTTATATTTTTGTATTTTGTTTTTGAAAAATTATTTACAAAATATATTTTGGTGTTTGAGGTTTTAAGGCTGTTTTAGGAGGTCATCAATTCCTCTTGAGTCAAACACCTCATACCAATCCGGTGGACCAACTCATTAAACCTAGCGGGAGGCAAGGCTTTGGTGAGAAGATCGCCAATTGGTATTACGTACCCACAAAATATAATTCAACAGTACCTGTTCCACGTGATCCTTGATGAAATGATATCGAAGATCGATGTGCTTTGATTTGAGTCTTTGGCGAGTTGCGAGATTGCAATGGCACTCCGATTGTCGCGATACATCGGGATTACGTCAAATACGTAACCATAGTCTTTGAGTTGTGTTCTCATCCGGATGACTTGAGCACAACATGCGGACATGGCTACATATTACGCCGGTTGAGGACAGCGATGTACAATCCTGCTTCTTTGATTGCCATGACACTAGTTTATCACCAAGAAATTGTAAAGCTCACGAAGTACTTTTCGTGAGTCTAAGCATCTGCGTGGTCGGCGAAAAGCGATTAGTTCAAAACGAGAATCCCGGATACGGATCCCCAAGTTAATGGTTCCCTTGATGTATAGGAGGATTCTTTTATCCTCAGAGAGGTGGGTTTGATTGGTCTCGGCCGATAGCGGGAGCATAGATAAGCGGCAAAGACAATATCAGTGCGCTGGTACATTAGATACATGAGAGACCCAATAATACTACGGTATTTTGTAGGGTCCACCAATTTCCCATGTAAATCAGCGTCTAGCTTCTTGGTATGAGCCATTGGTGTGGCATAGGTGTCACAGGTTTTCATTCCAAATTTGTTTAACAATTCAAGGGCATATTTGGGCTGACTCAAGAAAATACCACGGGGTGATTGATGAACTTGTAGTCCTAGAAAGAGCGTGAGTTCACCCATCATGGACATTTCAAAATTTTTCTTCATTAGTTTTGCAAAAGCGATTGAAAACTTTTATGTGTAGACCCAAAAATGATGTCATCACGTAAATTTGAACAATTAAGATATGTGCCCCGTGATATTGTATAAAAAGAGTTGGGTCAAACGAACCTTTGGTGAAATTATTAGCAATGAGGAAGGATGATAGCTTATCGTACCATGCCGAGGAGCTTGTTTGAGACCATCTGAGCTTTGTTCGGTTTGTAGGCGTGATTGAACTTCGGGATCAAGCGAATCCATCGGTTGGTGACATAAACCGTTTCTTTAAGTTGTCCATTGAGAAGCGGTTTTGACATCCATCGATAGACCGTCATATTCATATGAGCATGACGCTAGAAATATCGAAGCGACCTCAAGGCGAGCAGCGGGCAAAAGATTCTTCAAAGTCAATACCCTCTTCACGGCGATAACCCTTAGCCACGGGCGTGACTTATTTAGGATAACATTTCCTTGACATCAATTTGTTTTCCAAATCCATTTTAGACCAATGACGTAGACTCCTGTTGGTCTTTCAACCAGTTCCCATACTTCAAGGCGTTTGAATTGGTTGAGTTCTTCTTGCATGGATTCAATCCGGTTGTCTTTTGTCATTGCGTCTTTGATGTTTTAGGTTGATTGGCAGACGGTGAGTGCATAAATGCAATGTTCACCGTCGTGTGAAGGCGTTGTCTTGTAACGGCCGGTTGATTCGGGTTGCCAATAATGTTTTCGAGAGGATGGTCTTTCGTCCATCTATGTGTGGAGGGTTGATGTTGATATACATTGTGCGGATTCTGAGGATTCAAATGGTTTGTTGAAGATTCGCGACATCGGTGCGGCGATCTCATTAGCAAGCGGGTTGAAGAAGCGCATTTGGATCAAAATCTGCGGTGGGGGTACTACATTGAGAATATCATCGGCGGCTTCATCATTGTTGGAAGCGGTTTGTTCAAGCTGTTGTGGTGGAGTCAAGCGGTGTAGGTGCATCTGCAGCGATAGTTGTTGTAGCAGGTGTATCGGGTATAAGAGTATTATCGGGTTGGCGGTGAAGCGGCGGATACACACGGACACGTTCATCAATATAGATCGAGCAGTAGCAAATAACCTTTCCATTTGTTGGTGAGTAAGTGGGGGCTTTGTTGGTGATGATGGGGTTTGGGGAAGTTTAAGCGGTTGTGTCCGGGTTCCAAGCTGTTATACTCAGAAGCCATTTCCGTAAGTTCATCAAAATGAGCATGAATCATTTCCATCACCTGTTTTGTACGGCGATTCCAGATTCGGAAACCTTTTGAATTATCACGATTATCCAGATAAAGACTCAATGTCGGCTTTGGCTTTGAGCTTTCCAAAGTCATCACGATCATTATTAGGATAGCAAAGAGATCCAAATACATGAAAGTGTTTTAGATTGGTTTTGTTATGGGCGAGCTCGAAAGGTGTTTTGTTGTGGCGTTTTGTAATCATAGAACGATTTTGAGTATAGCATGCGTGAATCTGACTTACGCCCATAAGTAATCTGGAAGTTTAGCATTGATTAACATTGTTCTTGCGGCTTCCACTAGCGTTAGGTTTAGATCTTTCGACAACTCCGTTTTGTTACGGTATGCGTGCAATAGATGTTTGATCTTTGAATTCCCACTTTCTCATAGAATTCACGAAGAGTTTGTTAACAAATTGATTGCCTCTATCGATTACGATTAGAGCGGTGTTTACGTAGCTGAACTTGTATTTTCGTGAGAAAGGTGATAATCATTTGTGGAGCTTGGTCTTTGCTTTGAAGAAAGTAGACCCAAGTTCAGCGTGAATAGTCATCAACAATTACTAAGATGTAGCGTTTGCCATTGATCGTTTGCACGCATCGGGCCACACAAATCCATGTGAAGAAGATGAAGCACATCTTTGAGAGCGTGTTCCACCTTTGAAGGAAAATGAGCACGAGTGCTTTTGCCTTGTTCACAAGGTGAGCAAAGGTGATCTTTAGAATAACGAAACCGTGGGAGTCCTTCAACTAGTTTGTGTCGAGCAAGGTTGGTGATGGTTTGAAAGTTTAGATGTGAGAGACGACGGTGCCATAGCGAGGATTTTGTTGATGTTGCCTTTGAAAGTAAACATATGGGAGATGAAGCAACCATGTCTTTCATAGAGATAGAATAGAGACTAGAATTAGCGATCGGACATAAGGTCATTTCCTTGTAGATCACGAATGAAACAAGTTTTCTCCCGGAAAGCAACCTCCCAATCTCCATCACAAAAGCTGACCTCTTGAAAGCAGATTATGACCGAGGCCTTCCACATAGTAAACCCTGCTAATTTCGATGTTCCCATTGACATAGTCTCCGTAGCCCATGATAGTTGCGAAGTGATCATTCGAACTGGCGGTGCCAATGAACTTTGCAATAAAGTTTGATAACAATTTAAGATTACTGTCATGTGTGGGAACATCCGCTATCAACAATCGAGAGAATGATCGTATCACTGCATTACACTGAGGCGACACGGATGGAATAGAAGTAGATTTGGAACCCGAAATGTTAGAGGGTTCCGTAGCAGATATAGTAGATATACACACATCAATAGCTTTAGGTATCCACTTAAATCCTAGTGTGTTATATATCCATTTCCGCCATCTCCAACTAGTATTTGCTTTAGTCTTAGTGAATGCACTAGGTGGTACTACATTCCTAGGAGGTGACACGGGAGCTACGAGGGACAGCAATGCGTTTCTTAGAATCTAAAGATGGCGGTCTACCAAGCACAGACTTAGAAAGATTAGTGGGCCTAGAGGTATTCCGGTTCTTAGGATTCCTTAAGCGAGAGATGATAGCTTTAGCAACACATTTATCATGACAATCAGAATTCATACTTTTACCACAAATAACACAAGGTGCATCAGACTGAATATCAAAAGTACTTAGCGGTTTAGCATTAGTTACATCACTATTTCTATTACATTTGCGGGCCTTAATATCTATAGTGGAGCAGCGTGAGTCTTATTCATAGTCCTAGGGTGTTCTTCTACTTTAGCATTCCTTAATGATCTTTTCTTAGGTGCATGACTTCCTATTCTTGATTTAGTGCTCTAGGAACGTGAAGTGCGGACATTTGGAAAAGATGCAACTATTCTGTTTGATAGAAGGAGCACGTTAGCAACTTGTGATTTGGCAGTAGGGATTCTAGGTTCATGAGTACTAAGTGTTATTGGGGCTAATCTCTTAATGATGGTTGGCGGAAGTTGTTCATACTTTCCTAACATTTCTCTTAACTTGAGGATAGTGTGAATCAGATCTTGATTTTCGGACCGAACATTTCGACAAAATGCATAACTTCTTTAGTGTGTGCAAGATAATGATCAAGTTCATTTGATGCTTCATCACGAGTCTTTTTGAGTAAATCAAATATGACACCATATTCCTTTTTAACGTTTACAAGTTCTTGTTCATATTTTGAGATTTGACACTTAAAAGACACGTTTTGATCATCCAATTGCTCAATTTTAGGATTAGAAGATTTTGTATGCAACTGGGCGATTTTGTGTTGAAAAGCAATTTGTTGATCGTGAATATCTTTTTGACACCAATTAAGACGGCGTATTGCATTTGAAAGTTCGTTTGACAATCGTTTGTTTTCAACTTTTAAGGACTCGTCGAAGCACATTATCGGTGTTCTCAACATTTATCACGGAATCAACGATATCGGCGAGAGGTATGATCAAATGCATATGACAAAGAATTCAATAGCACAACATTATGGACATCAGCACGGATGACATCTTCCAAGAGTCGATCAACATCTTTTCTCAACATTTTCTTTTTACGTTTAGAATTAGAAATAGATGTTTACTTTTCTCAGCGACCTTCATCACTCCAAGTTCCTTATGAAAATCCTTTTCCCGGGCTAATGCACAATTTTTCAAATTTTTAACGTTAGGTAAAGATTTTTACGAAAAATGTCTCTTTGTTCTCGCGCCGATTGAAAATGATCAATTTTGATTTGAGCGATATTCTATCTCATGTTCTAAAGTTTTTGAGGTCAGCCATGAAAATGTCAAAATATCTAAGAATTTTTGATTTTAGGTTTTGAGTTTACTTCAGCGATGGAAGGTAAAGGACCATAAATTTGTGCATAATGCGGTTGGGGATTAACATTAGAAGACTTAGGTGTTTTGATGATAACCCTTGGTGTGTTAGAAGAATCCGTTGGTGTGGCGAAAGTGACCGCTTTTGAATAGTTAAAAGGTTTGTTGTAAACAACTTTTGTTAATTTTGATCGACTCTCGTCTTACGCATCTAATTCCTCTTGGCGATGATATTCAACAACACTCATAACAATTATCAACTTTATATTACGCTTTGGAAACTTGGGATTTGGTTTGAATGCTTTTGTTGAAAGCTTAGGTTTTATGTCGGCAAGATTAGGTCCATATCCATTTGGATTGGGTTTTAAATTAAACTTTTCAATGGCTGTGACCGACTTCGCCATGTTTGTAAACAACAGTTTTAAACTCTTTAAGTTTGTTTTGCAAGCCGATGATTTCTTCAAGATGATCATCTATTCGTTTCGTCGAATGCTTTTTGTATCGAGAACTGTTTTTGACAAGTTAACAACTTCGGCCTTAGCTTTTTGATTTTCCAAGGTGAGGCGTTAATTTGCTTTTTATGTTCATGTTTGATTGTTCTATTTGGACAACAAAGCATTCTTGAGCGGCTAGATCACATCTGTCTTTCTAAATATTTTTCATTTTGATAAGATTTGGCAAAGGCCGCTTCAAAACCGTTTTCACGTTTTTCTTGAGTTTTGAAAAAGTTGAGTTGCTTTTGTAAATATTAAAAATCCTTGGTTAACGATGCATTTTGCATTTCAAGTCTGATTAATGGCATGACATTTTTCCACTATGGTTTGTTGGTCTTGTATTAAGCGAGCAAAATCTGGATGAGGCAAAAGTTAGCGTGTTCAGCGTGAGTCTCAACATGATCATTCTTGAGATCCTCAAGTATAACCCGCGAGTCAATTTGATTATCAAGGGAAACCGTTTGGTCATCTTGATCGTCAAATATAACTACGGGTCTAGTTGAAAATCGTCGGAATGAGATGTGGACGACTCATTTTGAACATTGAGCCTTGCGGATTCGGATGTTGGCGGAGATAGTAGATCGAGAGATAAATATGGTTTGTTGGTACACGAGACAAGCCATCGGTGTCATACTGCGGGCTGTGTCACTCATGTGTAACTCATGCATATTAGCCATCAACATAACTTGCATTGGCACGCAAGTCCTCCATATCATCATCACAGTCGCATTTGCCATAAAACTCTGTTCTTTGTGCGTGAGAGATCCACCGGCTTCATCCTTAAGAGCCAAAGAAGAGCCTCTTTGAAATAAGCGCGCCCTAGTCCTTGGCTTTGGGCATGCATTAGCCAGTGTCCCTTCTCATTGCAGTTGTAGCATCGAAGACCATTCAACCCATTACGAGCATTTCCTGTTCCACCACTTGAGCTCTGTTGTTATTCCTACCCATAGCATTAAACCCTTGACCACCGCCCATCTAACGACCATAACCACGATTACGAACTTCAACTTCGTCCATTGTTCTACGGCTTGATTCCTTGTATTAGATGAGGAGCGAATCACGGTTGTTGGATTTGTTGGTATAACGGCTAAAGGCATTAGCAATCATAGCAAATCCTTGTTGCGATGCTTGAGCGGATCGAGATTCCTCATTAGCTTCGGCTTGAGCATTGTTGTTGTTGTATGGAACCAATTGAGTTTGTTGAGATGGAGGTTGTGAAGGATAATGTGGTGTGATTGTGATTGGTTGAGTTCTTTGGTTGAGGAGAATAAGCTGTTTTGAGCATATAAGGCAAGTTGTTGATTTTTCGGATGTGTCGGTGGAGCAATTTGAGCACGGAGAATCCTTTCCTATCAACTTCCTTTTCATGAGGCTTCAAGTAATCGTACAACAATCCGTAGGTATATTGATGCATGTTTTTAAACGGCGGAGAAAAATGACATACTTCTCCCATTAGGGACCAAGACTACTTAGGAACTTAGTATTCATTGCAATTCTTGGCATGTTGATGTTGTGTTTATCCAAATCATTGATGATGTCACGAAAATCGGTGATGATAGGACTCGAGTGTCTCTCCCGGTTCAATCATGAAGTGTTCATAAGCCAAGTAAATTTTGGATTCCAAATCTTCACGATTGAGTACTGATCCTTCCATAAGAAGACGAATATGATCCACATTTTCTTTGCGGTCTTTTGAGCATCAACACTACGAAGAATTAGGTTTGGTAATCCTAGGAGGATATATTCCATTGCAAGCTCATCTACTTCATAGTGTAGAAGTTCTTGAGGATTCAAGTGCATAGCAATGTTAGTTTGTTCATCTCTTGGTGGAATGGCATTTGGATCTCGGGTACAATGGCGGTAGGCATCTCAAATGGACCTTTCAAGATAACCTTCTTTAAGAACTTTCCATGTGGCTTCTTTAGATCACAAAACCTAAAGAACCTTATCACCCATTGATCGTAGTTTCTGGAAGTGAGCATTGGAGGTCTATCAAGTGATCGGCCTCATGAATTGATTGTTGGGTGCTTAAAGTTTCAAACATCTTTGCAAACCAAGTGGGTTCCTTCATAGTGATCCTTGATGGATGTTAATTAAAGTCATTTGTTATGCGGTTGAAGCTTGAAGACTTGGTGGTGGTTGAACCATTTGAGGTTGTGGATTTGCCGCAAGTTGTGGAGTATGTTGTTGGTTAAATTGTTGTTGATAAATTGCTTGTTGTTGATTCCATTGTTGATGTTGTGGAGTTAGTTGTTGTTGGCGTTGAGGATAAGTGTAAGGGAAATAGTTAGAGTATGGTGGTTGTGACATGTTGAAAACTTGTGTTGGTAAAATGGATCTTTGTAGTCGAATGAACCTTTGTTGATGAAGTGTCCTTAAGCGTAGAAAAGACAAGAACCAAGTAGCACTTATGCGTAAAAACACCAAAGTTTCGCGTAACAATAAGGAGTTCTGGCGTAGGATTTAGCTTCTGGCGTAAGTAGGAAAAACACTAAAGTTAGCGTAGACAAAAGTTATGAGTAGAAAGTTAGGCGTAGGATTTTCTTATGCGTAAGACTAGGCTTAGGCGTAGGAAAAACCTTAGGCGTAGGATTTCTGGCGTAAGCTTATGCTTATCGTAATTTTAGGGTTTTGCCCAAATGATCTTTACACTATCACGATTGCAAAAGATATCCAAAGTCGGCGTATTTTAGGACTTATCCAAGTAAGAAAACACGGAATAAACCACGAAAATGAAGATCAAACCAAGGAAGCACTTACGTAGTTTTAGGGTTTTACTACGCGTAGAAATGCTCGAAATTTTGATTTTGTCCAAAGTGTTTCTAAACCGGTTTTGTGTGATAAAATAGCTTCAATAACACCAAAATACACAAAAGTGTGAAACTTGATGCACCAAAGCCTCTAAAAGCGATTACAGTAGGATAGAACCCTCGTTCAAAACTAGATTAAAAACAATATCCACGCATAAAGTTTGAAACTTTTGCCAAAAACAAGTATTTTAACACCTTAAAACGTTGAAAGTACAAGAATCTTGGATTAAAAGTGTAGAAAACAAGTTTTTAAGCGAACCAAAGTATCAAATCTTTTAGCGTAAGACCAAAACCACTTCAAAACAAACATGTTCACCCAACTATTTGGCGATTGATACCCTTTGTTAGGTCACAAGGTTTACCACACAAGCTTATAAGAAAGATAGAAAGGCGATTGAACAAGTAAACAAACACACACACACGATAATAGTAATACGGTTTATGCGTAGGAGTGTAATGAGAGAAAAACTTGAACAACCAACCTTCAAATGAAGGTTTACATAAGGTATTTATAGGCAAGGAGCTAGGGCAACACTCCTACTCCTTCCCTTTCTCCTATGGGCTTGGGCCTAAGCTCATGGGCCTTCTACATAAGCTTAAGGCTAATAACAAACATAAAGGCCATAATAAGCTAACTATTACATATGAGTAACTAACACTTGAATAATTTTTAGGAGTGATTCCAAGAACACGGTTCCCAGTTGATCAAGATAAATACTTACTGTGATCGTAGAATTCCTAAGAATCTCCTTGATGGGTTTCTTAACTTGATCAGCATTTCTCAAACGGAATCCCAAAGTAGACAAGTGAAGTGAACCCTTAATTGAGATTCACTGATTGATGAAAAATTGATTTGAGAAAAGCAATCATGTATTGCTTAAAGAAAGAGTTTTGCAATATGACGAAGGTTTTATGAGAAAGATCAATTTTCAATCATAAATACTTTTGTTTGAAAATAGCACGTCGACTATTGCCACGAGAAAGAATTGTAGAGCACATAGAAAGGTTTTCAAAAGTATTAGCATCAATTCATTTCTAGGACCAAGGTTGATTCAAAAGTGGGCCCATTGTTTCTATCAGTTGTGCTTATTATTTACAAGATTGATCCATGTTGGATCTCACATGTCACCCACCAAACTTGTTTGATGTTGGCTCTAGAAGGATTTCCATCTTCATCGTGAATACTTGAAGTATCACTCGGATGTTACGAAACTACCACAAGGATAATGCTTAGGACTCTCAATATATATATTCTTACTTTCCACAATGTGTGAAACAACAAGTTTTCATGTATTGTGTATCCTAATGAGATTTATTGTGATGATCTCTAGGCTCTAGACTCAATAGTGCACGTTGGTTTCCTATTCGGAGATTAGGGAGAGGGTCTCCTTCTTCAATATCAACCATCTCGGTGTATTTAAGAAAGTCTTTTGTGATAGATATTAAGGTTCCCCATGAGAATGAAACAAGTCCTTTTAAGAGAACTTGAGTAGCTTGAGAAGTTTAGTGCGGTAACACCTGGTCCATGACGTTTTGTCTTCTTGGTTTTTACCCTTGCATTACCTAGTAACAACCAGAGATATCTTTTAAGCATATGTATTGAACCTAGTTTTACGCTTAAAGGTTGAATTATTGGAGGGATATTTCTTTTCACCATAAAGCTTTCACTTTTCATTAATTTTTCATTCTAAGGTTTTCAACCTACCGATTGCCTACGAGACTTCATTACTAGAACCTTGTTGGGTTTATTCCGATCCTAGCTCTATCGTCGGTGATACTCTTCCCTTATTCTCACTAAGGATTTCTCCTTTTCACAAAGATCATTTTACCTAAGGATTTCTACACTACTCTAGTGAATTGCCCTTGGTAGATCCCTCGGAAAACTCTATGATCCAGCAGCACGCAACAGTTTTGCTTACAACAGTGTTTTAAAAATTCAACAACAACATAAGTCTCGTTATACCTATGGTCTACCCTAATGCACTAACTTTAAAATCAACATCCGGGGAAGTGTACTATGAAGGAACCGATTAGGTGTGTAGTGTGTGTAGTATTGATAAAACCAAATTAGTGTCGTCCCAAGAGCTATGTGTGTGGATTTATACTAAGTGTAGGTGTCACCAATTTTGATACAATTTCGATAAGGAATTAATTAGGTTTGTGATTAACTACATCCGAAAGATAAAGGCAAAGGTTGATCCAATAGAAGGTCCATTTTAGAGCCTCTTTATGGTGCTAACCTAGTTATTCATCCTAATTAGTAGTGTTTACGTCAATTACTTTCAATTACTTGAGGTGGGGTCAAAGTCGATAGGACAACATCCTTTTGGTCAGTTCCACCTAACCTATCGATCCTTCAAAGTGGTACCATGGAGAAGGTGTCCCCTCATAAAGTCAAGTTATTCATGGTCCCTAAGCCAATTCATTAAGTACCTTACATGAATCAAAATCTACATTCATAATATTGGTGAGTGCCCGAGCTAGTATCTTAAACACTCACTTACTGCCGTAGTTCATCCAAACGGTAGGTGATCGGTTGGTCAAATGGCACAAGTAGAGGTCAACACTAAGGGTTCAGTTGGTCATATCTGGGAAAAGTACCCTTCCCGTCTCAGTCTACTCGGTTAGGGAGTTGGTCATATCTCCTAAGCAACTAGCCTCTATCATTCAAAACTACTCGAAACAAGGGTAGCTACCAACTAACTATGCATGCATACACTTAGAAATAATTATACGGAAGCAATGTATCGCCAAACAAAACAATTAAGGAATCATAACTAGGCGGCACCAGAGGTTCTTAGCAGCTCACACCATATTAACCATAAAATCAATTCAATGTTTAATATTACGAAATACATGAATTGAAAAGTAAAGAAAAAGATAAAAAGCTAATGCTTATCGTAGGGAGTGATTTCTAGAGCCCTTGGAGATACTCGTCATTATGCTCTCTAGATCTACCTCGACTTGTTCTCACGTTCTCTGATTGTTGTGTGTGAAAATGGGATC
>OU343225.1:88577814-88646063 GCA_910596185.1 Chrysanthemum makinoi
GCTTCATAGAGGGACGGCGTCGCCCTTTAGATAGGACGACGTCAGGTTCTGCTGATCAGTCTTAAGTGGCTTCGATCTTGAATTTGCCATTTTCTTCATGTATTTGCTCCTTTTCGTCCAAATGTGCTTCATTCCAGCATTTTTCTTTCAAAAGACCTAAAAAGTAAAAAGGGAACGAAATTAGCAGTAACAGATATAAAATGTGTCGAAATAGGGCTTAAATGACCCCCTAAAAGCGTATGTTTTAAATCCTTATCAGGTAGGTATACTAGCTTCGATAGTTTTGAAGTGCGGTCGTATCTAGTTGCTTAGGAGAATTGATGAACTGACCCTAAGTAAGTAGGTAGAGAGACTTGGTAAGAATTGACCAAAAGACTATCAAATCCCTCATGTTCGAATTGACCAAAGGATCACCGTTCGGATGGATGAACTTAAGAAGTTAGGGATCTGTGTCTAAGATGCTAGCGCCCGGGCACACAATGTTTTGAATCTTGCATGTAGGGTACTTAATGACTTGGCTTAGGTAGCTTCAGAACCTCGACTCCCTAAAGGGTAGGCATTTGACGTCGGGTAGAAACCTTTATTGATAGGTTATGACAAATTGACCAAATGATGTTATAGCGACTTAATACCCCCACTTGAATCAATAGGAAGTATTTAGAAAACATAGACATTACATGATACGATGAATAATTAGGTTAACACACTTTCTCGCCATTGTTCACAACCCCAATTTACTTTTCGCATTTTATTTCTTGTCTTTAGTTTAATTAATCATTTCAAACCTAAACCCTTTTAAAACCATGACAATTAGAATTAATAGGATCCTCATCTACATAGCGATTGGGAACGACCTCGACTTTGCCACCTTCTATACTATGCACGATCGGGTTCACTGCTCGTTAGTGCAATAGGTAGACCTTAGGTAGACGAGACTTAGAAATAATAAATCATAGTCGGAAAACCTGCATCAGAATTTTAGCGCCACTGCCGGGGAGCTATATTAGGGTTTTTGTTAAGTCTTTTGTGGAAAACTAGAAAGGGGGTTGAATAGTTTACCGATTAAAATTTTGTTTTAAACTATTTAGATCGATTTATGTCAATCTATTTATTATGTGTGTTGGATAATGATAGATAAGCATATAAGTAAATAATGTAAAGATTAAGTGTAAAGGAACACAAAACCACGACATGAGTATTTATAATGGTTCGGCTACAAGGACACCTTCCTTGCCCTACTCCACTCCCCGAGCACCCCACTCAAGAGTTCGTAAGTACTACACAACACAACCTCCTTAATGTGGCGGAGAAGCCTTCACAACATCGCCTACACTTTATCTTGTACAAGGCTAGATACCGAGTTCCATTACAAAGGAGGACCTACTACCCAACACTACACCATAACACAACTACCCCAAAGGAGGCACACTCCTTGTTACAACACTAGAAGGATATCAATATCCTTTAACCCAAACTATGTATCTTGTACATCGATGCACCATATTGAATGTACACCCTTGGCACCTTTCACTAATGCCTTCGACACGACCCTTCGGCACCTTTCACTAATATCTTCAACATGACCCTTCGGCACCTTTCACTAATGCCTTCGACACGACACTTCTATAGAGGGAGAAAAGAACTATCAACAAGATACACTTTAGTGGTCTTGATGATAACGAAGCTTAGCAACTTATGACCTTGATCTTGCATATCTTCAAGAGGTGGTGATCTCGCCTTTTAGAGGAACCTAGAGAATCACACAAACATAAAACTACATAGAATGATCCTTTGGATCAAAGGTTAGAGATGTTACAATACTAAGAGATAGTATATGTAAAAGTGGTGGTGAGCAAGAGAGAAATTGCTAACTATTTATAGACAAAATTGTCTACTGTCCCACGGTTCCCACGGATCCCTCCCCAGAGGGATCTTGCTAGTCCAATCCTGGGGATCCTGCTACTGGTTATTTTAGTCCGGATTTCGGGTTGCAAACCGGGTTATGGTAATGGATATAGATACCCAACAAGATGCAATGTACCTAGACATTGGGTTATGGATCTTGGGTCATGGGTCATGGACTTTGGGTCATGGATCATGGATAATACCCAACATGACTCCATGCATGATGTCATGCAATGGGTCATGGGTTATGGATCATGCTCCATGGGTATGGGTTATGGACTTTGGTTTTTACCCAACAACATTCATTGTACCTAGTCAATGGATCATGGGTTATGGGTCATGGGTCATGGACTTTGGTTTTTCCCTATTACATTACCTATTACAATGTATACAAAGTATATATGTACATTTCCATATTTTGTAAACAGTAGTTGTTATATATATATACATTTCTATAAGATGTAAACAATATTACTTGTTTAGTATTTATATGGAAATGTCTTTGGTTTTATATAACTTATTTACTAAACATGTTTTGATATGGTTTAATATGTTTAGTATAAGTGTGTTAGTAAACTATTGGCTCAAACCTTTTACGTATTTTATTTGTTTCGTTAAAATGATTTTACGTTTGTTATCGACAAAACATTAGAAAATCGTAAAATATAAATAAACGTTTTTATGGTTTATTTGTATTAACAATCTCCCCTTTTTTGTCGATGACAAAACATAAGATTATTTTAAGGAGAAAATAAAATTCGTAAAAATTTGAATTGGAGTTTTTACTCTCTTCTCCTCCTTTTTGTCGAAACAAAAAGAGCGTCAAACAAAAACTAACACATTATTTTCAGAAAAACGTGTGAAAATTAACAAAATGAAAGTAGAGAATAAGAGGAGAGAAATTTTCTCGTCTTAGCTCTCATTTGACGGATACTCCCGTTTGTTGAGGGCGTCAAGTAATTAGAAAGTCTATGCGAGTGTGTTGCAATTAAGTTTGCAAATGGTTTCGTCTTTTGACAAAATGCTCTCCCTTGACGAGTGATCCCTTTCGAGGAGGACGTCAAGTAGTAAAGAAAACCTAAGTGAAAGTATTGCAAGCGTTTTTGCAATTTCTTTGCTTTGATGAAAAGCTCCCCCTTGTTGAGGGTGTCAAAGTCTTCATGTGTATTTTGAAAATCTACAAAACAAGGGTTAGAAAACAAGTATATGGTGCATAATTTCCTGCAAATGACATTCATATTATTGATAAAATGTGCTCCAGTTGCACGGATCCTTCCTGTGAGGGATCCTTCTAGGCAAACATGAGGGAACCGTGTATCTGCATTCTTTTGACAGCAATGTGGATGTAAAATGTGATGTTAACATCAAAAAGAGTTATGTGTTATAGCACCAGACATATTCTCATAACCATATAGCATACAACATGTAATGTCATTCAATAAAACAAGAGAAATGATATACATAACTCTAAAACTAAGAAAATGATCCAAAATGATCCAAACATGCTTAGGAAAGTTTATATTTGTTGACCTCATCGAAACGTTCGAGAAGGTGATAGAACATGAAACATAGTTCATCACGTACTTCATAGACTAGTCCTTCGACATGTTGACAATGATAACAATCTTTGTCATGGCTAGGGAATGGTGGTGGTAGGAATAGATCGGTTTGAGGTGGAAGATTTGATAAGGAAGGTGGATGTTCCACAAACAATTGAGGGATTTGTAGAGGTACATTTGATGAGTTTGGAGGTGGTTCAACTAAGGATGAAGGTGGTGGAATATGTGTTGATGATGGCGGTAGAGATGTATCTACTTCCATGCGAACATTTATGAAAAACCTTGTGTTCTATTTTAGAGCATGTATCCCCCTCGCAAAGTTTGCAAATAAAAGTAAAAGCGAGGCTATGAAATGACCTTGATGATAATGAACAAGCACAAACAAATCAAGCACAATGTAGCGGAGGTTCCAAACCGAAACCTAAAAATGTTGAGATGGTGAGTCTCAGAATATGATAAACATTTTGGTTCGCGACCAAAATAATAGAGCATTGAATATTCTTATTCAATAGATCATTGAATTGTCTAATTCAATAGGGTGTGTGCGTGCTTAGCGTTTTAAGTTAATTTACGTGCTACATTGCCTTAGTTGATATTTATTAATAATCCTCACTTACGCATAAGTGAAATGTTCCCCCCGTTGTGATCTCGTAAAAATGATGGTGTTATTTAGTATTTTAGTTCCCACATGCGTTTTACCGGATTGTTGCTATATATATAATTAAAATCTTATAATTATATATATAATACGTTTAATGATATCCGATAGTAAAATACTTTTAAAACACTTAAATGATCAAAACTCTAGTTTTTACGAAGTTACGATAAGTTTATAAGTTTTTCTAAACTTTTCTCTGAATTTACACTTTTTACCCTTAAGTTTCAAATGTACGAGTTTAGTCCCTCAACTTTGAGTAAATGACAATTTTTACCCCAAACTCTTTTTATATCAAACTTTCTGAAATTGACAGTTTTAACCCCTAGTGAAACTGTTTTACAAAAAAACTATCCCTCAAGATATAGTTTAACGCGTTTCAACCTTAAAGTTCCAAACTTTACACTTTCAACCCAAAACTTATTATTATAACTAGTTTCAGATTATTACAAAAATTGTCCTTGTAGTTTTAGTCGTATCCATGCAAGCGTATATAACTACCTTTTACTTTCTAAATAGTGCATGTTTGGTCCCTAGACTTTTCATGCAAGTTTATTCACGTAAATACTAACCCTTAATCTTTATAAAATGTTTCACATTTTACCCATGGACTACACATTTTTCATTTTTAGTCCGAATGTAAATTTTAATATATGAAAGCCTTTCAAGCTTATACTAGCTTATATTTTAGGACTTATTAGCTTATTTTGAGCTTAATGGACCGGGTATTGGGCTGATTGGGCTTAGATCATGCTTAATGGGCTCACTTAGTGGGCTTTAGGCCCGTTTGGTGTTGCGTATGTTTATTAAAACAGTCGAGTGGTTAGAGTGGTTTTCAAAGAGTTTTACCAAAGTTATGAGTGTCGTGTGTGTTGCAAACGTGACATAGGTGAATGATAATGAGATATATGGACAACTCTAGCTTTCTTGGTGCTAAATGATTCCTATACGAGTATAAATCATAACTAGTGAAAGGAGTGAAAATGAAATAGGTTTAGATTGGGACTTACTACACTCGTTAGAGTGGTGTTGAGACGAGATGGTCATGTAAATGTGAGCTCTTGCTCTTCTTATAACTCGTTTATCCTACCCAAGCTTTCCTTTTACTTGCAACAACCCAAGTTCTTCTCGATTTCCTTCTTCCTAGCGTTTTAATATAGGTCGACTTGTGCTAATGTATGAGATTTGGAGATATGTTGTGAAGTCTTTGTTTAAGTGTGAGTATTTCCAAGTGTTAAGAGGGTTTATAAAGGAAAGGTAAGTATGGCCTTAGGATTTATTTAAGCATGTTTCTTCCAAGTTCCAAGTAAACAATGTTATATTTTTGTTTGGTTTTGAAAACGTGGGGGAGTGGCAGCCGATTTCTAGGACATGCCACGGCTTGTCTAATCGAGTTTGAGCAAGGAACATAAGGACCATTGGTTAAAAATGTCAAACTAGGTCAAAGTGTGTTTAGGGTGGTATTAGGGTATTTTTATATTTGTTTAGGGTGGCTTGGGAGCATGGATTGTCTCATCTTTCTCATTTTACACGCAAGGTTTCGGGACAATAAGAGGGGGAATGAACTTGGCTTAGTCTTGATTCATGACAATGTTTTTGCTTGTGCCTTGATTCCCCTTTTTCTCAACCGGTTGCAAAACAAGGGAATAACAACCAATGTGACAATTTAGTTGGGTGGTGTTGGGCTAGTAGTAGTGAGGCCCAAGGATTGGGTGGGTTGATTTGTATGTTGATTTCGTTTGATCACCGTACAAGGGAGGGGGGATGAGTGGCAAGTTTACAAGTCTAATTATAAATGGTGATGGGCTCAGCATGTGTTGGGCAGAAGACGAGGCCCAAAACAATTAAAAGAGGTGAGTTTGGGCTCAGTATGGCAACAAGGCCCAAAAGGGTTTCCTATGGGTTGGGCTTGACGAGGCAATGAGGCCCAAATGGTATTAGTTGGTTAGTTGGGCTTGTGTCGAGGCCCAATGAGAATTCTAGGCCTGATCCAATATTAGTATATTTTTATTTTTATTTATTTTATATTTTTATAAATTTTTGTATATATATATATATTATGTATTTTAAGAATATCGGGATCGTGGAAAATTTCATTCTGATCACAACGGTATATTTATGAATGCTCAAGCTTCGTTGATAAAGCACATGCCAAATGATATGCAAATATGATAATTAGAAAATTTTATGATGATGTAAATCGTGCTTTATTTCTGATTAAAAACCAAGTACAATGAAATTTTCCGGGAGCGTACATACTAGCAAGACATGGTAAAAGTGATACGTAAGAACATCAAATGATCAACAAATGATTCATTTCAAAGGTATGATCAAATTACAAATGTAGATAAAAGACAAATCCTAAGGATTGATTCTATTAAAGAAAAAGGCTAAATTTCTGATGCGTTTTTGTTTGATGGATCATCAAGTGGGTTGTGAGTTGTAGATGATTCAGGAACGAAGAATGAAGTAATGAGAGATGTGTTCAAAGGTTCCATCATTTTGTTCACAAGTATATATTGAGGGCTTTGAAATTGAGAATGATAGTACATGACATGATGATAAAGGCGTGTTAGGAACATCCCATATGGAATTAGTTTGTCATTGTTGCCTTGGAGGTTTGCAATTTGCCTTGCGAAGAAGTAGGCAAGATTGTATGGTTTTTGAGTTATGAGACAGTAAATCAAGTGAGCACAACATGCGGGAAGTATCTCACGTTTTCCTGTAAGACTCAAAACATTTTCACATAGAATGAATGCGAGAGGTTTGAGCTCATCTAGGAGATCACGTGTATAAATTATGTTTGGATT
This sequence comes from Chrysanthemum makinoi, assembly GCA_910596185.1. NCBI lineage: Eukaryota > Viridiplantae > Streptophyta > Magnoliopsida > Asterales > Asteraceae > Chrysanthemum > Chrysanthemum makinoi. The sequence goes on from OU343225.1 coordinate 88,584,744, forward strand.
TGCGTAATTGGATTGAGGAATGCATAAACGTTGAGTTATAACTTGAGGAGAGGGTATGTATGAACAATATGGACGGTTTTCTTCACGATAGTTAAAGACAAAATTAAGTGACCAATCTTCGGTGAAGGCACATTGTCCATAATTAGGAGTTCGGAGAATGTGAGCAAATTGCTCAAGATTTAAAACAAACTTTTGGTTTTTGATTCAAAACTATAGCGAGAGAGAACGATCCTCGTTACGAACGAGTTCAACTTGACGGAAGAATTCCAAAACAAACCACGAACAAATTTTCTCATTGATTCCGAGAAGACCTTCTAGTCCTATGGTGCGGAATGAAGTGTTGATACCTTCTTTGAAGATTAAAGGTGAGTCAACAATACGTCCTTCATGAAAGTGACGAGTTTCAAGATTGTTGAACCCACGAACATGATTTCCTGGTGTGTTAGGCTCAAGAGATATATTTGGAATGTACATATAAGTGAGTTGATGATCGAAGTCATACTCATGAGACATGATGAAACCTATAGACATGGAACGAATAATTTACATGAGTATGTTGGAACATAGTAAAAACTTCAAGAGTGAAAACGTTTTTGATTGGTGATACTTCTAAGTAGTTTAATCCTTCTTTTATGATATGATGTCCTAATGTTTTTATTGACTATTATATTTTTATTAACAATGAAATTTAACTTACTTTGTTTTAATATTATAGTAAGGTTTTTCATTTTATGGTAAGTTTTATGAAATGCTTTTTATGTTGCATAAGTATCTGTTACCAGATCCATGGTTCTGCCGGTTCCTTTTTATAAGGGATCCGGCTAGTTAAAACTCGGGGATCCGTGGATCTGCATTTTTGACAGAAAAATGATCTTGATGTGTTTTAGCCAATGTGTTTTAGCCAATGTTACTTCTTAAGCATGCATTGATGATTTTGAAGTATGTCAAGGTTTGAAATGTGCGAAAAAGGAAAACAATACAATAACACATTATGCGAGAAATAAACGAGATAAACTACGACATTAATTATATTTCATTTCAACGCTTAGAGAAATACAAAGGATCAGTTAGATGATACAAATGTAGATCAATAAAACAAAGTACATGTCTCCATGAGAAAACTTGATCATGTCATACACGAGAGCGATGAGCGATATGATGATGATCATGAGGGCGATGTAAGCCATGATGATGGAGATCCTTCTTGGTTTAGATTTCTCAAAGTGAGATGATAAAGAAGATTAAGTTTGAATGTGAGGTATTTTGAAAGTGAAAGATTTGAAAAAATGAGGTTTGTTGGTGATATTAGACGATCAGAGGGGATTTTATGGGGAAGGAGGAATTTTTGAGATTTTTGTTTTGTTTTATTAGTATTTAGAAATATTTGATTTTTAGTAATTAGGTTAAGACAACACATATTGATATACCTAGGTCTAGACGGATGATAACACGTATGCACAAAGGTTTTCTAATGAAGCCACGTATATCACATAAGTATATATTGGATATTAAATAAAAGAAAAATAAATATAAACATATAAGTTTCCATTTAGTGACATGCAAGCATACTCATCCTTAGCTCATGTTACTTAGAGATAAATTTTATGAAAATCATACCTCTATTGCAATTTGAGTGTCCCTTTCTTTTGACAAAATGTATCAATGGACAACTCCGGTTTCTTTGAGATCTAGTTGGTAGTATGTTTAGACACTTTTTTTGAAAAGGTTATCTTATTACCAAGGAATCCTGATGGCTTGCTTAAAACAAGAAGACAAGAAATGTTAGTGCATTTTGTAAGACAAAATAAGATGTAGGAAAATTAATGTTGTCATCTAATCAACATCCAACAAGAGTGTTCTTAAAACATAGTATTTGTTTTTAGAAAGTTTCCTTCTTTGTAGTTTTCAAACATACACGGATAGTATAAAGTTTTTAAAGTACGATATACTCTAAGAAACTTGGTAACAAAGCTCTGGTAGCAATTGTGGAAAACAAGAAGGGGGGGGGGGTTGAATATTTTTACCAATTAAAACTTCGTTTTAAACTATTTAAATCGACTTATGTCAATCTATTTATTATGTGTGTTGGATAATGATAGATAAGAATATAAGTAAATAATGTAAAGATAAAGAATAAAGGAACATAAAACCACGACACGAGTATTTATGATGGTTCGGCTACAAGGACACCTTCCTTGCCCTACTCCACTCCTCGAGTACCCCCACTCGAGAGTTCGAAAGCACTACACAAAACAACCTCCTTAATGTGGCGGAGAAACCTTCACAACGTCACCTACTCTTTATCTGGTACTAGGCTAGACATCGAGTTTTTCCACGAGGTAGAACCACACCTATCACAACGTCACCTACACTTTATCCGGTACAAGGCTAGATACCGATTTCCATTACAAAGGAGGAACTACTACCCAACACCACACCACAACACAACTACCCCAAAGGAGACACACTCCTTGTTACAACAGTAGAAGGATATCAATATCCTTTAACCCAAACTATCTATCTTGTACATCGATGCACCATATCGAATGTACACCCTTGGCACCTTTCACTAATGCCTTTGACACGACCCTTCGTCACCTTTCACTAATGCCTTCAACACGACCCTTCGGCACCTTTCACTAATGCCTTCGACACGACACTTCTATAAAGGGAGAAACGAACTATCAACAAGATACACTTCAGTGGTCTTGATGATGATGAAGCTTATCAAATCATGACCTTGAGCTTGCACGTCTTCAAGAGGTGGTGATCTCGCCTTTAAGAGGAACTTAGAGAATCACACAAACATAAAACTGCATAGAATGATCCTTTTGATTAGAGGTTAGAGATGTTACAATACTAAGAGAGAGTATGTGTAAAAGTGGTGGTGAGAAAGAGAGAAATGTCTCACTATTTATAGACAAAATTGTATACTGTCCCACAGTTCCCACGGATCCCTCCCCAGAGGGATCCGGCTAGTGCAATCCTGGGGATCCGGCTACTGGGTAAGTTTAATCCGGATTTCGGGTTGTAAACCGGGTTATGGGTTATGGGTTATGAACCATGGGTTATGGGTAATGGATTAAAGATACCCAACAAGATGCAATGTACCTAGACATTGGGTTATGGATCTTGGGTCATGAGTCATGGACTTTGGGCCATGGATCATGGATAATAGCCAACATGACTTCATGCATGATGTCATGCAATGGGTCATGGGTTATGGATCATGCTCCATGGGTATGGGTTATGGACTTTGGTTTTTACCCAACAACATGCATTGTACCTAGTCAATGGATCATGGGTTATGGGTCATGGGTCATGGAATTTGGTTTTTACCCATTACATTACCCATTACAATATATACAAAGTATATATGTACATTTCCATATTATGTAAATACTAGTTGTTATATATATGTATTTCTATAAGATGTAAAGAATATTACTTGTTTAGTGTTTATATGAAAATGTCTTTGGTTTTATATAACTTATTTACTAAACATGTTTTGATATGGTTTAATATGTTTAGTATAAGTGTGTTAGTAAATTATTGGCTCAAACCTTTTACGTATTTTATTTGTTTAATTAAATTGATTTTACGTTTGTTATCGACAAAACATTAGAAGATCGTAAAATATAAATAAATGTTTTTATGGTTTATTTGTATTAACATCTTTTATTTTTTATTTTTTTTTATTTAAATTTTTGTCTTTTCACGATCTTCTTTAAGTTTCAGGTACCATGGCAGTTGTAGACATCGATAACCTCACTCTCGAGGAGTACCTTGCTATGACTTGGGATGAGCAAGGGTCGGGGATCGTTAGGTCGGCTATTGGAGCGGAGGTCCGATTCGAGATCAAGGACCAGTTTTTGAGGGAGCTGTGTTGTGACAACTGGCAATTAGGGAGCCCTTTTAGGTAACCGCATTACGCTAAGTTAAACCGAGTAGTTGCCTTAGGAGCTATTCGGGTTAACCATTACTTGTTTTGATATCGTTATTGGTTTTTATGATTTATTTTATTATCGTATGAGTTATAGCCCGTTACGATAGGCACTATTTGATTCGGCACAATAAAATCCTATAACGAGAGATAACGTAACTTTTAAATCGTAACACGAAATGTGACACATAAATAATAAAAATTCGTGGAAAAACGTAAATAAAAACAATAGAAATTTGAATGAAAGTCTTTAGACACTCGTAGGGTAAAATATGAGCTCGAGAAACAGAAAACGGGATAGTTTATGAAAAATATGCGGGTTTGGCCCACCTTCTTTGGTGTAGCCGGCCACCCCTCCTCCATTTTCTTTTATTATTTGGTCCCTAATCCCACCTATATATACCACCCACCCTACACACATACACACTTTTGTTTCTCTCTCTAAAAACACACACACCCTCACTTTCTCTCTCTAATCTCTCCATCTCCTCACCAAAACCCAAACCCTAAAACCGGCCACCTAGCCACCGCCAATTCCCGACCAGATTCCGGCCAAACGCCGGTGAGTCACCATACAACACCACCACCATCTTGTAGATCTTACTTCTCTCTTTCCATCTATATAGGGCACGCGCCCTATAGCCTTCGTTTAACCTTCCAAAACGTCCAAAAAATATTTGTGATTCTAAGGTTTGTTCATGTATTTGTATATCGGGTTTGATAAAGGTAAAAGAAGCTTGGTAATGACTCGTTTGAGTCTTGGTGAGTCACGTACATGACCATAAGGCACGTATACGTGAGCTCCATGGTTGGGTCTTGATGAACACGGGTCTAAAACAAGTTTAAAACTCGTAAAACATGTAAACTAGTGTGTTGGTATCGTGTGTTGTGTCATGTTCTTATGTTTTTGCATTTTTTTTTAATTTTTACATGTTCTTGGTTATAACTAGTTGATGGGTTTCGATGTTTGATGGTGTTTGGATGTTGTTTGGTTGTGTTTGGGTATTCAAAGAGCCATTTGGGAGTGTTTGGATGGAGTTGGATATGTGGAACGAGCCACTAGGGCCACGTTGGTGGCGTTGGGATTTGTGAACGAGACCCACATGGACCAAGGGTCCTGGTTGTTTGGTTCACGTGGTCTTAACCGGGACCGTGTCAAGACCATTAGGGTCGTGACATTGGTTACGGGTATGTTTGGTATTTTGTTTACATGCCGAGATTGATATGAGTTGATTGGAGGTTAATTTGAGATATTGGGATTGTTTACTTTGGACTTAATATTACAAATGTCAACTTTGCGCAACGTCGGTGTTACCTTGACTTTTTAGTCTTGGTTGACCCCGACAACGCCGTAACATGGACTTTAGTATATATTGGACTATAGAATGTATAGAAGCCGAGAGGTCATGACTCGAGCTTGTGAACTCGAAACGGAAAACGACTCAAAACTTATATTGAAACTTGACGTAATATATATATAAACAAGTAAATAAAACTAAGAAACATAAATAATAAATGGTTTTTATACTAAACATTCGATAACAAGACTCGGCTTGTTATTCAATATTTTAAATGGAAACTAACGTCTAAAAATGGATATATTTTGTAATTAATGAGTTATTAAATGTTTCGAGGGCACGTTTATCGAAAAGTGCCATTTATGAGCATTTAATACTATTTATGTGTTGTGCGTGGGTTACGGATGACCTAACATTAATAGCGTCAATCCACGTGGATAACAGACTTATTAGGTTGACGAATCCAATAAGAGCCCGTTATGTACGTAGGATAACGTTATTAATGAGTGATTTATCCTTGTGAGTCGTTAGGATGTGACTGGTTTTTGGAATAATAAGCGACATGAATAAATGGTTGAGTTTATCGAATTGACGAATTCGATAAGATCTAACTATTTATTTCGAAACTTATTAAACTATAAAGCTTATCGCTTAGACATCTCATTGTGTCGTTATGAGTCGCATTGTGGTCATTTGAGTGCATTCATGGTGTCTTGTTGAGTCGATACCACACACACGATGATACCAAACGTTAGTAACTAAATGGTGAAACGAGACATTTTTGGAGATAAGAAATGGAATATATTCGGGGTAGATAACGTTGAATTTGGGAATATATATTAAGAATTGGTTTATATTAATAGGTTGTGCCGAGTCAGTAGTTGTTGAGCCGAGTTAGCTGTTATCTTTGTTGCTAGTGTTTTTTTGTGCTTTGCTTGCTTGAGGTGAGTTTCATATCCCCACTTTTATCTATGTTTTTAACTAAATTGGGGTGAGAAATCATGCTACTCTTTTGGACCTTCTTAAACTCTTTTGATTTGCTTATGTCCTGACTAGTTTAGATAGATATGTGGTATATGTTGCCTTAGTCTAGGGTAGCAATCATTTTCTATGACACTGTTGCCTAGCTAAGAATATATATCTACTCCGACCTAGTCAAGGGCATCATTTGTTCTAGGCCTTGCTACAACTATGCTAGCTAGAGTAGCTTGGGGCCCTACTGTGATATTGATTGTGCTGTTGGTATGTGATTGGTGTTTATTATGTATCTATCTTAGTCTCGCATAGCAAATAAAATCTTACAGGTTCACTAATGAATTTGTACTTAAACATATGAACTCACCAGCGTTTGTTGACCTTTTAGCATGTTTTTCTCATGTAATTAATTAATGTTTGGAATGCTCGTTCTGTGGAGGCTTGGCAATGAGGCATGGTTGAAGGATCATATTTAAACTATGATAATATTATACGGACCTATTTTATAATCTATGTTGGGCCTTACATTTAACTATTTTGGGATGATTGTATTTGGATAATTAATTATGGGATTGGTTTTGAGCTATAATATGACTATCTTGTTTGCTATACTTGTGTGATGTGCCAATCCAGTAACGTCCCGGAAACTTGTTTAAGTCTTCCGCTGTACTGAGATTTGGGGGTGTTACAGATTGGTATCAGAGCCAAGGTTATAGAGAACTAGGTATTCAATAAAACCTAAACTATAACCACTTTTTAGAAAAATTGATCCTCGACCAACGCATGCCAGCCTGCCAAGCCGAAGCCTCTTGATTTGAGTATGGTATGAACTGCGATTTGCTTATTGATATGTTATGTTTTGGGATATGATTATTGATTTTGGGAGATTATGAGCTTGTTATATGATTGATGTGACTTGGGTGTATATGACGCATGGATTATGTGATAGAATAGAACTTATGCGTTTTTATTTAAATGCATATTTTGTGTAATGTGGTACCTTTATTTTTAAAGATTTCACTACGTGATATATGTTTTGGTTATGTCGATGCACTTCTAGAACTAGTCATTTTCGAACACTTATACCTACCCTATGCCTTTGTCACAGACCATGCCTTCACTAGCTTATGATGTGTCTGAGGAGATCCTTGCTGCTACTTCTTCCCACAAAGATGGAATCGATGGTTGCGCGGGTGATCCCTATGTGATTGCCCGATATCCAACTTCCACTTCATCATCATCTGATCGCCCTAGCTCTTCTAGGCAGCTTACATTGCATCAGGTCTAAGCATGAGCCCAGACTCCTAGACTTACTCGTAGTACTGCTCGTATGTCTGTACGACCACCATCATCACCTATGCACCTATTAGCTCACTGTCTCCTGTCATTACCATCTCATAGAAGACCTAGTACCCCTACTGTACCACCTCAGGATTCACCTTCACAGAGACGCCGACTCATGGACTCCCCCTATGTAGATGAGGATGAGGAGGAGTATGTAGAGGATGATGTGGACCCTCTGGAGGAGGATGAGGAGGATATCCCAGATGGGGGTACACTGCCACTGCAGAGTCCTGCGCATTCGACGCATTCTCTAGGACCAGGCTCTCCCTTACCCTTGCCTGAGCCTGATTCTCCGGGGCAGCCATTTGACTTTGACTCACCTCCTCACTCACCTGAGGTAGGTAGCCCACTAGGTTTGGATATGCCATCAGAGATTGCTTCAGAGACCGAGGAGTATGGAGATACGGGTCTGATTTGGGAGCGGATTATATCCCAGGGTGTTACGCTTAGTCACTTGTCAGATCGACTAGTTGGAGTGTCGAGGGCTAGTGTAGAGGATTTGAGAGCAGATATGGGTTCTGTAGTCAGGAGGACTATGATTACGAGAGGGCATGTCGGAGCTCCATGAGCAGGTAGAGGACCTGCAGAGAGGTCGCTATGGCCCAAGGTCGGCGAGTTGAAGAGGGAGGTCGCGGATCTGAAGAGTGATCGCGACGCTAAGCGTATTGAGCTTTCATCTCTATGGAGGGAGATTGACGATGTTATGAGATCTGTTAGAGTTGTTCGTGATCGTGGCTAGATTGTTTTAGGTTCATAGCATTGTACCATCTTGAAACTGAGGAGTCCCAAGTTTGAGATGTAGACCTATCCTAGTTATCTTGTTAGTATCGTTGTCAGGATCGTTTTTGATTACTCTGTATCCTTTCATGTATTGCACTTCGAAAACTATGAGTTATGGTTATTAGAAAGTGCATCCTTTGGTTTTGATTCGGTCTTTAGTTATTTCGTTATGATGTAGTATTATCCTTGATAGCTTGATTGTGTATTTGTGCGGCATTCGATATTTCTTGAGACCAAACCCCGTCTAATAGAACGTAAGTCGTGAACTTATGAAACTCTTGTGTTAACCTTCAGATCAATGGCACCAAGACAAAACCCGCTTAGAACCACCCGAGCAGCTCCTGCTGCTGTGGTTACTCCTGTCCGTTGAGGTCGTCGTCCGACCCTGACCACTCCACCTGTTGAGAATCAACAGTGATAACCCCACTGTTGAGAACCCGGACGTTAATGACCAAGCTGAGAATGGTCATATCCCACTAAACCCTCGCGCTTTGAATCAAGCCCACATCGACCAACTCGTGACACGTGTAGCCGAAAGGCTAGCTGAGTCCAATCACTCAAACACCTCTGGTGGAACCCCACCGCTTAATCAAGCTCGAGGTTGTACCTACAAAGAGTTTCAATTCTATGGTCCGATCGAGTTCGAAGGAACTGAGGGAGTGGTTTACCTAACAAGGTGGATGGAGAAAACTGAATCCATATTTACCGTTAGTAACTGTGATGAGGATTCCAAGGTTAAGTATGCAACGTTCACTCTGAAGGAAGAAGCGTTGACTTGGTGGAACAACTATCATAGATCAGTAGGAAGTGAGATAGCCTATGGCATGACTTGGACCCAGTTTAAGGCTCTTCTGATCAAGACTTACTGTCCTAGGAATGAGGTTAAGAAGTTAGAGGTTGAGTTCTGGAACCATAAGGTTAAGGGTAGCGACATGACGGCTTACAATCGTCTCTTCCAAGAGTTGTTGTTGCTTTGCCTAGAAATGGTACGCATTGGGGCCCTTAAGATTGAGAGGTACACTGATGGATTGCCTCTTGCTAATAGGAATGATGTCATCTCTGCGAAGCCGGCTAACTTGCATGAGGCAGTTACCATAGCCCAGCGTTTGATGGACTCTCTTGTGTTAGAAGGAGGAGACAAGAGTAAGAGTGATAAGAGGAAGAGGAATGAGACTGTTAAGGGAGATAGCAATAAACGGCGAGATATTGCCAAGATGTATGCTATAGGTAATGGAGAGAAGAAGGGTTATGAAGGTAGCAAACCCTTGTGTAATCATTGTAGTTGACACCATCATGAGCAGTGCTCAATAGTGTGTAGGAATTGCTCTAAGGTAGGACACATGGCCAGAGACTGTAGGTCCCGATCCCTTGTTGTGGCACAAACTGTACAAGGACCGGACTGGAAGGCCACTGTCACCTGTTTTGGATGTGGAAAGAAAAGGCATTTTAAGAATGAGTGCCGAGAGTCATGGGTGAGAGGAAACCCCGGTAATGGAGGAGGTTTGGTAAACCGAGGTGTGGGAAGTAATGGACATAACCCTGTGAAGCGATAGGTTGAAAGGAACTAGGGAAATCAGGGTGCTGGGAATCAACAGAGAGACGTAGGAGCAGCGCGAGTATACGTCATTGGGAAAGAAGTAAGTGGGGACCCGAATGTAGTTATGGGTACGTTCCTTCTCAATAACCGCTAAGCTTCCATAATGTTTGATACTGGTGCCGATATGAGTTTCGTATCCACCACCTTTATGCCATTACTAGGAATTTCCCCAACACCTTTAGGGTTAAGTTATGATGTGGAGTTAGCTAATGGAAATAGGGAAAGGATAGACACTGTAGTCCGAAGTTGCACACTAAGTTTCCTAGACCACCAGTTTAGCATAGGCCTTTTGCCGGTTACCTTAGAAAGTTTTGACTTTATCATCGGAATGGATTGGTTGTCGAAGAACGGTGCACACATCATCTGCGATGAGAAGATCATGCGTGTACCGTATGGTGGAAAGATTCTGAGCATACAAGGAGATCGGAGCGACTGTGGAGGTCCCTCCTGGTTGTGTGATTCTCCACACAATGCCAAACCGTCAAGTTATCTCACACAAGCTAGCCACTTGTGAATGACTAACCGTAAGAAACTTAAAACAGTTCAGACACTGATTCGCTGATAATGAAGGCTTAAGGGTATGTGTGTACGGATAAAACCTCAATATCGATATCAAAAATAATCACGAAGATAGATTCAAAATTCCTTTAGGAAAAAAAATATTAAACCAAATCCGTGTGTGATCGTTGATACGGATTAGTCAACCCGAATCGTTTCCCAACGAGGCGGGAATTGCCAACGTCGTTATTGGTTTGGAATTTAATGCTCGATGTTTTGATTTGTATGATTGATTTTATTAAACTACGGGAATAGGGAAAGTAATTAAGGGAATCTATTCTACGGAAATCCTAAGTCTTGAATTAACTAAAACGTAATTAATAAAACGTAATTAAAATGCAACTACGTCTAAATTATATCCTAAAAAATGCCTAAAATTACTTTTACTCTAGAAATGCAAGTTGAAAACTAATTTAGAAATTAAAACTAATTTTTAGGATTTTCTGGATTTTTAGAATTAAAAACTAATTTTTAACTTTTAAATCTAAATTAAAATACTAAAAATTATGAAAATCAAAGGGAAAAATATGAAACTATTTTTATAAAATCTGAAATACCATAAGAGAATTTTCAAAACTATTTTTATATATTTTTTATTATTTATCTATTTTCTACTAATTTAAAACTATTTAAATCTAATTTAAATTGTGAAAAATACCAAATAAAAGGGGAAAAATAGGGAAAAATATTTTTTATGCTTTTATATTTTTCTTAAACTGGGAAAATTGAAAAATTATTTTTTGGAACTTTTTCTTAATTATTTGCAATAAAAGCTATTTAAATATGACTAAAAACTGTTTTAAATTGAAAAATAGCAAACAATGACCAAAAATTATGAAAAACTCAGGAAAATTCTAAAATATTAATCTAAATCTATGAAAAATAAGAAATATGATGATTATGTGTAAGATATTAGAGCTGCAGTGTAAATGGAGTCTAAATAAGCACTTAATTAAGCAATAAGCTTCTAAACTGAATTCTAGCTAAAGGCAGCTTAAAGAAACCTTAAAGTAACAGTTTTAGAACTATGGGAGCATGCAATTAACTAAGGAACAAGGGAGGATTAAGCTAAAATAAGGATTACTAGATAATAAGCTAATAAGCTAAAGTGAACATACAAATAAGCTATTGGGAAGGGGAGTCCTAATAAGCTACCTATCCTAAGTTATCTAGGAGTGATTTAAGCTATACCTATAGTCTAATAAGCTCTGGAAACTTATTTTGATCACTGAAATTCCAACAGTTAAGGTCAGCAAGGGGGGTACTTTGAGCTTATTTTTAAGCTAGCAAACAAGTTTGTTATCCAAAAATAAGTTAAATCAGATTGAGACCATATGCCAGAGAGTGAAAAGAAACAAGTTTCAACACTTTTGAAGCTCAAATGAAGAGTTGACAAGATCTGATATAGAGGGTGTTTGGGGACTGTTTAAATTGTTTTGCTGATTAGGAAATGGACAAACTTTAAGACTGATTTTTAAGCTTGTGAAAGCTGTTGGAAATTTATAAAAACTAAATATAAGCTAACTATTACCACTAAACTTTGTAGAAAACTAATTTTTTTGTATTTTAGAAAAGATTAAGACCATAAAATCTGCTTGAGAAAATGACCCTGTGGACTGTTTTAACAGTAAAGTCTTTGACAGCAAAGATTTTAAGACAACTACAAAAATTTGACAAAACCTATTTGATACTTAATGACACTAAGATAGCACTAGACAAAGATAAAAAAGGACTCTACTGATTCAAAAGATGACACAAAAGAAACTTTTGACAACCTTATACCCATAAGCTGTTTTGACAGCTTATGGGTACCAAGAACTTAAAATCCACTATTGACTTTATAAAATATGATCAAACTATCAAAAAACAATACCTAGACTACTGAGACTAATTTACCAAACCAATGCTAACTCAAAAGGTACCTCAAATGGGTCAAAAACCCTTAATGCCAAACACTCCTTTTTGAGGACTGTTTGGCACTAAATGCTTGGATTTACCCTTTTATGAGTCTAGCTAGTGAAATAAGGATGAAAGCACATCCTCTAGATGATTGAAAGACAGGTTTGATAAGCAAAGAACAATAAGCAGTTTGACTTTTATTGACCAATAGCTTTTGTGAATGAAATGAACAAGTTAACACTAAATAAGCTCACAACAGCTTATATGAAGCTGAGTGAGCTTATTGCAACCTTAAAAACACCTTTATTTATCATCCAAAACTGAAAATGCAAGATAAAAAGGAAAACTTGAAATTTTATTAAAAAACTGAGATGAGATTACAAAAAGACCGAGATTACATAAAACTTTAAGAAACCATTACTCAACTACTGAAAAAGCTGAAAATACAAGAAACATAGACTTAATTTAAAGGAAAATAATACACCATACAATGTGAAGCCTAGAGGTCCTATTTATAGCCTTCAAGAGGTCTTGGATCCTTGAATGGAAGAGCCTAGAAGTCCTATCCACAGCCACATATCATTCCTCTATCACCATAGCCAATCACAATGCTCCATTTCACCAAATGAGGTGTTGCGTCCAATAGGAGAGCTCCAATTAGCCACGTGGGTGATCTTATCCTGACATGTCAGAGGTGTCTAGAAGCTTTGGATAGATTCTTAGTACGAGGTTTCTTACTTGGGTAAATGGGTTGAGTAATTGGTGGTAAACGGGTGTTTGGTTTTGGGGAAGAAGGGGTAAAATTAGGGGCGTTTGGATTGTTTAATATATTTCAAAGGTAGTTGACCGGGTTATAAGGTGGGTTGACCTGGGTATGGTTCGGGTATTGGTGTTGTTTGGGCCGGGTTGAATTATTTTGGGCCGTGGCTTTTGATTTTGGACTTAGGACTATTAAGGTGATCCAAGAGCAACCATAGGGACTAAACTTGCATATGCTGAAATTCCAAGGACCAAACATGTAATTCTGAAAATATCTTCCAAGGATTGATTTTGACAATCTTCAAATAGACCAAGGGCCAATTTGCAACTTTTTTGAATCTTCAAAGGTCATTCCGCCAAATGCACAAACTTGAGGGGCCATTTTTGCCAATTCTTTAAACTTGGTTAAAACTTCCAAAAATCATCCTCGGAGAATAAAATCTTCATAAATGCTCAATTTTGATCTTCCAGCTCAGCTTAAGCTCTCTTAATCTCTCGTGCTCGGATTTACGTCTGATTTGGTTCCTTTTGTATGTTTTACATATCCGTACACTGCACAAGCACAAACTCAAGAAAACCACAGATATTAGCAATAAACGGCTCTTTCTTGGTTATTTTGGGTCAGTTTTGATAATGAAAAGGTATGTGTTTTAGCACATACCAAAATACCCCAGACGAGACCATTGTCGTGTCCTCACGCAATGCAATCAACTCACGCTTCTAAAACCAAGGATTTCAATCTCTTCCTACTAAACCTATGAAGAAGTAGCAAAGATTCCTCAAAAGAGATTAAGAAAGCCTTAATTCTAAAAACGCCCCGTTTACCTTTTAAATTCAAATATATAGATATTACGGTTAAGCACATTCCGGTTATGAATGACGGTTTGTTGAACTTTCATGTTGATCAATAACTCCAACATTTTTCAAACGACATGTTAGGATCACGGAGTAGAAAACACAACACAACGTGAAGTGACCATACGGATAGAATACATCGTCCCTGATTTTTCACAAGTCCCAAACTAAGCGTAAAACCGAAATCATTGTTACATACGACTTTAGATGCTAACACTACCCATGGAAGTTACTTGTGTAATTACCTTTTGCTTCCATTTTCCTATTTGCCTCTAGAATTTTTTATTTTTATGAGAAATGAATTTCTTCATAATTCTCGTTTCGATAACTTTTATTCCGATAAAGATACAAAGCTAAGTCGATAATTAGTTATCCGCCTTCTCTCAAGAACCATTGTCCCAAAAATGAGGTCCACATCAAGGAATTTTTATTCACTTATACTTTTGACTTTTTTTTCAACATTTTTCAACATCATTTTTTTTTTTTTTTTTTTTTTTGCACTTATACTTTTTATTTATATGCGCTATGAACTACGGAGCTTCACGGGGTAATTCCAAGACTATAGGCTTCATGAAATGAGGATCCCGGCTGGCTAGGCTAAGACCTCACTCAATCCCGGCTAAAGATCCAAGAGTCCGATCTCGACACACATGACTCATAACTTTACTTATTACTATATCACTTATTACTTATTGCTCATTCATTACGGATCCTTGATGTGTACCCAATTTTTAAAACAAAGATTCTTTTAAGAAGGTAAAGAACTAACTATCGCCAAAAACTCAACATCTCTAATTATTTATTAGCAGATATGGGGTGAAACAATTTTGTGGGAACAAAAAGCCATAAGTACCTTCGATGGGCTCTAAAGAGAACCATCTACTCCACGCTTAGCATCTAAACTCATAAGTAACTCTATCATTTCTCGATCTCCGCAAATTTAAAATCCAAAATAATGAGATCCGCGGATGCTTAGCCGATAATTTATAGATTATCTATGGTTAAGGGAACAAGCTAGGTCTCAACACGCCCGGTCAAGTCAGAATTCTATTCCTACTCTCACCAGCGGAAAGTCAACAAGGTGTCA
Source organism: Chrysanthemum makinoi (assembly GCA_910596185.1). Lineage (NCBI taxonomy): Eukaryota > Viridiplantae > Streptophyta > Magnoliopsida > Asterales > Asteraceae > Chrysanthemum > Chrysanthemum makinoi. The sequence goes on from OU343225.1 coordinate 88,599,839, forward strand.
AAACATATACATTAATTTAGCAAATGCTTCGTCTAAATGAAATTAAGTTATGCATATTTAAAATCTCTCAGGGAAACTTGTAAAATCTTGGCCTTGTGAGCTAGAATTCGCATTTTATAGCTTCTTGTCTAAGAGACTAGCAAACTTTTCCATCAAAAAGACTTAACAAAAGCTTCAAAAATTTTAAAATTTTTCTCATTTTTGCACAATTTGTTTTTATTTTCTAAGGAAAAACGGGGTTGCGAGAGTACACGACAAAAAGTAAGCAAGTGCGGTCAAATCAAATCGAAGATTACCCTACCCCAGACTAGAACGAAACATTGTCCTCAATGTTTAAAAACAAGGGTATCAACGAAAATCTAAAAGCCGTTTATTAAGTGTGCTCAAAGATAAACGTTAGTCGATAAGACTTGGATATCGGTTTCCATCAGCATCGATCATGAAACTTCGAGTAGAAAATGACAAACTTCGAGCACGAGAATCTTCATATCGGGAAAATCCTGGACAAAACATCACAAACAACCAAACATGAGAAATCGAAGAGGCTAACCCCTTCGCGTCACTTATTAGAAAATAGAAAGAAAATAGAGATAAGCATGGGGTGCCTCCCACGAAGCGCTACTGTGTTTGGTTACCGAGTCGCTAGCTTGACTCGTCCCCGAATTCAATTGTCCTTGGGGAAGAAAATGGTAGAGATACCAGGGTAAAAAACGGTGTCCTCACTCCCGAAAGAATGAGGCTGGGTGGGTTGGGAGGAAAGAAAATGTCGGGCTCAAGCACATAAGGAATGACTCCTCCCAAACTCACTTAAGGCATATGAAAGATCGATCCATCATCCGGCGGTTTTGCGGGCGGACGAAGGGATGAAGGATCGATAAAAGAAAACTCCAAAGAAGTCGGGAGCTCATGGTATAGAAAGGTGTGACTCAAAGGTTCATCAACAAAGGCATCCAAGAGAGGATCCTTATCTCGAATGACATTTTTAGCATAAAACTCATCAACGCGTATCCCGGGGTTGAAAATCTTGTCTTCGGAGAGGAAGGAGATCAATATATCATCTTCATGAAAATCCTCACGAAGAGAGGAATCACTCTCGGCTAAAAAATATTGAACCTCAGGATTAACAAGTTCATCTGTCGACAACTTTACTTCCTTATCATTCTTTGGAAAAAAACGGATCATTGTATTCTTCTTCATCCTCAAAGAAAATCGAGTCGGTAAGAGCAAGTTCATCGGTGAAATTCTCACTTTCTTCGTCAAAGAGTTGATTTTCAAAAATTTGAGTATATTCAGAATTGAATTCAAACGAGGGATTCGTGAATGTCGTTTTGAAAGATTCTGGATCGAAAGATGTCTTAAAAGAAGGTTCCATGATTTCAGAAATCGGAGGTGGGACAAGTGGTGTGCTCTTAGAGCTAGCAGTTTCCACCACTATCGTTGTAGACTCCTTTTCTTGTTTCTTTTTCCGTTCAGCTTGTATTGTTGACATACTCTTGATCGTAAACCTTGAAAGATCAATTCGAGATGTTTTAGGTTCAATTTTCTTCACATCATTCGGATCAGATGGTAAAATGGGATCACCACTTTCTTGAGAAAAATCAATCACACCGATGCTATGAATCGAATGATCATCGGGTGGAGGTTTTGACGTTTTTTCGGCATAGAACACTTATTTTTCATTTCCTTTTCGTCGTTAACGTTCCTTGGTAATGATCCACAATGACTTTTGCGGTTCTCAAGAATGGTCTTCCTAAAGTGAGAGGAACTCGGGCGTCGACCTCTATATCAACTACGGCGAAATCCACGGGAAAATGGAATTTATCCACTCGTACCATAACATCGTTGACTACACCAACCGTGTGAGCAATTGTTCGATGAGCTAATTCGATAGTCGGTATAAGGGTCTTCAATCCAAGCTCATGATATATCGCAAGAGGCATGAGACTTATGCTTGCACCTGAATCGGTCAAGGCATTACATTCCTTAATATCATTTAAGGAGCAAGGAAGGAGAAATTTCCGGGATCACCAAGCTTCTCGGGAGCTTGGTTCGAGGAAGAATTAGCGGTGTAGGCTCAATTGAAATCTTTGAAATTTGTTCCAATTTCTCTTCATAAATCTTTTCAAATAGCTTTGATCATATCAGTCGTAAGTTTGAACTTGGTTCCGGAAACAACTTTCATTTTGTCGAAGCGGTGATTGAACAGATTTGCACGGTGTAAGGTTAGAACTCGGCATTATGACGGATATAGAAGGAACTTGGGCAACCAGAGGTTGGACGTATTGGGCTTTTCCATTATCAAGAGGAATTACCGGGTCCTTTGTCACCTCGGTCTCTCGTGCTACATTCCTCACCGGAGAAGAAGTAGTCATCGAGGGTCCATCATCTCGAATGGTTCTTGATTTCATTTCTCCCTTCGGGTTTGGAATTGTATTACTTGGGAGAGAACCAGAACCCGAGGGTTGACTTATTTGGCACAAAACAAAGATTCAACATATTCTCAAGTTTATTCTGCGAAGCATCCAATTTGTTGTTCTAAAGTCGAATCTCATTCCTAAACTCATTGCTTTGTCTAGTTAACGAAGATTGAAACTCGTTTCTCAAACTTGAAATCTGGGTTTTCATGGTTTGGAGGGTAGCATTATTGTTACGACGTAATTGAGAATTCATTAGAGGGCAAAGGTGGAGCTTGATAGCTTGAAGCTTGATATCCTTGATTGTAATTGACTCCTTGATTCGGGTATTGATTTGGTGGGGCTTTGTATTGGTTTTGAACATTTGGTCCACGAACTTGATTCGATTAAAACGAGTCTGATTGTTTGATTGAGAAAATCCCGGAGGTACCATTTGATTACTAACACGAGGGTTTGGTTCAACTTGAGGATGGTATTGGTTACCTCCGGTTACGGCATTAGCATCGAAAAGATTACCATCGGTGGCGGTACAATTGTAGTAGGCATGCGGGCCACCACAAGTAGTACAAGTTGATTCCACCGCTTTGACTTGAGCGGGTGGAGAAGAAGAAACCTTGTTGCTAAGTAATAAATATTTTGAAATAAAGGTTTAATAAATGGTTTTTGTGATGATAACATCAATAGGTTATCAATCCACCATGGTAACAAAAGGATTGACTAATCCATGAGCAAACGGCTCTGGTAAAGATATATCAAATCCGTTTTTAGTTGACAACTTGCTAATAAGTTGGATGGTATTCAACTCACCATATCAGTAATGTGAAGAGTTGGCTAGCCTACAAGAAAATGGCTTGTGGTAAAGGTTGTGGAAAAACCATTATTGGTAATTAGTTCACCATTAAATAGAAGAACTAACTAGTCCGAATGGGTGCGACTTTTGGTAAAGACAAAACAAATATGTTGATAGCGGTGGTTTGCTAAAAATCATATGGTTATCAATGTACCATGGTCTTACACACCAAAACATTTGGCTACTTCAGAGATAATGGCTTTGGTAAAGAGTTCTAAATCCATTAATTTTTCAATGATTCACTAGAAAGTGATGAGAATAGTATGCAACTTAAACTGAATTAAATGTACAAATTGTCATATGTTCTTTGAAAAGATGGAGCTTCTTTGGATGTTCGTAAAGAGAACAATTCTAAGAGATACTTTGACAAGAGCAGATGTTACAGAGATAAAAGCTTAAAGACTAAGAAACAATCCGTTTTTAAAAAAAAAAAAGATGAAGGCATTAAAGATATATTCACAAAGAAACTTGAAGCCAAGCAAGTAGAATTCAAGTTAGGGGAGGATTGTTGGGATATGAAAGTCTTGAAGATATCAAAATCTTGAAGATATCAAAGTCTTGTAAGTTGCAAAATCTTGGAAGAAGTTAAAGACTCAAAGAATCTTGTTAAAGACAAAGTCAAAATCTTGCAATATGAAGTCAAAGTTCTGCAAGAACAAAAGAACTGTTATATTCGTTTATGGAAAGAATTGTATTCTATGTTTAGATTACTTGTCATACAAGGTTATCAATTGTAAACCGACTAGGATATCCTTGAGCCTATAAAAGGACTCCTAGATTGGCATTAGAGATATGACTTACGATTTTCGAATTAAAGTTTTAGAGAAAAGTTCGATTATCTTAGAGTTGTATTAGAGTATGCATAATAAGCGATTTAGAGTTTATAATAAAAGGTTATTCTTCTTAGCTTTGTTAAGTAAATTCCGCGTACTTAATAAAGATTACTCAGTGTTTCTTTGTTAATAACTTAGGATTTATCCGAGGTCATTAAACCTTAACAAGCTAGTTAAGATAGTTTGATTAAAGTATATCGATCCAACACTTTGGACCCGATCCTTGTTATAACACTTCCAGTTTTGACAATGTCCAACCCCCACAACTTCCCGTCATCGATCAATATCCTTGTATCCTTGAAGAACTTTCCGAGGAACAAGCAGCTCTCAATGAATGATTTCTATCCGAGGAGCGAGTAGCTCAAAAGCTTCTCCTATTTAACGAGGCTTGCCGTCTCGATGACGAGGATGAGGAGGATTGGGAGATGATAAAGGACAAGGTGCATACCTCAAGCCCACAAAGTACCGCACATGTCCACTCTCTGCCCTTATCTTGCCTATCTACCATAGAACCTTTGGATAACCTTTTAATGGGGGACGAGCATCTTAGCACTATTCCGGAAGCGGAACCGTCTTGTGTTGAGAACCTTGTCCCAACCCCAAGTGAGTCCGAAGTTATCTCCGGTAATATGTTTGATGAGCCTCTTGATGATGATTCTTCTCCTCCTCTTGACATTCCAAACGATCATGTCGAGATGTTCTCTGATTCTGACAACGATTGTACTTTGTTTGACGATTCTTTATCTTATGGAGACATCGATTATGTCGAGGACTTTCCTTCTGAGCTAGTTAGCTTAGAGGAGGTGAGAGATTTTGATGATCTAGAAATTGAGGACGAGATACTCCGTGAAAAATTGTTCAATGTAAATCTCCTCGTTTATAAGATCGAATCATTATGTGCTAAACCAGCTTCATCTCCTATCCCGTTCGGATAGTGACTATATCTTGGAAAAGCCCGAACCATTTTCTGAACTTGAGGCTTTGTCCAATGATTCTCTTCCGGAATTTGAAGTATTCCGCTTTGATGACGATTGTACTAAAAGGAGTAGTGGCATTCCCACTTTTCATCTTTCTCTTCCTGAGTATGAGTCGTCCACATTTGAATTGCTTCCTCCTTCCGAAAGGAGTAGACCTTTTCATGAGGAGTTCGCCGGTGAACTCGCTCACGTCAATCCTCTTCCTCTGAGAATTGAGGATGAGCTTTTTGAGCAAAATGCTCCACACCTTCTTTCATCCATGAGTAACTCGTCTACCCTTGAGAATTTTACCGTGGTTGATACTTGCGTTTCATTCCTCTCCGAGGACAAAGTTTTCAATCCCGGTATCTTACCTTTTAATGGAGTTCACTCTCGGATATTTCTTAAGTCAAACACGGATGTTGTGACTTCTCTTGCGGTGGAAAATATTTTTGAACATTCCGTTAATGTTCCTCAATCTAATCTTTTTCCCACCTATCCTACCCGTTGTCAAGTAATTGACACTTTGCCTTCTCCTCCCATTTCTTCTCCATGTCTTAACTCCTACGAGAGTGAAGATACCATCTTTGACCCGACATTTCTCATTCTTTGAGCCGGGAATATATCTCATCGATGTGGAACTTTCACGTGCTTCAAATGTTTGTCCAAACATCTTGAATGAAAGTCCGATGGAGATTGTTTCTTCCACTTTGCTTCCCCATGAACCAATGAATGCGGGTCGAGTCAAGCTAGCGACTCGGGAATCAAAAAGATAGCATGCCATATGGGTTTTCACCCATATTTCTGACTTCTTTCTACTTTCTACCACCCTGGAGTGGGGGAGTTGCCCACATGTTGTTAAAAAAAATCTTTCAAATAATGGCCGTAGTGTTTCCCTTTTACGTTCTATGTTTCGGCATAACAGCCGGTACTTTGAATATTGAGGGAAATATTCATTTCTAAGTGTGGGGGAATTCTCACGAATTTTATCATGTAATTATACGCCCAATTCCCCGTTTTGGCCAAAATTTTTTGGAGTAAGTGTTTTGCACTTACTCAATTGGTTATCGATCCGCTTGTCTAATAAACAAAAGGATTGGCTAATCCAGGAGCAAACGGCTCTTGGTAAAGATATCTCAAATCCCTTGACGGCTTGCAATTTGCCCAAAATTGTATGGTATTCAATTCACCATATCCTAAAAAGTGAAGAGTTGGCTAGCCCGCAAGTTTATGGCTTGTGGTAAAGGCCGTGGAAAAACCATAATTGGTAATCAGCTCACCAAAGATAATATTGATAATTTATCTAAGAGTTGGCTAGTCCAGAAGCAAACGGCTTCCGGTAAAGACAAATCAAATCCGTTGGAAGCTGGTGGTTTGCTCAAAATCACATGGTTATCGATGTACCATGGTTCTTACTTGAACTAAAACATTTGGCTACTCCCGAAGTAATGGCTTTTGGTAAAGAGATTCAAATCCATTAAGTTTTCTCAAAAGATTGCTAGGGACTAGCAATAGTTTAGTGTGGGGATTGATGAGTGTGTAAATACTCATCATTTTTGGTCAAATCTGAACTGCAAAACGTTTAAAATGCTCGAAATGCATCAAAATACTGAAAATATTCCAAAATTGCATTTTATATGTTTCAGATGCAAAATGTTTAAAAGCAGATGAAAAATGAGCTAAGTTTGCATAATTGGCAGTTTCAGTCCCCCAAGTTTCAAAAATTGTCAAAAATAGTCCCTGAGCCTTAATTTCAAAAGAAAAATCACCAAAGGTCCTTTTAAAATCATAACTTGTCATAATTAGTCCTTTGGTGAAAAATGTCAAAAGTTTTGAGAAATTACAAGTTTGGTCCTCCAAGTTTCAAATTTGGCAAAAATGGCCCTTGGAAAATTGTAAAATGTCAAGTTTGGTCCTTGTAATATTAAAACTTGTCACTTATGGTCCCTTGGAACAACTTTGCAATTTGGCAGCTTTAGTCCCTCAAAATTCAGAAAATACAAAATGGTCCCTATGATTATTAAAACAAGTCCTTGTATTAATTCATGCACCTTTGGACCTTTGCACCCCCTTTGGACCCCTGCCATCCCCATTTGGACCTTGCCTTGTGACCCCCTGCTTATTATATCCAGTCAAACCATCTGGTCAAATAACACCCCCTTGGCGCCTTTTTCACTTTCTTCACCAACTATCTCTGCAATAGCCTGCTTACACTCAACCCCCCTCCTCACCTTATCATTTCCTTGTTCCCCCCACCTCCACACAACTACAAAATGCATTAAATGCACCCTACTCCCACACTCAACCCTCAACTGCTAAAAACCTTTTTCCCGCCAAAATGGAATGAATGGCCAAGATTGTCTCCAGTGATCCAAAGGCCTCGAGCAAAGATGGGATTTACTCAGAACAAGTGGGAGAAGCATGTCATATATAAAAGGAGGAGGAAGAAAGAGAAAGGAAGAAGTAGTTAGTTTTAAATTTTCCCTTTATGTCTTTTTTTTCAATAAATGTCTTAGTTTAATTCAAAATGTTGTAATTTCAGTTTCTATATATCACATTTAAGTTAAAACATCATTGTATTGTGCTTTTGAGTATCAATCCAAGTTTTCATATAAGTCTCAAGTTTCATGTTTACTGTTGCACATTTCAGTTTCGAATTCTCATGTACAAGCTTTTAGTATCTTATTTTTTAGCTCAAACAAGTTTATTGAAGCTCCTTATAGCTTTTTATAAGCTCACAATTCAATTTTAAGCAACTTTGGCTTTTGGTCTATAAAAGTCAAACTGGGTTCATTTGGTCTTAGAAATGGAAAAGGGTGATGCAGAGCTTGGATTTGGATTGATATTGGGTTGTTTCATGGATTAGAATAGGGTAGTGGAACCTGTGTACTTTGGCAATCCACTGTGGATAGGACCACATGTAAGTGATTTTCAAGTTTGTTGCATAAACTGTATTTGTGGTTAGGAATAGTTTTTATTCATTGATTAAGTTGTTATTAGGTTAGTTAGATTTAGTTTGAGTATCTGCACAAGCTGAATCAGTAGTTAGGTCTGGTAAACTTGCAATTCTGTGTGAACAGGTGTGCTTGGATCAGTGGTTTTGATAAGCTTAAGCTGTTGTTTGTGTTTAAATGTCTGTCTACTTAGTCTCAATAAGGTTCATTTGATTCATTCTAAGCATTGCTTATCATCAAAACTGAGTGAAAGTCAAAATCCTCTCAATCTGTCTTCATATTCATGTCTGTTAGAATTTTCATGCATCAAAAGTTTGATTTGTATTCAAAAATCATTAGAGTAGCTTAATTCAGTTCCATTTCATCATATTATATCAATCTCAGTTCATAATTTGGTTTCAAATCTCATATAAGTCAACTTCCCATTTCTATGTCAAAAGTCAAAACTGGAAAACTCAGTTTTAGCCAAACTGAGGTGATTTTTCATGGGTTCATTTCTGTGTCAAATCAAGTAAAATTGTGGTTTTAAAAACTTCTACTAGTCTATTTTATTATTATCATTTTTGTCAAATTTTGTCAATTTTGTTTAAGCCTCAAACTGGCTTGTCAATATGGGCTAATATGCCCTGTGCAACTGACTCAGCATAAACTGAGTCTGCACAGGGTCTTGCAAGGCTTGTACAAAGCTCATTTGAGCTTATCTAGGTCTCCTTTTTGGTTTACAAGCTCTCACCCAGGTCTTCTTTAGGATCCTTCATCTGTTTTTGGTTTCCAGCTTATTTAGCAGCTTATTCTTAGGCTTAAAAGAAGCACCCTCAACTGATTTTTAGCACATTATCCAAATCAATCAAATCATAGCAACTTGAGTTTTAGAGGTTTAAGCCAGTTGTAATAAGTTGTTTTTAGGTAGTTGTAGCTTATTGTAGCTCCTGAATCATTTTGGTGCTCAGTTGTAGCTTTTAGCTTATCCTAAGTGCTTATTTATAAGCACATTGTATTGCAGCCTTATATTCCTTCACATAACCACTTGTTTTTATATTTTTCCTAGATTCTAAATATTATTTTAGACTTTTCTTGAATTTTTCAGATTTTTCTAAGTCTGTTTGGTATTTTTCTCCATTTAAATTAGTTTTTAAGTCATTTTAATTAGCTTTTATTGCAATTAATTCAGAAAAGTTTCAAAAAAATAATTTTTCATTTTTATCAGGTTAAGATAAATATAAAAAGTAAAAAAATTATTTTTCCAGATTTTTCATAGTTTAATTTGCAATTTTTAGTAATTTAATTAGTTTTAAATAGTTTAAAATTCATAAAAAATAGAAAAATAATCAGAAAAATACAAAAATAGTTTTGAAAATTCTCTTTTGTTATTTTAGATTTTTCCAAGTCATAATTTCATTTTTCTAGCTTTATTTCCTATTTTCTTGTATTTTAGGTTATTATTAAATAAGTAAAAATAGTTTTTAATTAATAATAATTAATTAATTAGTTATAAAAATAATTTTCTTTTTCTATAAATTTTCTTTTACCATTAGGTTTGTAAAAATATCATTTTCATATTTTTAGGATTTATATTGCTTTATTTTCACATTTTCTGTTGTACGTAACGTAGTTTTTAATTCAGTTTTATAAAAACAGAAAAATCAAAACAACATTTTAAGCAAAAGCGATGATAACGTTTATTTAATATTTTTTTTATCTTTTTAATTTTCTTTAATTTGCATTTAAGCCGCTGTGGTTTATGTACTTTTACGTAGTTATAATAAATCAAATCCCTTTTCCGTTCAAATCTCGATCACTATCGTTTGACTATTCTCGCCTGACTCGTTGGGACATAACGACCGGGAAACACTATACTCTCGATCTTCATTGCATTTGCTTACGAGCGTTTGAAGTTTCTTACGATCGACCATTCACAAGTGGCGGCTTGTAGAAAGCTTGACGGTTTGGAGCGAGATCAAATTTTGGCCCGGCAGTGTTTGTGCTAATTGTCTTACGTTTAGCAGATTAGAGATTTGAATAATCACTCCTTGTTCATACCATCTATATATGTTTATATTTTCTTATAAAAATCCAAAAATACAAAAAAATACTCTTCTCATTCCTCTTATCCGTATGATTCTATTTCTCTTACCCTCTCAAACCGTTTAATTCTATCTCTTTAACCCTCTATATGTTTAATTCTTATGTCGACAATCATCAACAATCATCAATAATCACTCCTTGTTCATACCATCTACATAATGATTAGTAGTGATATGTGAAAACTTCATTATGCAAAGACCTTGAGGAAAAGCTTACAAACGATCACCTGAAATGCATGAGAGAAAATGGGTCAACTATAAAAATAGTTGGTGAGTATACACGTTTCGTATAATAAGAAAACTCGTAAGAGAGAGTCAAAGGTGTCGGTCATCGAGAATAGTCCACAAAGCAAAGGCATTGTAAATCCCTCGGTTCAAGTTCGCCCATACAAAACTTGCAACGGTGTGTTCACAACCCATTGCACAAAATATAGTGTGTCTAGTAGTCAAGTGTACGAGGTCATAATAGTTCACAATATAGCACCACGTATATAATAATGTATGCCAGGCAAAGCCCCTAGAATAAATAATATGCGTTCCGTAACATAGTGAACGAGAGGTTGGCCGACCTCTAATAGCGCTATCCATACTACCTACTAATAGGCGACTACTAACAATGCGAATGTACGAACGGTACATCATACAACTATTAATATACAATTAAGAACACTCCGAACATGGGAGAATTTGCACGCTCCACCAATAAGGCGAGACTTTAGGGTCATAACACGTACGGTTCAATAAGTTCAAACAAGTCATAAATTTGTAATTAAGTTCAAGGATTTGATTCTAGTTCAAATGTTCAAGTCAAAAGAGTTCACAAAAGTAGGAATCAATTTAGTTCAAGTATGGTTCATGCATTTCGCCCCAAAATATAGTAAAAACGGTAAAAAGGGGAGTGTGAATACTCGCCTGATGCAATAATTATGATGACAAAGTGGATTCACAGAAATGAGGTGCAATCTCTATCCGCAACCTAATATGAATGATATGCTCTAATATAAGTCATGAAACAATGTCGTGCATGCAAACTCATATGATATCCATACCACTTGTGCAATTTTGAAAATAAAGTTTATCGTCGAAAATAAGTTTATAACGTCTTGACAAGTTATAAATTACTTTGTAAGTACTTACATTGAAATGATATCCTACGATAGTCATTTAGTGATTTATTAAGAAATTATAGTTTTTCGTCGCAAAACAATATAATTTGACAATTCATGAAAGTGACTAAATGGCCTCTAAAAGCTAGTCGTAAAATAGTGAATTTCAAGTGTTAGGAAACAAACTCAACGGTTTTGGAAAGCTTATAGCATTATCTCAAAGTCTTAGCTTTTAAATTTTTATAATAGAGGTCTCGATCATGGAGAAAAACATAGGTGAAGTAGGGTACTTGTACCAAAAATATTGTTCAAATGTAGTTTTCGGCAAAGTTTGAGTGACCGCATTTTATTCGTTACAACTCCGTTTGACGAACGGTTGAACATTTTGGAAAATAGGCTAAGTGAACTTACTTTTACTAAAAGACATCGTTATCTAAAAAGTATTCTATCGATGTGAAAAACGACTCACAACATGGTCACTAGCGACAACTAGTTTGGCTATTAGAAAATATATATATGTGTTATACTTGTTAAAGTAGTTACGACAACCTTATTTAAACGCGTGTAATTTAGTCGTTATAAGTCCGTTTTCTACGTTTTATATGTCCTTAGGTTCGTGTTAAAGTATACTAATATATTTTTGATAAATCGACTCATTTAGATAACGTTTAAGACTCATTTTTTACCCTTAAAAATCTGGACAGCATGCTGTTTTTCCGGAAAATATAGTTTTCGTCGTTAAACTTGAAAATAGCATAACTTCTTCGTTATAAATCCGTTTTAACCCGTTCAAGCGATCACGGTTTCGTTTTAAAGTATATTTTCTGAATATCTAGCCCAAAATATTTTATAAACTGTTGAAATTTCCAGACTTTGCAAAAATGATCAGACCCTATTTTATAGTTGTCGAAAGTGATTTTTCTTGCGTAATACTTATTCTAACCACTTCAAATCAACACCAAATCTATTCTAAACCTACCATACACCTTCTTAGGGTGTCATGGGTTCCTAGGCATCATCAAAAATGATATATTTCAAGGGATTAATTATATGATGATATATACTAATTATAAGTACTAAAAACATTAAAAGTGTTATAGAGATACACATGAAACTTGCATGATTTCTACTAGAATGATAAGAATAACTCATGAATATTAGGAAAGAGTAAAAATGATCATGAAATGCTTACTAGTATCTAATAATAATTTGATGTTTCTTCCTTGGTTTTGATCTTGGCCGGTCACTAGGGATGGAGTGGAAGAGCGTTTTTAATTTTTCACCTTTGCAAATTGTGTTCTATGTGTTTATGTTTACAAATATCTAATAATAATACTAGCCTAGTCACTCTTTATGTATATGTGTACATTTTCTTTATAAGATTTTTATAAAAATGGTGTGTCATGGTGAGGGTGTCGGCAAGGTCCAATTGGGGACACAAGTGATGAGTTTTTGATGTGTTAAATGTTTTAAGTGTAAGTATAATATGTAATTTGTAAGTTTAATTAGGTATTTGGGGTAGCGTTAGCTAGAAATCGATTTTTACAGAACAAAATAAAATATGTCGAAGTCATAAAAATTATAAAAATACATTTCTTACAAGAATTGGATGAAATAATAATTATCAAGTAATATTTACGAAAACCGTCGTAATTATATATATATAACAATTTATATACAAAATAAATTTAAAACATCGGGTAAACTAATAATATAATTTTTATAGTCTTAAAATGAGTATAAAAATATATTAGGATTATTTTTGGAAGTGTCGGATCAATTGTTCAAAATAAATGATCGTACGATAGCATTTATTTAATAGGAAAATATACATTTAATGAAATATGCAAACTATGCATGAACTAATATGATGATGATGTTACTAATAATATGTAGACTAAATCTAGTCTATATGAAATGTCCTCAATGATTTTTTTATGAATTCGCAGCTAAACCCTTACGGTTATGCAAATTTGATACTCGTAAACCTAGTTTCCGAAAAATGATGAATAGTGAAACATGAATAGAGATTTTCTCCGGGAATGAATAGTGTTTCGTGAATAGTAAAATTTGAAATACGCTCTCAGAATATCAAATCGACTTCAAAAACGATGAATAGTAAAATGATGAATAGTAACGAGTGAATAGTAAATTCCCGAGATGAATAGTAAATTTGAGAAATGACCGGAAATTGAGAATTGTAACAGTATCTGGATAAGTTTGTGATAGTATCCATAGACGACATCTTGATATACTCCAAGAGTATAGAGGAGCATGAGGAGCATTTGAGGCTCATTTTGGAGTTGTTGAGACAAGAGCAGTTGTACGCCAAATTCTCTAAGTGTGAATTTTGGATTCCGACTGTACAATTCTTTGGCCACGTGATAGATAGTCGAGGAGTTCACGTCGACCCAGCTAAGATTGAGGCCATTAAGGAATGGGCTACCCCTAGGGACCCATCAGAAGTACGCCAGTTTCTAGGTTTAGCAGGCTATTACCAGAGGTTCATTGAGGGATTCTCCAAGATAGCTAAGTCGCTAACCAAACTGACGCAGAAGGACGTTAAGTATGAATGGGGAGAAAAGGAAGAAGAAGCGTTCCAACTACTGAAGGAGAAGTTGTGTAGTGCGCCCATCCTAGCTTTTCCTGAAGGAAACGAAGATTTTGTCGTGTACTGTGACGCTTCGCATAAAGGCTTAGGAGCTGTTTTTATGCAACGGGAGAAGGTGATAGCTTATGCCTCCCGACAACTTAAGAAGCATGAGAAAAACTACACCACCCATGACCTAGAATTAGGTGCTGTAGTGTTTTCCCTTAGGATTTGGAGACATTACATGTACGGGACAAAGTGTGTAGTATTTACCGACCATAAAAGCCTGCAACACATCTTAGACCAGAAGGAGCTGAATATAAGACAATGCCACTGGTTGGAATTACTCAGTGATTACGACTGTGAGATTCGTTATCATCCTGGTAAAGCCAATGTCGTTGTAGATGCCCTCAACCGTAAGGAGAACATTCCACCTTTACTCGTTCGATCCTTAGGAATGACCATTAGTTCGCCTCTACCGTCTCAAATCTTAGCCGCTCAAGCCGCGGAGTTGACGGAAGCGAACCGTCAATTTGAGAACCTTCATGGAATGGTAGAAAGTGAAAATGGCTTCTAGAAGCATTCCGACGAAACCCTATGCTTCAGAGATAGAAGCTGGACACCATTTCATGGTGGAATTCGTGAGTTGATTATGCACGAGTCGCATAAATCAAAATACTCTATTCATCCCGGAACGGATAAGATGTATCAGGACTTGAAGAAACTCTACTGGTGGTCGAACATGAAAGCCGACATAGCTCTGTATGTCAGTAGGTGCTTGACTTGTTCCAAGGTAAAGGCCGAACACCAAAAAACCTCAGGACTTTTAGTTCAACCCGAACTCCCTGTATGGAAATGGGAGCGAATCACCATGGAGTTCATTGTAACCACCCGCATTTTCAGGTTACTTTTCATTTTCGAGAATTTACTATTCACTTTCACTATTCATACCGTAATTTTTTTTATTTTATTTTACTATCATGACAAGATAAAGAAACTAGACAAGTTGTCCTGACGGCGCACGTTGAATCCATTCGGAACCGTTTTCACGAAACCGTGTTAGAGAACTACTTTAGGGTTTAAACGTCATTCGGACATCCTGATATGTCCAATAAACCATATAAACATTAGAAATATGTATTTCTACCATTTTACGACAATTCCACAAGTTTTGGAATTTTACCTTTTCCAGTTCTGCGTTTTACGCGAATTACGCGTTTTTGACCCGTGTTTCCAGCTTTAAGCAGCGTTTTTGCACCCAATGAGACTTATCATTCATTTTATATTTTTATATAGAGTATAATGATGAGTTTCATCATTCCTGCAAGTTTCATATTTTTACGATACCCGGTTTTACGTTTTATGGCTTAACAACTTACGGTTGGCATTTAACGGAACCAAATCATGCTCTAAACTCAAGATAATACCAAGAATTATCATATAAACCTTGTCACACCCTTGTGACCGCCTCTTATGAGGTGAGTCACCTTGGTGGTGGCTTGATCCTAACCATGCTCCATTTTGATGATTACATGTGTCCTAACTTAACCATGGTAACATTTAACCTAATATATGGTTAACCAAACTTACCCTCCTATAAATAGCAAGTGAAAGACATCCTAAAAACCCTCATACAGTTATCTTGGTCATTCATATCATAAAACAATATATCTTCCATAATTTGATCTATAAACTCTAAGTTTATGCAAAGAAGTTTCAAATATCAAGTTACTACATCAAATCTCTAGCAAGTTTAAGTGATCTTCTTGAGTTTAGATCTACTCAAGTCACTTAGTACTTCATCACAAACTCTTCAATATAACAAGGGTGCCAAGGTGTAGAAAGCTAGCTCAATCCAAGGTCTTAAGTGTTCAATCAAAGTCCTATCCTTACTAGTTACTCATTTCTTGATTGAAAGCCAAAAGTTGTAAGCAACTAATCACCACCATCATCTCATGTTTATTATTCATAATATTGAAAATTTCATGCTATATATATAGTTACTAAGTTGATTCATTATGTACATATACTCAATCACATGTTTTAATTCACATATTGTCTTAAAAGTAACAAACTAGTAAACTAGTCATATTCTACACATTTGAGACCATTAAAACCAGTCACATATGGACTTTTTAACATACATAATATGGTAGAAAAGATAAAAAGGTAAACATAGCAACTTGAATCACCCAAAACAGACAAACGAGTCAAAAGATACGGCCAAAAGAAGTTAGCGAAACCAAAACGCCGAAACTGCCTAACACAAGCTGTTAAGCAGCTGTCCGTTTTGAAAGTGGTACTTCTGGTCCGAATCATCAAAGAGTTAAAACACGACAATTGTCCGGAACGACGTTTTCTTTCAATATCCCTATATATAGTTTCATGACTATACTTTTGTCACAACTAAAAGCAAACCAAGAGGCCTAATGGCCATAAGCCAAGACCACAGCCACGGCTAAGGTCAAAGCTGAGTCTCAAGACCATGGTAGTTAAGACCAAAGCCACGACAAGGCCATGGCTAAAGCCTCAAGGCTTATTTACCCAAGACCGTTAACTAAGGTGTTAACCTTTGTAAATCAACACCAACACAAACCAAACGACATAACTTTATATACTTACATTATCAAATGATCATATTTATGAAATGACGAGAACTTGTAAAAGCATGATAAACTTATTAATATAACAATCTTCACTCAAAACATATGTTTTATCTACTAAGTGCTACAATAGTAGGGAGCTTCATGTGAGGGGTTTCATTTGAGTAAAATGTATCGACGAGTTGCTGGATTTACGATTTAAAGTGTCTTAGCTCCTCGAACGTTCTTGCATGACCTCTGAATTATGATGGCCCGAATGGTAGTACGATATCTATAAACTAAATATGTTTTCACATATTAAAGATCTTACTATAAAAATCAAATGATAATTGACTACATCATGATCAACATAGAAATATATATACAATGGTTTATGTTTTCCTAAACATTATTCCAAACCTAAGTCGCAACATTCCATTTTAGGTTGCACGTAGAGGTTTCCCGGCTATCCATCATATCCGTTAAAGCACTTAACATCATCAACTCTCGGTGAGTTCATAGCCCCACTTTCTATTACTTAACTGTTTTACAAACCCTTGGGGGAGATACATGCTTTATTTTAAACCGAACACATTGCTTTCAAACTGTATGCTTATCTGATTGTTTTATTAACACTAAGTTACCGCATTTGCCAAACTTAAGTCCCTTAATCATGAATCATTAATCATTAATCACTAGTGAGAGTGGGCGCGAATATTGTGAATAGATCTATTGGGATTGACGAATCCCGTTTGTGTTGGCCCCGTTAAAGGCAAACAAACGCACTATATTTGAGTAACATTAGGTAAAAATGGCAATTTTACCTATTAGGGCTCGTACCAACAATTTCACCAATTAAATTTGGAACACGTTAACGCCTTGATTGCATGATGCTTAGTCTAATAATAACTGTTTTGGTTTCAAACCATTGGTGTGAGTCTAATTAACTCACACTACCAACATAATGTGTTCAACCATTAAACAAACTCTATGAATTTCACTCAACCTTTGTGTTCACATTTTTAAGCATGTATTTCAGGTCCATAATGTCGGAAGCTGGCACGGAAGGGCAAGGACAAGATCAAGAAGGCTATAAATAATTTATCATTCTCAAAACATCAAAAACTTTATATTGATGTATTTTGTAATCAATGGAACCAACTGGGACATATTTTGTAAAATCTGATATATTTGAATGATAAAGCCTTTTTTAAAACGACTCCTTTAGAGATCGTTTTCTATTATTATGACTGTTGTGCCATCAAGTAATACCCAGTTTGAATTCCGCTGCATATCACGAAATTGGGGGTGTTACATTCATCACCAAATTACCGAGAACAGTTAGCGGCAATGACGCTATCTGGGTAATTGTGGATCGTTTAACCAAATCTGCTCACTTCTTGGCCATTAGCGAAGTCGATAGTATCGACAAGCTCGCTCGGCTGTATGTCAAAGAGATAGTATCTCGTCATGGAGTACCTATATCTATCATTTCCGACCGAGATAGCCGTTTCACGTCCAACTTCTGGCAATCCTTACAAACGAATTTAGGAAAAAAATTGGATATGAGTACTGCTTATCATCCTCAAACCGAAGGTCAGAGTGAAAGGACCATTCAGACCTTAGAAGATATGCTTCGTGCCTGTGTCATTGATTTCAGCAAAAGCTCGGAGAAATACCTACCTTTGGCCGAATTCTCCTAGAACAATAGTTATCATACCAGCATTAAGGCCGTACCATTTGAGGCGTTGTTTGGCCGAAAATGTCGTTCTCCGATCTGTTGGGCGGAAGTTGGCGAGAGCCAGCTTACCGGTCCCGAACTCATTCTAGAAACCACTGAGAAGATAGTTCAGATCCAAAATCGTTTGCAAACCACCCGTGATAGACAAAAGAGTTACGCCGATAGGAGACGTAAACCCTTAGAGTTTCAGGTGGGAGACCGAGTCATGTTGAAGGTTTTCCCTTGGAAATGGGGTGATACGTTTCGGCAAGCG
This sequence comes from Chrysanthemum makinoi, assembly GCA_910596185.1. Classification (NCBI taxonomy): domain Eukaryota; kingdom Viridiplantae; phylum Streptophyta; class Magnoliopsida; order Asterales; family Asteraceae; genus Chrysanthemum; species Chrysanthemum makinoi. The sequence goes on from OU343225.1 coordinate 88,618,202, forward strand.
TGGAAAACTCAACCCCGATACATTGGTCCCTTTCCAGTCCTGGAAAGAATCGGACCAGTAGCTTATCGACTTGAGCTACCTTCGAAGTTGATCAGTGTACACGATGTCTTCCATGTTAGTAATCTTAAGAAATTTCTTTCCGAGGAAAACCTAGTTGTACCTACGAGAGATATCCGTATAGATGACCGTTTGAATTTCGTTGAGGAACCGATTGAGATCATGGATCGTGAGGTTAAGCGGCTGAAGCATAGCCGTATTCCGATTATCAAAGCTCGTTGGAATTCCCGTCATGGACCAGAGTTCACATGGGAACGTGAGGACGTAATCCGTAAGAAGTACCCTAAACTCTTCGTATCATCAAGCAACTCGGAGTGAAACCCGGGACGGGTTTCTTTTGAGGCTGGGAGGCTGTGACAACTGGGCAATAGGGAGCCCTTTTAGGTAACCGCATTACGCTAAGTTAGATCGAGTAGTTGCCTTTAGTTGTTATTCCGGTTAACCATGACTTGTTTTGATATCGTTATTAGTTTTTATGATTTATTTTTTTATCGTATGAGTTATAGCCCGTTACGATAGGCACTATTTGATTCGGCACAATAAAATCTTATAACGAGAGATAACGTAACTTTTAAATCGTAACACGAAACGTGACACATAAATAATCAAAATTCATGGAAAACGTAAATAAAACAATAGAAAGTCGAATGAAAGTCGTTAGACACTCGTAGGGTAAAATATGAGCTCGGGAAAGGGAAAACGGGATAGTTTATAAAAAATATGAGGGTTTGGCCCCCTTCTTTGGTGTAGCCGGCCACCCCCCTCCATTTTCTTTTATTATTTGGTCCCTAATCCCACCTATATATACCACCCACCCTACACAAATACACACTTTTGTTTCTCTCTCTAAAAACACACACACCCTTACTTTCTCTCTCTAATCTCTCTCTCTCCTCACCAAAAGCTTAACCCTAAAACCGGCCACCTAGCCGCCGCCACTTCCCGGCCAGATTCCGGCCAAACGTCGGCGAGTCACCATACACCACCACCACCATCTTGTAGATCTTTCTTCCTTCTTTCCATCCATATAGGGCACGCGCCCTATAGCCTTCGTTTAACCTTCCAAAACGTCCAAAAACTATTCGTGATTCTAGGGTTTTTTCGTGTATTTGTAGATCGGATTTGATAAAGGTAAAAGAAGCTTGGTAATGACTCGTTTGACTCTTGGTGAGTCACGTATGTGACCATAAGGCACGTATACATGATTTCCATGGTTGGGTCTTGATGAACACAGGTCTAAAATGAGTTTAGAACTAATAAATCATGTAAACTAGTGTGTTGGTATCGAGTGTTGTGTCATGTTCTTATGTTTTTGCATTTTTTTCATTTTTACATGCTCTTGGTTATAACTAGTTGATGGGTTTTGATGTTTGATGGTGTTTGGATGTTGTTTGGTTGTGTTTGGGTATTGAAAGAGCCATTTGGGAGTGTTTGGATGGAGTTGGATAGGTGGAACGAGCCACTAGGGCCACGCTGGTGGCGTTGGGATTTGTGAGCGAGACCCACATGGACCAAGGGATCGGGTCGGGTCGTTGTGGTAACGTATTGGTAGTTGTTGTTGGACTTTGGATGAGATGCGTGGAGCCAAAGAGCTTCTAGAGCTTGTTTGGTTCACATGGTCTTAACCGGGACCGTGTCAAGACCATTAGGGTTGTGACATTGGTTACGGGTATGTTTGGTAGTTTGTTTGGATGGAGAGATTGATATGAGTTGATTGGAGGTTGATTTGAGATATTGGGAAAGTTTACTTTGGACTTAATATTATAAATGTCAACTTTGGGCAACGTCGGTGTTACCTTAACTTTTTAGTCTTGGTTGACCCCGACAACGCCGTAGCATGAACTTTAGTATATATTGGACTATAGAATGTATAGAAGCCGAGAGGTCATGACTCGAGCTTGTGAACTCGAAAAGGATAACGACTCGAAACTTATGTTGAAACTTGATGTAATATATATATAAACACGTAAATAAAACTAAGAAACATATATAATAAATGGTTTTTATACTAAACATTCGATAACAAGACTCGCCTTGTTATTTGATTTTTTAAATGGAAACTAACGTCTAAAAATGGATATATTTTGTAATTAATAAGTTATTAAATGTTTCAAGGGCACGTTTATCAAAAAGTGCCATTTATGATCATTTAATGCCATTTATGTGTTGTGCGTGGGTTACGGATGACCTAACATTAATAGCGTCAATCCACGTGGATAGCGGACTTATTAGGTTGACGAATATAATAAGAGCCCGTTATGTACGTAGGATAGCATTATTAATGGGTGATTTATCCTTATGACTCGTTCGGATGTGAGTCTAATTAACTCACACTACCAACATAATGTGTTCAACCAATAAACAAACTCTATGAATTTCACTCAACCTTTGTGTTGACAGTTTTAAGCATGTATTTCAGGTCCATAATGTCGGAAGCTGGCACGGAAGAGCAAGGACAAGATCAAGAAGGCTATAAATAATTTATCATTCTCAAAACATCAAAAACTTTATATTGATGTATTTTGTAATCAATGGAACCAACTGGGACATATTTTGTAAACTCTGATATATTTGAATGATAAAGCCTTTTTTAAAACGACTCCTTTAGAGATCGTTTTCTATTATTATGACTGTTGTGCCATCAAGTAATACCCAGTTTGAATTCCGCTGCATATCAAGAAATTGGGGGTGTTACATTCATCACCAAATTACCGAGAACAGTTAGCGGCAATGACGTTATCTGGGTAATTGTGGATCGTTTAACTAAGTCTGCTCACTTCTTTGCCATTAGCGAGGTCGATAGTATCGACAAGCTCGCTCGGCTGTATGTCAAAGAGATAGTATCTCGTCATGGAGTACCTATATCTATCATTTCCGACCGAGATAGCCGTTTCACGTCCAACTTCTGGCAATCCTTACAAACGAATTTAGGAACAAAATTGGATATGAGTACTGCTTATCATCCTCAAACCGACGGTCAGAGTGAAAGGACCATTCAGACCTTAGAAGATATGCTTCGTGCCTGTGTCATTGATTTCATGCTTAGGGTATTCCCTATTACACTCACGGGATTGGCTAAACGATGGGTTGATAGACTTTCCAGTGGGACCATTGACACTTGGAATCTTCTCAAAAGAGCTTTCATTCAAATATTTTGCCCTCCCCCAAGAACGGCAAAACAGTTAGAGGAAATCCACAATTTCAGACAAGAAGATGGCGAAACATTATCCCAAGCTTGGGATAGGTATAATGACCTCATATACATATGCCCTACTCATGACCTCAACAATCAACAAAAGGTCAACATCTTTTACAAAGGTATTGGGATTGCTACAAGGCAAATGCTCGATTCTCAGGGACCGATCCCTGGAGTGACATCTACACATGCATTGGAAGCTATACAAAATATGGCCACCCATTATCAAAAGTGGCATGAAAGAGGAAGCAATAGAATTTTAGGCGGAAGTTTGGATTGTATTGCCGTCATAACCAATAAACTAGACACTCTTGGTCTGGATATGTTGAAACTAAAAGAAAGTGTGCACGCCATTCAAGTTGGGTGCGAGAAATGTTGTGGAGCTCATCTTGCAAAAAATTTCCCTCTTGATGATGAAGATAGACAAATTGAAGAGGTCAAGTATGGTGAAGCTAATAGACCTTTCCAAAGATCAAATGGAAATGGTAACGGATATCATGGAGGACCTCCGGGTTATTACAATCGTGGACCTTATGGAGAAAGAAGGTCTAATCTCGAGGATACCATCAACAAATACCTTGAGGACTCTACTAAAAGACAAAAAGAGCAGGACTAATGGTTAAAAAGCTTCCAAGAAAGTACGAACAAAATCCTTTTCAGCCATGATGAATCGCTAAGGAATTTGGAAACGATGATTGGAAAGCTTAGCGATGAGGTGCAACAAAGAAATTCAGCACAATAAAGTAAACCTATGGTGGCATGCGAGGCTATCTTTGCGGAAGAAGGTAAATCTATCAATAGTTCTAACAAAGCGCAGGAACTGATGTCAGAACGTTCAACAATAACGAGTTACGCCGTAACTACTCCACTGAGTTACGGCATAACCTGAACACTTGGCCCGACAAGTACCTTGAAATTGATGAATCAGGATCTAAAATCCTGGACACTTGGCCCGGTAATCTGAATATGGCCCCGAAGTCCTCATCTAAAAAGAAATACCATTGGTGCAGAGCAATACCGGTGGAAAATCATAAGTGGTATGACCTTTGGGCTTCGTGTTACCCTAATAACGACATTTGAGATGGTAGAGACGACAAGGAAAGGGTAAAGAATAATAAATATATGTGGTCTTCGGCAAATGATGAAGAAAGGAAGTACCTCAAATGGAAAGGAATTATTACATTCGACACATGAGTACAGATTGTTTATGGCAAGATGGATAATGACGACAAAGGGAGAATTTGGGCAGACCTAAACCACGATTATTTTTGTGAAACTTCTAGTATTGATGATGATTATAAAGCGCCTAATGAGCCACTCTCGGATTATGAAGTTGTTGATGACTACTCAAGCGATGCCAATGATAAGGTGAAAACTACACGGAATCATTGGTGTGAAAAGATAAAAACTGTTTGGTCACCATAAGTTAACACAAGGATCAATGTGTAAGAAATATAGGTAGAGATGATCGGATGAACACAATACACATGTATGAATGATAAAAGCTTATGCGTAGATTATGTAGAGTGAACAACCAACATTCAAGTAAAGGTTTACAAGTCTATTTATAGGGGAAGGGAGCTAGGGCAACATGTCTAGTCCCTTCCTTTATTATTGGGCTTTGGCATAGGCTCATGGGCTTTCTACACGAGCCTAGCCTTAATTGCAAACATAAAAGCCTAATTAAGCAACCTATTACATAATAATGACTAACACTTGAAATACAAGTTAGGAGTGATTCCAACAATCTCCCCCTAAGTGTTAGTGATAACTCCAGCAATCTTGAATAAGTTTTTGGTGATGATGTAATAGCGGTTTCCTGACGTCTTCTAGCATTCTTCTTTCTTGTGAGAAGAAGTGCCTTGATTCCAACAATCTCCTCATAGTAAGGATCTTGTTTCTTTTGAAGTTTTCAGCTTTGACGTCTTTGATTACTTTGTTCTTTGTTGTGGATGTGGTGATAGTATGTGATTGTCTGCCTCCGGTCAGCTACGTTGCTCAGGTGTCTCCACGTCTTTCTTCAACATGCTCATACGCTCTTTGATGTTGGATTTCAGATTTGATGTAGTTCTATAGTCTTTAAACTTTGTAGATTCTTTGGTTGATGAAGAATCCTTTTGACTTTTGAGTTTCCTTTAGAGAGAACTTCAATTGAGTTGTTGTTGGTATGAGCATGAGGAGAATCAGCACGATCATTCCTCCCAGGAGCATCCATAAGAAGAAAACATAAGAATTGGTTAGTGATAAACACCAATCGATCATTGTGATTGTTTCTTAGAGAATTGACCACTACGATTGTTCTAATGATGAATGTCTTGATTCCATTAACCTTGGTCGGGCAAATCAGCCGTCCGAATCCCATAAGGGACAGTTGGCATTACATTGAACAAGTTCAAGTAATGACCCACATCTTTAGGACTCGATTCTTGAAAGTAATCTCCTTAGCGGGATTTCCAGCACTTATAAGTTCGAACTTCGAGGGTGTTAACAACATAGTGTGAAAACACATCTCTAATTCTAGCAAAGGCTGTTCCTGAACTGGAGTCCATCAAGTAGGATAACACGATGTACCGAAGTACATCTACAGTTCAGGTGAGTCGCTGAGGTACACCGAAGCATCACCTCACGACTGTAGACCATTTGAGACAATGCTAAGTGTAACCCATAAGGAGTTACCGAAGCGACCTGCTGTCAGGGCTGTTTGATGTTGACCCTGGCAGGAGTTTCTATTCAATCACTGAGAATCACAATTCTGAATCCCCTTATAAATGTTCTCGACATATTGCTAAGATCTGTGAAGGACTCTAAAATGTATCACTTGCGTGCTTGATGTTGAACAACAAGTGATGAAATGTCAAGTGTTCCTAAGAGATCTTCTGATGAATCTCGTGGCTCTAGACTCGATTAGTGCGCTTTGGTTTTCCTGAGAAAAGACTAGGGAGAGGGTCTCTAGACTCTATTAGTGCGCTTTGGTTTTCCTGAGCGGAGACTAGGGAGAGGGTCTCCTTCTTCAACACCAACAATCTCTAAGAGAAAGTCGATAGTTTACGTAGGGTTCCCTGTGAGAATGAAACAAGCTTCTGTTGAGAGAAACTTGTGTGGCTGAGAAGCTTTAGTGCATTGCGTCAGTGGGTCCATGATGACTTTAATCTTCAATACTGGTGTCATCAAGTGACAGTCAGTAGCATATGAATTGAACCCGGTGTTTGCCCTAAGTTGAATAATTTGGAGGGCTATTTATTTTCACCCTTTTCTTTACTTTTCTTTTTAATTCTTCAACTCCTTCTTTCTCCGATTCTCATTTTCTCGTTTTTATAATCGTTCCTAAGGACTTCTAAGTACTAACTATTGGTGGTGTCCTTGGGTAGATCCCTCCGGCTCTGGCGGATCATAGGACGGTTATTCCTAACCTTAGTCACCTTATTACTCCATGACTATACTACGTTGCCATAAAACCATTTTCTTGAAAATCTCTCAAAGTGTTTATGAATGAAAACATGTTTGTAACACTTCAAGAGTTTTTCATTTTCAGAAATACTCCCCCTCCACACGTGCTTAAGTGTTTTGTCATAAATCTGCACGGTGAGGGTAGAGCTCGCACTTTTGAATTGATCCACTCAAGATAGACAATTCCGCGCGAGACACGGTTACGTTGCATAGTTAAAGAGATGCATTGTCAGCTTTTAGGTGACAACTAGCTCTAATAACTACCTTGAAGGTGTGGACAAACCTTGAAAAGGTTGTCAAACCCATCAAAGTTCATGTCTATCAAGAGTTTCTCGAATAGGTACGATCTACTTGGATAAGTCTTGGAAGACAAATCTTTTTGATGTACGACAGTTCAGATCTCATCAATTCATGGGTTAAGTCTTAGCACACGAGGATTCAATCGCAATCCAACATATTTGTATCAAAAATGGCATATAAATGTTATTTTTGATGATTTTTTTTATATCGAATATGACCATTTTGAGTTTTGTTGGAAGATTTCCACGAAGAACAATTTGTGAACAAAGGTTTTTAGCAAATACTCCCCCTCAAAAAGTAATACTAACTTTTGAGGTTTTGAAAACATAAGGGGAAGTACTTGTTCTTTTGAGCAAAACTTTGAAAGTGATTAAAGTTTTGATAAGTTTTACTCAAAAGTAAGAAGCTTTCGCTCCTTTTATAAGAATTGTGGCACTGATGCGTACCACAGGGTCCTCATTACAAGTACGGGTTGTACACTGTTATGTGTGCACAAGCCATAATGAATATACAAATCAATCAATCCAAATATCAATCATAATAGTTTTGAGGAGTACCAAACAATTAATCAAGTAGACCAGGAGTTCTCTCTTCAAATTGATATGTTGATATCGAGAAACTCTGTCTTCCACCCACAAAGCTCACCAACCTCCGCATCTGATCCCTATGAAACATACATTCATCCAACCTTGTGATTATCCTTATAGCCTCCTTCTGTTCCTTTGTATTCCACCTCTTCTTTGACCCAATACCTTCCTTAATATCCTTTAACCGGTACGCTAACCCATCACGAACCATTTTCAGCGTGTGATCCCTGAGCTTATGAACCTTGTCGTACGCCATGAAGCAATTGTGGTGAAGTTCACTGCGGTAAACAACTCCAAACTTTGGTTTCTTCAAGATGGTGTACTGGGATAGCTGGTTTATGTTGGGAAAGTGTAACATCGGTGGAGTAAGGTTGACTTGCTTCTGATAAGATTCGACTGCAAGCTGAAGATCTTCAACACATTCTTGGATAACTTTGCTTCGAATGAATATCAGTAAGGCTGTGATGTACTGAAGCTGATTGTTGTTGGAGAATTGTCTCATCCGTCCTTGTACATTAGCAAGATACATATCTTTGATGTCGTTGAGCGACAATCTCGGAAAATCAGCCTCAGTGAAATCATATTCTTTTTCATCCTGGCATTTGACCTTGATTTCCTTCAAGAAAGAATAATCCCATTTCGTAGCCAAAGTGACATTCATGATAGCAACGATCTTCATATCACTATAGACCTCCTTGTTTGACCGTAGAACTTGGCAGCTTCTGTAATACAAACTTCTCCTTGGTGGCCAATGGTGAATCCCATACTTAGAATCAATATCATAGTCCACCACTTTGTTAACGAACATTTTGGTGGCCTCTTCCTCGATGGCAACATTTGTGGAGAAGATTGCAGCTGAAATGTTGAAGGTAAGTGATGTAGCGTACTTCATGCTGATGTCGCTACCGTGCTGTAGAAATTCCAGGTCGTTGTTAAAGAAGTAGCGGTAAGGAATCTTAGGTTGCTCTGGTCGGCCAATGGTTGGTAGTGGCTTGGTCCAATCAGTGTAATACGGAGTATTATCCTTTCTTGAGAAGTCGATGTTCGAATCGGGGTTAAGCCAGTCAATGTTGTTAAACATGGCTCGTGCGATGTTGTCGAGATGGTATTCGACTTCAATAGCACTACCGGATCTGTCTTTTAGTAATTGGAAAGCATCGTTCTTGATCCGGCATAATTCCCTCTTCGTCATCTTCTTGACTTTAAACTCGTCCTGGATAATCTTGACTTTAAACTCGTCCCATGCTTGTGGGTAACCGCTAGGGCTTAGTGACCCACGTTCTCAAACTTGGCGGGAAATCCAGGAAAGAGAGGGAGATCGTGGGTTTGACCAAGTCAGGAGGTTCTCCTATCCGTTGCTCCTTCGTCAACCATACCCCGAAGGGCTTAGGGCTTTGAATGGCGAATTCCCCGTAGGTAACCTTCGTGTGTACGAATGGTTTGACGCCTATGAACATTTAGGAGACCTAACTTGGGCCTTCGTACAGAAGGGCTTCGACACGTCTCGAATGGGTGTCCTTCGAGCTATTCGGAGGGTACATCATCAAGCCCCCCAGTCGAAAGTGATGCATATGAACGAAGAGGCATTGCTTTCGACTTCATCCTGCGAATAAAATTAACCGTTCGTCGCCAAACTTCTTATAAACAGGATAACCATGCGCATTTAATGCTAACCAAACCTTTTAGTTGCCCGCTACAGTGATTCCAAATCCTAATTTACCCGGTTGACCAAAAAGACTTATTTGAAATTTAAAACACGTTTGAAATCCGGATAATGGTTAATCTATGGGACACGTGTGCGGTTAAAAAAGGGTTGAAAAGGAGTATTTAAGGGTAAGTAGTTGGAACCCTAGAATATTTTACTCTCTTCGTCTTCTCTTTTAACGCAGTAATCCTCTAGAATCACCGGCTCCGAAACAAAAGGTAAAGTCTCCTTCCTACTTTCTGGTAGCTTAAAATAGTCATGGATTCGAAGTTCATAATTAAGCAACAAAAATGCACTTTGACCGCTAAAGAATTACACGATCATCTGGATGATTACCCAATCCCCAAAGAATTTAAGGTTATGTTACCCAAGTCAAATCAAGGTATTTTCGATGGCCCAAAAGGCTTTGTAGGGCTATACACTCACTCTTTTAGCCATTCAAACCTTAGGATTCCTATTCACCCGCTTATCTTAGAACTAATGCAATATTACGAAGTGCATATCTCTAGATTTAACCCGTTGGTTTAGCCAAACTGACCACATTCATAGTTATGTGTAAGGCATATGGCTATGAACCAACTCTTAAGGTTTTAAGGGGATTTTTGAATCTGTATCCTGGTAGTAATTGGCTGACTTTGGCAAAAAGACCTGAAGGAGATGTGCCTAATCTTTTTGCGAGGGTGTATACCAACATAAAAGATTGGAAGGGCAGTTTCTTCTATGTGCAAAACACTATTGTCCCACCCAATTATCCAGCATTGCTGAATAAGGTCTTTATGTTTGATTCAAAACGTTTCAACGACCCCTTACCGTATAAGGTTCGAAGGAATCCATGTTATCAGCGCTTGGCTAGGCATCCTGCGGATGTTCAAGTTTTCCCTGAGCCAATCTTGTACATGGCTGGGATTGCACACAGCTGGGAGGGGTCTCCCAACAAGCCTATTATCATTTATCATGGACAAAGTATGTGCTTCTACTTTTATTTAAGTAGGACCAATGTAGCACTAATATTTATCTTTTCTTGTTTCTTTTTTTTGCAGAAATGGCATTTAGGAACTTCATGTATCAAGATCTTGATGAAGACTTGAGCTTCATGCCTGCTGAAAAAGAAGAAGAGTCCTACGGTGTTGGTTCACCTTCCACATCTGTCAACAACAATGATGTAGACACTCCCAGACCAGAGCCTATTGCCTCAGCACCCCCCACAAGCATTGTTAGAGGGTCCCTCCTAATTGGTTGAGAACGTGGCAGATTCGGACGATCCTACAGAGGAGGATGTTCAAATCACAGGCTCCACTGGTATAGCTGACAGGTTGAAGAGTAGGAAGGGAACAACTGGTAAAGCCATCAAGTCTACGAACAAGAGGAAGACTCCCCTCCCAGCCTCCGGATCCAGGGCCGTGCGACAAAAGAATGTCGAAGGCAAGAAGTTTGTTAAATCTGCCTTTGAGTTGCCGGATGAGACTGTGGAGATGCATGGTAAGCAATTTCTCCTTTTAAAATATATGAAGTGATAATTGTAGTGACTAACTCTGCCCTTATGCATTGTATGTTGGAATTATATAACATGACATTCAAATAAATAATCACAAAACATCAAATTATTCAAGCGGAAGCGTATAGGATTTATTAATGAACAATTAATTAACATAAAAGAATATGCGTACCTTTTCTTGATTCTAGCCGAACAAGAATCAAATCCACAAACTAGCAACGTATGAACCCTAATTTGATTTAATTAGGATTATGTGAATTACCCCTTACCGTTTTGTAATTCAATCCAAGATAATAACAATAGTGTGTTATTACTATGTTCTTGTACACACATACTAAACCGAATTAAAGTAATGTTAGTTTTTATCAAACAAATAACTTTGTTTGTGGAAAAAAGATGGATTGACACCAAAGGTGTTTGGCCGATCGATTTGGACAAATAAAACACACACAAAACGTTTTTAGGGTTTAGCTTATGAGCACAAGAGATGGAAAAATAAAACCCCAAGCCTTGTTTATATACCCAAGCAAACTTGGTGAACAAGTTGGGTTTTTCTTTCCTTGTTTTGTCCCTAGGCCGATCGGTTAAGGAGTCCCCAAAGGGATTCCGGAACCTTCCCAACTTTTGTAATTTAGTCCTTTTCCATAAACATTTAACGACCGTTAATCCATTACATTAATTACTTAACGTCCGTTAGTTATTTCGTTTAATAAATAAATAAATACAACATTTATATTTAATTATTAACTTTAAATTCTCATACGTAAAGTGTGCAATCCCATAGTCTCGACTTCGATCCTAACTCACGTCTACTAATTTATATCCATAAAACCAACAGCTCCCACTTGGATATATCTTAATAGAGTGATCACATTCGGTTAGCGTCTAGCAACACTTCGATGCCTCTAGTACAACTCGAGCAAGGCTCCTGGAAAACCTTTTAATGATTTCTCATTATTATTATTCTTTTGTTTCTAATACCGTGTTAAATAAAGATATGGAATTAAGTCATTCTTTATAAAACTATTCTGTTTCTCGTTGCAAGCGATTGACCAAGATTACCGAATCATCTAAACATATTTAGGGGAGATTTGGGTGCAGCCGCACAAACATCTTGTCAACCCTACGAGGGGCCCAGCAGTATTAAACTCCAAATAAATTTGAAGGAACAAATTCTATCTTGACTACAAGAATAACCCACAAACTTTGTAACATTTCTGAAAACAACTCTTATGACTACCGATTCAGTATAGCGTTAAGTTGCTTCACAGAAATGCACTACATTCATGACACTTATCTGGTATCTCAAGTCTGAGGATAACTATTCATAATTTACTTATAACAATATCCACAAAGTAAATTATGTAGTTGGGATAAGTCCTATATTCAATTCATTGAATATCATCCGAAATTGGTATGCATTCTCATCAATATACTTTCAAGTATATTCTACCACATCTCTCAGATTTGTCTTAGTTTAATGATACTCCCATATCATTAATCGACAATGGACATTTAGAATAACTTAGTTACTCATGGATTAAACATGCAAATATAGGACAACAATATTATAAATGAAAATAAACATAATCCAAACTTTATTTCATTAAAATAATAAATGTTTTACAATATCCTTTATCCAAATACTAATCACAGTTATGCATGAAACTTTTAGCTAAACGAAGTCCAATTTCATTGGCAAGTCCTACAAGCTTGTCTTTAGCTAAAGCCTTAGTGAGCGGATAAGCTAAGTTATCATCTGTGTGAACTTTCAGTAGATTTATTTCACCTTCCTGGACTTGTTCCCGAACATAGTGATACTTCCGTAGAAAATGTCTAGTGCCCTTCATGACTGTGTTCATTGGCAAATATGATTGCAGCATAATTGTCACAATACATATCAATAGGTGATTCAATTGAAGGCATAACACCAAGCCCTGAAATGAATTTCCTAATCCAAACAGCCTCCATTGCGGCTTCCGAGCAGCTATGTATTCGGCTTCGCGCAGACATCGCATCGTACTCGCTTCTTGCTCTTCCAGCCAATCTGCTCCTCCATTGATGACAAAGACATAACCCGTCCGAGACTTCGTATCATCTTTATCACAATGCCAGGACGCATCACAAGAACTGTAACACCAAGTTCGTGTCCGGATTTCCTCCATACACTAAAAACATATCTTTCGTATTCCTGAGATACTTTAGAATATGTTTACCAGCAATCCAGTGAAGTTCACCCGGATTCTGTTGATATCGACTGGTCATGTTTTGAGCGAACGCCACATCTGGCCTTGTGCATCTCACAACATACATAATAGATCCTACAGCTGAAGCATAAGGAACTTTCTGCATGCGTGCCACCTCAGCAGGTGTTGAAGCACACATATCGCTACATAAGCCATGCTTTACTTCCATCGGCAAATATCCTTTCTTGGAATTTTGCATATTGAATCTCTTCAATATTTTATCAATGTAAGCGCTTTGACTTAAACCAATTAACCGCTTTGACCTATCTCGGTAGATCTTGATTCCCAGAATATATGCAGCTTCTCCTAAATCCTTCATGGAAAAACACTTCCCAAGATATGCCTTAACATTTTGCAAACTCGGAATGTCTTTTCCCATAATTAATATGTCATCGAAATAAAGAATTAGGAAAATTACATTACTCCCACTAACTTTGTGATATACACATGGCTCATCAAGATTTTGAATAAATCCATACCTTTTGATTTCTTCATCAAATCTTTTATTCCATTGCCTTGATGCTTGCTTCAATCCATAAATGGACCTTTGAAGTTTGCATACCCGGTTTGGAAATTGTGGATTCACGAACCCCTCAGGTTGCTTCATATAGATGTCTTCATCTAAGCGACCATTTAAGAAGGCGCTTTTGACATCCATTTGCCATATCTGATAGTCATAGTATGCCGCTATAGCTATGAGAATTCTAATAGCTCTAATGTCCGCTACAAGAGAAAAGGTCTCCTCGTAATCAATGCCATAAGTTTGAGTAAAACCTTGCGCAACTAGACGAGCTTTATAGACGTGTACATTGCCATCCATGTCAGTCTTAATCTTATAGAGCCACTTACTTCCAACCACCGTGGCGTTTGGAGGTAAGTCAACCTCTACCCCGACTTCATTTTCTCTCATGGATTGCATTTCCCCATTCATTGCAACCTGCCATTTTGCCTTGTCAGGACTTGCCATGGCAGCTTTATAACTAGTAGGCTCTCCAAGATCTCCTAACATAGTTTCCTCAACCTCTACGTTAAGACATAGACGTTCAGGTGCACGCGTATTCCTTACGGATCTTCGAATGGGAATCACTTCAACTTCTGGTGGAGGACCGAGACTATCAGGTTCTACCGGAAGTACGTTAGTGTTTTCAGAAGGTAATGCATCTTCATGATCATCTTCCAGATCATAAACTCTCCCAATGAATTCTTGAGATACGAGATCTCTTTCAAGAAAATCTCCATACCTAGCAACAATTACTTTATTTTCAGTTGGATAGTAAAAGTAGTAACCCATAGTTTCCTTAGGGTATCCTACGAAGATACACTTTCCAGATCTTTGTTGGAGTTTATCTGCTGAGTCACGTTTAACATACGACTCGCAACCCCAGACCTTTAAATAAGACAGGTTAGGAGCTTTACCATGCCATATTTCATATGGTTTCTTATCAACCTTCTTTGTGGGAACCATATTTAGAATGCGAACAGCTGATTCCAAAGCATAATCCCAAAAGGATAAAAGTAGAGTGGTAAGATTAAACATAGATCGTATCATGTCCAACAATGTACGATTTCTTCTCTCAGATACACCATTTTGTTGTGGAGTATATGGAGAAGTGAGATTCTGGACAATTCCATCCTCAGCTAAGTAATCTTTAAACTCTTGGCTTAGATACTCGCCTCCTCTATCGGATGGAAGAGCTTTAATCTTCTTTCCCAATTGCAGTTCTACTTCAGCTTTGAACACCTTAAATGTTTCAAACACCTCATGTTTATGCTTAAGTAAATAAACATAACCATAACGGCTGAAATCATAAGTAAAGGTTAAGAAGTAGCTAGCACCGCTCTTTGACACATGTCTAAGTGGTCCACACACATCAGTATGAATAAGACCAAGTAGATCAGAAGCCCTCTCCATATTGCTATGAAAAGGTTTCTTAGTCATCTTCCCCGATATGCATGACTCACATTTATCAAATGATTCATCATTGATATTTTGCAAAAGCCCTTCTTGTTGCAGCTTATGCATGCGAGCCTTGCCTATATGAGCAAGTCTACAATGCCAAAGATAAGAAGAATTCAAGTCTAACTTTATCTTCTTGTTAATGCTAAACATTGAATTATTATTATTGTTAGATTCATTTCCAATCACATCAATTTCAAACACACCATTCACAGTAATTGCTTTAAAATAAAATACACCATTTAAAGAAACATCAATTCCATTACATGAAATAGTATGAGTAAAACCACCGTCCAACAAAACTAAAAAGAAAACAACACCTCTAATTATAGAAGGTGCGTAATGACAATTGTTTAATAACAGTACTAAGCCCGAAGGCAATACTAAACTAAATGTTCCTACGGCTTCAACAGCTGCATGTGCGCCATTTCCCACGTGCAGATATTGCTCCCCATAGGCAAGCTTCCTTTCCACTCTAAACCCCTGTAGTGTATTACAAATGTGAATACCACAGCCCGTATCATATACCCAGGAATTATTATGATTTAGAGTAAATAATTTAATGACAAATAAATTACGGAAGAACCGGCCCAAGGACCCTTCATACTTCTTTTTATTTGCCCGCAATTCATCAAGATAGAGAGCACAGTTTCTCTTCCAATGCCCAACGCTCTTACAGTGGTGGCATGCTTGATCCTTTTTAGGATTTTCCTTCCTAGGAGTAGGGTTCTTCTTGGGTTGAAGTTGATAGGCCATCACCTGTTTGCCTTTGTCAACCTTTCCCTTACCCTTCCCCTTCTTGTTGTTCGCACGCTGCGGTTTTGGCTTATTAATCCTTCCACCCAGAATAGCAAGTACCTAGGCGGTAGGAACCTTTTGAGGCAACCCCTTCTCATAGTTAATTAGCAATGCGTGTAGGTCAGTAACTGTCTTCCCCACGCAATGCATATTGAAATTTTTGACAAAACCATTAAAATCCTTGTTAAGGGATCTATTAATCAGATTCACAGCCATGTCATCATCATAAGTTTTGCCAAGTGCTTTGAGCTGGTCCATGTAACGTTTCATTTCTAGTACATGAGCACTCACGGGTTTACCCTCACCTTGCCTACATTATGTAACGCGTCGGTCAAGTCATAAATCTCGACGGCAACTGGTTTCTCAAACATAGTCCGAAGTTCATTGAGCATATTAAATGGGAAATAATGTTCAAACTGCTTTTGAAGAGCAGATTCCATTGTTCCCAACATAAGACAAGCCACATCATTATGAAGCTTATACTCAAGTTGCCAAGCATCAATTTGAGCTTGAGTAACATCAGGACCAGTTGGTTGTTCAGGGCAAGGTTCATAATGATATTTCAACCGTCAGCAACTCTACGACAATTCTCAAAGAGCGGTGCCAATCATTGAAATTCTTAGAGCCAGACAACTTTTCTCGATCAAAAAAGCTTTTGAACGCAGAACTTAGTGCAATGTTAGTGTTATCGTTATTTTGAGCCATTTCTACCGAAAAAAGTTCAAGTATTAGTATTTTCGATAATACAACTTTTCAAGAAAATAAAATATACCCAACGGTAATATAAACAGATAACCATATAATTTTTTCAAAACTAGGATCCAAATTATCATAGGTTCATTACATCAGTTGATCTGCTAGCAACGAACGCATATAATAAGGTAATCTGTCGAACATTAATTGGCAAACAATTTCCAACTCCTAGATCATTATGGGATTTATATTTTCCAACGCTATTGCAAATATAAACATGTTTCATCCCATCTTATGCCATTGAGTCCAAGTCTCACTTCCTACTCAACTTAAGTGTCTAACTTAAAGAACTGCAAATATGTCCATGTAAGGTCTCACTTTACATAGAGATTTACCTCTCCATCACAATCTAGCCAAGTACTCTCATGACATAAATTGGCACTTCAAGTGTTCCTTTTAATTAGATGGCATATAACTTAATTTAAAAAAGGGTACTAGTTTTGATTTTATGTGGTCAAATCAAATATGTACGAAGATGTCATGCATTCATCTTGTAGCATAAATTTAATAAAAAACTTTTTATTATCAATTCATAAAGATCAAATTATCAAAGTTTTGATTGAGGTATTGGGTTCACCAATCAAGGAATTTAGTGATAATTATCGTCCATTATACCGTACTTTTGCATAAGTGTAAACACTTAGTGTTTCGGGTAATTACCACCGAAGTGGCGCATGGAATTAAAACTAATTCGCCCTTAAGATGAGCTTGCACATTTTATGGCTTACTAAGTAGCTCCACTCGAACTTTCAGAGGGCAGAGGACCGTAAGCGAAGCATAACCTAAGACATCCTTTCAGTGTGACTATGCGCACTTCTTTATTAACCCCTTTATAGTTCATTCTAATGGGTGAGCCGTTCAGACCATTTGTACCAAAGTCACCAATCAATTAAACTATGAAAACTTAACTCTTCCAAAACAAATCAAATTTCGCCATTGTTTAGTCCGTATTATTTTTCTATTCAAAATTACCCTTTGCTTAAATTGTCGCACATAATAAACAAACAAGTAATACCAATAAAAAATAAACTACTAAAAAACAATGCGCACATAATAAACAATTTATACGTGTAAACAAGTAGCCACATGCAACTTATTCGATAAAACCCTATTAATAATCAATATCTAGGTTAAATTTAATCTATATATTAATTAGGGCTTTCACTCCAGCGATAGAAAGTGAGCCACATACATCGACGAATCGATTGCGTAAACCCTTAATTAAAAATATACCAAATTGCACATAATTGATTCATTAATATATATATATATAATTGGAGTCTTCCCCAATTCAAGATTTATCATAATTAAATATGTCTCAACAATTAAACAATTATCAAAGCAACTTATCCATGACTAACATGCATGTATAATCATGGATATCATAACAATTATACACATAAGTCACAAGATCGCATATAAAAATTCCATGACACATAACTGTCACACCCCCAAATTACCTGTTTTGCAGCGGAATAGAATTCCTGGGGATTGACTGTCATAGCATCACAATCACAGTTATATTGAACGACCTAAAGTGTCGTTTTAGAAACACATCGTTTGATATTTATATAAAACATACAGAGTTACAAGATAGGTCCCAAAAGTTGATAAAGTTTGCGGAAAATAAGTTTATTACAAGCCCAAACGATGTTTTGAAAATGCCATAATGTACAATGAAACGCATCGACGCCGCGACACTCTGAGGGTTCCTTATCGTGCCATGATGCGAATGTCTTAGTTACCTGAAAATACATTGCTAAAACGGTCAACAATAATGTTGGTGAGAAATCATAGGTTTATGAAAATGTTTTATACAACTACACAAGTATAGACCATGTATGACAATCATGCCACACAAAAATGTTACAATTGCTATAAGTCCATGACACCGAAACTAGACTGATCATGATGTTCGCCCCAACAGAGTGTTTGCCAAACAACTCAAATAATGATATTAAATAAAATGCATCCGTTTAACCAGTTGGAATCCACCAACCCGGATGGAGGAGTCACCCTCGATAGATCTATCCACTCACCCTCGCTTCTATGAAATTAACGGTTCATGTTATATAATGGGGACATTCAATTGGCATGAGGTAACTTAAGCAATGTAATTAATTTGATATACTTGGTATCGTAATAAAAAAAATGATGTGCAATGTATTCTCCCCCGTAGGTTTGAAAATAAGTATAAACGTATACAACGGGGCTATGAAAACTCACTTGATGAATTGATGCGATGACAAAAGTGTGAACACCGAAATGTAGCGTGAATCTCAAAACTTGACCTATTATGAATGATATGATATGTAATAAGTTATGATGTAATGTTATGCATGCAATTCGGATGATATTTATACCACTTATGAATTTTTGAAAATAATAGTTTTCGTCGAAAAATAATCTTTTAACGTCTTGAGCATTTTTAAATTACTCCACATGTATTTACGTTGAAATGATATCCGACGATAATCATTTAGTGATTTATTAAGAAATTATAACTTTTCGTCGTAAAATGATGTTGAAATTTTCATGAAAGTGACAAAACAGCCTCTAAAAGCTAGTCGTAAAATGGTGCACGTCAAGCTTTAGAAAACGAACTCAACGGTTTTGGGAAGTTTGTATCATTATCTCAAAGTTTTAGTACATGAGTTTCCATCCTAGAGGTCTTGAACATAAAGAAAAATAAAGGTTAAGTATGTCACTTGTGTCCCAAAATATAGTTTAAGGATGGTTTTCGGCAAAGTTTGAGTAACCGTATTTAATTCATTACAACTCCGCTAGTCAAACGGTCGGACATTTTTGAAAATATACTTGGCGAACTTACTTTTACTAGAAGACATCACTTTATAAAAAGTTCTACATCAATATTAAAAACGCTCTTCAACATGGTCACTTTGTTGCCGTAAAACTTGTCTATTAGAAATTTAATAGTTTTTCTTATATAATAAAGTTACGACAACTTTTGGTAAACGTGTATAATTTAATCGTTACAAATCCGTTTTCTACGTTTTATATGTCCTTAGCTTTGTATCAAAGTATACTAATATATTTTTGATAAGTCAACATAATTTATAACGCCTAAGTTTCATTTTTGACTCGTACAAAATAAACATTACATGCTGAATTTTCAGAAAATTATAGTTTTCGTCGCTTAACTTGAAAATTTCATAACTTCTTCGTTATAGCTCCGTTTTAATCCGTTCAAGCGACCACATTTTCGTTTTAAAGTGTATTTTCTAATTATCTAGGCCAAAAAATTTTATCCACTGTCGAATTTTCCAGATTTCGAAAATAAGGACAGACCCTTTAGAAAACTTGTCGAAATGAGTTTTTCTCTCGCCAAACCTATTCTAACCCATTCAAAACAACTCCGAAGCTATTCTAATCCTACCATACACCTTCTTAGGGTGTCATGGGTTCCTAGACATCACCAAGAGTGATTTATAACAAGGAGTATTTATAGGATGACAAATATATATATAACTCTTAAAAACATGTAAAAGTGGTATAAACATCCATGAGACTTGCATGTTTTCTCAAATATGATGAAATGAATATAACAATGAATATGAAATATAAACATGAATATGGATGCTTACTAGTAAACTTGATGAGGTTATGAGAACAAAGGATTTTTCCTAATCACCCAAGGTTTTTATTGCACAACCTTAATCAAGAGTGATACTAGAGTGAATAAATCTTGTCTTGAAAATTTTATGATGATTCCTTCTTAGTCCCTTGTGGTTGCCGGTTCTAGAGAGAAGAGAGGAAGAGAGTATGTGATTTTCACCTTAGATATTCTAGTGTGTATGTGTTAAGTGTGAAATAGAATACATTAACTTAGAAGATATTTAGGAAATTCACACATGACTCACCCCTTGTGTCGACAAGGGGTGTTAGTCATATCTTTAATACATTTTTTTTTATTATGTATAAGTGTAATAATATGTAGGTTAATTGAAGACATGTGGTAAGTTGTGTACACATTTGAGTATTTAGGGTAGCGTTTGATAAAAATAAATTTTAACGGGTCAAGATAAAATATATTGAGGTCATAAAAATTATAAAAATACATTTCTTGCAAAATTTGAGTGAACTAATAATTATCGTGTAGTTTTTAAGAAAAACGTCGTAATTATATAAATATAACAATTTAGATACAAAATAAATTTAAAACACTGGGTAAACTCATAATATTATTTTTATAAACTTAATATAAGTATAAAAATATATCGGGATAATTTTTGAAAGTAACGGATCAATTGTTCAAAATAATTAATTACGCGATAGCGTTTATTTAATATGAAATTATACGGTTAATGTAAAATGCAAAACCATGCATGAACTAATATGATGATAATGATGCTAATGATATGTAGACTAAACTTAGTCTATATGGAATGTCCTTTATGATTATTTATGAATTCACAGCTAAACCATTACGGTTACGTGAATTTGATACTCGTAAACCTAGTTTACGATAAATGATAAATGATGAAGCATGAGTAATGTTTTGAAATATGACCTGAAAATACGAGTTGTCACAATAACAAATTATTCACGAATTTAATCACGTAATCAATATTAATTCTAGGTTTTAATAAGGTTAGCAAACAATTTTCAAAACCCTAAAATTTATACATGTGTCGAACTAAAAAAAATTAGGGAACGCCCCAATTAATAAAAAATCGACCAAACATAAATTAAACATAAACCCTAGATAAACATATCAAACAACATACAAGTATTTGTTTTATTACGCGTTTATGTAATTAATTACTCATTAAAACCAATGACTCGTGATGCCACTGTTGGAATTATATAACATGACCTTCAAATAAATAATCACAAAACATCAAATTATTCAAGCGGAAGCGTATAGGATTTATTAATGAATAATTAATTAACATAAAAGAATATGCGTACCTTTTCTTGATTCTAGCCGAACAAGAATCAAATCCACAAACTAGCAACATATGAACCCTAATTTGATTTAATTAGGATTATGTGAATTACCCCTTACCGTTTTGTAATTCAATCCAAGATAATAACAATAGTGTGTTATTACTATGTTCTTGTACACACGTACTAAACCGAATTAAAGTAATGCTAGTTTTTATCAAACAAATAACTTTGTTTGTGGAAAAAAGATGGATTGACACCAAAGGTGTTTGGCCGATCGGTTTGGACAAATAAAACACACACAAAACGTTTTTAGGGTTTAGCTTATGAGCACAAGAGATGGAAAAATAAAACCCCAAGCCTTGTTTATATACCCAAGCAAACTTGGTGAACAAGTTGGGTTTTTCTTTCCTTGTTTTGTCCCTAGGCCGATCGGTTAAGGAGTCCCCAAAGGGATTCCGGAACCTTCCCAACTTTTGCAATTTAGTCCTTTTCCATAAACATTTAACGACCGTTAATCCATTACATTAATTACTTAACGTCCGTTAGTTATTTCGTTTAATAAATAAATAAATACAACATTTATATTTAATTATTAACTTTAAATTCTCATATGTAAAGTGTGCAATCCCATAGTCTCGAGTTCGATCCTAACTCACGTCTACTAATTTATATCCATAAAACCAACATTGTATTGGTCGCAGGCCTTCCTGATACGAACGAGCTTCCTAACGCCTTGGCTTGCCACTGAATTGTGGATCATGTCACCCCCCAGTGGAACGGATTGTTGGATAATATGTCCATCGAAGGGGTTTGCGATCTGCACGACAAAAGTGTTGCAAGGCAGGCAGTGTTGGACAATCACTTAAATGGTCGAACCAGGGAGTTACTTCGGGAAGTTACAAAGGCAAGGCAAGAGATGGATGTCATGCTAGAGAGGGAGAAACACAGAGATCAGGAGTATGCCAAGCTGGAGGCCAAGTGTGATGAGATTGAGAATGATGTCGAGAAGAATCCACTCATCCAAGACCTCCGGGAGAAGATAGCAGAGTTGACAGCTGAATGTGGCAAGCTCAAGTTGGAGGAGGCTAAGGTGGTAAGCCTCAGTGGCCAAAATGTTGTTCTAGAGGCAAAGTGTGCCGGTTTGGAAGGTGAGAGGGTTAGGCTTGGAGAGTTGGAAGTGAAGTTGAGAGCGGAAATTGACGGCTTGCAGATGAGGTATAAAATGCTCTAAAAGGACCGTGCTGAGGTCGTGTCAAAGGTGGTGTCGTACATAGCCATGGAACTCTATCATAGTGATGAGATGGGAGCTGCGATGTGGAAAGTCATCAAGGCACCTATCTTCCATGGACGGTGCTTGGCTTTGGAGGAGGCGGCTAAAACAGGTAAGCCTGTAGACCTCTCAAAAATTGAGTGCTACCGTCCCTCGTCAAAGGCGTAATATGAAGATGCGGGAAATGTGTTTGCAACCGCAGAGTACCCTGATGGATCTTGACACACACCTTGTGTCAGTGATATTTTGTATTATATTACTAAGCACGTGGAATTTACTTAGTAACACTTAGAAGACGGATTATATGATATATTGTAAGTGAACACAGATTAAATACACAAATTAAGCTCCAGTATTATTAATGAATAATACGAGTGATCTTGCTTATCACTAGGGTTACACCTTGAAGCTTATGTAAATGATACGTATGTAATTCAGTACGTAAGACAATGATTTATGACCTCCTTTTATAGTACAAGGAGTCCTTTACAAGATAAGTATAAAGTTAACAATATAGAATATACACAAGATCTTTTTTATACTTATCTAAACACATTTTCCTAACGATTATCTAATAGCAGTGGTAATAATGTGCCAGCAGTTGTAATACGTTTCCACTGCTAGTGCAATACTTAGCAGTGTCTTCCAAAGCTATCAGTGGTAACAGATTATTCCCAACAATCCTCCCCTAAACTTATGATTTCTCTGCAAATCAATAAGTTTCTTCAATATGCATCATCTTCAAGGATTTGGGAATTCTATCAAACACTTCACTTCTTCCTTAAATTCTGAATAGCTCTTGAACATTGATCTTGAAGCCTGAGTAACAATGCTCTGACCTTCTCACTATCTTCATGAACTCTTATATTAGTACACAACATCACTGTGAGAGTTCCAGCTCTGAGTGGATATTCATTCTCAGCAAGCATGAATGCATCTACTCCATTTGCTGTAGAAACATGATGAACTTCACATGAATCATAGTAGAACCATTTAGTACCAGGACATGAACATGAGAATTTCCAGAAATCATCATTAACATCTGGTTCATAGAGCCTTCTAAGATTAACCCATAACTACATCTCCTTCATATCTTTGAGATCTTCAGCATCAAACCTTTCTTGAACTAACTTCCATAGTATATCAAGATCATCTCTATCAAAAGCTTTGATAAGATCTTCAAATTGAATGAATGATTGAGTTTCACCACCTAGCCTTGTGATCTTCCATGTTGGAGCAAAATTGCTAGCAGTGTATACTTCCCAATCAATAATAGGATGTCTGACTTGCGGTGTTCGGATAAAATCTTCTTCTTTAATCACAATCATATCGGTCGGTTGTTCTTCAGTGAACTTCTCGGTTGGAACTTCTTGTTCTTCAAACAAACTTTATCTTCTTAACAATTGAGAATCACTGTCTTTGGCCTTTCTCTTCAAACCAGGATACCTTCTTGCTTCTTCTTCAGAGTCCATTGGAATGAAATCTTTATCTTGTCTTTGAACTCTGTAGTAGATACTTTCAACTTTATCATCAGGCATTCCTTTGAATTGATGTCTTTTCCAGCCACCAACATTGCAACAATAAGTCTTCATGTATGCAATAACTTGTGCCTTAGTTGGTTGCCTTGGTTTCTTTTGACCCTTTCTGACTGAACTAATCACATCTTGAAGTGCTTGATTATTCTTCATTTGAATAAAATCTTTCAACTGAGCAGTTCTTTGTTCCTCAGTTAAAGATTCATCAGCTACAAGTTCAATTGCCTTCTTCTTGATTACTGGATCATGTGTAATCAAGAACTCTATTTCTTCTTTAGTAGGTACATAGCTGAACTCGGGAATCTTCTCTCTGAATATTGTAGGTTGAACAGTGGAAAGTGGATCTTCTATTTGATCTTCCATTCTATCCAGCCTTTTAGCCTCCATAAAGCTTGCAATCTCCAATTCTTCAAGCTTTTTCTTCTCAGCAACTTGTTCTTCAGTAATCTTTTCAGCAATTTCTCTATCAAGAGCAATGTGAACTTGTTCTTTCTTTGAAATCTTTCTTTTTGCTTGCTCCTTGCTTTGCATAACAGTTTTACCTTTGTCTTTCTTCTGGTTATCAATTTATTTGCTTGCAGTGGCAACATCATATCCAGCAGTGGAAATATTTGGCTCTGTAGTGGAAATTGAATCAGTGGTAAAATCTGCAGTTGCAGTTGCAGTACTGAAGATATCTTGCTCTAGTTGCTCTTCATGAGTATCAGGTTCCTCTGCACCTTTACTAGAAACACCTTCATCTCCAAAATCTAGCTTCCTCCCCTTAGCTTCAGCACCTGTTTTCCTCCCCTGTTTGGGAGAATGACCCAAATCAGCACTGAAATCTTTATTCATGTTTTGAAAAACTTTAACCCCTGCAACTCTTCCTTCAAGGTCTGAATCTCCTCCTTCAAAGATGTAATATCCTTGGCATGCTGCTCCTTAAGTTGTGCCAAGTCTTGTTCCAGATATTTAACCTGCTTTGCTAATGTTGTACAAATTTCCATCAATTCCATTGGTTGCCCACTGCCCTCAACACTTCCAACTGTGTGACCTGTTGGGAGAGGTGAATCATAGGGCATTGGTTCAGATTCCTCCCTAGTTGGACTAGGTTGAAGCCTGGAACCACCACTGTGTGTGCCTAAACCAAAAGGATCAGGTAGATGTTGTGTTGTAATGGGAGGAGTTGTCTGTTTTTGCCTCCTCTCATAGGTGTGAGAAACTGGTGGAGTATAATCAATGTGTGGAACAGTGATTATGGGTGTAGTTTGTACTTGTGAAATCTTTGCAAGCATTTGTGGAAAGAGAGGTGTAAAATCCATATTGCCATCTTTATTCATGTTTTGAAAAACTTTAGGCTTAAAGCAACGGATGTTGTAAACACTTTTGTGGGGTTGCAGTTGAAACTCATTTAGCACTGCTTGCACAAACCTTGGATACATTAAAATTTTTGTAGAACTCTTTACATTGCCTTGCATACTTTGAAAAATATATTTTGACCAATTAAAAGTCCTATCCAAAGCTAGACAAACCAAAGGGTAAGCCATTGTTGAACTGAATTGTTCATAAGATGTTTTCTTAGGACTTAGGCAATGCAAAAGAGTATGTATCAAAAATCTCCAGTGGGGACAAAAACCACTCTTTTTGAAAGTAGCCTTTTTATCAGTGGTATCATACCCCATGGATGATAAATTTTCATGTATTTCTGGCATAGGTAATGTGATGATACCATTGAGATCATCCAATTGGAGAATTCTCCTCAAGGATGCCTCAGTAACATCAATAGTTACCCCATCCACAGTGGCTCTTAGAGCATCCACTGTTTCATGTGTATCTCTATTCTCAAGTGTTATGGACTGAGCAGAAGTCCAAAACTGTTTGATTTGAGAAATATAGATTGTGGGATTTAAAAGTACATCATACCTTATATGGGATGTATTGAGAAAGTCCACAATCTGATGAAAAACAAGCTCACTCTTCTCGTTTGACTTTTCTAAGTAGGCCACTTGGTTGTGCTCATCTGCAAATTTTAATGGTGCCATAGAACTTTTGATGAAAAAGATATTATATCAGTAAGAATTGAAGGAATAACTAGCCAATTGAGACAAAAGATATATAGAGGTAGGGTTTAAGAGTTTTGCGCAAGAAAGATTATGTTAGGAAAGTATTTATCTTTAGGGGATAAATATCAAATAGGAAAGTAGATAATCTTCTAAAAAGTTACCCTATATTTATGGAAAGAAATTTTTCTACAACGACTAGTAAAAAATTAGTTACTGACACAACAGTTGTAACGGCTAGATCAACAGTGGTAAAAATACTACTGTCAGTGGAAACTGTGAACTAGCAGTGGTAATTTTTCACAAAATTTTCAAAGAGCAGTGCTAAAGAAAAACATATAAAAACTAGACTGCTCTTATCATAGTTTTTAGCACACTACCAGCTATCAACGGATTTGATATGTCTTTACCATGAGCCGTTTGCTATGGACTAGCCAACTCTTAATCATAAAGAATATGGTGAGTTGATAACCATATAGTTTTTGGTAAACTATCAACCATAAACGGATTTGTCAAGTCTTTACCAGTAGCCGTTTGCTCTGGACTAGTTGATTCTTATGTGGATTAGACATGGCGAATCAATAACCATTTGTTGTGTATCTCAGTTATACACCTTTTAAGATCAACTCCCACCCTACATTTGTTATGTACCTGCATGAGTTAGCATAATACAAAGAATATAAATAACCAACTTGTTTTAACCAAAGTTACTTTTAACCAAGCCACTATCTAAAAATAACTTCTAAAGTCAACCCGATAATATCTATATTTACTCTTCAACCTACCAAGATAAGAAAAAGTAAATATATTCATTAAGGAAACCTTGTGGCCGACTTTGCCTATATAAAGAGGCTTGGCATATTGTAATCTTTATCAAAACCCATTCAAACTTCACAAAAGCCCTAAACATCATCATAAGCAATCCTTCCAACATCATTGACATCTCTTCTGATTCTGAAGAAGAGTTTGTGATCGCTTCAGAGTCTTCCTCAGAGGCATCAGGGTGGGCTGGATACTTTCCACCATGGGCTGGAAGCACTTCATCCAAGAAGTACATAAAAGAAACTTCCAAGCGTGCACCTGCAGCCAAACCTGCACCTTCTCTTGAGTTCTACTCTAGCTCATCAGATGATGATGAGAACAATGATGAGACCTATTCCTTGTCCAAAGAGTTTCCAAAGGCTCTGACAGTAGCATTGAAGACAGCTCTCTCAAACATGAAGCAGATAACTATACCAGAGAAGCCTTCAAGACTACCAAGGCCTCCTCCACAAGTTCTTGGTCTTCCTTGTCCAAGAATGCAGTCAACCTTTGAGAACAAAAGGAAGAGAGCACAGAAGAACAAGCATGACTATGTGGGTAAGGGCAAGAAACCAATGGAGTAGCTGATGTGAGATATGGTGATGTAGGTTGTGTTAGGTTTAATCTTTTGTATTTTGATTGTGGTTAGGAGCACTCTCACTTTGAATGTAATGAATCTTCATAATGAATGAAATTTCTCTATTTTATTTTTCCACTGTAAGAGTACTTTTTACCACTGCTTGTATTATGGTTGTGTTGGGATAC
>OU343225.1:88646163-88797917 GCA_910596185.1 Chrysanthemum makinoi
CATACCTTTTCATTATCAAAATAGACCCAAAATAACCAAGAAAGAGCCGTTTATTGTTAATATCTGTTGTTTTCTTGATTTTTTGCTTGTGCAGGTACGGATATGAGAAAACAGAGAAAAGAAAGCCAAAACCGAAGAAAAACCGAGCACGAGAGAAAGAAGAGTGCAAAAGCTGAGGCTAGGAAAGGAATTTACAAGTTTGGACAATAAATTCTCAAAATTACAATTTTAGTCCATGAAGATTCAGAACTGACATGTTTGGGTCCTTGGATTATTTAAGAATGACAAGAATGGTCCTTGAAGAGATTTTCAGATTTACACCTTTGGTCCCTTGGAAATCAGTATATACACTTTTGGTCCTTAATTTGTCTAATAGATCACTATACTAATCCTAAATCCAAAACCAACACTCACGGCCCAACATTCAAAAGCCCAAATCCAACATTTTCCCACTTAACCCGGTTTATTTACCCGAGTCAACCCCCCCAAACCCGGTCAACCCAACTCAAACAATAATAAAAAACCTTACCCGCGCTATTTTTACCCAAATCTGGAATCCTATGAACCCTAATTACCCCCGCGTCAAATTGGACAAAATTACCACAATTAAGGGTACTTTTGTACTTTCATCTGACATCACTGACACATGGGGTTGCCAGGTCAGCTATCCGTGTGCTCAATGCCACACGCTGCTCTCTGATTGGTGGAAATAACGTGGCAATAGTGATCCAAGGGTTGATATCAGTGGAGATACGTGGGATTTGATCAAAGGGCTACAAATGACTCAAAGAAGCACAAATGACAAATTCTAGATCCTTCCCAAGACCCTCAAGCTCAGCTATATAAAGCCCTTTGTATTCTCAGATGTGGTGTGTAGTTTTCTAGAGAGATAAAGTAGTTTAGTAGAGAGTAGAGAGTAATCTTTGTATTTTCATTTTCAATGTTTTAGTTAAATTTCGTATTTCACTATTTGTAATCAAAATTCTCAGTTATAAAATTTGTTTAGTTTTGTGTTAATTCAGTTTTGATTACTGTTTCATTAAATCTCAAATCCATTTTGATATTCAGTTAATGCTTTTTAGAACTTAAATTTCTCAAAAATAGAAAAATCATAAAAATAAGAAAAATATTTGGAAAATAAAAAAATAATCTCAATCTCCTTAATAAAGTTCTACTACTGTTTCTAAACCTTTTCAAGCTTCTTCATAGCTCATTGAAGGTTAATCTGTGCTTAATCTCAATTCTCAAACAAAATTCACATCTAGTCAACATAAGTCAACTGATGCAGAATTGGAATTGGATTGCGGGTTTTGGATCTGAATTGGGTTATGCAGATTGGAATTTGGGTTTGATATGATTAGTTTAGTGTTGTTTTGGGTCTGAGATAAGCTGCAAATAGCTGGACATTTGTAAGTTTCAGTATCTGTTCCAATTGTATTTGTTGATCTGCATAATTAGCTTAGCCTTATTCATTAGATATTATTGTTTTGATTGCACTCAGTAGCCTAGTTATAATTGATAGATCATAGTTAGTAGCTGCTTTTGAGTTTAATTCATGAGTTGGTAGTTTATATTAGCATATTCAGATTTTAAGTAGTGTTTGGATTTGCCTACAAATCTGTGGTTAAGGTTAGTTTGTCAGTTTTAAGTATTGGATACATGTTCATTTAGGTAGTTGTTAGTCAATCAAGTTTAAGTTCATAGCAGTATTTCATCAAATAGTCAAAAGTATTTTCAATAGGTTCAAATTTGCTTCACTGTTGAATTTGTTCATAATCAAAAGCTTGAATCGGTTCGTTATTAATAGAGTAGCTTGATATAGTGTTGTTTTAGCTCAAAACATAAGAATCAGTTCAATATTTTGGATCAAATCTCAACAAAGTCAAAGTTACAAATCTGTTTTATCAAAAGTCAACAAGTGAAAAAACAGTTTTTCATCAAACTTTGTGAATCAATCACTGTTTCATTTCTGAGTTTAAGTGTGTGAAACTTTGGATAATCAAAATTTAATTGGTCAAGTATTGGAAAGCTGCTTTTGTCAAAACTTATCAAGTCTTTTAGATCTTCAAATCAGCTGTTCAATAAGCCACTTTCTCCCCTGTTCACACTTATATCTTGAGTGTGAAGCAGTAACTTACCTTTGCATTTGACTCAATTCAGAGAGTTAGAGCCTGATATTTGGCTCATTTGTAGCTTGCCAGGTGTTCTTTAGGACTGCATTATTAGTTTTCACACAAGCTCTTCTAATAAGCTTGTGCACAAGCTCAAACCGTAGGGGTTAGAAACTGTTTTGCTATAATAGTCAGTTTGCATAGATCATTAAGCAGTGCTTGTAGCTTGTTAGGATTAAGTGTAATCAGTTGCATTTTGCTTATTTTAGCATAATCTAGCTTTAGTCACTGTTTGGTAGATTAATTAACTTGTTTGCTTATTTTAATTAGCTTATTCTCATAGCAGTTACACTACAGCTTCAATATCTTACACATAATCTTAGAATTTTATAATTTTCATAGCTTTAGAATAATAATTTAGAATTTTCCTGAGTTTTTCATAATTTTTGGTCACTGTTTGCTATTTTTCTAAATTTAAAATAGTTTTTAAGCCCTTTTAAATAGCTTTTATTGCAATTAATTCAGAAAAAGTTCCAAAAAATAATTTTTCAATTTTCCCAGTTTAAGAAAAATATAAAAAGCATAAAAAATATTTTTCCCTATTTTTTCCCCTTTTATTTGGTATTTTTCACAATTTAAATTAGATTTAAATAGATTTAAATTTGTAGAAAATAGAAAAATTATAAGAAAAATTACAAAAATAGTTTTGAAAATTCTCTTAGTATATTTTAGATTTTATAAAAGTAATTCCATAATTTTTCCTCTCTTTTTCATAATTTGTAGATAATTAGTTTTATTTTTAAAGTTAAAAATTAGTTTTTAAATTCTAATAAAATCAAGAAAATTCCTAAAAAATAGTTTTAATTCATAAATAGTTTTCTAATATCATTTTTAGAGTAAAAGTAATTTTAGGTTATTTTTAGGATTTAGAATAGACGTAGTTGTTTTTTTTATTCACGTTTCGTTTTAATCCCGTATTTGCGTAGTTTGCCTTAGTTCTTAGGTTTTCCCCTTAGATTTTAATCCTATATGCTTTCCTTATCCCGTAGTTTAGATATCATCATATTATCCCCTTCTCTTATTCAAATCCCGATAATCGAGACGTGAGTTGGAAATTCCATTCAACCCTCGTTCGGAACGATCTCGGTGCTCAAACCTAACACGTTTGAGTTACCCGTATACTACACACTTCTCATCTATTATTGGTTTTTAAATCAGTGTCCGAACTGTTTTAAGTTTCTTACGGTTAGTCATTCACAAGTGGCTAGCTTGTGTGAGATAACTTGACGGGTTTGGCATTCTTTTGCTGTGAATCAATTTATAAAGCTAAAAATATGGTGTCCACAACTAGGTGTCTAGAATTACTACATATGGATTTATTTGGTCCATCCGCTATCTAAAGTTATGGAGGCAACTACTACACTTTGGTAATAGTGGATGACTACTCTAGGTATACATGGACAAAATTTTTAAAGAACAAAACGGAAACCTTTAACTATTTTGAAATATTAAGCAAAAAGATTCAAAGACAACTAGGAAGTCCCATAGTGTCTATTAGGACGGATCATGGTAGGGAATTCGATAATGAAGTGCAATTCGGAGCTTTTTGTGACGCTAATGGTATTACTCACAACTTCTCGGCTCCACGCACTCCACAATCGAATGGGGTAGTAGAAAGAAAGAATAGAACTCTACAAGAAATGAGTCGAACCATGCTTAATGAACAATCTATACCCCAAAAGTTTTGGTGTAATGCCGTTGATACTTCAACGTATATACTCAATCGAGTCTTAATTAGACCAATCTTAGGAAAAACTCCATATGAGTTACTTCGAGGCAAAAAGCCTACGTTAAATCACTTTAGAGTCTTTGGTAGTAAATGTTTTATTCTTAACACTAAAGATTACCTTACAAAATTTGATCCTAAATCAACCGAAGGTATCTTTTTAGGTTACTCGCCAAATAGCAAAGCTTACGTCATATTAAACAAAGAAACAATGAAGGTAGAAGAGTCATTAAATATAAAATTTGATGAAAGTCCACCCAAACCCTCTCCACCTCTTTTCGATGACGAGATTATAGAAAGTGAAGCTATAGTAATAAAGAAAAAGATAAGTGAAGAAGAAGAACCTCTAAGTGATGAAATAATAAACATTAAAGAGTCCAAAGATCACCCCGTAGATAAAGTCATAGGAAAACTAAACGAACGAACATTAAGGTCTCAAGTTCAAAACCAAAGTAGCTTGTTTTGTTTCGTTTCAACCTTAGAACCTAAGAATACACAAGAAGCCATAAAAGATGAAAGTTGGGTAATGGCTATGCAAGAAGAACTAAATCAATTTGTTTCTAATGATATTTGGACACTTGTCCCTCCACCTAGTAATCAAACCATAAGAGGAACCAAATGGGTTTATAAAAACAAAGTAGATGCAAACGGAGTAGTGTCTAGGAACAAGGCTAGACTCGTTGCTCAAGGGTATAACCAACAAGAGGGAATAGACTTTGATGAGACCTACGCCCCCGTGGCTAGATTAGAGTCTATAAGAATACTTCTTGCGTATGCTTGTGCTAATGATCTAAAGCTTTATCAAATGGATGTCAAAAGCTCTTTTCTAAATGGTTTCATAAATGAAGAAGTATATGTAGCTCAACCTCCGGGCTTCATTGATTTTGAAAAACCCAAACATGTGTATAAATTAAAGAAAGCCCTTTATGGTCTTAAACAAGCTCCAAAAGCTTGGTATGATAGACTCAAGTCATTTCTAGTTAAACACAACTACACCATGGGGTTAGTTGACAACACACTTTTTACTAAGAAAAGAGAGTCACATATAATCATAGTACAAATATATGTAGGTGATACTATATTCGGATCCACTTGTCAAGACATGTGTGATGATTTCTCTAAAATCATGCATGACGAGTTCGAGATGAGTATGATGGGAGAACTTAGTTTCTTTCTTGGTCTACAAATAAAACAAGTAGAAGATGGTATCTTCTTCAATCAATCTAAATACATCAAGGAGATGTTAAAGAAATTCGGTCTAGAAGAGTCAAAACCAATTAGGACTCCAATGTCATCCGACACCAAACTCACAAAAGATGAAGAAGGAGAATCCGTAGATAATACTAAATATCGTGGCATGATAGGTAGCCTTCTCTACCTCACGGCAAGTAGGCTGGATATCATGTTTAGTGTTTGCTTATGTGCTAGGTTTCAAGAAGACCCTAAAACATCACACCTAGAAGCCGTAAAAAGGATATTTAGATATATTAAGGGTACAACACAATTAGGATTATGGTATCCTAAGGGCACGGGAGTAGAAACATATGTATATGCAGATTCTACCATGCGGTGATTACGTTGATAGAAAAAGTACAAGTGGGGTTTGTACTTTTATGGGATGTTGTTTAACATCTTGGTTTTCTAAGAAACAAACGGCACTTGCAATATCAACAACCAAAGCCGATACGTCCGCGGGCAAAGCATGCCAACAAGCACTATGGATGAAACAAGCGTTAGTAGACTACTACATCCATCTAAGCGACATAGCCATCCTATGTGACAACAAAGGTGCCATCGACTTAAGCAAGAATCCGGTATTGCATTCTCGCACAAAGCATATAGAGATTCGTCATCACTTCCTAAGAGACAATGTTCAAAAGGGGAACATCTCTATTGAGAAGGTAGCATCCGAAGACAACATAGCCGACGTCCTCACCAAACCGTTGAAGCGGGAACAATTCAACCTACTTCGTCTTGGTCTTGGTCTAATGGAACAAACATCGTAACTTATTTGACTCTACAAGGTATGTAAACACTAGCCTTCTTCTTTCTGAGTCTAGGATTTCTATTTCACACACAACTCACAAACAATACGGGAATTTTCAAAACCCAAGATGAGTTTTTCAACTTATAGTCTTCTTATTTTATTTCAAAGAAAACCTACTTTCACAATGTTTTCTAAAAAGATGATACCTTCCCGTATCAACTTCACAAAAGCAATTTCTCACGTCTAGGACAAATCGGTTTTTCATTGTTAATACAAACGCGTTTTTCATTGCATCTCATGTCTTTAGAATGCTAAAGGGGACACATAACTAATATGTGTTTTCAGGTACACTCATTTAAGCAACAATGAATTAGGAGCATTGATAACACAAAATTACGTACTCATTTACTAAATATGTGTTTTCGGGTTATCTCAATAGGATGGTTTTATACTTCTAGTTTATTTTTTACTTCTTTTTAGGAGTCGAGATAACCGAAACTCCAAATAGTTTGCATATAGGCACACACTAGGCAAAAATTTTTCCAAAAAGAAAATTTTGTCTTGCTGAAACACTGACCCACGGATCCCGCCTTTATGTTGGACGGATCCTCAAGGGAAGGATCCGTGGGATCCGTGTAACGTAAGTCGTTTTCAACTTCTATTTTTTCACTTTGGATGAAAAATCCACATTTGTTTCATTTTTGGGAGTATGCTCTTTAATGCTTGTGTTCTCATGATCACATGCCTTGAATTCATATCTAATCATTAGATTTTAATCCACATTTTGGGTCAAGCATTCATTACAATGCTTTGTTTTTCTATATATATAACTCCCAAAATGCTTGCATACTCCATCTCCTTCTCACAAACACACTTCATCATGTCATTCAAAAACCCTTTAGGAGAATCATCTAGTACAAACAATCATGATATCCAAACCTTTGTACTTCCACCATCCAAAATACCACAATCAAATGCTAGGATATCCGCACGGATTAGTATCCGATCTTGTTGTTTAGCAAAACCAACCTCAAATGGTTCATCCTCAACAAATAACTCACCACAAGATGCTTCCATTATAGCACCACCCTCATCACCAACAAGTACACCAACTTCATCACCACCTAAAATAACTCTTTTGGAACTCCTTAAGACTCCAACAAGATCTAACCAACCTAAAGAAAAATAATTAGTCTTTTCAACACCCCCCACATCTCCAAATACTATATTTCAAGATCTTGAAACATCACCACCATTTGCTCCCATCACATTACAAGAACATCTAGGTTCCTTTCCACCACCATTTACAAACATTCCGGATATTGATCCATATTTTCCTATTTTTCCACCACAACTTCCGCATAACTCAAATCAAAACAACCCGGAAAACTTCCGCACTAACTACCTACATCATTTACATTGTGAACATTGCCAATCCACTAGGGAAATTGCAATAGAAGTTAGGGAAGAAATGCGTTTCATACTCAACCTCATCCTTGATCGCATCAATACCATTACTCATCAAAACCTCCATCCATAACCTTATGCAAGCATGGAAGGAATCACTACTACTATTTTTTTTCTTTTAAGTATTATTTTTCTTTTGAAGTCATTTTCAAGAACAAGTCTTGTTCTTATTTTTACATGCTTGTAAGTGGCATACACACCACTACAATTTGTTGTTTTATTACAAGGCCTTGTTTGCATACCTTGGCTCCCAATCTTGATTCTCGACAACCACAAGATTATATAAGCATGTTACTAACCTTTCTTTTTGTAGGATTCTTATTTTTCTTCACTTGACGCCCCAAACAAGGGGGAGCTACCGTCAAGGGGGAGTTAGAAGTTTGTTTATTTCTTCCAAGGGTTAACTTTTTATTTCGACAAAAAGGGGGAGAAAAAGTAAAACTTAGGGGCTTTCAAAACTTGCATCTATTCTTAAGTTTTACTCATCATAACATTATGTTTTGTCATCAACAAAAAGGGGGAGATTGTTAATACAAATAAACCGTAAAAATGTTTATTAATATTTTACGATCTCTTTGTGTTTTGTTGATAACAAATATAATGTTATCTTAAGTATAATTATAAGGATACATGTTATTTTTGTAAAGCATTCACATATAGCCATTTAAATACAAAAATGTAATAATTAAGCATTTGTTGTAATAGTTTATTAGGATGGGTAAAAACCATAACCCATGGACCATAACCCATGGATCATAACCCATAACCAAGTTGGCTATGTACAATGTATACTTAGATACATTGAATCTAAAGAAAACCCATGGACCAACCCATAACCCATGACCCATAACCAAAAACCCATGGGCAAAGAGGAGCGGACCACGGATCCCTAGGATTACACTAGCCGGATCCCAAGTGGAAGGGATCCGTGGGATCCGTGGAACAGAGAAGAAATTTGCCTATAAATAGAGAGCCATTTCTTCATTCTAACTCACCCCTCTTCTTACTAAATCTCTCATACACTCTCATTCTCTTCTAACATATAGATCACTTGATCTAGAGAGTTGTTCTTCTTTCTTTCTATTTGTGATCCTCATATAGGTCCTTCTCTAAGGCGAGATCACGAGCATTCTACAAGTCATCCAAGCAAGGGGTCCTTGATTGATTTGTCACTCCGCAAGATTTCTGTAGCGAAGATCTTGTATTAGATATTTCACATATTTGTTGTGTAATAGTTGTGTTGGTTTGGTCCACCGTGCTACGGACTCGGTATCTAGCTTTGTACCGGAAAAAGTGTAAGCAACGTTGTGAAGGCTTCTCCGCCAAGTGAAGGAGTTTGTTGACATAGTGCTTGAACTCTCGAGTAGGTGACTCGGGGAGTGGAGTAGGGCAAGGAAGGTGACCTTGTAGCCGAACCACTATAAATCGGTTGTGTCTTTTCTATCCCTTAACTTTATTTATTTGCTTGCATTATCATTAGATCTATACGTTCTCAACATCCATACGATTTCACATAATATCAAATCTAAAGTTTTTGAAATCAACTTAAAATCGGCAAAACGATTCAACCCCCCCTTCTAGTTTTCCACATCATTGTTAATAACTTAGGATTTATCCGAGGTTATTAAACCCTTAACAAGCTATTTAAGTTAGTTTGGTTAGAGTACATCGATCCAATAAGTGGTATCATAGCTTGTCTGGAAACTCTGACTAAGAAGAAACCGTTTAAACCTAGTTAAACAACAAAACCCTAAAGATGTCGACTGAAGCTGTTCCACCCCCATCCATTACCTCACTAAGGATTCCAATCATTAAGAAGGGCGAATATGATCTATGGAGTATGAAGATGAGGCAGTACATTGCAATCACAGACCATGCACTGTGGAATGTGATTGTCAATGGTAAAGAAGTTGTGGAAGATCCTGTAGACATTCTTGGCCAACCTAAAGCACCTAAACCCATCTTGCCAGCTGCTACAATAAGAAATCAAGAGAAGGCTCTCAACATACTGTTGTCTGCCATTCCAAATGGTCACCTACTCAAATTCCATGATGCTAAAGATGCCAAGCAACTCTGGGCTGCTCTCAAGACTAGATTTGGAGGTAATGATGCTTCCAAAAAGATGCATAGAAATCTTTGAAGCGGCAGTTAGAAACCTTCTTGTTGGAGAAAGAAAGCCTTGATCTTTGCCTATGTGATTCCAAAATCTTATCAGCATGCTAGAGCTGTACAAAGCACAGGTTTCACTTGAAGATGCTAATTTAAAGTTCTTAAGAAGTTTGCCATCTACATGGCATGTAATTACTACTATGATCAGAGGACAACCTGGATTGGACACCATAGATTTTGATGATCTCTACAATCATCTGAAGGTGTATGAGCATGAGATGAATGGCCAAACAAGCTCAAAGTCTCACAGTATTGATTTTGTGTCATCTGAAAGAGGGGCGTACTTCTACTAAAAGTCTGCTTCTCCTACTCAAAGTCTTGTTGCTCAAAGTAATCTTGCTATCTACACCCCCACTTTTGCTCAGCAACCCACACCATCTAATACCATCCACTTAGATGAAGTCGTGTACTCTTTCTTTGCACAGCAAGCTACTCTGCCTGTTACTTATGAAGAAGATCTCTCACAGATTGAAGAGGATGCTCTTGAAGAAATTTATATCATGTGGCAAGTTGCTATGATCACTGCAAGGATCAAGAAGTTTATGAAGAAGACTGGAAGAGGCATAGACTTCAAACCAAAACTGGGAATCACTTTTGCAAGGGAATGCATGTTTGCTAAGTATCAAGCAAACAGGATGGCTGAGAAACCAAAGCTAGAGTTGAAAGAAATTCCTATTATAGAAACAAAAGATTTGGTTGCTCAAGAGAATCTATCAGAGGTTGACTGGAGTGCTGAGTTTGATGATGAATTAGTAACCTACTGTATGGTAGCTGTGGATGATTCAGTGAAAGAATTTGACTGGAGCACAGCTTTTGATGAGGAACCGGACATGCTTTGCTATGGAGTCCAAAGATGGTTATGGAAGCTTTGACTGGAGCATGGAGAGTGAAGTGAACTGTTATGCTTGCTATGGTAGCCACTTCACCAAGTTCACCCCTATCTCCGAGGTATGTTCAAAGTGTCATAACTTTTATCAAAAAGTGCTTAATGATTATGTGACTGAAAGAGATAAGTGTAGAACAACTAGGGCTGAAGTAGCAGGTTACCAAATAACTTTAGAGTCTATGGAAGCCAAAATAATAACACATGAAAATAATGAAATGGCTTGGGAAGAAAAGTATGAACAACAGGATTATCAGTTGAAATTAAGTGAATGGAAGTTAAACTGTAAGATCTCTGAAATTGAGAAACTAACTAAGGAGAGAGATGAATTGCTAGAAAAGTTTAATGCTTGGGGACAATCCGGTCTTTCTCATGTCACTTATGTTGAAAAACAGAGAAGAGCTTACATTAAAAGCGGCTTAGGTTTTGGTATGGATTTTAATAACATAGAAAACCCACCTAGTGATCAGGATGAATGTGACTTTGAGGATATAACCACTAGTGATGATGAACTCATTAATTATGTAGACACATCTAGTAATGAGGAATCAGTTAGTGAACCACCTCCTGAGTTTAAGAAAGATAATGCCTATCATGCTGTCCCTCATCCCACTGGTAGTCATCAACCTCTTAGGCCTGATGTTTCTCGTTTTGGAGTAGATAGCTTAGAGTTTAGGAAGAAACTTAAAGGTCAATCTAGGTCTCAAACCTCAAAAGAAACTGTTGAAACACCTAAGGTAGATGATGTTAAAAGCCAAACAGTACTTTCACCTCAAAGTACTGCTACACCTCAAAGTAATGCTACACCTTCAGCAGTACCTTTAAGAAAACCTTTTCAAAATACTGCTAAACCTTTTTGGGATAATTTTGGTCAAAACAGTTTTCATCATTCACCTAGAAGACAGGATAGGTTTAGTCATACACATAGAAGAAGAAACTTTGGAATTACAGAACAAAAACTTTGTTTTGTTTGTTTTAGTCCTAATCATTTGATTAAGGACTGTGCCTTACATTCATAGTACTTAAGTAAGTTCCCAAAGAACAGAACTGATAACCAAAAACCAAGGGAGTCTAGACCAGCTTGGAATTATTCACATAGAGTTAACCATAGAAACTTCTCACCAGACTATAGGTACCCTCACTAGAGAAGACCTTTTTCAAGGTACTACTAAGCCAAGACCAGTACTTTCTCAAAGTACTGCTCAGTTTTCACCAAACACCTCTTGGAATAGGAACCCTAGGAGATCTAATTACTATCAATCTAGAAGGCGTTACAACTCCAAGAAAGTATTTAGATCTAGAGACTCTTCACCAGAAGTTAAAACTCAATGGGTTAAGAAAGAAAGTATTGATGATGAACAAACAAGTACTTTCAACAAGTACTGCTAAAACAGTGATTTTTGATAAAGATGATTTTGTTGAAAATAAAAAGAAACTTTTGCTGAAAATCCACCACAAGTTTTGAAACAAAAGATAATGCTTGATTCTGTCTACAAAAACTGTGAAGATTACATACTCAAGGAATTTGAGTATGTTACTCCACAAGGGGAACACAAGTCAGTAATGGCTTGGGTTCCTAAAAGACACTAACTTTTTTATCTTTGTGCAGGGCAACCCAGAAGAGGAGCTTAAAGATCATCTTATTGTGGATAGTGGTTGCTCTGGAAGCATGATATGAGACAAGGAGATTCAGTGATTTTAGGCCATATTGTGGAGGAAGAGTTGCATTTGGGAATGATGCTAGTGGAGGAAGAATTAGTGGAAAAGGAACCATCAAGACAGGAAGCATAGATTTTGAGAATGTTAGATATGTGAAGGAGCTCAAGTTCAACCTTTTGTCAGTCTCTCAAATCAGTGACAAAAGCATCTGTGTTGTTCACGACACAGAATGTCTCATACTTTCACCTGATTTCAAGCTTGGTGATGATAACTTGGTGATACTCAAAGTACCAAGAACCAATGATGTGTATAGTTTGGATATGAAGAGTCTTCACTCTTCTGAACGAGCTACATGTTTAGTAGCAAAGGCATCACTTGAAGAAGCACATCAGTGGCATAGAAGATTGGGCCATGTGAATTATAAGAATATCAACAAATTGGTCAAAGGAAATTTAGTTAGAGGTTTACCTTCAAAGACTTACAAGAATGATCACTCCTGTTTGGCATGTAAGAAGGGTAAACATCATAAAGCTTAATGTAAGAAGCTTGAGGAAAGGACTGTTAGAGAACCATTGGAGCTGTTACATATGGATCTATTTGGTCCTGTATTTGTTACAAGTTTGAACAAGAAGAAGTACTGCTTAGTAGTGACAGAGGATTGCAATAGATTCAGTTGGGTATTTTTCTTAGGATTTAAGGATGATACTATTGATGCTATTCATGATCTTATAATAGCACTTGAAAACCAACTCAAACTGAAAGTTAGAGGCATTCGATGTGACAATGGAACTGAATTTAAGAACAAGCTTATGGATGAATTTTGTGCTAACAAAGGAATCAAGAGGGAGTTTAGTATTGCCAGAACACGACAGCAGAATGGTGTTGCAGAGAGAAAGAATAGGACTTTGATTGAAGCAGCCAGAACAATGCTTGCAGACTCACACTTACCTATTCAATTCTTGGCTGAAGCTGTAAGTACTGCTTGCTATGTACTTAACAGAGTATCAGTCACCAAACCATAGATGAAGACACCTTATGAGTTGCCGATGGGAAACAAACCCAATATTCGTTTTATGAAGCCTTTTGGATGCCCTCTCACTATTCTGAACACACTTGATAATTTTGGTAAGTTTGATGGCAAGTCAGAAGAAGGTTATTTATTGGGATACTGCACCAACAGCAAGGGATTTAGAGTGTACAACAGAGTCACCAAGAAGGTTCAAGATTGTTTTCATGTTGAGTTTTTAGAAGATCAAGAAAATCAAAAGGGTAAAGGTCCTGATTGGATGTTTGATCTTGAAGTTTTGACTCCTTTAATGAATTATGTTCCTGTTAGAGAAGAGAATCAACCTGTACACAATGGAGAAGAGGTACATTATGTTGTTCATGGAGTCCATATTAGACCAGATGCTGTTCATGATGAAGAACCTAAACCTGTTGAGACAGAGAAAAGTACTGATGAGCCAAAATCCTCATTGTCTGCTGAGGATCAATCTATTCAAGATGAACTTAATAGATGCTTCTTCAAGATGTCTTAGCACATTCTTATACTGATGACCAAAGAAGAGCTTATGAAGAAGCAAAGAAAAAGAACAAGACTGCAGAGTACTCTCACAGTACTTTTGACCAAAGTCTTCTTTGCACGATTACCAGCACTTTTGGATGATTTGGATGATCCTACCATGCCGGATTAGAAGATACCTGATGATGAGTTTGAAGATGAAGGTATTTTCTCAGATTCCAATGAAGATGCTGATTTCACTAATTTGGATGATAATTATGGAGTTCCACAGTCTCCTATCTTAAGAATTCATAAGAATCATCCTACTGATCAAATCATTGGTCCTTCTACTTCTGGAGTGATGACTAGACACAAAGCTAAGAGTTTTACTAAACCTCATAATGCTTTACTTAGCTTTGTCTATAAACAAAACAGGTTGAATCATAAGGACCATCAAATATGCCTATTTACTTGCTTTATCTCTCAAGAGGAACCCAAGAATATTGCTCAAGCATTGACTAAAGAGAGTTGGGTTGAAGCTATGCAAGAAGAACTGCTTCAATTCAGACTTCAAGAAGTTTGGGTATTATGTGATCTTCCTGATGGTAAGAAGGTCATTGGTACAAGATGGGTGCTCAGAGTCAAGAGAGATGAAAGAGGGAATGTTATCAAAAACAAATCAAGGTTAGTTGCACAAGGCTACAGACAAGAAGAAGGAGTTGATTATGATTAAGTGTTTGCTCCTGTACCAAGGATTGAATCAATTCGAATTTTCCTTGCTTTTGCATCATATATGGGATTTCAGGTTTATCAAATGGATGTCAAGAGTGCCTTTTTGGCAAAATTATAGAGGAAGTATATGTCAAACAACCTCCTGGTTTTGAAGATCCTAAACATCCAAACAAAGTCTACAAAGTTGTCAAAGCTCTTTATGGCTTACATCAAGCACCTAGAGCTTGGTATGAAAGGCTCTCTACCTTTTTATTGCAACATGGTTATAGGAGAGGAGCTATAGATAAGACTTTGTTTATCAAGAGAGATAAGAAGGATATTATGCTAGTTCAAGTGTATGTAGATGATATCATCTTTGGAGCTACCAAACAATCCATGGTCAAGGAGTTTGAGAAGCGATTGAATGAATTTCAAATGAGTTCAATGGGTGAGTTAACTTTCTTTTTGGGACTTCAGGTTAAGCAGTCAAAGGAAGGAATTTTCATAAGTCAAGACAAGTATGTAGCTGACATACTTAAGAAGTTCAATTTTGATGAAATGAAGTCTGTTACTACACCTATTAAATCTATCAACTCATTGGGCAAGGATGAAGATGGAAAACTAGTTGAAGTCAAGTTATCTGAGATCAATGATTGGCTGTCTTATGTATCTTCTTGCATCTAGGCCGATATCATGTTTGCTTTGTTTGTTTATGTGCAAGATATCACGTCTCACCAAAGGTCTCTCATATGAATCCAGTGAAGAGAATTTTTAGTTATTTGAAACAACAACCTAAGTTGGGGTTGTGGTATCCAAAAGATTCACCTTTTCACTTGGAAGC
Source organism: Chrysanthemum makinoi (assembly GCA_910596185.1). Taxonomy (NCBI): domain Eukaryota; kingdom Viridiplantae; phylum Streptophyta; class Magnoliopsida; order Asterales; family Asteraceae; genus Chrysanthemum; species Chrysanthemum makinoi. The sequence continues at coordinate 88,661,279 of OU343225.1, forward strand.
TTTTTTAGATAGTGATTATGCAGGTGACAACTATGACAGAAGATCAACTACAGGTGGATGCCAATATCTTGGAAGAAGATTAGTTTCATGGTAGTGTAAGAAGCAAAAAATTGCAGCAACATCATCAACTGAAGCAGAATATGTGGCTGATGCAAGCTGTTGTGGTCAAGTGTTGTGAATGCAGAATCAACTCTTGGATTATGGGTTCAATTTCAAGAATACTCCTATCAATATTGATAATGAGAGTACCATTTGCATTGTGAAGAATCCAGTTTGTCATTCCAAGACCAAACACATTCAGATATGGCACCATTTCATCAGGGATTTTTATGAGCATAGGCTCATTAATGTTGTCAAGGTGCATACGGATGATAATGTAGATGATTTACTCACCAAAGGATTTGATGTTTCAAGATTTACTCACTTGGTGGTGAGTATTGGCATGATTAATTACTGAGCTACATTTAAGGGGAGGACTATTTAGTGTACGAATAGTCCTATGCATTGCTTGAGGGGAGGTTATTCATGTTTATTTGCTGTATTTGCTATTGTAAAGAGGAGAATGGAAAAGTACTGCTTTTTGCTTTTATGAAAGTACTGCTTGGAAAGTACTGCACACGTGGAAAGAACTGTTTGTCTTATCAAAGTATTGTTCCAACGGTAATATTGAGGGGTAACTACTACTAACTGTAACTTTGTTATTAATGGCTGTGATTTTTTTAAATCTCACCTATAAATAACTACTCTCCGAATTTCCCTCTCATATTACTATCTTATAATCTTTTCCATATTTCTCTCTCTTTCACCCATATTATTCATCATATCACTTTATGTGTACACATATTATGAAAACAGCAATGGAAAATCGTAATCCAGTTTCAAAACATAACATGGTGGCGAATTTGGACAAGACTGAAGCCAATGAGATCTTTCATGATATCATTGATTTTTTCACTGGGCACCGATTAGTTATGCGCTTTTAGTGGAACCAGATATCATTGAGCCCTGGATTCAACAATTTTGGGCGACTGCTAGGGTTCATATGGAGAATGATGATTCATATATTCAAGCTACGATTCTTTGGGAGAACTGTGAAGATTTCTGAAGCCTCAATTCGTGAGGATTTATTGTTTGATGATGAAGAAGGGGCTGTTCGTTTTGATAAGCAACTGATTTGGGATACATTTAGGGACATTGGTTATGAAGGGTCTTTAACTGAACAGACATTCAAGAAACCCTTATTTTGTCCTCACTGGAAGTTTTTGGTTCATGTATTGCTTCATTGTATAAGTGATAAAAGTACATCATGGGAGCAATTTGGGTCTAACATAGCATCTGCTATAGTGGGATTGGCTACAAATCACATTTTCAACTTTTCAAGGCTAATCCTAGATGGAATGCTTTCCCATATCTCTCATGGTTCAAGATGGTTAATGTATCCAAGGTTTATTCAAGTGTTCCTAAATAAACAACTTTCTGATGTACCAAAACCTACAAGTCTTTTACCTGTTGTGGTTCAACAAGTCTTTTACCTGTTGTGGTTCAACAAGCCAAGATTTTCACTTTCATGGCTAGGAAGAGTGATTTATTCACTAGAAGGGACACTCCTTTAACTACTTCTATGATGGAGGTTGTTCAAGCTGTCAGAGCTGATGCTGCAGAGGATGATGATAGAGAAGGTACTGCTTCTACACAAGGTACTGCTTCTCAAGGTACTACATCACAGGGTACTGCATCACAGAGTACTGCATCACAGGGTACTGCATCACAAGGTACTGCTTCGCAGAGTACTGAAGTTCAAGAAGATGTTGCAGTTTCACCTCCACCATCTCCACAAATCTCTGTTCCTCATTCTCCACCAGAAGAACATTCACCAATTAGAGGAGATGAAGAAGCTATGGAGCCTGAGGGTACAACTCTTAACAATTATGCTTTATCCAGAGAATTGACAAGATTGAAGAAATCTTTTGAAGATCAGGCTATTCAAATTAAGAAGTTGCAGCTTAAGTTTAGACGACTCAAGAGTTTTGTCTGGCCATTGGTTCAACATCATCGTCTATGGGTCAAGTCTCAAAGAAAGCAAGGCAAGCCTGTTAGGCAATTTCAGAAGAAAACCAAAGGCAAGAAGGTTCAACAACAATCATCTTCATTCCAATTGGGGAGGAATTTGGAAGATAAGAATTTGAATGAAGAATCTGAAGCTGAACCTCAAGGTACTAATGTTCAAACTCAAGATACTGAAGAACAGGTTATTGAAAGTACTGAGGAAGAAATCAAAACTCAAGGTACTGAAGAGCAAGTTATTGATGTTCAAGTTCAAAGTACTGATGATCAAGGTATGCTGGCGATCAAAGTCTGCTTTTCAAGGAACTTACATACAAGGGTTAATTTCACCAAGGTTGATAGATTTTGAAGAGGAAGCTGGTCCTTCAACTATTTTAAGCGAAGAGGAAGCTGGTCCTTCAACGTCATACCGAAAAAGAAGTGATACACCCAAACCTATACATACTGCAAGTGATGATGAAACCATTGCAGAGATCTTGCATGATTTATCAAGACCAAGGGGTGTTAGCATTCCAGGAGTTACAGAAGAACAACCAAGAGCTTCTCAACCTGTTATTGATCCAAAAGATAAAGGAAAAGGTAAGTTGGTAGAAACAAAGAAGAAAAAGAAACCTACTTTACCACAGATAAGAGCTGCTCAAGTTGCTATGAATGAGGAAGCAGCTAGAAAGTTTCAAGCTGAATTGAATGCTAAGGATAGAGAAGCTAAGAAAATTGAAGAAGCTGAGAATAGAGAAGCAGCTAAGAAATTACAAGAGGAATTGAATGCTGAAGATGCAGAAATATTATAGTCACCTATTCCTATTTCTTCTCTACCAAGAAGACCAAATCTTGCTAAGGAAAGGAATGCAATGATGGCTTATCTGAAAGGAAGAGGATATATTGGATTGAATAAGTTGAAGTATGTTGAGATGAAAGAGTTATATGAAGCAGATCAAGAAGAATATAAGAGACAAGTTGCTAATATTAAAGATTATAAAGATGATGATGCTTACAAAGAAGAAGAAAGAAAAGAAAGCTTAAAAAGAAAAAGAATAACTTGAGTTAAAGATCAAAAGCCGTCAAAGAAAGTTGAATTAAGATCTGAAACAAATGATGAACTGAAGAATTACTTAAGGATTGTAGATTTTGAGTATTCTAAAGATGATGTTGATCTGAAGATGAACAAATCTCCAATAACTACTTTTGAAGTTGTAGAGTCAAAAGATGGAAATTATCTGATGTTTCACAAAGAAGATGAAAGTTTCAAGGTGTTCAATATGCTATGGGATTTATTGCATATAATTGATAAAGTGGATTTATTTCATTTATATCATGTGGTGAAAGAATATTTTGAACACAATCCATCAGAAGGATTTGGTTTAGTCTTGCTTGGAGATCTCATAACTGTTTGGGAAACTAAAGAAACAAGTTCTGCTGAGATTTGGAAAAACCAAGAAGATTGGGAGATTACTTGTTGGAGATTCTTTGAAAAATCTGGAGTACATGTTCTAGAGTTAGAAGATGGGACAATGATTTACATGCTAGCTGATAGAAGATATCCTCTTACATCAGATCTCATGAGGAGGATGCTGGAACATGGAATGGAAGTTGAAGAAGATAATGAAACATCACTTTTGGTCATCAAATTGTTTATCAGATGGACAGATATAGCTGATGATGATGATGAATAACTGGTATGAATCTTAGTTGATTAACTTTTTGATATATCAGTACTTTATTCAAAGTACTGCTGATCAAACAGTACTTTAATCAAAGTATCGCTTGCGTTTTTAAACCGATTCTTGATTTTGAAAAGAAAACTTTTGTTAAGTGTTAAATATTTTGAAACAAAGGTTAAAAGAAATAAATGGTTTTTGAGATGGTAACACCAATAGGTTATCAATCCACCATGGTTACAAAAAGATTGGCTAATCCATGAGCAAACGGCTCTAGTAAAGATATCTCGAATCCGTTTTATAGTTGACAACTTGCTAATAAGTCATATGGTAATCAACTCACCATATCAGTAATGTGAAGAGTTGGCTAGCCCACAAGAAAATGGCTTGTGGTAAAGGCTGTGGAAAAACCATTATATGGTAATTAGTTCACCATGATGAAAGAACTAACTAGTCCAAAAGGGTACAGCTTTTGGTAAAGACAACTCAAATCTGTTGATAGCTGATGATTTGCTAAAAATCATATGGTTATCAATGTACCATGATCTTACACATCAAAACATTTGGCTACTCCAGAGTTAATGGCTTTGGTAAAGAGACATCAAATCCATTAAAATTTTCAATGATTCACCTCTCACAGGAGTTTACACACCTGGAAGTGATGAGAATAGACTGAAACTTAACTGAATTAAATGTACAAATTGTCTTATGTTGCTGAAAAGATGGAGCTTGCTGAATGTTGCAGAAAAGAAAGAGATTGTTGATTGATGCTGAAAAGAATTATACAGATAAATACTACTTTGATGATGATATAAGCACAGAATCTACAAAGATAAAATTTGAAGATAAAGTCATAATTCCTCTTTGAAGACAAAGATGTTAAAGCTAAATCTACAAAGGAACTTGAAATCAAACAAGTAGAATTCAAGTTAGGGGAGGATTGTTGGGATACAGAAAGTTAAAGTATTGAAGTGTTAAAGTCTTTGAAGATTAACAAAGTCTTGCTTAAAGACAAAGTCTTTGAAGAAGTCAAAGTACTGCTAAGTAAAAGTCAAAGTACTGCTTATTCATCAAAGTACTGCAAAGTTTAAAGTTGGTTGTAATTGATTAAAGATAGAAAGTAATGTTTATCTAGAACTTTCTAAGTATTGTTTTTTTGACGTACAAGGATAAGAATTGTAAACCGATTAGGGTTATCCTTGAGCCTATAAAAGGACCCCTATATTGGTATTAGAGATAAGAGTTTTAGACGATTATTAGAGAGTACGTTCGATCATTATTAGAGTTTTAGAGTTGTTAAAGAATCTGCATAATAAGCAGTTTAGGTAGGTTGCCACTGTAATCTCTGCATAACCAACAATACAAGCACTAAACAACAACTTGATGTATACAAATACTCATTCAATCCTGCATATCACATACAGAAACCAAACACTGAAAGCATTGTTAAGGTTAGCAGTGGTTAGAAAGATTAACTAGAAGTAGATTCAACAGTTTTGCATGCAGTGGTTAGACCAGTACTAAACCACTCAGTCAACAAGTCAACTCCAAATCATTAATCCGGCCACCAAAGTCACAGACTTCATTTACTCCTTAACAACTTATACCTTCCCCTCATTAACTTACTGAATCTAACTTAACATATATTTAAGGACCTTTAACTCACAAACCACCCAAATCACATACTCCTAAAATTCTCTCTCACACCATGACTTATCCAATTAACCTTTCTTTTCATCTAGTTCTTAGGATGACTTTGTTTTGAATAACCCTCAAGAGCTTAGGAACATCACTATGTATCCATGAAGATCATGATGATACATCCGAAAAGTCCCAGTGTGCCCCCAATAGTTCCTTCTGAAGAGCTGCAACCATCACCTTCTCTACCATTGCTGACAGCACCACCACCCGTAGGTCCTTCATCATCCTCACCACCTGTTGGAGGAGTGGTGATGGGGCTAGCATACCCCAATGTGTACAAGGAGATTGATAGGCAACGAGCTCCTAAAGTGATGCCAGAATGGGCCTTCCCAAAGGAGCCATAGGTGGAAGTTGGTGATTAGGTTGAGGTTGGGGTTGGGGTAGGAATATGAAGCTTGTGTCTGTATAGGTTGTGATAAGAAGTTGCTTTCTGTTGATCAAGTTGTGTAATGATGCTTTTAGTCAGTATCTCATGGATGTATCCACTGCACTCAGTATGCAGTTTTGTTTGATAATTATGAAAATCCATGTTATTTGCTATAAATCTCTTGCATCATACTTGTTGATCCATTTTATTGCAACTTTTCCATTAACTTCACCTCCAAAACTGACATACTGTCCATCATAATGTTCAAAATTTGACAGATAGGACTTGTTGCCAGTCATGTGCCTTGAACATCCACTGTCTGTGTAGCCTTGATCTGATCTTTTTGTCCTTGGATGTTCCTGCACATAAAAGTAAAGAGTTAGTTTCTTTTGGGGACACAAGCCATGATTGACTTGGATCTGCCTCGTGTATCAATATAGTTAAATCTATCAAAGGTCATTGATACACCATTGGGATTGGTTGATGAGGTATTTCCTTTAGGTTTCCATTCCCAACGTGCTGAGGCCTTCACAGCATTGCCCATATCCCCCTTTTCTTGTTTACAACCCTTGCAGTGGGAACTTTTGAATGAGCAGTGGAAACTGCTGTTTTGGTTTTAGGTACCCACTGTTGGTTATAATGAACCTTTTTATTTTCAAAAGTTCTTTTCCCTGTTTGTGCAGATTTTTCAAAAATTGGTTTAGATTTTGCACTTGAAACAGGTGATTTAGGGTGGGCAGTGTTAACAGTTTTAATAGTGGCAAAAGTTTTGAGGCCACTTCTTAGTTGAACTGCTCTTGGGACCATTTTCCTGTGTAAATTAGGGTGTAAATAGTTTTGAAACTTGTTAGACTCCACCCTTTTGTTCCCATGGACTTCCCTTCTCCCAACATGATAGTCACAATAAGCATGTAAATGATCAAAACTACCACAGATTTAGCATGCCTTATTGTACATCACAAAGTCACTACCTAGTTGTTGAGATTTAACATGATTCCAACTCCTCTAGTTACCCCTAGGAGTTGTAGGCTTGTTCCTATACATCTCAGCGTACCTTACAGTTGGTCTAGATTTGTTAACTGGTTTCGTAGGTTCCTCTGTAACAGTATTAACAAATTTTGGGATAGAAGCCTCTACATTCTTTTTAACATTCTCATCAACAACTGATGAGTCACTAGCACTTTCAAAAACATCAGTTTCATGCTTAACCTGTTCCTCATTTTTCACAAAAGTGTCTTTTAGAGGACCATATTCACGTTCAAGTTCCTGAAAATCTTCTAAGCCTGTATGAGCTAAATCTATGCCTGGAGGTGATGGAACACCTCTGAATGGTGGTGGCACTATATTATAACCCATACCAGACTTAACTTTACTCTGTATTTGTGCATTCCAAATTTTATCAATTGACTTAGACTGATAATAACATGTTTCTACAGTTAAATTGACATTTTCATTTATCTTTTTAAGTTTTTCAAGCTCTTCTTGGTATGCCTCATTCACAGCTGTCTTATGATCTATCTCTCTTCTAAGAAGAATCATATCATCATTATATTTTGACTCATTTTCTATATAGTGCTCTAGTTGTTTTTCTAATACAGCTATAGCTCTCCTAAGATTTGACACAACATAATTAGCAGCAAACAACTCTGTTCTTTCATTTGAATATAGATCATTAAGCCTTTCAACTTCTCTAGCAGCTCTACATGTTTTAGAACAACTTTCAAAATTTTGTACCTCAGAGTCAGAGAAAGCCATGAGAGCATGTTCTGTAGCAATGAAAGCACCATCTGAAGCTTGTTCCTCTTGTTCATCAGCCATGAAACTCCAATCATAGCTAACACCATCAATAGCCAACATTGCCTTTGGTTCCTCCATAGTTGGTTCTTTCTTTTGCTTGTACCAAGTAGACCTGTTGTCCTTCATCCTTGGTCTTCTGCATTCCCTAGCAAAATGCCCCAACTTGTGACAATTGAAGCATCAAGAACTGGTGTGATTGGAACACCACTGCTGGAACCTCCAGGGCCTGTTAACTGTTGAGCTTCAAAGTCAACCTTAGATGCTTTAGAGTCTTCTAGTAATCTCTGTCTTCATCCATAGGGTCATTCTCTGCATCAGAATCTTCTTCCTCTTCTTCTGTCACCGGCTTCTTCCCTTTGTCTGATGAGGTACTTGGTGGTTTGTCTTCTGACATTGGTGAGGATGTATCCTCTGTTTATGTTTCTGAGTAGTAAACCACCTCATCAGACCCAGTTTTAGAGTCTTCGTCCTCTGGAATAGGTTATGGTTTAACTTGAGGACGAACGATCTGACCGGGGACTTTCCTCTTACGGGATGGGCGTCTTTTCTTGTACTTAGTTGTACTCCCCGTGCTTCCAGTGCTACCTGCTCTTCTAGACTTTTTAGTAGGCACTGCAGAAGACTTTTCATCCATAAACCCAACTTTGCCTACTTTCACTGCTTCTTTGTAATGTAGATACGAGGTTAGACCCTTGATTGTATCAGTGATTAGGCAGTTAAGTAACTCTACACCTTGTTTCCGTGTTGATGTGTCTTTAAATCTGACAGTGTTCAAGATTGGCTCATAAAACACAGAGTGAGTCTTGGGGTCATTTATTCTCATTGGGATGTCTAGATTCTTCCCGAGAATGTTTTGGATCAAAAACTTTGTGTATCTGATAAAGGGAATCTTTAACCCAGGCTTCTTAAGATGCTTCATCATGCCCTCCCATATCAAACTTGCAAAGTCAATATGTTGCTTGTTGACCATTCCCCAGAAAGTTTGAAGGTGCATGAGTTTAGGATGTTCATGACCGCTATCTCTGCCAGATACAGATTTGGCGATCATGATGTAAAGTGTCCTCCAGGGCTGAGGGATGTTCTTTAGATCAACAGTGGAGTGTTTGGTGATGATTCCAGCAACTTCATCACAACCAATCTCAACCATGAACTGCATTATTTCCTCTTCAGTAGGAGTTGGCACATAATCTGCAGACTGAATGGCTGGTAGAAGAAGAATTGTGCGAAGATCCGCTACCGTGACTGTGACTTCCTTGTTGTTGAGAGTCACTTTGACAACATCTTGACCATCAATCTTATCCATCGTGTGCCAGAATTGATGGATATAGATTTCTGGTACTGTAGCCGAGTTGGTTAGCATAAGACTGTAGGGACGAACCTTAAGAATATCCACGGCAACTCTGCAGGAAGATTCCGAGCTAGTGAAGTTATCAAAATCAACTCTGAAGTTGTTCTTTCCAATAGTTTTGCGATAATCCGTTGGGAAGATATCTTCCATTGTGAGTTCATTAGATGCATTGAGATTTTCCATGATGACGTCCATTTCGTGATCTGAAAGGTATTGATACAAAAGAACCAACATATCGAAAGACATTATGTTAGTCTAAGATTGATTTTATTGTCCAATTATTGATTGAAGTTGTTATGTTTATGAATGTTACGTGTCCAAAGTCACATTATGTCCAATAGTCCGAAGTTGACGTGATAAGTTACGTGAGAATGTTAATTTTGAATTTTAATGTCCAAATTTCACTTAATCACACAACGTTTTCACTTTTACTAGCTTATGAGTGACATCTTGGTTTTGTGACATATGAGTAACTTATTACAAGTTTTGTACGCGTAACATTTCAAAGTAAAGTTACAAGTTGTCTTAGGAGTAAGCAAGTGAGCTTATGCATAAACATGAAGACCTTAGGCATAGGCGTAGGCGTAAGCTTAAGCATAAGAGTAACCCTTAGGCATAAGAATGTCTTACGCGTAGGAGTATACTCGTAGCTAATTAGCTTAAGCGTACGCTTAGGCAAAGGACTTACGCGTAAGGTTTACTCGTAAGAGTAGCCCTTAGGCGTAGAAATCCAAGTTTACGCATATCCTTCCAGGATACGCGTAGTCCCACTGTAGACCCTTATGCGTAAGTGTTACGCGTAAGACTGCTCTTATGCGTAACCTTTATGCATAAGGTATTCCTTAAGCATAATCCAAGAACACCTTTAATTTTGAAATTTTTGCATAGAAGCCTGTAACAAATTAAACATAACAAACTGATTACAATGAGTTCCTAACACTTTCAAAACCACAAACCATGTCAAATTCAAAACTAGTTACGCGTATAAGTGCTTAGGTGTAGACAATTTATTAAACCCTAACCCTAATAATACGCATAGCAAATTTAACCATGGAAAATCACCAAGACTTTTTCTGCACTATCTTAGATGCTAATGGAACCAGTTCCAACAAGTTTTAACATCAAGTACTCACAGAATCAAAAGTTCATCTTCATACGCTCATATAAACCCTAAAAACTTAATTCCACAAATCTGTTGTTTCTGGGTGAGATTTAAGAGTGAATATGATAAATTAAACATGTTATGAACCTATTCCAAGCATCTAATCATGACAAATCAACCAATCAAAGAAACGCCCAAATTCGAATATAAACCCTAAAATTCGAATCACATTGAAACAATTTTCTGGGTAGAATTTGTTGATAGAAATGGTTATAATACTTGTTTTTAAACATTTTGACACTCCCCATTTCATCAAAAACACACTTTACCAAAACCCTTGTTCATACGCTTACGCGTAAAACCCAAAATCATCCATATTGAAAAATCTAACCGTTGGATTTGAGAAAGATTAAAAACCAATGTTTGTTTTTACGATTAAAAGCTATTACAACTTACAACTTTTAACTTTCGGATTTGAAGCACGGATTTGTGTGTTGATTCTTAGGCGTGGATATGGTTGGTTGAAAATTTAATGATAGTAATAAATGTGTTTGAAAAATGTTAGGTGGGGATTTTTATTAAAATTATTTTTCAAATTTGACAAGATTGGTCCCTCCACCTCAACTATTTTCAACAAAGACCCAATAACTTCCACTTTGGTTAAACAAAACATATTTTGGAAAGAAACTTGACGATACTCCCCATCGACTTTAGTAATGATAAAATTTTAAAACATTTGAATCCGAGGAGAGTATATAACAAGAAACGAATCCACCATTTCTGAAGAAACAACATCTTGTGGTAACATGCAAGTACAAGGTTTTATGAGACTGAAAAATATTTACATTCTCCCCCTCAACACTTGTTCGGGAAAATGGTGAAAGGTTGATGGAACAAAGTGTTGACGGAAGATTTGTACTTGCAATGTTTGAAAGACATTTAGATAGAAGAATATTTCTGGATTTTATCAGATTTTATATTTTTATATTTTTGTTTTTGAAAAATTTATTTACAAAAGAGGTTTTGGTGTTTGACTGTTTTCAAGAGTGTGTTAAAAGTTCATCCAGATCCTCTGGAGTCAAACACCTCATACCAATCCGGTTAATCAAATCAGTAAACCTTGCTGGAGCTAAGGCTTTAGTGAGAAGATTCTCCAGTTGGTGTTCAGTACCTACAAAGTATAATTCAACGGTACCCTTTTCCACATGCTCTTTGATGAAATGATATCGAAGATCGATGTGCTTTGAATTTGAATTTTGAACAGTGTTGCACGAGATCGCAATAGCTTGAGCAAAACATGCAGACATGGCTACATATTCTGCTTCAGTTGAGGACAGTGATGTACAGTCTTGTTTCTTCGATTGCCATGATACTAGTTTATCACCAAGGTATTGTAAACCTCCTGAAGTACTTTTCTGTGAATCTAAGCATCCTGCGTGATCAGCGTTTGAAAAAGCTATTAGTTCAAAACCAGAATCCTCCGGATACCAGATCCCCCAAGTTAATGGTTCCCTTTATGTATCGGAGGATTCTTTTAGCCTCAGTGAGGTGTCGTTCAGTTGGTATTGACTGATAACGGGAGCAAAGATATACAAAAAATACAATTTCGGGTTTACTGGATGTTAGATACATGAGAGACCCAATAATACTTTGGTATTTGGTAGGGTCAGCCAATTTCCCATGTAAATCAGCGTCCAGTTTGTTAGTATGAGCCATTGGTGTTGCATAGGTGTCGCAACTTTGCATTCCATGTTTGTTTAAAATTTCAAGAGCGTATTTGGACTGACTTAGGAAAATACCACGGGGTGATTGATGAACTTGTAGTCCTAAGAAGAACTTGAGTTCACCCATCATTGACATTTCAAAATTTGTTTTCATTAGTTTTGAAAAAGCGTTTGAGTACTTTTTGTGGGTAGAACCAAAAATGATGTCATCCACATAAATCTGAACGATTAAAATGTGTGCCCCGTGATATTGGATAAACAGTGTTGGGTCGACCGATCCTTTGACAAAATTATGAGAAAGGAGAAAGGAGGACAACTCATCATACCACACCCGAGGGGCTTGTTTGAGACCATAAATAGCCTTGTTTATTTTGTAGACGTGATTAGGGAACAATGGATCAACAAATCCTTCTGGCTGACTAACATATACCGTTTCCTTCAGTTTACCATTCAGAAAAGCGGTTTTGACATCCATTTGATAGACCGTGATGTTTATGTGAGCCACGAATGCCAGAAAAATCCGTACAGCCTCAAGTCTAGCTACTAGTGCAAATGATTCTTCAAAGTCAATCCCATCTTCCTGTTTATAACCCTTAGCCACCATACGTGACTTATTTCTGATAACCGTACCTTCAGCATCTAACTTGTTTTTCCAAATCCATTTGAGACCAATAACATAGACTATTGTTGGTCTTTCAACCAATTCCCATACTTCAAGGCGTTTAAACTGATTTAGTTCTTCCTGCATGGATTCAATCCAGTTGTCTTTGGTCATTGCATCTTTAATGTTTTTGGGTTCAGTTTGACAGACGGTGAGGGCATAAATGCAATGTTCACCGTCAGTCTGAAGGCGTCGTCTAGTAACGACTGGTTGATTCGGTTTCTCAATAATGTTAACAAGAGGATGGTCTTTAGTCCAACGATGTGTGGAGGGTTGATGTTGATATACATTATGCAGATTAGGTGGATTCAGATGGCTGGTAGAAGATTCTGCAACATCTGAAGATGCAGTTTCAATAGCAAAAGGGTTGAAGAATGCATTTCCATCATAATCCACGGGTGCAGGTACATCTTGATTCAGAAGGTCATCAGCTGGATCAGCGTCATTAGAAGTGGTTGGTTTGGCTGTTGTTGTAGAATCAATTGGAGGTGCTTCAGCAACAGTTGTTGTTGTTTCAGGTGTATCAGGGATTGGAATATTATTAGGTTGAGCAGCGGAGACATTTGATACATCTGGAGCACGTTGATCAATATCATCACTAAACAGAGGAGCAAATAATGTTTCCATTTGACGACGAGTAAGCTGTAAGCTTGGTTCAGCTGATGATGCGGTTTGGGGGAAATTGAGACGGTTATGTCTGGGTTCCAAGTTGTTTTGCTTAGAAGCCATTTCTGTAAGCTCATCAAAGTTAGCATGAATCGTTTCCATAATCTCCCTTGTACGACGATTCCAGATTCGGTATCCCTTTGAGTTTTCACAGTATCCGACGAAGACTCCAATGTCAGTTTTGGCCTTGAGCTTTCCAAAGTCATCACGATCATTGTTTGGGTAACAAAGAGCACAAAATACATGAAAGTGTTTGAGATTCGGTTTACGGTTATGGATACGCTCATAAGGTGTTTTGTTGTGGCGTTTGGTTATCGTAGGACGGTTTTGAGTGTAGCATGCAGTTGACACAGCTTCTGCCCATAAGTAATCTGGAAGTTTTACATTGATCAACATCGTTCTTGCAGCTTCCACTAACGTACGGTTTCTTCTTTCGACAACTCCATTTTGTTCTGGTGTTTGTGCAATTGATGTTTTATGCTCAATTCCCACTTTCTCATAGTATTCTCGAAGAGTTTGATTTACAAATTCAGATCCTTTGTTTGTTCTAACTTGTCTGACTGTATTCCGGAGCTGAACTTGAATTTTCGTGAGAAAGGTGATGATCATTTGTGGAGCTTGGTCTTTACTTCGAAGAAAATAAACCCAAGTCCATCTTGAGTAGTCATCAACAATTACTAGGATGTAGCGTTTGCCATTAATCGTCTACACACGCATCGGGCCACACAAATCCATGTGAAGAAGATGAAGCACATGCTGAGAGTTGTGTTCCACCTTTGAAGAAAAATGAGCATTGTTCACAAGCTGAGCATAGATGATCTTTAGAATACTGAAACCTTGGAAGACCTTCAACTAGTTTGTATCGTGCAAGATTGGTTATGGTTTGAAAGTTCAAGTGTGAAAGTCGTCGATGCCATAGCCAAGATTTTGTTGATGTTGCCATAGAAAGTAGACAAATGGGAGATGAAGCAATCATGTCTTGCATTGAGGTTGTGTAAAGGCTTGATGTGCGGTTTCCAGATATAAGATCGTTTCCTTGTAGATCACGAATGAAACAAGTTTTCTCCCTAAAAGCAACTTCCAAATCACCATCATAAAATTGACCGACTGAGAAGAGATTGTGACCGAGACCTTCACATAATAAACCCTGCTAATTTCGATGTTCCCATTGATGTAATCTCTGTAGCCCATGATTGCTGCAAAGTGATAATTCCCGAACCTGACAGTGCCGATGAACTTTGAGACAAAGTTTGATAACAGTTTGAGATTGCCTGTCATATGTCGGGAACATCCACTATCAACAATCCAATGGATGATCTGTATCACCTGCATTACATACAGACGACACAGGTGAAATAGAAGTAGAGGTGGAACCCGAAGAGTTAGAGGGTTCCATTACAGTTATAGTTGAAACACACATGTTAATGATTTTAGGAATCCATTTAAATCCGAGTGTATTTTGTAACCATCTCTGCCAAGTCCAACTAGTTCGTGCTTTGGTCTTACTGAATGCACTAGGTGATATTCTCTTCCTAGGAGGTGAAGCGGGTTCTATGGGTACATCAATGATAGTTGCAGAAACACTAGAAGGCGGTTTACCTAGCACAGACTTAGAAGCATTAGTGGGCCTAGAGGTAGTTCGATTTTTATGTTTCCGCTTATGAGATAAGATAGACTTAGCAATACATTTATCATGACAACCAGAAAACATGCTTTTACGACAGCCAATACAAGATGCTTCAAACAAAACATTCAAAGTACATAAAGATTCAGCATTCGTTACATCACTTTGTCTATTACATTTGTCTAACGAAATGTCTAAAGTGGGTGCAACATGAGTTTTATTCAAATTCCTAAGGTGTTGTTCTACTTCAAAGGTCTTTATTATTCTTCTCTTACGTTGCAACTTCCTATTCTTCCTGTTTTTGCTCTTAAGCTATGAAGTGCTAACGTTAGGATTAGAGGCAAATACTCCTGTAGAAGAGGAAGGAAGCACATTAGTATCTTTTGGTTTGTCATTAGGCGTTCTAGTGTCAATTTTAAACATTCCAGGTGCAAGAACATTTGTGTTATTAGACTTATCTTGTTCATACTTCCCTAACTTCTGTTTCAACTCAACAATAGTGTGCAAAAAATCTTGATTTTCAGAGTGAATGTTTCCACTAACGTTTAAGACCTCTTTAGTGTATGCAAGATGATTATCAAGTTCTTGTGATGCTTTACCACGAGTCTTTTTGAGCAAATCAAATATGACACCATATTCAGTTTTGACTTTGGTAATTTGTTGTTCATATTTTGAAACTTGACATTTTAAAGACACGTTTTCATCATCCAGTTGTTCAAGTTTTGGATAAAAAGATTTTGCACGCAACTGGTTGATTTTATTTTGCAAAGCAAGTTCTCGATTTTGAGAATCTTTTTTACACCATTTAAGACGACGTTTTGCATTCGAAAGTTCAATTAACAAAAGCTCATTTTCAGTTTTCAAAGACTCGATTTGTGGCACATTATCGATATTCTCAACATTATCAACACAATCAATAGAATCAATAACAATATAATAAAATGCATATGCAACAGTATGTAACAACAAAACATTGATGGTATCAGCACAGATAACATCTTCCAAGAGTCGATCAACATGATTTCTTAACATTTTTTTTTCCGTTTAGTATTTGAAATCGATGTTTTTGTTTTCTCGAAAACTGTTTTCATAAGTCCAATCTCTTTCTGAAGATCCCGTTCCCAATATATTGCACACATTTTTAAATTTCGGACATGGGGTAAAAGTCTTTTCTGAAAAATATCTCTTTGATTTTGCGCATGTGGCGATTGAAAATGTTTAACTTTTATTTCAGAATTAACTTCAATTTCATGTTCCAAAAGTTTGATGTCAGACATTGTTAGAATCGATGCTCAAGTTTGTTTAGACCTTATCTAGGATCACAATAACAATTAACAATAACACGCAGCGGAATACATCAAAACATAATTTTTATTGAACAAGGTTTCTTCGTCATCATCTCTTACACTATTACAAACAACCAACACAGCCCCAATCCTACACGATCAACTGTAGGACGTGTTATCTATCTATAACAAGGAATCACGGATCCTTGAGACTGAACACCATGCTAGCATCTACATCTTGTGGGACGTGTAAACCCCCACACACACACGTTTTACACCTTTGGTGCACACACACTTACAAGCACCCAAAACTAAATGTCCCTGTATCTCTTTATAAACTAGAGATACTATGGTTACAGGGAATTAATGATTAAATAAACATAAAAAAATATAAAGATTTTCCTGTAATCTTCTATAATTAGAAGATTCCTACTTTGTCATATTTAGTCCTTCACGTTTCATTCTTTTGTCAATGTAGCTTATTAGTTTTGCCATTATCAACTCAAAATAACGAACCCAACAATCTTCCCCTAGTTGATAATTGCAAAACTTCATGATGAATGAAACTTCCCCTTAAGCCATGCTATACCATCAAGGATCTTCAAGCCGCAAATCTTCAAGTAGACTCTTCTTCCCCTTTTTGCCATTATCCACTAGGAGAAGCTAAGTAGAAGCAACTTTGATCTTCAAAACCACGAACCAATATCATACAACTAATCCTTCTTTCCAATGCCTCAAGATACCCTCCATGAAGTTTTTCGCACTAAAAATGAAATTAAGGCAAAAGAAATCCGAACCAATAGTAAAATACCAACAAGTAGTAGCAAAAACCTTCACCTCGATGTAGCATATAAATGGTTAAACATTTGAACATTAAGCTTCCTCTGAAACCCATATATTAACCATTTGAGGAATGTAGACTCTATGTAATGATTACTGATGAAGAAAACCAAGTATAACTAACTTGATGCTGAAGTAGAACAACCCAAACCTGTGTCTTATATCTTGCACTAAAGAAGACATCGAACGTATACCCAATCTTGATGTATAGGGAGACCGCAATCCCTTGACGAAAAACTTCATCTACTATTCGTCAATTCGTTGTCACACATGAACGCACGAACAAGTTACCTCCTGCTAAAAGGTATAATAAAACACAAACTCAATTAATTCCACTTCATATTCAAATAGGTGATAAACGCCTTTCTTCGTAATCAATTATGAAAAAAGAATGAGCCATTAAACCTGTTAAGATCATAAACCAATATCCAAAAATCCAAGTTGTGTGTGTCATCCGAGATCATTAAACCTGTTCTGTACGATATCTGATAATGCTAGCAGTACTAAACAATATATCGGATAAAACTAACAGTATAAACTCTCAAAACCAGGAGTACTAAAATGTGCTAAGAGTATTAAGTTCTACTAACAGTATTAACTTTGAAAGTTAAGAGTATTAACTTCCAAAGCTAGGAGTATTAACTTTTCAAAGCTAGAAGTCTTATCCCTTCGTTGCTACCTTCAAGCCAACATGCAATGCAAGCACGAACTCTTCTCAGAAATAATACCTTTTGTGCACTTTCAAAAATTCAATCACCAAAAACATGTACTTCCTTTTAACCATATATTATCGAACAAATCCAAAATCAAAAGAAATTAAATATCATGTAGACACGTCAAACAAACCGTCCCATAATATATCACTTACCTATTTAATTTCTCAAGATACATGTATGCGTCAATCACCGACCATTCAATCTTTAGACACGTCAATCACTGACCAGTTCATTGAATTGAGATAATAAGTAACCATGCAATTCATGGTCGGATATCATGCAATGGACAACTACTGAAGTTAAATCTCATCGATCAGTACACCCATTTCACTTCCATCAGTAAGGGACCACCCTTTATCATTCCATAAAAAACTCTTGGCAGGACAGAATTTGGGACCAGCAGTACATAGTTATTTGAAGGCTGTACTAACTGCTGTTGAGTATACGCTTCACCAAGTGGACCAACCAATAGTAGTAGAAACTATTATAAGAACATAATAATTGTGTTGGCAGTACAAACTTCTGAATCTCCTATTAGATCACGACGCTGCTAACACCTAATTAGGGTTTTCAATACGCCACAACAAAAAGTGTGAGACCATTATGTTACGGTAGCAACCATTCAAAAATCTTGCATAAACCCTAAATGTGTCCAGCAAAGAAATCCATACGCATTGGGTTGTACTTCTGAATCTGGAACTCCTCATGCTAATAAATTCAATATAGCACTTCACCTTCGACACACAAAACACCAATGATCAAAAGGAAAATAAACATTATGAAGTACATGTGATCACACTAGGAAAGAACAAATCAGATTAGGGTGTGAAGTACAAACCCTAAAAATCAAATCTACTTCAAAACAGCTTTCTTCCAAGAATTATAGAGCATCAAAAGAATTAAGAGATATATTAGGGTTCAATGTCAGTTAAAAACGGATTCACCATGACTAATATAACTCTTTTAACCATGAAAAAGAATTTTAATGCACAAATAAACCCTAAAAATTCAAATTACCAAAGTGTGTCTGCAACAGTTTTCTAGCCCTTATAACTTTCTGTCAGAGGCTCAGATCAACGATCCCTTCGGTGAAAAGTTAGATCAACATATAGAGAAGCTCCAGCAACAATTGTAGCCCAATCCAACAGTTCACGAAAAAAGTTATCACCTCTTGAAAACTGCCCTGCAGTGAGTTACGAAATTTGAACCAGTTACGAATTTTTCTTCTTCTTCAAGAAACCTTGCGAAATCCCAGATATCAAGAGAAACCCGCTCTGATACCACATGTTAGAATCAATGCTTAAGGTTGTTTAGACCTTATCTAGGATCACAATAATAATTAACAATAACACGCAGCGGAATACATCAAAAAATAATTGTTATTGAACAAGGTTTCTTCATCATCATCTCCTACACTATTACAAACAACCAACACAGCCCCAATCCTACATGATCAACTGTAGGACGTGTTATCTATCTATAACAAGGAATCATGGATCCTTGAGGTTGAACACCATGCTAGCATCTACATCTTGTGGGACGTGTAAACCCACACACACACACATGTTTTACACCTTTGGTGCACACACACTTACAAGCACACAAAACTAAATGTCCCTGTATCTCTTTATAAACTAGAGATACTAGGGTTACAGGGAATTAATGACTAAATAAACGTAAACAATATGAAGATTTTCCTGTAATATTCTATAATTAGAAGATTCCTTCTTTATCATGTTTAGTCCTTCACATTTCATTTTTTTGTCAATGTAGCTTATTAATTTTGCCATTATCAACTCAAAATAACGAACCCAACAGACATAAATGTATCAAAATATTTACGAACTTGACATCGTTCGGGTAATAATTTTACTTCATTGAAGGAAGGTAAAGGACCATTAATTTGTGCAACATTGTGTTGGGGACCATCGTTAGAAGAGGACCCAGGAATTCGTGTGATAACCCAAGGTGTGTTAGTATTATCCTGTTGTTTAATAAAAGGTATGATTTTTGAGTAATCGAATGGTTTGTTATATTCAACATTTTCCATTTTTAATCGACTCTCAGCATCAGCATCTGATTCCCCATCACGATTATATTCAAAAACACTCATAATTGAATTATCAATTCTATGTTCTACACTGTACACTTGAGGATTTGGTTTGAATGCTCTATGTGAAAAACTTGGTTTGTAATCAGCAAGAATTGGTCCATATCCATCTGGATTTGGCTTAAAAGAAAACTTTTGAATTGTCGTGATTGACTCACCATGTTAAAAACAACATTTCGAAACTCTTTGATTTTGTTTTGTAAATCGACAATTTCATCAAGATATTGATCTATTTGTCTCTGCGAATGTTTTTTGTACTCAGAAAACTATTTTTGGCAAGTTAACAACTCAGACTTGGCTTTTTGAGTTTCTGAAGTGAGAGCGTTAATCTTTTGTTTATGATCAAATTTTTGTTGTTCTATATGAGAAAGCAATGCATTCTTGGATTCAACTAGATCACGTATCTGTATTTCCAAAGATTTTTCATTTTGGTATGATTTTGAAAAAGCGATTTCAAAACTTTGTTCACGTTTCTCTTTAGTTTCAAAAATGTTGAGTTGAAACTTATAGCATTCATTATCCTTAGTTAACAGTGCAATTTTATCTTGCAGTTTCTTATTAATCTTATTGCATTTTTCCAATTTAGATAGGGTGGTCTGACATAAGCTCATGAGTTCTGAATCTGGATTAGACAGAGGTTCATTTTGTTCAACTTGAGGCTCCACATATTCATTACTTAGATCCTCAAATATAAGCACGGAGTCAACTTGATTATCAATATTAACCATAAGGTCATCTTGATCGTCTAATGTAACTACGGGATCCATTTAATTATCATCGTAATGAGATGTAGAAGCCTCATGTTGAACACTCTGTGCCTCGTCAGATGCAGATGCAGGCGGAGATATCAGATCATGTATAAGTATATTAGGATCCGGTACCTGAGAAAAGCCATCAGTGTCATACACTGGGCTTGTGTCACTCATGTAGAGCTCTTGCATGTTTGCCATTAACATCACAGCTGCATTAGCTTGCAAGTCCTTCATGTCATCATCAGAATCTGCATTAGCCATGAAGCTCTGTTCCTTGTTGGTAAGTGTTCCACCAGCTTCATCCTTGAGAGCCAAGAGTAAAGCCTCCTTTTGATAAGCGCTGCCTCTTGTTCTCGGCTTTGGGCATGCATTAGCCAGATGACCCTTCTCGTTGCAGTTGTAGCATCGAAGACCATTAACCTTAGTCCGAGCATTTCCCTGATCAACCATTTGAACCCGTTGTTGTGGAGCACCCATGTTATTCCTTCCATTAGTATGAAACCCTTTACCACTACCCATCTGAAGACCATCTCCACGATTCTGAACCTCAACTCTTCCATTGTTAACAGCAGCTTGATTTCTTGTGTTTGATGAGGTAAGAATGCGATTGTTGGATTTGTTAGCAAATCTTCCAAAGGCTCTAGCAATCATTACAAATCCTTGATTCAATGCATCGAAGGCTTCTGCATCCTCATTTGATTCACTGTAGAGTGCTTGATCATTGTTGTTGTTGTATGGAACCAATTGAGTTTCTTGTGATTGTTGCTGTGATGGATCATATGGTGTAATCTGAGCAGTTGGTTGTGGTGGATTTGTGAAGATAGTTGGCAAGTTCGGAAATTGAGGATAACATGCTTGAGTATACAAAGCAAGATTTTGATTATCCGGGAGTGATGGACAAGCAGAGACTCCGCGGATGATTCTGTATTTGTCTACTTCCTTTTTATGGTGCTCCAAATAGTCATACAACAATCCGTACGTTGCTTGATGAAGATTCTTAGCTTGACGGATGAATATAGCATATTTCTCCCAATCAGGACCAAGACAGCTCAGGAACTTTGTGTTGATTGCAATTCTTGGCATAATGATATTATGTTTGTCCAAGTCATTGATGATGTCTGAGAACTGATGATAGTATGACTCTAATGATTACCCTAGTTCAATCATGAAGTTTTCATATGCTAAGTAAATTTTGGATTCCATGTCTTCTTGATTGAGTTCAGTGCCTTCCATTAGAAGATGAATGTGCTCCCACATTGCTTTAGCAGTCTTCTGAGCATCAACACTACGAAGTATCGGATTCGGTAGACCCAAAAGGATATATTGCATTGGAAGTTCATCAGCTTCTAAGTGAAGAAGTTGTTCAATAGTGAGTTGATCTATGCTGAGAACGTTGGTAACATCATCTCTTGGTGGAGTAGCATTCGGATCTCCGGGTATAGTGATAGTAGGCATCTGAAAAGGACCTTCAAGTATGACCTTCTTCAAAAACTTACCAAGTGGTTTCTTGAGATCACAAAACCTAAAAAACCTTATCACCCATTGATCGTAGTTACCAGGAGTAAGCATTAGAGGTCTATCAAGAGATCCAGCTTCATGAACGGATTGTTGGCTGCTTAAAGCTTCACACATCTTTGCAAACCAAGAAGGTTCCTTTTGCGTTGTGACATTCATTGCATACTTAGCGGGAAACTGATATTAGAAGTAGTTACAATGTTAAACTTGTTGACGAGGGTTTGGTTGAGGCATCTGAGGTGGAAGAGGTTGTGCTCCTTGAGGAAAGTACATTTGAGATGGTGGTTGAAATTGTTGTTGAGGATATTGTTAAAATTGTTGTTGAGGATATTGTTGAAATTGTTGAGGATACTCATGAGGAAAGTAGTTAGAGTATGGTGGTTGAGACATCTTGACACTTGTGTTGATGATGGATCTTTGTAGTCGAATGAAACTTAAGTTTGTTGATGAAGTACTCTTAGGCGTAGAAACCAGCTTAGGCGTAGACTATGACTCTTACGCGTAACTTCCTTTTACACGTAAACTAGTGCTTAGTCGTAAATACTCCTTACAAGTAAGCTTTAGGTTAAACGTAAGCTTAGGCGTAAACTAAATGCTTAGAAGTAAGAACTTTAGACGTAAGATTACCTTAGGCGTAAGATTTAACTTATGCGTAAGAATAACTTAGGCGTAAACTTTTACTCGTAATCATTTAAGCTTAGGCATAATGTTGATCCCAGTTGAGCAAACGATCTAATATAGAAACTGACTTAGAATAAAAGCTTATTAAGTATTACGCGGAATTTAACACTTAATCTTAAGAAGAAGAACAGTTAACATTCAACACCTCAATATTATTTATTAATACGAATACTCTTATAGTATTAGGGTTTTTCAACCTTGAAGTGTATCGACCTTAGATATATATAATTCACGTATATCTAACCTAACCTAGGACCTCCTTTTATAGACTAAGGAGTCCTTTACATAATACAATACGTAACCTACAAGATAAATATCTTTACCATATTTATCTAATACAATAAACTAAACCGACTATACAAAACACTAGCAGTGGTTACAATATATCATCCGTGGTTACACACTACTACTAGCCGTGGTTGTCTTTCTCAGCGGTTACATTCTTCGTCTCGTGGTTATATCAAACATGTCCGTGGTTCCAAAGTTTTAAATTAATTCATGATTCAAGGAACCAAAAACCCAACAATCCTCCCCTAAACTTGATACATTCCAACCGAATTCTCAAGTTTCCTTTAAGCTCAAAACATCTGAAATGGAGGATGTAGCCAATCATTTATGAGATTTAAGAATTGTCTCATATTTCTTCAACAAATCATAGGCTTGACCATCATAGGGTAACAGCATCTTGATAATACCAGGTTTCAACATCTGAGAAATAATTTCTGGATACTTATTCAACTGAGGATAATCACCTTCTACAAGCATGTGAATAACTTTTCCAGAAACAGTTAAAACATGAACTCCACAAGTTTGATATAAAAACCATTTTGTTACAGTACCATTGTAGAGTCCTTTCCACTCAGGTTCATCATGAGTTGGTTCAAATAAAATCTTCAAATTATAATAGACCAGTCTCTCATGATAATCATTTGGATGTACTTCACCAAACTTATTCTTGTAAAGTATCCAAAGATTCATCAAATCATCTCTTTCAAAATACTGAAGCATTTGTGAAAATTTATTATACTCATAAACTTCATTGTTGAGTCTTTGAATTTTCCAAACTCCTTCACTTCCATCATTAAGCTTAAACTCATAAGAAACAATTTGATTAACATCTGCAACTTCTTTCAATCTTTTAGAATCAGATGTTTCTTGAATCTCAGATTTCTCTTTCTTTTACTTTGCATCCACTCATCATGCTTCTTAATCCACTCTTCATCCTTCTCGAATTCATTGGACGTAAATCATCATGATTAATCTTCATACATCTTTCATAAATCTCAAGAATTCTTTCAAATGAACATTTACTAAGATTTTAAGAAATGTGAATGCCTGAATTCTTAATAATTTTCATTAATACATTCCTCATCTGTTCCATTGATTACCAACCTTTCATTACCAACCTTTCAAATGAACATTTACTAAGGTTTCTTTCTTATAACTTGTTACCTTTCATTACCAACCTTACTTGCCCATTCACCTAAAAGACTAGCTTTTTCCTTATCATCCAATAAATTCCATTCTTGTGCAGTATATTCATCATGTATTTGTTGAGAAGCTTGAAGAAAGTTTTGTGATTCATACCATATAGCTAACATTCTCTGCCTAGCTTCCTCTTCTTTCTGCTTTCTTTTCTCTAAAGCTTCTTGTTCTTCAGCAACCATATTCTTTACAAACTCTGAATCATAAGCTTCTTGTTCTGCTTTAGATTTAAACTTCAACTCTGGTACTTCAACCCCTTTACCTTTTCCAATATCAGATTGAATCACTTTCTTCTTCAAAGGTTCACCAATAACTAAAATTTTTCCTTTGGATTTGGGTTTAGTTGCGAGTAGATTGAGCAGGATAAAACAGTGTAGAAATAGATGAAGTTTTGCTTAGATTTATCAATGTACTAGCACTTCTTTTCAACTTCTTTAGACTTAGGTGGTGATACAGAGAGAGTTGTGACAACAATGGAAGTGGTTATGATAGCAGTGGGTATGATTGTAGTAGGTATAGTTGTAGTGGTTATAGTTGCCATGTCATTTACAAAGATCGTGGTTAGAAGAGTACTAACCGTGGTTTCAGACATACCATCAGTGTTTGTGTTCTGTACTACATCTTCTACAACTTTCTTCATATTTTCAAGAACTGCCTCATTCCCATCTTTATCAGATACCAAAAATGTTTGATCTCCACTATCAACATCTTCTTCCATAGATACATTAACATCCTCCCCTGAATTCTTGCCTTCATTCCTCCCCTGTTTGGATACAGCCTCCATATTATGAACTGGAGAGGAGTCAACCTTCTTTTTCCGTAGCTTCCTTAAAGCAGCAATCCCAGGCCTTTTCATATTCTCTAAAACCAAAACCCTGTGCTTCAAGCGCCTAATATCCTTTTCATGAAACCCAGCCAATTCCTTGAGATTGGAGATCGTCTCCTCCATCTTGGTACATTTAGCCGTCAATTCATTTAAGCGTTCAAGAATATCCTCCCCACTTCGACCTGTGTGAACTGGTCCGAGAGGTGGTTCATTGGAAAAGTCAGCATGTACAAACTTAGAATCCGTCAATTCATGTTCAGTGTTCCAACATATCCTCATCACTTCGGTGTGTTAACGCTCCGAGGTGAATCCTTGGATATAGAAAACATAGCATCAGACCGAGCCTGAACATCTATGCACCTGTATTAGCCAGTGGCTAGGGATTCCTCCACCTGTGTTAAGTTCCAAGGAACTCTCCACATTAGAAGTTGCCAGTGGTTGGGTCTTATTTATGTTTCCACTATGTCTGACGGCATCTAAGCATGTATCAGAGTGGAAGCCCTTCCAATCATGTCACCTTCACCACCGTGATGCCTCATGAGCAACACCACTAGCACTAGCCTGAGGTAGCTCAGTGCCCTTCAATCTCCTAGTGAAAACAATGGTTGTATCGGTGGTTTGAGGTTGACTAGAAATGGGTTGAGATACACTATCAGCAGTTACAGTGTATTCTATCGGGATTAGAGTTACATCAGGGTTTCATTGGTGTAGAATCCTCATCAAACTCATGATCGATTGGGCAAAGGAATCATATGAGGAAATAAAGGAACATCTATAATGTTTACATTTTGTGGGTGATTCCTCATATGTGCAAAAACCTTAGAAAGCATATGATTTACTTCATACTCGAAGTATGCTCAACAGGCTCCTCTATTTAACTTTCCACAATCAATACCGAACAAACCTAGGATACAAATAGTATTTACCCTTTTTCCTAATGTTTTGAACTAGCCCCTCATAGATCATCTTAGACCAATTGAACTTTCTTCCATCGGATAAACAAATAATAGCGTGAGCAATTTTGGAAGGAAAGTCATTAAATCCCGTGGTCTTATTACTCATACACATCAATAAGGTGTGAATAAGAAACTTCCATTGTTTTGAAAACAAACTCTTAAAATACTGTACCTTATCACCTCTATGAGTATAACCTAATCTTTCCAAACCAGCCACAATCTCAACATCTGAAAGATTATCAACACCATCAGCATCATCAAACTGTAAAACATCCCTAATGATCTCCTCATAAACAGAAATAGCCTTCTCATCCACAACAGCTTAAACACTTCTACTCCATCAACCTTTTCAAGCTTAGCATTCCTCGGGCCGAATGATGTATGTAGGCTTTTAAAATGGTTGGTGTAACAGTTAAGGCATAGTGAATAGGACTGTGAACAAGGAAATCAATCATTTGATGAAACCCTTCAGATCGATCATTCTTTGTGAGAATAGCAACAAGATTATGTGAAGTGGAAAACTTTTCAGCCATTGTGATGAATGATGGTTATGATATGGGTTTTGTGAATTATGCAAAGATAAGTGATTAGGGTTAATAAGAGCGTCAATAGAAGTGGTTTGAAGATCAAATAAATGATCCATCCGTGATTTGGGGAAATAATATACTTTTGCAAAAGTTACCCAGCAGCCCATGTAGTATCCAACTCTAACGAAATGCTATCCGGTTGCGAACAGCTATCCGCTGTTTAGACGAAACCATCCGTGGATAGAAAGTAGCACTTCAACCAAACTTCCAAGAGTTATAGAAAGCAAATCTGTGTTAGGAAAAGGAGATCTCACAAAAATATGAAGGATTACACATTTTTTTTAAACAAACACAAGCGACTAATACATACTCTTATGTACACAAATCCTTCATTCTGCAAGACAAAAACACAAAACAAACACGAGAAGAAGGTTATGGTTATCGTGGTTAAAAAGCCATCAGGGGATCCAAATGACCTATCCGCAGTTAGAATAGGTAAGTCAATATGGTCAACTTTTTGGATTAATATCAGTCCAATACCCAAGAATCTCATTAACTCCTCAACCACATTTAACGGGCCCCTCATTTACTTCCAGTCCATTACTCGCTTATATAAAGAACCCAAAACTCATATAACGCATACACCAAATAACATCAAAACCCTAATTACTCCAAAATCCATAATCAACTCCAATCACCATGTGGAACCCTAGTTGGAATAAACCAGAAGTTGTTGATCTAACAACCTCCTCATCCTCATCATCATCAGAAGAAGACACTAATCCATGGCAGTTTTACCTCCCTCCACAAGAAACAAGACCAAGAAAATCCCCATTTCTTCCATCATCAGAAGATGATAGTGTGGTGAATCCAAGTGATGCATCTGAGGACTCTGATAACTCCTCAAAGAAGAAAACTTTAAACCCCCAACCTTCATCATCCCAACCCTAAACAAGACCACGAGCAAGAAACCCACTACTCCCAAACAACAGAGAGGTGGTTCTTGGTCTACCAGCACCAGGTTGTGGTGCTTCTTCACATATCGTAAGGGGAAAGGGAAAAAGGAAAATGGAATGATGCTTTTTGGTGAAACTAGCAGATGCAAGTATGATATGACTATGTCCTTTGTGATTCATCTACTGTGGTCATCATCATCATCTTCGTTTTCATCAATCCATCCTTCCCATTTTGATCCTTAGCTTCTTCGTCATACTGGTCATGCATATGACAAATGCATATCCAGCAACTGGAAGGAACTATGTGAGCAAGGATAGTAGTAGGAAATCATGTAAAGAAATAGTCTTTTAATTTGCACTTGAAGTTGCATTGTAAGCTGTAAGCTGTAAAATGTTTTGAATGAATGAACAATGAACTTCAAGACTTTTTACTTCTATAATGATCTTTCTTGTATCTGCATAATGGTTAGTGAAAACAGGACAACTAGCAGTGGTTTGAACCAAACTATCAGTGGTTAGAAACAAACTATCGTTGGTTAGAAACAAAATAGCAAAACTAAGATTACATAATAACAGTTCAATACATATATAAACTGGTACAAAACAATTTGAGAATTTAGAGATTAATCATTCCAATACTAACAACAAGATACTGAAACCTCCCCACATCAAAAGCTTTGGTGAGAAGATCAGCAACATTGAAATCAGTATGGATTTTACCATTTGAATCAACCTTTTCTCATTACAATCTCTAATAAAATGATGTCTTATCTCAATATGTTTTGTTCTAGAATGTAAACAGATTTTTAATGATGCATATTGTATCTGTTATTATCAATGTAAATCTTAGTATGCATAAAATTGTACCCAAAGTCCAGCAATTGATTCTGAATCCAAAGCACTTGACCACGGCAACTAGCGTGCAGCCACATATTCAAATTTCGGTTGTAGAATTTGCCACAATAGTTTGCTTTTTACACTGCCATGAAATAAGTCTACGCTTCCCAAAACTGACATCCTCCAGGTTGTAGACTTCCTATCCAAACTAGCACCAACATAGTCACTATCGTGTGGCCACCAAATCAAAGGAGAATCATTTGAGTACCAAAGGCCCAATTTAGGATGACCCTTAAGATACCTAAAGATTCTCTTAACAGCATTCATGTGTGATGAATTAGGTGTAACTTGAAGTCTTGCACACACACATACGAGAACATAATATCGGCCTAGATGCAGATTGAGATACATCAAAGATCCAATCATGGACTGTACAACATATGATCAACTCTGGTACTTCCATCATCGGTAGCAATGGTTTCGAGTCTCCATTGGTGTACTAGCACTCTTCACATCCTGAAGCCCAAACTTCTTCAAAACATCTGCTACATACTTATGTTGACTAATGAAGATACCATCAGTCCTTTGTTGAACACAGCCCCAAAAGAAAGTGAGTTCTCCCATAGAACTCATCCGAAACTTATCATGCATAAGCTTCTCAAAATCTTTGCATAGCTCTTTATTGGTTGAGCCAAAGATGATGTCATCTACATAAACCTGAACCAATAAAATATCATCTTTGTGCTTCCTTATGAACAAAGTTTTATCAATCAGTCCTCTTTTAAACCCATTGTCCATCAAATAAGTGGACAAGCACTCATACCATGCCCTAGGAGCTTGATGCAAACCATACATAGCCTTCACCACGTAGACCTTGTCGGGATGATCGGGATCTTCAAATCCAAGAGGTTGACAAACATAAACCTCCTCATCAATTGTGCCATACAAAAATGCACTTTTAACATCCATTTGATACACAACAAAATTTTTGAATGAAGCATAAGCTAAAACAATCTAATAGCCTCAATTCTTGCAACTTGAGCAAACACTTCATCATAATCCAAGCCTTCAGGTTGTGTGTATCCTTGAGCAACCAACCTTGACTTGTTCCTCACAACAATACCTCTTTCATCCCTTTTGTTTCTGAACACCCATTTTGTCCCAATTGCCCTCTTACCATTTGGAAGTTCTACCAATGTCCAAACCTCTTGAAGTTTGAACTGAAGAAGCTCCTCTTGCATTGATTCTACCCATCCTTCTTCAGATAATGCTTCTTCAACTCTCTTTGGCTCCTTTTGAGACAAAAAACAAGCAAACAAGCAATTTTGCAGATCTTTATGACTGTTTCTTTTGTGAAGTGATCTTGCAAAGAACCCATGTTTAGGAAAGGGTTCAATGTTCTTAACCTTGCTTCTTGTTTGAACTGGAGTATTCAAGTTTCCAAGTATTTATTCCTTGGGATGAATCTTGTGTATCCTTGTTGAGGTAATAGGACTTCCATGAATGATATGTTCCAAATTTGTTAAATCGGATTGAAGAAATCATCCATGTCTTCATCATCAGTAGGAGTATCAATTTCAATCAAAGCAGGCATATCGGGATCATGTGGATACTCCTCTTCACCATGTAATGGCTTTGCATGTGGTCCATAGAAAGTACTACTATCGTACTTACATACCGGGATTTCACTTGTAATGACAGTGGTAGAAGTTGTTGGCTTAGCAATGGTTGTATTAACTCTATCCGTGCTTATGTTTGGCTTACTCCGGCTTGCAGTGCATGCTTTTCTTCTTTTCAATTTCTTCTACCAACACTGAATTATCTTTCAATAACTCATCCTTATCTTGATGATGATCACTATTACCTCCAGTATTCAACACATCATCATCGGTGGGACCTTGCTTATCAATGATGGGTGAGACTGAACTAGCTTTCCACTTATCAAACAGATAGAATTCTTGAGGAGAATCAGCTTCCTTAGAAATTGCTTATGCACCGAATTCTTTTGAGTTACTGCATCAACATTAGTGGAAGGTTCTGCAATGATAGGCTCATAATTCATAGATTTGGTTAGCATATCAATGTTAAAGCGCCTCACGGTCCTTTGGTCTCAACACAAGGAGTCTTTTCACTAAATTGAACATGTAAGTTCTCTTCAACAATTTTAGTCCTCCTATTGTATACTCTAAAGGCTTTACTATTTGAAGAGTAGCCTAAAAAGTATCCATCATCTACTTTTTCTTGAAACTTGCCTAGGTAGTCTATGGTATTCAAGATAGTAACAAGACAACCAAAAGGTTTTAGGAATGCAATCATTGGCTTCCTATCATGTAACAGCTCATAGGGGTCTTGTTATGAGGCTTCACTACCTTACTTCTATTATGCACATAACATGCAGTGCCTACACTTCAGCCAAAAGGTAGTTGGTAACTTAGACTCTGACAACATAGTCCTAGCAGCCTCAATTAGTGTTCTATTTTTCCTTTCATCCACACCATTTTGTTGTGGTGTTCTAGCAACACTAAACTGTCTTTCTATACATTTATCTACACAAAAGCGATTCATCACAAGATTCTTAAACTCAGTTCCATTATCACATCCGATTATCTTTACTTTATGATTTACTAGATTTTCTATCTTAGTAATGAAACTCTTGAGAACTTCACTAGTTTCACTCTTAGCAGCTAAAAAGTAAACCCAAGAAAATCTACTATAATCATCAGTGATAACTAGGCAATACTGCTTATGGTTCAAACTCTTGACAAAGTAGGTCCAAATAAGTCCATATGAAGCATAAACAGTGGTTGTGAAATGGTGTTGACAGTTTTGGACTTACAAGAAGCTCTATGTTGTTTTCCTTTTTGACAAGCCACACACAGTTCCTTACACTCAAAACCTTAGAAGGTAACCCTCTCACTAAGTTCCCTTTAACCAGTTTATTGATTGTTTTGTAATTTAGGTGACCTAATCTTCTATGCCATAACTTAGACTCATCCACAGATGCTTTAGCAAACAAACAAGTTAAGGACCTATTAGGAATTACATCTTTAAGATCAAAACAATATATATTTTCCTTCCTAGGTACCCTAAGTTTAATAAACTTCTCATCAGAATCTTAAACTCGAGGAGACAACACCACACACACTTTCACCAAAAGTACCCAGTTTTTCTTATCACACATTTGAGAAACACTGAATAAATTATACTTAAGTCCCTGTACCAAGTAGACTTTTTCAAAGTCCAAATTCCCTGTTCTGATTGTGCCTCTTCCAAGTATCTTTCCTCCCTTAGGATCATTTCCAAATGCCACATATCCTCCATCAAAAGCTTTAAAATCTTCCAGGTTGCTCCCATCCCAAGTCATGTGCCCAGAGCAACCACTATCAAAAACTCCTTTGTCTTTTAGCTCATCTTGTAGATTGCCCTGCACATGAAATTAAATAGATTAGTTCCTTTTATGGACCCAAGCCAATATGACTTGGGTCTGCACTGCATCAATATAATCAAATTTGTTTAGGTCCATTGATGCACCGTTGACATGATGTAAAACCTTGGTCTTAGGTTTCCATTGCCAACTAGCTGAGGCCATTAACAGATAAAAATGATTTCCAACCACTGTATCGGTTATCACCTTTGGAATTTTTAAAACTTCTTTGTTATCTGTGGTGATTTTTGGCTTAGCGGTGGTTTGATTTTGCTTAGCCATGTTTACACTTTGCTTAGCGTGGTTGGAACCCATTTGGGAGAAACAAGTGACAATTGATTTTGTATTCCCATTCCTCATTAACACTGCTCTAGGAATCATGTTTTTGTTAGGATGAGGGTTTGTTTTCTTTGAAAAGTTTTGGTGATTTACCCTCCTCCAATGATTCCACACTTGTGGGCTGTTTTTATAACAATTTCTCTGTAAGTGCTCAAAACTACCACAATTATAACAAGCTTTCTTGACACATTGAAACTCATTACCTAACTTATTAGATATTAGGCCATTAAAGTTTCTCGATTGCCTAGGTATATATCTTTTCATTTGTTCCCTAGGTACTTCCTTGTATTCTACCACTTTCTTAGTAATTTGAGCTCCAAATCTAGGTACAAGGTTAGCTTGTCTAGTATCAACTTTCTTAAGAGATTCTAACTTTTCAGGTTGTGTTGATACTTTACTATCTTCCTCGAACACTGATTCCCAATCTTCAATGATGGGAGCATGAGATGACGTATAGAACTTATCTTAGGTGTTTCAGTCTTACTTATTCCTTCAAGAGGTTTGTTAAAACTGAATTCACTACTAAATGACAGTTCTTTAGCAGGTGGTGCATGTTGCATAAGAGTAGGTGGTGGCATATTGTTGTATCCTATCCCAGAACCCTTTTTCATTAGATGACTCTCTATAGATTTATGAACCAGATCATAAGCAAATTGTGTTTTAGCTACCCTAACAACATGTTTTTCTTTTTCATCTAGGGCCTTTTGTTTTGCACTCTCTGCTAGTTCAAGTTTCTCTTTAAGCATTTTAATCTCTCTATTTTTAAGATCAATTTCACCACCTAATATATTGATCTTATCTACATACTCAAAATCACATTTAATACAAGTATTTAAGCTTTCTTCTACACTCTCTAGACCAACTCTATAACCTAAGTTATCCATAGTTAGTCTTTCTACTTCTTTCCTCATAC
Organism: Chrysanthemum makinoi; assembly: GCA_910596185.1. Classification (NCBI taxonomy): domain Eukaryota; kingdom Viridiplantae; phylum Streptophyta; class Magnoliopsida; order Asterales; family Asteraceae; genus Chrysanthemum; species Chrysanthemum makinoi. The sequence goes on from OU343225.1 coordinate 88,694,154, forward strand.
TCTCGGTGATAGCTTTTTGAGATTCTAAGTTATCATGACATGATTTAAAAGAACAAGCAGACTCATTAGATACCTCGAATCGAACTAGAAGATGAAGCATAAGCCATAAGAGCAAAGTTATGCTCTTTTGAAGCTTTACTAGCAAGAAAAGCTGCATTGGGTCCTTCTTCAATCTGATCACTCCAATCATAATCACCAAGACCAGCTTGAGCCACCAATGTGAAGAAGGAGCGACTTCTGCAGATGATCTTCTTAACACCTTCAATCCTCTTAGGAGCTCGACATTCCCTTGCAAAGTGACCCTTCTTCTTGCAGTTAAAGCACTCCATCTTGCTTTTGTCGAACCCCGCTCTCCTTTGACCATCATACTTAACTTGTCTTCCGGTCCTCCTGAAACTTCCTTGCTTGGAGTGTCAACATTGCCATTTGCCATTGAAGATTAATCTCTTCCAAATCATCAGGATCAATTTGATCCAGATCTTGATTCAACACAAGTAACACTAGTAGTTAAATCAAAGAAAAGCACAAATTGCACCATCACCGACATTATCACTAACAGTGGTATTGTTTGCAATAGCCGTGGTTATACCATAGGCAGCAGTGGATACATCTTGTGGGCTCTTGTGATTAGTGGATACAAAAGCAATGTTTTGATTAGCCGAAGACGCATTAGCAAAGTTATTCTCAGACTCATAAACCTTCAAGTTGTTGAAGAGATTGTCAGAGTCATCTTATCAAAGTCCACCTTATTTCTCCACACAATTGTATGAATAGCCCATTCAGATGATAAACTCCTAATGAACTTCAAATTAATATCTTCGTGAAGAACCTTATAATCTCGACTTCAGTTGAGTGATAAGTTTTTGAAGTCTATTGTATGTACCATCAATCTTTTCTCCACTAAGAGCAGTGAAGGTTTCAAATTGATGCTTGAGCATATTCATCCTGGACTTCTTAGTGGCTTCATTACCAGTAAACCTTGTCTCAAGAGCATCCGAGAACTCTTTAGCATTCATATTGTTCAAAATCCAAAGCATAATCATTGGGTATTCCCATGGAGAGAATACTGTGAGCCTTGATCTCCAGCTTTCTCTTAGCCTTATCAATTTCACTAACAATGGTAATTTCTTTGCCATCCTCACCCTTCTTAGGAAGAGTGTCTCCATTTTCAACGACATCCCAGAGAGCATAATCAATCATGCGAATGTATTGCCTCATTCGCATTCTCCCGATTTGATACTCACCATGCTTGAGCATGGGTACCTTTGAAGCAGTCACCATGTGAGTTTCATCAGACATCTTATCTTCCTTGAACAAAACTTAACTTGACCTCTTCTTGATTGCAGTTTCTAGATCACAAGCTTTGATACCACTTGTTGATCCCAGTTGAGCAAACGATCTAATATAGAAACTGACTTAGAATAAAAGCTTATTAAGTATTACGCGGAATTTAACACTTAATCTTAAGAAGAAGAACAGTTAACATTCAACACCTCAATATTATTAATTAATATGAATACTCTTACAGTATTAGGGTTTTTCAACCTTGAAGTGTATCGACCTTAGATATATATCATTCACGTATATCTAACCTAACCTAGGACCTCCTTTTATAGACTAAGGAGTCCTTTACATAATACAATACGTAACCTACAAGATAAATATCTTTACCATATTTATCTAATACAATAAACTAAACCGACTATACAAAACACTAGCAGGGGTTACAATATATCATCCGTGGTTACACACTACTACTAGCCGTGGTTGTCTTTATCAGCGGTTACATTCTTCTGTCCGTGGTTATATCAAACCTGTCCGTGGTTCCAGTACTTAAAGTAATTCATGATTCAAGGAACCAAAAACCCAACACATAAGTTTAGAGTTTTACCGAAAAATCCTTTATACTTATCCAAGTGTAAAAGATATCCACAAGTCGAAGTGTTTTCAGGCTTATCCAAGCAACAGAAAACACTGAGTAAGTCGAAAACCAAAGTTTCTTGAAGATCAATGAAGAAAATCCTTAGGCATAGGAAACTGCTTAGGCGTAGGAAGGACTTAGCCATAGAGCTTAGGCGCAGAACTAAGGTTTTGTTAGGCGTAGAAATTACAAAATTCACCAAAACTGATTTTGTATGCACAAAAATGTTTTGTAAACCTGGTTTTAATGATGAAACAGCTTCAAAATCACCAAAACAACAATAAAGTTTAAAACTTGATGATCCAAAAACACTTTTCACCCTACGCGTAAGAAAGTACACGTATCTAAAACCAAGCTTAAAAACTACTTAAAACACGTAAGTTTGAAACTTTTTGCAAAAACAAAAACTTTAACACTAAATAAACCTTAAACCATAAGAATCTTGAGTTTACAAGTGTAAAAAGTAAAGCTTTTATGCGTATGAAAGATGTATAGCGTTAAACCCACGCGTATAAAAATAAACTTTAAAAACAAAAGTATTTCACCCAACTAGATGGCGATTGATACCACTGTTAGGTCACCATAAGTTAACAGAGGGATCAATATGTAAGAAATATAGGTAGAGAATATTGGATGAACACAATACACACGTATGAATGATAAAAGCTTATGTGTAGATTACGTAGAGTGAACAACCAACCTTCAATTGAAGGTTTACAAGTCTATTTATAGGGGAAGGGAGCTAGGGCAACATGTCTAGTCCCTTCCTTTCTTATTGGGCTTTGGCATAGGCTCATGAGAATTCTACATGAGCCTAGCCTTAATTGCAAACATAAAAGCCTAATTAAGCAACCGATTACATAATAATGACTAACACTTGAAATACAAGTTATGAGTGATTCCAACAAAAACTGTTAGGAATTAGAAATTCCCGGTATTAAAGAGTCGGTCACCTCAAGTATATGTAATCGTTAGAATGCTCGTAGTCATAGTTATATTTAGTTAAGTAGTATTTTGTTAAGTAACACCGTGGAGGACGGACGGGTCTTTACCCACTGTATGCCCGATCCACGTTCTGTGTGGCGTTTTATGTAAGACTATAAATACTCTCTACCTCCCAAGGTAGAGAGTTGGAGCTCATAATAATAGTTTTTCTTTCTCTCACTAAGTTCCCTAAACCTCTAACTTTTTCTCTCTAGAACTCACCTTTATACGCCCACTTTGTGTTATGGTTTGATGTGTATGTGAAATCCAATATCCTACAATTGGTATCAAAGCAGGTCGTACAAGTCGTCCCTTGGTATTTGGATTCGGGCGGCTCTAAACATATAACTGGGCTCTAAACAATGACGTCTGTTCACATCAGTTCAGGACTCGTTCTTCATCATTATGTATGTCAGAAATAACACTTCAGGTGCCCGTTCCTCAAAGAAAAGAAAAGTGTACGCCAAAGGCGCTTTATCTTCGAAGAAGAGAAATCTTCATGTTTATGACCATTCTCATCGACATTCTTCATCAACAAGCTTCATGTTTCTCCCATGCTCATTCAGTCATCAAGTGGATCTACATTCATTAATGTATATTCTTATTCACTTGCTAAATCAAAATGGCAACTTCGGATGCAATTTTTGAGGGGGAGAAGAGTGAATATACTAAATGATGATGGATGTTTGAATAATGGTTATACGACTTAATGTTTGATGACTCTCACTCACTTAGGATAAATGGGATTTATTGTTTGGGATTCATTGGTTCATGATATGTTTGATGAGTATTTACAACCGCTAGCGAATATTTGATGATCATCAAAGAATATGTGATTCATGAGTTCAAGATATGTTTGATGATCATAAAAGAAGTACAACTCGCACTACTCAAAAATCCCTATCTCCAGTTATTCCTCAAGGCGTTGATAATGATTATCATAATATTGCCGTTGCACTCATGAATAATGATCCGCTCTTTGGTATTCCTTTGCCAAATCTTCACGGATTATTGTTCATGAACAATGATCCACTCTTTGGTATTCCTTTGCCAAATCTTCATGGATTATTGTTCCTCACATCGCATGCTATAAATCAACCACATGAACTTCAAGGAAAATGTCTACCTCATCCGCTCGAAGCTATTGGTGTATCCTCCAGATCAGTCTCTACATGAATACTTTTAGGAAGAATACACTGATGTTGAGGCATCATTTGTTCCGGTTCATTCGAGGGTGAATGTACATCCGGTTGTATGTTTATTCACATGTTGGGCATTTGACACAAGTTGATTACTTCAGAGTTAATCATTTATCACTTATTTGAGATTGAAGTTGACCTTCACAAAGGCATGTTCTTATTTGATAACTTGCTCGGGCTTAAGAATTTGAGTTGAAGGCTTTTGTTTATCTAGTTACCGCTAAATGAGTGGATGGTTGAAGACCGGTTAACTATCACTATTAGGAGTTACGTTGTTTTACTCAGTGTCACATGCGGATGACGATGTGGATAATATCAAGAGGTGTTAATGTCTCATACCTTGTTTGAGTGTGAGTACTTAGAGATTTGCTTGAAGCATAGATTCTCGACACCGTTCTTCCATCTTTAAGTGCAAGCTTAAGACACAAATACGGCGAATTCGACTTCAGTTTCAAGTTTGGTATATTGGGTTTTTCTTCAACAATGGTCACTTCAAATTGTCTACATATGGGTTGATAAAGATAGTCAGAAAGAGTTTATGTAGCAATTGATTCTCACGGATTCATTTGGGCTATTTGAGTTCTTCTCACAAGATTTCAAGTTTATGGATATATTATGTTTTTTGACTCGAGGTATCAAAACCATTTGGGGGAAGGATATATTATTCCAACTATTTGGGGAAGTGGTCTCTGGAGACCTTTGGTTTATGTTACTTCAGTGTTCGGTTGGAAGAAATGTGAGAAGAATATTTGGAACGCATTGAGATGATATCAGCCTATCGACATCTTATATACGGTTTATGATAAAGTGCTTTCGTTTATATGCACAACATGTTCACTTGATCGAGCTAATTCAGTTATTTCAGAGTTGACATCCACGAGAGATGATTAGTGACTCAACATGTTACATGGATGTCATCGTCTCTACTCTTGTTGGGTACTTGTGTACATTATGTGCGATTGGTTATATAAGCTGGAATGCACTTGTTAAAATGAAGATGTTGATATATTGTTCCCCTAAATAGACAACTGGTCAATCTCGAAGAGTAAGTTGTACATCGGGGATGCCTGGCGAGTTCATGTGATCGGTCGGTTAATCCGGATTTGATAACCACCGAGACGATCAATGTTTCAACTTGTTACCGGTGTTCTCGTATTCTTGAGTGCTGAGCTTCAATCAATGAGACCGCTTTGTATTCAACTCTACTTATTAGGGAAATGGTCTTTATTCGATGTTTGTCGGTTTGGAGGGGAAGCTACCAAAGATTCAAATTGAGAAGGCTCATGTCCAGACGATTTTCTTAGAAGCATCGAATGCTTTGGTGGCGAAAGTTTAAGAGATGTTGATTCCTTTCTTCTACAACGTGTTGAACGATATCTTTATCTCGGTACTCATTTCATCATTCTCTTAAACTAATTTATCTCTTGTAAATATTTATTCGAAAAACAAAATACAAAATTACAAAACCTTCAAAAAATCAAATAGAAAAAATATAAAACTTTCAAAATCCATAAAAATTTGAAAAATTCGAAAAATCTTAAAAAAAAATATATATTTTGTCTTTTTGTCATGTTTCTCTCGATTCGATAATATCTACGGTCTTGATGTTGTCATTCAAAGAATGACACGGGACTTTAGATGTTGTTCGAATTTAAAAAAAATCAAAAATCAAAAAATCAAAATTATTTTGGGAGAAAGAGAAAAAAAAATGGTTTATTGTCATTTCAGCAAGAACCCGCTTTTCAAAGAAAGAACGAGCCATACTTTATCCTGTTTTCAAATTCCATGCTCTGATTCTATAAACATTTATCTGCTGAAAACTAACCGCTTTGAAAAATAACTCAGTCTCTATTTTTGATAATCATCTGGACTTATTTGTCAAAAGATCAATCTCTCAATCAACAACCTATGTCATTGATTGAGGGGAGAATGATTTCAATTAAATTAAAAAGTTATTTGGCATTCAATTGTTTTCAAAAGATATACATGCATGTTTTATCAATGGAGTTTAAAGTCTTAACATCCGATCCTTATCGGTTAAAACGCTTTCATAATCAAGTCACAATTCTTCCTAAAAGCTTTCAAAATCAATTTAAATCTATAAGAGATCACAAATCTCAAATGATTTAATAATTGTGATCGGGGGAGAATGTGTGATTTAAATTGATTTAAATTGATAATTTGGTAAATGGTTTTATAATGATGTACATGCTCTTCTTCCCACATGTGACAAACGATTTCAAATTTTCCATGCACATGTTGAGGGGAGCATCTATCTTAAACCTATGATTTGAAACGTGATAACTTATCTCAAGGTGCGGGTTCCCTCTAGTATGTGCAAAACTCTTTTCAAATCTCGAGGCACATATTGAGGGGAGCAAAATCATGAAAACCTCATCCTTCCCCAAAATGCTTTATCTACTTGATTCGATTAGGGAAGTGATGTTGATATCTTTTAGAAAATGGTAATCAAAGAAGTAATTTCTTCCTCTTGCCTCCGTGTGCAAAACGATTTCAAACATTTGATGCACATGTTGAGGGGAGCACTTATTCTAAAAATATCAAAACAATTCAGGTACAAAATGCTTTGATAAAATATCATAAGTATCCGGATTGATTTTCAAATGATTTTCAATTGGTTCCTATGGGAGATGAACAATACCAAAAAGACCGACCAACTTTACATTATGTATGGTGATATAAGGACGATAAGGTTAGGTATGTGTTCCCATGATCCGCCAGAACCAGAGGGATCTACCCAGGGACTATCCACTAGTTAGTGTAGAGTTCTTAGGTATGATGATAAAAGGAGAAAAATGAGATATGGGAAGAGTGCGGACTGAGACCGAGCTAGTACTGGAATAAACCCAACAAGGTTCTAGCTATGAAGTCTCGGTAAGCACTGAAGGGGTTGAAGAATTAAAAAGAATTGAATGAGAAAAGGGTGAAAACAAATAGCCCTTCATTTATTCAACCTTAGGGCAGAAACCGGGTTCAATTCAAATGCTACAGATGGTAACATCGGTATTGAAGACAAGACGTCATGGACCCAGTGACGCACTGCACTTCAACTTTCCAAACCACTCAAGTTCCTCTTAAAAGGACTTGTTTCATTCTCACGGGGAACCAACATTATCTATCAACTTTCTCTTAGAGATTGTTGATATTGAAGGAGGAGACCCTCTCCCTAGTCTCCAATATAGGATCCAAATATGCACAAATTGAGTCTAGTGCCACGAGATCATCAATAAATCTCATTAGGACACTTTCAATGAAGACTCTCTGTTTCACACAATGTGGAAAGAGAGATTATATCTTGAGTCCTACGCATTATCCTTGTGGTATTGCTAGAACATCTAAGTGATATGCAAACATACTCACAATGAAGATGGAAAGCCTTCTCGAGCCAACATCTAACAAGCTCCTGGTAGGTGGCATGTGAGATCTATTATACAGATCAACCATGTGACAACCGGACAGAAACAATGGGGCGATTCATTCTTTTGAATCAATCCTGGTTCAGGTTATGGATTGACGGATACCTTTAAAAAACCGGTCTTTGTGCTTTAAAACTCCTTTCATTAAGCACGTCGATCGTGTACTAATTTTTTCAAATCAAAAGGTGTTTTATGATTGATAATTGATTTTCATTAAAACCTTCGTTATATTGCATAAACAATTTCTATTGAGCAATACACGATTGTTTTTCAAATCTCTTTTCATCAATTAGTGGACTTAAATTCACGGTTCACTCACTTGTTGTCTTCTTTGAGACGTTCGGTTTGAGAACGGCTAGAGCATGCGAAACCTGTCAAGGAAATTCTTCGTAATTATTCCGATCACGGCAAGACTTGTCTTGATCAACGGGAACCGTGGGTCGCGTGTACCTCAATTCAACGAAAGTGATCAAAGACACTTTCGTGCGATTTATTGCTAACGCTGTTGTATGCAGTACACCGACGCTTGCAAATGATCGAGAATGGAGCGGTCAATCCATAGCCGCATGCTCACACAACACATTTATATCAAAAGATATCATGATTGGTGCATCAATGACTCTGATATTCTAACTCCATGCTTCGCCTACTGCCGCCAATATCATGAATCAACGAATGCTTCCGCTACTCCGATGAGAAGATATCATGATCCAGAATGTGAGCATGTCGGTCCGAAAGTCACAACATCACACAATACCAACACCACAATGGATGTATCAGAGATTTTCTATTTGCTGATGATCTCAAAAGCGGCTCAACATTATTATCACGTGGATCGCTTAAAGACCTCCACTTGGATTAACCAAACATGCAATGAGTGGAATCAATGACTACAAGCTTCGGAGCAAAGTACTACATCAAGAATGCAAGATCAATTGTTAATGTAATATCCGATTGTATTCAATGTCATTTTAGTATATGTTTGAGGTGACCTCCCTTAGGGGGAGATTGTTAGGAATTAGAAATTCCGGTATTAAAGAGTCGGTCACCTCAAGTATATGTAATCGTTAGAATGCTCGTAGTCATAGTTATATTTAGTTAAGTAGTATTTTGTTAAGTAACACCGTGGAGGACGGACGGGTCTTTACCCACTTGTATGCCCGATCCACACTGTTGTGTGGCGTTTTATGTAAGACTATAAATACTCTCTACCTCCCAAGGTAGAGAGTTGGAGCTCATAATAATAGTTTTTCTTTCTCTCACTAAGTTCCCTAAACCTCTAACTTTCTCTCTCTAGAACTCACCTTTATACGCCCACTTTGTGTTATGGTTTGATGTGTATGTGAAATCCAATATCCTACAAAAACCAAAGGCGAGATATTTTGTGCTTCTTGTAACCCATTTGACGATGATTTTAACGGGGGAAGTAGCATGGCCAGAGTTGGGGATGACGATCTTTTATGGACCTCAACAAACGACGATGAAAGAAGTGATTTGCCTTGGTTAGATAAGTTAGGATTTGATGATTGGGTCAAGATAAAGTACGGAAAAGTGGACACTTCCACTAAAGAAAAGATTTGGAAGGGTTTCATGAGTAAAGAAGACCCAAGCGAAGAAGAAATCCCCAATGACACAAGTGACAAAATAAAAGATGATTACAAAGCAAAATGGGGAGAAGAAAAAGAGCAGTGTAAGCGTGACCTTGTCAAGGATTTTCTTGATGACGAGTGGTTCAAGGGTACGGATTCCGATGACGATGATATAGAAGGGATGTTCACGGACCCAGACGATGAAGCGTACGAGCAGCGAAGATGTAAACTTCTTGGTATTCCCTACAAGAGACCCCCACCTATTATAGCTAAAAAGTTTGAATTAACAAAATATCACTTGGGGCTGGATGAAAATTTTTTCAAGGTTCGAAAAATTGAAAGGAATGAGTTTCTTCGCACCGCTCTTTACGTGGCATGGGTAAGACATAATTTGATGAGGGAGATGGACGAATTTGGCTAAGTCCGAAGGCCCTCATAAAGCCCCATGGCTTTGAGTCTAACTTAAAGACTCGTTAATAAAGAAAAGTGCTCTTTCGGGAGTCACCCCGAAATATCCCTTTCCTCTTTTCTGTTTTATTTTCATTTTTATTGTTGGGTTTTGTGCTTTTAACATTTTTGCAGGATTTGGAGTTAAATGATCGGCATCAACAGGAAGATGGATTATGTCCCGATTAGCAAGTTACGGCGTAACTTTATCAATGATTACGCCGTAACCACTCTTCTGTAACAGTACACTCCATGTTTCAACCAGTTACGACGTAACTTCCATCCCTTACTACATCGTGACAGTCTTCTATAGATGATTTCCAGGTTCAAACCAATTTCGGCGTAACTCATTCTTGTGGTTACGCCGTAATTCATCATGCAGTTCAATTTTAATTTTTAATATTAGAACGATAACCTTGTATTAGTTCTAAATGAACTTTGTGGGTATATTCGATGTAAGCCCTCACGAGACTACACTTGTCCACTTGGGACACCAAGTGGTTTAAAAGGCTTGTTGCATATGCTAAATGCAACCGTGATTCCTACGAAAGTGAGTTAGGTTTATTTTTTTATTATTATTTTTTTTAGAATTATGCTTGTTTGTTAGTTGTGATTTCAGGGATTGAATTTTGCTTATGGATACTTAACGAAGTCACGATTTTGTTCATGGGTCTTCTCTTTTTAGGAGCAAATTTCAGGGAAGTTCTCCCTCCAATTCTACTTTCTGTTCACCTTTATTTAATGTTTAGTACAAAAGGGAATTTGTACATCTCTTAGCCGAGCACACTATAACCTTTGATATTCCATGGTGAGATTAGCCTTATCTGTTTTCTCTTATTTACCCAAATCCATCAAATTATAAGTGTGCTGGTAGCTTATAAACTTTAGAACTTGGCCTTTGCATTATTTTGAGACCATAAACGAGGTGTGTCGAGTTAGCTTGATATATATGGAATAATCAATTTGAGAAGGCAATATTTTAGGATTATCACCCAAATAGCCTATATATGTGTGTTTATCGATTAGTCTCCTCGACTAGTCGAACCCCATGTTAAACCCTTTTGTTGAACTCACCTTTAGTGCAAGATACCCCTAGATACACCCTTCAGAGCCATTCTTTTCATTTCATACCTTTACGTTTGTATCGTTACACCCATTCGCCTTAGCCTACCATGTAGTCTTAATTTATGGTCGGGAAGTCACTGTTTGCCCAAGTTCGAGGTTTGAGTAGAGAGGTTCGGGAATTACGCTTTCGTCAAAGACTTACATATGAAGATCATTAAAGACCCACATATTCTCCATATATGTTCATCTCAAGTGCGGGGATGTTTTACCTTTTACTTGTTATAGTTATGATTCAAAAAAAATTATTGTTTATGTTATTAAGTGCAATGTATAAGCACTATGTTATGAGCTTAGTAGATATTAGCATCGAGGAGGCCACCTCGATCACATTTAAAGATTTGAGTTGGTGACTTTATTACACCAACAGTTTGAAGAACAGGTAATGTGCCCAGCAGGCCATCACGACGTCCACTAATGACACATTCACTTGATACATCATGATCCATTTTCTTCATCTTGAAGCTTGAACTTTGGATGGACGGTTGGCGGTGACAACTTGGTTATAAGTTAAGACTATTTGTTTTATTATTTTTTTATTTTACATTATTATTTCCCGTGTCTTATCCTACCCATTAGTCATGAAGCATGTCTAGGTGATGAAACAAGCAATCTTTGGTGTCTTGGCCATGGATTTAGTCATGTATCATCGATTTTGTCCACTTTGTCGTGACATGTTAGTAATGACATTTCACCCTTAACCTCATATTGTGTTCACCCATATTGCCTTCAAAGATCTTTTAGTCCTTAAATCTAGTGGTGGAGATTTGTGTAACCGCCAAGCTTATGATAGAATACATGCTATGACTGTGCTTTAAGTGATCACCCCGAAATTGACACTTAGACTAGAAGAGAGAATATGAGCATTTGTTCCCATTTCGTGAGGTGTTCGGCTTTGATTTATTATAGCATAATGAATTTTTAAACTCATATCTTCCAGGTATTTGGGGGATATCTTTTTAGAAATTATTCTAATAAGGTCTACTTGAGGGCAAGTAGAGTTCATGTAGGAGGATATTTGATAACATCAAATAATCCTGACTTTTAAGTGTCAATTTCTCCTGTTTATGCTCATATTTTATGTCATTTATATGGATTTATACTCTTATTCCTTTATATTTCGTTTTCAGGTAAAATATGAGCATTGGAGCTTAGAGACGCGGATTTGGAGATTTTCTTAACGGTTTTAACTTAGTATGCTATCTTTGAAGAAGCTACGGCGTAACTCATATTCTCAATTACCCTGTAGTTGGGATTTCGTTACAGAGACCTACTCAACTGCAGTTACGGCGTAACTCTCAACTTAAGTTACGCCGTAACCATCTAGGTCATGAAGAATTTCGCGCCTCTGTCAACTACGCCGTAACCTCCTCGCATGCATTACGACGTAACCATCTTCTGTTTAGAAGGTATTCAAGATACGACGTAACTATCTACAAAATTACGGCGGAGCTTCTATTACGGCGTAACTATTCCTTAGGTTACGCCGTAATCACCTCTACGAGCTTTCTGTTTAGAAGACACTTAAGTTACAGTGTAACTCTCAACTTAGGTTACGCCATAACTATGATCGGGCCTATAAATACAAACCCTAAAATCTGCATTCTACATCACTCACTCACGACAAAAAGGTAGAGAACGTAAAGAGGGTTCCAAGGGGAGATCATACCAAGCATACGGAGCCATCTCCAAGGGAGGAACCACACCATATCGATAAGCTTTAGCGATTACAACTACTTTTTACTTTAATTCATGTCTTTAATCATGTTAAACAATGAATTCATTGTGTCTTTTAATATGATCGGTGATTGTACAATAATTCGTACGACCAGGCCTTCGATGGTGATCGAAGGGTATGAGGGGTGATATGCGTGCGCCGAACTTGTAGCCAATCTGCAATAAGAAATAGTAGACACTTCGTTAAGTGATTGCGCAGGGGTTGGACCCTGCGAACCACCTCCGGCGTGAGAGTAAGTATGTGATATGTGTTGTAAGTAATATGGAGTATGTGAAATACTGTGTTGAGTGAACATACCATTGAAATGACTCGTCCAACCTATTTATAGATGAAGAAATAAGCTTGGAGACCGTTAGCACATGTTTCGGAGATCATGGGGGCGTCCCATGATTTGTGGTAACCGCTAGGGCTTCATCCTCACTCTCTCTGTCTTAGCGGCGAAGCTAAGGAGATAGTGGGAACGTGGGGGAAGACCAAGTCAAGGTTATCCTTTGTCTTGGCGCCTTCAAGAGAAGACTCCGAAGGGCATAGGCCTTCGTCTGGCGAATTCCCAACTGGTAACCATGTCAATGATGAATGATTTTACGCCACCAATGACTTATGAAGAAAGACTTGGGTCTTCGTAATGCAAATTCAACTAAGGTTGAAGGGGTGTCCTTCGACCTGATCAGAGGGTACGTCATCAAGCCCCCCAGTCGAAAGTGATATGTACGAACTAGAAATATTGCTTACGACTCAGAAATAGATACGAAACCTCCCCTCCATCACAAAAACGAACGAAGATGAAAAATCTAGCAACTATTGATCCGTAATTAATGCATGTACTTATCCTAACCACCTTTTTTCTCGGTAAAATCAAAACGTCTCTTCAAAATTTAAAAAGGATTTGAAATCCGGAGGTTAGGTGATATCTTAGGACACGTATAGGGCTACGTTTCAACATGTGTGAGGGTATTTAAAATCAAAAAACAGTAAAACCCTAACACAATTTTATCCCACGCCCAAATTTTTCACCTACTAAACTTCCTTCCGAGCGAGCTTTCGAGCAAACAGGTAAAGTATTCCTTCGTATTTGCTATGTTTTCAATACTTTTTTGTTGATTAGAAGGATTATGTCTACCAATAAGAAGTTTGTAATCAAACAACAAGGTTGCACCTTGACTAGGGTGGAGCTTAAAGCGTTCCTTACTGATTATCCTATTCCCAAAGAATACAAAATCATGTTACCCAAAGAAAAATCAATGTATTTTTGATGCCCCGAAGAACTATGTAGGCTTATACACCCATGCATTCACCACCTCTAACCTTAGGATACCATTTTAGAACTCCTTCAGTACTACGAAGTACACATATCTAGGTTTAACCCTTTTTGGCCTAGCCAAGCTCATGACATACATTATAATGTGTAAAGCTTATGGGTATGAACCGTCATTGACTGTGCTTAGATGGTTTTTGAATTTGTACCCTGGAGAAGACTGGTTAACATTGGCAAAAAGGGGTGAAAGGGATGTGCCCATTCTCATTGATAGGCCTTTTACGAATATCGGGAATTAGAAGGGAAAGTTCTTTTATATCCAAAATACCATTGTTCCTCCACAATTCCCTGCTTTGCTAAACCCAGAATTTCAATATGATGAAAAGAGGTTTAATGATCCCTTGCCTTATACTGTGAGGAGGAATCCCCGCACCAGTCTAGCTCGCCATCTAGCTGATTGTCAAACATTCCCCGAGCCAATACTATTTATGGTTGGTCTTGCTGAAAGTGGGAGGGATCTCGTTGCATCCTGAGATTATTTGTTGTGGAGAAAGTATGTAAATTTTTAATTAAAATAAGAGATAGGAACTTATCTTTCTGATATTCATCTTTTTTCTTCCTTTTTTGCAGAAATGTCATTCAGGAATTTCGTTGTTACTGGTGGTGCGAAGGAAGTAAGCTTTATCCCGAAGGATCCCTAAGAGGCTAGCTATTGTGTGGGCTCTCCTTCAGTGTCTGTGAACAACAATGATGTTGATGCTCATCCCATCGAGCCTGTGTCATCTGCTCCTCCTTCAAAAGAAAAAGAGCTTCTGGATGTCGAAGACCAGCTAGTTGAAAATGTGGCACTCGATGAACCTGCCTCGAGGAAACTAGCTATCGAGGACCCTCCGGCATTGGTGAGAGTCCGGCGAAGGGTATGAGCCAAGGCGCTAAGTCTACATCAAAGAGGAAGCTTATCTTGCCCACTCCTCCCTCTCGAACTACCCAGCCAGAAGAGTGCCGGGGTAACGTGGTGTTTCCGACCATCGAAGGGCCCAAGACGAGATGATATCCATGGTAAGGTTTCTTTCCTGTTATAAAGAATTAGATGCAAATAATAACATATTAACAAGTTTATTTATGCTGTAGGACTCCCTGATACGAAGGAGCTTCCGTCCCCCCTAGCTTGTCATTTGATTGTGGAGCGTGTGACCCCATCCAGTTGGAAGGGGTGATGGACAACATGTCTATGGAAAGGCTATGTGATCTTCATGACAAGAGCTATGTCAGACAGTGTATGCTGGATAATCAGCTCAACACCAGGATAAGGGATCTTCTTCGTGCTGTCACCAAGGCTAGGGAAGAGATGGACGTCATGCTTGCCAGAGAGAAGGCTAGGGACAAGAAGTATGCAGACCTGCAGACAAAGTGTGAAGAAGCTATGGAGGACTTCGACAAAAATCCCTTAGTTCAAGATCTCAGAGTTGATGTGGAAAATCTCAAGGGTCAGTTATCTGCAAGCCAAGCTGAGTGCAGCAGGCTATCTCTCGAAGGCGAGAAGGTCATAGGCTACAAAGAGAAAATATTCGTTCTTACATCCAAGTGTGGAGGCCTTGATGAAGAGAGGGCTAAGCTAGTTGACCAAGAGATCAAGCTCAGGGAAAAGGTGGATGGGTTAGACCTTCGTTTGAAGATGTTCAAGAAGGATAGGGCAGATTTGGTAACCAAACTCATCCCCTACATCGCCATGGAACTGTACCATAGTGATGATATGGGTATAATGATTAGGAAATTGGTGAACGCATCCATATTTCATGGCAAGTGTACCACTTTGGAGGATATAGCTGCGACAGGGGAACCAGTGAAGCTTGAAAATGTTCCATACTACAGAGCAACTCATGAGAAGGAATATGATGATGCAGGCAATGCCTTATCTACTGCAGAGTTCTCCTTCCTTGCTGAAGCGACGAAGGACCCAGCGGCCTCTATTGAGGACCTGCTAGCCAAGAAGCCAAGTCCAGCCTGCCTCTCCTTGAAAGGACACCATCTCCCAAGTTTCCATCCCAGGTTCTGATCCGACCCATTCCAAAGTTTGATGAAGGCTACCATGTGGTAGTAATTTGATCCCTCAGGGTGGTATGTACCCTGTTTCAAACAATATGTCTGTGTCTCTTTCCAGGCTATATGCCTGATGAAACAATTTTACATTTGATGTGTGTGGTAAAGGCCTTGGCCTAAGACAATATTCTGTTTGTTTGATCGTTAAGGCTACGGCCTGTTGGACTAGTTAAACTAGTCATAAATGAATATCTACATCAAGGCCACTAGGGCCTGTATTTGCTATGTGTGATTCTTCTCTTTACGTTTCATTTGCACGTAAAATTTTTACAACCTAAGGCGTATGGTAGATGCATAGCCTCATTATGTGTAATTACTTTACCAAGAATATAGCAATCGTATAATTTAATTGCTGACAGAGGGTTGCGACCCACTCCATCTTAATCCTTTGGGCAGCGAAAGGCTTGGAATACCTTAAGGCCATATAGGAAAGTTAATGTGAAGTTGAGATGGATGTTATGCATATGAGCAAGACGTATTGTTAGTCTTTGTACATCCCTTCGACATTGAAACTTATAAAAGCGACTTGGTGGACAAATATTTGTTGTATTGAACGAAATAAGAGATTTGAGGGAAATGCGTTATATCATTAAGTGGGTAGGGAGGATTACATCATTTTAAGAAATGAATACTAGAAGCCTACCATTAATGCTTCTTTCCCCAAGTGAGAAGAATGCAAATACATTGATTGAAAGCAAATTAAAAAATGTCATTGGACATTGTAAGTTTCATATGTAAAACTTACGAAGGGTAGTGCCATTCCAAGTTCTATCAATAGTGTCTCCGTCAAGGGTTTCCAGCTTGTAGGCTCCATTGCCATATGCTTCCTTAACAACATAGGGTCCTTCCCATGTAGGCCCTAGTTTACCCTGGTACTCAGCTTTACTTGCGATGTTGAGTCGGAGGACGTATTCTCCTGGCTTGAATGTCGAAGGCCGAACCCTGCTGTTGTAGTACCTTTCAATATTTTGTTTATGGATAGCCTCCCTAATCGAGGCTATTTCCCTTCGTTCTTCGAGTAGGTCTAGATTGTTGCGGAGTCTTTCTTCGTTGTCTGCTGCTTCGAAGTTCATGACCCTTTCTATTTCGACACTTACTTCCGAAGGGATGACAACTTTTGTGCCATATATCAAGCTAAAAGGTGCCTCCCCATGACTTGACTTTGTGTGCGTTTTATGAGCCCAGAGTACTTGAGGTAGCTCATCTACCCAACCATGGTGGATGTATCCCAGCCTTCGTTCTATGCCTTGGATGATGTCCCTGTTAGTAACCTCTACTTGTCCGTTACTTTGAGGATGGTAAACGGATGTGAAAGATTGTTTTATGTTCAGGCCTCTGCAAAACACTGGGAACACTCCTTCGGCAAACTGTTTCCCATTATCTGAGATGATGATATGGGGTACTCCGAACTGGCAGATAATGTGTTCCCACACGAACTTTTCCATGGGCCTCCCTGTGATGGATGCTAGGGGTCTGGCTTCCACCCATTTCATGAAGTAATCGATGGCTACGACCAAGAATTTTACCCCTCACGAGCAATTGGTAGAGGACCTACGATATCTATCCCCCATTGGCTGAAAGGCCATGCGGACGTCACGGAGTTCATATCTTGTTTTGGTAGCCTTGGCACTCTTGAGTAGACTTGACAGGCTTCACACTTCTGGATAATTTCTACTGTATCCATGTGCATCGAAGGCCAATAATATCCTATCTTCATGATCTTAGAAACAACGGAGCGGGGTCCTGCGTGTAGCCCGCAAGACCCTTCGTGCACTTCTTGAATGATGTTGGCGGCTTGCCTAGGTCCTACACAACGAAGCCATGGAGACAAGAAGGACCTTCGGTATAGGTAGTTCCCCATGATTCTGTATTGTGGTGCTTTGACGCGAACCTTTCGAGCTAGCTTCCGATCCTCACGGTAGTATACCACTTATTAGATACTCTCTAATCGAGTCATCCAATTTGAATCTTCCTCCGTATTACGTCCGGACACCTCCTTTCGGACGATGGACCTATCTGCCAACACTTCGACCAGAACTTCCTTAGTTAAATGAGAAAATGCCATTGATGCCAGTTTGCTAAGTGCATCCGCCTTTTTATTTTGGTTCCTTCGAACATGCTCTATGTTGTAGGATGTAAACCCTTCGAGCATCTCCTTGGCCTTATCCAGGTATTGCTTGATCACAGGTTGTCTTGCTTCATAGGAGCCCTTGATCTGATTGGCCACCAGCTGTGAATCAACAAAAATAGCCAAGTCTTCTACCTCCATGTCCTTAGCCAGTCGGAGGCCTGCTAGTAAGGCTTCGTACTCCGCTTCATTATTAGTAGCATCGAATTTGAAACGGAATGCATAAGTATACTTCTTCCCTTCAGGGTCAACAAGCATTAAACCTGCACCAGAACCGTCGGAGCTGGAGGCTCCATCAGTGTAAAGTTTCCACCCTTTGTCCGTCTTCGCAAGTTTCTTCTCAGCAACTTTGTTGTCCTGCTTCGGTTCGGAGGGTGTTTCGGCTAAGAAGTCTGCCAATATTTGCCCTTTGACTGAGTTTCTACCCTTGTACTCAATTTCATGTTCTCCTAGCTCGATAGCCCACTTAGCTATCCTTCCAGACTTCTCCGGTTTCGAAAGTATCTGCTTAATAGGCTTTTCAGTGAGCACGGTTATGGGGTGAGCTTGGAAGTACCTTCGAAGGCGCCTCGCAGCATGAACCAAAACCAAGATTAACTTCTCCAACTCTGGATAATTTAGCTCAGCTCCTTGTAGAACCCTGCTAACGAAGTAGATAAGGATTTGCTTCTTTTCCCTCTCCGCCAATAAGACATCACTGATGCTTACGAAGGAGGCTGCAATGTACATAAACAACACTTCGCCTTTGATTGGGGCTGTAAGTGTAGGTAGAATAGCCATGAACTCCTTGAGCTTTTGAAAGGCAACTTCTGCATCCGCACTCTACTGAAACGCCTTTTTGTCCGTGCATCCTTTGAGTGTCTTGAAGAATGGCAAAGATCTATCTGCACCCTTCGATAAGAATCTGCTGAGGGGCTAACTTTCCTTCGGACTTTGTACATCCTTGAGGGATTTAGGAGGTCAAGTCTGTGATGGCCTTAACCTTCGAAGGGTTGGCCTTAATACCCTGCTTTGTGATCATGTGTCCCAGAAATTGTCCCTCTTCCACGCCGAATGAACACTTCTTGGGATTTAACTTCATGTTGATGGCGCGAAGCTGGTCGAAGGTTTCCTTTATGTCGGAGAGCATGTCCTCCTCCGTTCTACTCTTGATAACCATATCGTCTACGTATGCTTCGAGGTTCCTACCTATTTTCTTGTTGAAGGCTTTGTCCACCAGCCTTTGGTAGGTAGCACCTGCATTCTTCAAGCCGAAGGGCATCTTCTTGTAACAATACACGTCTTTTCCTGTAAAAAAGGCTGTTTTTTCTTCGTCCTCTTCCGCCATCTGTATCTGATGGTAACCCTTGTAAGCGTCCAAAAAACATTCCAGTCGAAACCCTGATAAGGATTCCACTTTCCAATCGATTTCTGGTAGAGGATAGCAGTCCTTCGGACAGGCTTTGTTTATATCTGTGAAGTCTACACACATCCGCCATCCTCCATCATGCTTTTTAACCATCACCGGATTGGCTACCCAGGTTTGATACTTCACCTCGCTGAGTATGCCTGCTGTTACGAGCTCATCCACTTCCTTGCATGTTGCGGCATTCCTTTCAGGTGCAAGGCTTCGACGCTTTTGCTTGATAGGTTCAATGTGCTTGAACTCATTAAGCTTGTGCTCAGTGCCGAAGGGCTTTCCGTCTATGATGAGAGTTTTGGGGACCCCCGTCATGTCAGAGTAAGTCCATTCAAAGACATCTGCATTAGCTCTTACTAACTTTTCCAATTCAGCTTTAAAGGAGATAGGGAGCTGCTTTCCAATTACCACCGTCTGATCAGGATAGAGATCGTTTACTACGATGCGCTCTTCGGCATCGGTGCAGCTGAGAACATCTTTCGGAGGCTCTTCCAGAATTTTTTTGACCCTTTTGCCTACTTCTGTAGGCTTCTTCGCGTTGTAACTGGAGCAAACCGTTCCAATACCGAATGGTGTTTGGAATTTGATTGCGGCATGTATGGTGGAGACAACGATGCCCATTTTCTGCATTGCGGTTCTCCCTATTAACAGGTTATAGGGAGATTCAGACCTTACGATCGCGAAAACCAGGGTTTCTGTCCTCTTTAGCCTTCCTTCTCCAATTGTAACCTCTAGAGGGACTTCTCCCAGGGGCCATGAGTGTTCCCTTGAGAATCCCACCAAGGGTACCTTCGAATCTACCCTATTCGACCTTATTGAAGGCTTGAGCTTCAGAAAACAATGTTCGTAGATCACTTCGCAAGAGCTACCACAGTCTAAGTAAGCTTTGTTTACTTCTCTGTTGGAGATCAGGACTTTGATGACCACGGGGTCATTCGAGAGAACCTTTCCAGTGATTGAAGGGAAAGTAACGTCTCCTAATCCGCATAATGCTTCCTCCGCTCCTTTCCTTTTTAAACCATAATCATCATTGTACACCATGAGGATGGGTGCTTCGACTGGTGTGGTGTCTTTACCCATATGTGTGTCGGAGACCTTTTCTTTACCTTTCTTTATGCCCTTCACCAAATGTCCCAATTGACCGGATTTCACGGCCTCTTCTATCTGTTTCTTGAGCTCTCTGCAATTGTTGGTGTCGTGTCCGTAATCGTCATGGAAATAGCAATATTTGGAGGTATCCCTGCTTCGTCCCCTACTTGCCAAACGAGGGGGAGGGTCGAAGGCATTCGCAGCCCTTTCCGTAGCAAGTATTTCCCTCGGCGATTTGGACAAATTAGCCAAGATTCTGTGATTGATGTTTTTGTTGTAGGGCGCAAACCTGTCCCTGCCTTTGTACCTGTTTTTTGGCCCTTCCCACGAAGAGTGCTTCAGGATTTTGCTGTGACTTTCCTTGTTTTCAATTGGAGCCCTATTGGTAGGCACTTCTTTGGCTTCGATCCAGGTGTAAGTCTTCTCCATTAAGCCTTTGTAGGTTGCGGGAAGGTCAGTGGATAGAAATTCCACCAGACTTCTATTTCGTAGGCCATGCACAAAACTAGAGATGCGCTGGTCTTCGTACAGACCCAGAATTTGCAAGGTGTCATCAGTATATCAAGTAACGAAAGCCCCGGTGCTCTCGTTTTCCCTCTGCTTGATGTTGTGCACTGTCAGGTGAGTCCTTGTGAACTTTTTCTGCTGGCTGAAATGTGATCTGAACTTGGCCTTGAGATCATCCAAATTCACAATGCTACCTGCTTTTTGCCCATTCCACCATATACGAGCGGAGTCTCGCAGGGTATATGTGAACATGTGGTAAGCAACGGGCATAACCCACTTCTGCATTCTGATAGCCCCTTCGAACAGATGTAAGAAATTATCTGGGTCCCCCTTCCCATCATAAGTACCAATATGTGCGGGCATTTTCAACCCATCGGGCAAAGGGTAGTCTTCTATCTACCTTACGAACGGTGTCGTGGAACCCATGGGCTCCAAATAAAGGCAGTTGTAAGGTGGCATGTAAGTGGGGACAGCATTGTATGGGTTATGGCTCGGAGGTATTCTGATGCAGGTTTTACTGACCAGGTCTTAATATTTATAGTGTCTCGCTATACCTATGGTCTACCCTAATGCACTAACAGGCAGTGTACCCGGTCGTGTGTAGTGTAGTAAATGGTAAATCCGAGGTCGTCCCAAGAGCTATGTGTGTCGGATTATTACTAAGTCTAATTGTCACAGAATAATAATGGTTTTGATAGGGATCTAATTAATTAAACTACTAATGCAGAATATAAAATAACAGCAAATAAATGGTAAAGGGAAATCAATAAAGGAATAGTGGTGCTAACCTATTCAATCCTCCTAACTAGTTATGTCTACGTCCACCTACTTCTAATTACTTCAGGTGGGGTCAAATTCGAGAGGACAGCATTTGGTCAATTTGCCCTAACCTATCAGCAAAGATGCCACCACAGGAGAAATCAGGCGCACCGTCATAAGTCATGTTGTTCCTGGTCCCCTAAGCCGAGTCAATAAGTACCGCTACATGCTAGATTCTAAATAGTGAGTGCCCGGCCGTTAGGAACTTAGACACTACACCCCCAATTCTTAAGTTCATCCAAACGATAGGTGATCAATTGGTCAAATCGCACATGTAGAAAGGGTCGTCAGTTGGTCATATCTTACCCTTCCCGTCTCAATCCGCTCACCTAGGATCAACTGGTCATATCTCCTAGGTAATTGGCCTCTATCGCCATTCAAAACTACCGAACCAAGGGTGACTACCAAAGAACCATGCATGCATACACTTAGAAATAATTGTACGGAAGTAAAGGTAAACGAAAACTGATAAGGATTTAAAATGTACCTTTTTGAGGGGTCGTTTAAGCCCTTATTTGATCACTTTTGTATCCGTTATTGCTTAATATCGTTCCTTTTCACTTTTTAGGTCTCTTGAAGGCAAACTACTGTAATGGCACTTATTTGGACGAAAAGGCGCGGATTTATGAAGAAAATGGCCAAAGTCAAGAATCGAGACACTCAAGCTGATAAATTACAAGGGGACGTCGTCACTGCTTAATCTGCGACGCCGTCGGAGGAAGTTGTGACGGCTCAGAAGAGAAATTGCTAGTTTTAGAGGACGGCGTCGGGCTTTTAAAGAGTAGGCCGTCGCTACTCGGGACGGCTAGATTCAATCCAGCACGACGTCGAAGCTAAAGAGGACGGCGTCACAAGCATAAGGTGACGCCGTCGCAAGATTAACTTGGCCAAGACGAAACCCTAACGACGGCGACACGACGGCGTAACAAATCATAAGGTGACGCCGTCGCACATGTAATCTTATATATAGAATCCGAATTTTTCAGTTTTAGAGAGTAGTCTTTTG
This sequence comes from Chrysanthemum makinoi, assembly GCA_910596185.1. NCBI lineage: Eukaryota > Viridiplantae > Streptophyta > Magnoliopsida > Asterales > Asteraceae > Chrysanthemum > Chrysanthemum makinoi. The sequence goes on from OU343225.1 coordinate 88,716,894, forward strand.
GGTAAACTTTTGGAGTAAAACCTAAACCGGACCAAGGTCGTATTTTAGGGTTTTAAACCCTATCTTACACCAAGATAAGTTGTTTACTTCATTAATTTAATTATGTCTTCAATTATTTGTGTGTATGCTTGCATGTTCTCTATGTCCGGCTAATTTACTTGTGTGTTTGCTTAGGGAATATGAAACTTAATTATTGAATATTGATTGGTTGTTTCTTATCTTAGTTGATTAATGATCTAGTAATGCGATAGGTCATTTGTTGTGTACTTAATGCTTGATTAATCTTTGTGAACCTTAGGTTATAGCACTATGAGTTGTTGTAAGCTAAACTATACAAAGAAGCCTTAGAGTTAGAGTTTATCATCCCTAGTGGGTTTTGTAGACGAGACCCTTTGGTAACTTCAAAGAGTAGGGAGAAACGCATACCCTACAACTTTAGACACACAACGCAACTAGGAATAAGGACGTGACAATTCAACCACCAATAGGAGATAATTAAGGAGTAGTAAAACCTAAGTAAACACATCTTTAAACTATCATACGAGCACACAATAATTAGACATAGGCTACCACCACCTTAGTTTAGATAATTAGATAATAGTAGAGTAATCGGTAGAAATACCAACCCCCAAATCCAAACCCGAGATTCGTACTTTTCCTTTTCTAAAAAACATAAAAAGATAAAAAATAATCTTCCTCAACCCCAACCTTAGCGTAGTAACTTCTCACTAGCATTCCTATTCCCCTAGAGAACGATATCAATTCCGTGGCTTACCCTAATACTACACTACAACGATTAGGTTCACTGCCTAGGGTGTTGAAAAAACTTGCTCGACGAAAAGGAAGTTCCTTTGACCCGACTGTGTAAGCGTATCAAGTTTTTAGCGCCGTTGCCGAGGAATAGAATAGCTAGTTAGTAGTCCACCTCGTTTAGGTTTCTTTGCTTGATTCCTATCAAGTAAACTTTTTTCTCATTTTTAGCTTCCTTTTAGTCTATCCCGCTTCTTCGTGACCTTTGTTCGTAACCTCATCACTTTTCATCATGGAAGGTGAAAACCCTCCTCAAATCATTGTCCCGCCAAGAGACCGTACTCTTGGTGAATACTCGAGACCTAGCCACCTAGGCTATAGGAACACCATTGAGCTTCCCGACCAAGCTCAAATTACGGCCTTGTGATCCGACACCATCCGGTTGGTGCAAAATGGATGTGCATTCCATGGAATTCGCTCTGAAGATCCTAATCAGCATCTTAAGGACTTCCTTAAAATTGTCGATTCTATTGACCTTGATGCTACTACTCGGGAGACCATGCGTCTGCGTCTCTTCCAATTTTCTCTACGGGACCAAGCTAGTAATTGGCTTGAGCAACTTCCCGCCGGCTCCATCTCAAGTTGGGATGATCTCACCACTCGTTTCCTTGCTCAATTTTTCCCACCGGGGAGAACCACAAAACTTAGGAATGACATCTTGATGTTCCAACAACGTCAAGGTGAATCTCTCTACGAAGCATGGACTCGATTCAAGGACTTACTCCATAAAGTCCCTCATCACGGCATTGATCTTTGGCTCCAAGTACAAATCTTTTATGATCATGTCAGTCTTGCCCTCCAACAGACCATTGATTATGCCGCCGGTGGAAGATTAAGTAGTCTAAGTGCTAAAGCGTGCTGGGAGGTTATTGATGACCTAGCTCAATATGAAGAGGAATGTTGGGAAATTCTGGTTGTCCAAGAAAACGGATTAACGGCCCAAGCACAAGCAATTATGAGTATGGCAGCCCAAGTGGATGCATTAATGGAAATAACTACCCGGGCTGATAAGCATGTAAACGCGGTCAAGGAGTTTCTGCTCCCAAGAAAGTCTAGGCAAGATGAATTCGAGGACATAATGTTGACATTTGTCCACAAACAAGAAAAAGAAATACAACGCCTCGAAGCTCAAATGCGAAAGACTCACGACACTTTCTTGGAGCTAGCTGATAGCTTCACGCTAAATATCCGTAATGAAATCGCGAAGAACAATATACCTAAAAAGATAGAGAAGGTGTATGCAATACCAGAACACGTGGAGATAAACCCCAACCTTTCTATGATTTCATTAAACAAGACACACCCCCTCAATTCATATTTTTGTTTAAACTCCTGTCTCGACGGTCACCAAATATCCCCTGAGAATATATTTATTGGAACGGTGCGCGTGACGCTTCCCAACTATCCTAACAATGGGAAAAGTTCTTTCGGCTTTAAACCTGGTGCAGAGAACCCTCTACCTCAATATTTCATAATTTCTGGAATCTCAATTGAAAGACAATTTGACGTATGCGTTACTTGCCACCGTGGAGATTACTGGTGGATTAACCAAATTAATTTTAAAATAAAAACCAAGTTCCTTGTCAAAAATAGTAACCAGATTTTTTATCCGGGCAGATTGACAAAACTACTTTCTTTTACGAAAATTTGGGCGTGACGCCGTCACACTTTAACGAGTGACGCCGTCGCTAAGCCAGATCAGACGTATAAATACATCACCCATCTCTTTCATTCTTTACCCTACACATTTTTTATCCGCCCCACACCACACCAAACCGAATTCCCCACATCGAATCCACCATTTTTCCACGACAATCTCCACGAGATGAGCAGAAGAGTAAAAAGGACTAGGGGACAATCTTCTAATACCCAGGAAAACGTTGCGGACACGATCATTGGGTGGGGGTATTTATTGAGGAAGGATGTCAAGCCAGTTACAACGATTTACTCCATCAGACTATTGATTCAGGGGCTGTGTTGGACTGGGCATTTCTGGAGGAGAATGATTTGGCTAGGGTATTTTCGAATAGTTTTAGAAGGGATAAGTTCACTGATCCCCAATGGGAAAGACTGTTTAAGATTAGAGAGCCCGTGTATGGCGAGTTGGTACGTGAGTTTCACGCATCATATTTGCCAAATATCAATGCATGTCAGGATAATATTGATTTCCAAGGGATCCGATTTAGGTTAGGTGGGGACTGGAGGGAAATGTCGACGCTTGAGTTTGGATGGAGGTTGGGACTGTATACATCTGAGGACGCTAAGAGTGATGTTTTTAGGACTTGATTTGCAGCTGGAATTACCCATAAGGACGAGATGTTGGGTATTCAGTTCTGGAACACGATTTCTGATGGGGAGTACATTACTGGGGGTACCCTCGCTTCACAAAACCGTGATCCACGGGTTAGGCTCATACATTGCTGCCTCACCTTCTCTATCACAGGACGACATGCCACGAGCCATCGTGTCACCTTACCGGACCTATTCTATCTCTACTGCATATTGGCCGAGGGAGTGCACTGCAACATCCCGTTCTGGTTGGCCGATTACTTGAGAACTGCAAGTGGGATTAGGTTGGAGGATAGGGTGTATGGGGGCATGCTTATCACCCGGTTAGCTCGATCCTTAGGTGTATTGGCAGGGGAGGTACCTGCATACCTGAGTACGATGGCAGCACCCAGGGTCGTCAAGACTAAGTCTCTGAAAGCTATGAATGTCCTGATGGATTATGGTAGAGGTTATACTTGGTTCCATTCTCAGCCCGCCATTCAAGGTGGTGATGACGACAATGATGAGGAGCCACAGGTACCAGCACACCAGCAGGGGGTGAAGCAGGAAGCTCCACTAACGCCTACAGGCACATGTCTAGTGGGGATTGGCAGGCATACCAGGGAGCATGGATGGGCCGCATGGATACATGGATGGCACAGCAAGATCAGAGGGCTAATTGGACCTATGACTACACTATCAGGCAGATGCAGCATTTGTCCATTCGTGATCAGCTTGATCCACATCTCCAGATTGATCATTTCCCAGGGCGGGAGGAGGATTATCCACCCTTTGGGTATTTGGGCCATCTTCCCCCGGGTTATGACTATCGTTATGGAACCCCTCCCCAGTGACTTATGTATTCATTTATGGATTATGTATGGTTAAGTATGGTTGGTCAAAACAACTTTTATTTAGGCATGTAATAATCTTGGATATCTTAACCTTGCGGTGAATCTTGAACTATTTGATGTGTATGAATATTTGAATGTGGTAGGATTTATCTTGCTTGTGTGTTTAATTGTTTGCTTTTTAGTGTTATATATCTTTTATTGATTGTTTATTCTCATGTTTAAATTTGTAAAAATGCTTTATTTTGTTTTTAACCTCGTCTTAATTGCATATAAAGGTATTTTACATAAAGGATAAGTGTAGGGAGGATTACACACGTTTTCATAAGAAACGTGAACATGAGAATAACAATTGATTAAAAGATATATTTGCGTGTTTGTTCGAGTCAAATGCTTGTATCGAGTCATAATGGATGTTTTGCAGAAATTTTTCCAGATTCTAAAGATATAAATTTTCCAGAATTTTTCCAAAAATCGCAGACCGCTTTTTGTCAGGATAACCAGTCAGATTGCAACCTGACGACGGGGAAGGAATAAAACATCATATCACTTTTTCTCGTTTTCTGAGCTACTTAAAATTTTTGGAAATTTCCTGGTCTTAATTTTCTTAGAAATTCTGTAAACATCCATTCCACAAGCATTATATCCTAGTTTAAATCGAGTCTTATACATATTATTACCGATTTTACGCGAAGGTTTCATTTGTTTTCTTCAAGTGTGCAGGTTTTGTTTATCAAGAAGAAGATACATAAAGTTGGAGGAGTTTTTCACGCATACATTCTTCTTGGAAAGGATTTAACCACTACTTCACACACGGATCCTACCGAGTTAATCAGGGGAGTACTAGTTTCTTTCGTTTTTAATTACCTTCTTTTATCATAACCTTGATACTTTCGGAGAACATTGGGGACAATGTTCAGTTTAAGTGTAGGGAGGGAAAATAAAACGGGAACTTTGAAACTATGCTTATCCTTGATTATTTGCTTTGTCCAATTGCACTTTTGTAATAAACCATGAGAAAATGTCGGTTAGGGTAATTTTGGCACCAAATTTAAAAATTTTCATAATATATAGGAGTGGGCCATTAGTCTTAACAAAAGCGTCTCACGGATAGGAAGTTATATGACTAGCACAAAACCCTTTACCACTTAAATTCCACCAAAAATGTGAGGATCGCCCTTAGATTAGTAGGAATTGAAGCATTCATCTTCAATGCTTAGAGTGTGAACTGGTAGTATATTAGATTCTAGAACTTGTTTTGTGATGCATTCCGAGATCGCTAGTAAGACTACACTTGTGTAGTTAGGAATAACTAAATGATAAGAGGCATTAGGATAACCCTTGTTTGATACCCGTAATATAATTACTTCTTCCACATTGGTTGAGTAATTCCCCCACACCTTTGCGTTGTACTCATCTTTTGTACACGATACCCCTAGTTAAACCCTCAGAGCCTATCCTTTTCGCGGTTCTCATGATGTTTCGGTTTTCCGGAATATCAATGAAGAACATTGTCTACACCCCACCCCCAAATATACACCCAAATCGCCTTAGCCTACCCTATATGCACTCACTTTTAGTGCATTATTGTTATCACCCTAAACCCTTAGTTCAATTATCTAGTTGCTTGCATGAGTTGCTAAGTCGAGTCATATCCTTTGTATACAGTTTTGGGACGATTGGGATTCATGGGAAAAGTTAAAGTTTTAAATGACTAAAAGGGAACGCCAATTCCCTTATTTGCGTAATAACGTACTCCAAGTGTTTTGATCTTTTCAATTCGGGTCATATTAGTGTTAGAGTAATAAAAACTCAAGTGTAGGGATGTGCTATAAACCCCTATCATTTTGATGTTATCGTAGAGGATGGTAGAGTAAAAGTGAAAAAAAAAAAAAAAAAAAAATCCAAAAAAAAAATAGAAAAAGAGAAAAGAAAAAAAATAGAGTGAAAAAAAAAATACGGGCTACCATCCTACATCTATCTTTAAATTTATGTTTGTTTATTTCAGTTATCTAGAGTTTAGAGTGTCGAGTCTTGGCTTAGCAACGCCATTCTTCGTATGCATGTAACATTGAGATTTTTGACTTGCCACCACTAAAAAGCCTATTCCACCAAACCCTTTGTTTCCCTACCGTAAGCCTAACGTTACAACCCTTTAAAGACCTCTTTGATAGTCTTTTCTAGGTGCTTACGCCAAAGCGACGGAGGTTTGATCTATTCTCAAGCCTATGGTAATCTACGTACTAGGACCGGTTAATGAGTGTTTATCTTCCATTTCCAATTTGCTATATTTCATATACACCCGAGAGATGTGAGTATTCAAACACCCCATGTGAGGTGCTAGTATGTAATTTCCGTGCTTGTTATGACTTTTGCGGGGCTTATATGTGTTGTGGACTGTTTTAAACCAATGCTTCATGACCCCTAACTTATAAATTAATTGGCTAAAAGCACATTTGCTTGAGGACAAGCAAATACCAAGTGTAGGGATATTTGATAAGGATTTAAAATGTACCTTTTTGAAGGGTCGTTTAAGCCCTTATTTGATCACTTTTGTATCCGTTATTGCTTAATATCGTTCCTTTTCACTTTTAGGTCTCTTGAAGGCAAACTGCTGTAATGGCACTTATTTGGACGAAAAGGCGCGGATTTATGAAGAAAATGGCCAAAGTCAAGAATCGAGACACTCAAGCTGATAAATTACAAGGGGACGGCGTCACTTCTTAATCTGCGACGCTGTCGGAGGAAGTTGTGACGGCTCGAAGAGAAATAGCTAGTTTTTGAGGACGGCGTCGGGCTTTAAAAGAGTAGGCCGTCGCAACTCAGACGGCCTAGATTCAATCCGCACGACGCGTCGAAGCTAAAGAGGACGGCGTCACAAGCATAAGGTGACGCCGTCGCAAGATTAACTTGGCCAAGACGAAACCCTAATGACGGTGACACGACGGCGTCACAAATCATAAGGTGACGCCGTCGCACATGTAATCTTATATATAGAATCCGAATTTTTCAGTTTTAGAGAGTAGTCTTTTGGGTAAACTTTTGGAGTAAAACCTAAACCGAACCAAGGTCGTATTTTAGGGTTTTAAACCCTATCTTACACCAAGATAAGTTGTTTACTTCATTAATTTAATTATGTCTTCAATTATTTGTGTGTATGCTTGCATGTTCTCCATGTCCGGCTAATTTACTTGTGTGTTTGCTTAGGGAATATGAAACTTAATTATTGAATATTGATTGGTTGTTTCTTATCTTAGTTGATTAATGATCTAGTAATGCGATAGGTCATTCGTTGTGTACTTAATGCTTGATTAATCTTTGTGAACCTTAGGTTATAGCATTATGAGTTGTTGTAAGCTAAACTATACAAAGAGGCCTTAGAGTTAGAGTTTATCATCCCTAGTGGGTTTTGTAGACGAGACCCTTTGGTAACTTCAAAGAGTAGGGAGAAACGCATACCCTACAACTTTAGACACACAACGCAACTAGGAATAAGGACGTGACAATTCAACCACCAATAGGAGATAATTAAGGAGTAGTAAAACCTAAGTAAACACATCTTTAAACTATCATACGAGCACACAATAATTAGACATAGACTACCACCACCTTAGTTTAGATAATTAGATAATAGTAGAGTAATCGGTAGAAATACCAACCCCCCAAATCCAAACCCCGAGATTCGTACTTTTCCTTTTCTAAAAAACATAAAAAGATAAAAAATAATCTTCCTCAACCTCAACCTTAGCGTAGTAACTTCTCACTAGCATTCCTATTCCCCTAGAGAACGATGTCAATTCCCGTGGCTTACCCTAATACTAGACTACAACGATTAGGTTCACTGCCTAGGGTGTTGAAAAACTTGCTCGACGAAAAGGAAGTTCCTTTGACCCCGAACGCGCTGTGTAAGCGTATCACAAACAAAACAATTAAGGAATCATAACTAGGCTAGCACCAAAGGGTGCTTAGCCGCTCATATTAATCATGCAGATCAATTCAATATTGAAAGGTACGAAATACATGAATTGAAAGAAAAATAAATAATAAACGCTAAAGCTTATCGTAATGGTATGACTTTTCCATTGGAAACAGCTTCGTATGCTCCCCTAGACCTGCCTTGAGCTTTTTCCCATGTTCTCAGAGTGTTGTGTGTGGAATGGGATGCTTTGAAATACTGGTATTTGTGGAGTATTTATAGGCCAGGTCTAGGTTACGGCGTAACCAATAGAGGAGTTACGCCGTAACCTTCTATTTCCTCGTAAATGCACTAGATCTGCTACTTACGGCGTAACCTTATAAGTGGTTACGCCGTAGTCTTCAATAAACTCGGTTACGTCGTAATTGATTCAGTAGTTACGGCGTAAGTATCAGCGGCGTGGAACCTCTTTTGACCTAATGGATTTACGTCGTAACCTTTGGGGAGAGTTATGCCGTAACCTCTTGACAAGTTGGACTTCTGGGTCACGCAATAGTTACGGCGTAATGTGAGAGACGAGTTACGCCGTAACTTCTTCAAAATAGGCATACTGTGATAAATCTTTAGTAATGTTTCTATTTCCGCGTCTCTTTAGCTCCAATGCTCGTAATTTACCTGAAAGTGGAAAACAATTGAAAACAAGCGTAAATCCATATAAATGATATAAATAACGAGCAATATCGGGGGAAATTGACACTTAATATTCAGGACTATTTGATGTTATCAAATATCCCCCCACTTGAACTCTACTTGCCCTCAAGTAGACCTTATTAGATAAATTCCTAAAAAGATATCTCCCAAAACCTAGAAAATATGAATTTACAAATCCCTTATGCTAGAATAAAACAAAGCCGAACACCTCACGAAAGGGGAACAAACACTCAAATCTCTCAACTATTCTAAGTGTCAATTTTGGGGTGATCACTCAATCGTACAGTCATAGCATGTATTCTATCATAAGCTTGGCGGTTACACAAATCTCCACCACTAGAGTTAAGGGCTAAACAATTCTCGAAGGCAATATGGGTAGACACGACAAAGGTTAAGGGGTGACTCGTCATTACTAACATGTCACGGCGAAGTGGACAAAATCAATGATACATGACCAAATCCATGGCCAAGACACCAAAGATTGCTAGCTGCATCACCTAGACACGCTTCATGACTAAAGGGTAGGATAAGACATACGATATATAATTGGTGTAAAATGAAAAACAATCAAGTAGTCTAAATCTATAACTAAGTCATCACCACTTACCGTCCGCCCAAAGTTCATGCTTAAAAGTCTAGAGACCGGATCATGAAATGCCAGGTAGATGCGTCATTAGAGGACGTCGTGATGGGCACTCTACCTTTTCTTCTTCAGTTGGCATACCTCCGACTCCAATCTTCTAATGTGACCGAGGTGGCCTCCTCGATACTAATCAATAAAGCTCATACTATAGTGCTTATAACATCGCACTTTACAATATCATAACTCAATCAACTTTTTTTTTTTTTTTGAACATAACATCCCCCCACTTGAGATGAACAAGGGGAATTTGGGGGGTCTTCAATGATCTTCATAAATGTTGTCGATGAAAGCGTGATTTCCAAACCTTTCCACTCGAACCTTGAACTTAGGCAAATGATGACTTCCCAATTACAAATAAAGACTACAGGGTAGGCTAAGGTGTAAGGGTGTAACGAAACAATATATTGGGTTGACAAAATGAAAGGAATGGCTCAGAAGGGTGTATCTAGGGGTATCTTACACTAAAGGTGAGTGCAACAAAAGGGTTTCACATGGGGGTCGAAAAGTCGAGGTGACTAATCGATAGACTTACAATGGTAGGCTGTTTGGGTTGATAATCCTATAATACTGCCTTCTAAAATAGAAAAGTCCAAATACATCGAACTAACTCAACATACCTCGTCTATGGTCTCGAAATGATGCAAAGGCCAAGTTCTAAAGTTTACAAGCTACCGGCACACTCATAATTTGGTGGATTTGGGGTAAAATATTGGAAACGGATAAGGCTAATCTCACCATGTAATGTCAAGGGTTGTATGTGCTCGGCTAAGGTCTAATCTAGTTAGGTTCGGAAAAACATGTCAAAATTTTCAAAATGGCATAATTTTTCAAAATAAACTAGCAAAATGAGGGTGAAATAAAGTTCAAGATATAATTCTACTCCCGTCCCCCCATTTGAATTGTACAAAGTCCCTTTTGTACTAGGCATTAAAATAGAGGTGAAGAGAAAGGTAGAATTAGAGCGAGAACTTCCCTAAAATTTGCTCCAAAAAGAAGAAGGCCCACGAGAAAGAACCGTGCCTTCGTTTAAGCGTCATGAACAAACTTCCATTCCTGAAATCACAATACCGACAAGCATAATTCTAAAAAGAAAAATAAAAAGAAAAACAAACCTAACTCACTTTCGTAGGAATCACGGTTGCATTTAGCGAATGCAACAAGCCTTTTAAACCACTTGGTATCCCAAGTGGATGAGTGAAGTCTCGTGAGGGTTTACAGGAAACACACACACAAAGTTCATTTAAAAACTAATACAAGGTTACTGTGTTTTAAAATGAAAGAATTAAAGTAGAGGAGAGTTACGCCGTAACTCCTGTTAGGGAGTTACGCCGTGAATCGCAAAACCTGGTATGAGCCGTGAAGCGAGTAGTTACGGCGTAACCACTGAGATGGTATTACGCCGTAATTGGTAATGCGTCAAGATTTCTGTTGCTAAAATGTTGGTTACGGCGTAATCACCAAGATGAGTTACGCCGTAACTCTGTTCAGATCAGCAAATGCAGCAGCAATTAGTTCCTCATTTCTTGCAAAATTGTTAGAAAACACAAAACCCAACAGAAAGGAAATAAAAACAAAAGAAAGGGATAATTCGGGTTGTCTCCCGAAAAAGCACTTTTCTTTTTTTAACGAGTCTTTAAGTTAGACTCAGAGCCGCGGGGTTTCTAGGGGGGATTTTGAGCTTGCCCCGCTTCCACAATATCTTTCATCGAATAAGGCTGGTCCCAAACATGTGGCGAAACATACCGAGTCATGGCGTATCTTTTTTGCAGAAAATTAGCTTGTGCCCACTCGAAATGAAACCTATCTTTTTTTTCCTCATCAATTTTATCACACCCAAACTTTACTCGTAACCAATTCTCAAATGAGATCCCCCTGTATCCTACATTGCTCCTTTTATCTTCGTCAAAACATGCCCATTCCTTACGTTCGAGCCATTTAGGTTCAGGGTATTCTCCTCCATCGCAGATATTGCGATTTGGGTTGCATGTAGGCCATGCCAGGGTGTAATCGTCGTGCATGATAGCTGGTTCGCAAAAATGAATTGTCCAGTCAATATCGGAGAACCACTCGCTAAAAGCACTATGTTGTTGCAACCACTTTTGTCTGATATCCTCTTCTTTTTCCCAAAGACCACCAAACTTTTGCAGCTTCATCAATCATCTGAATAAGATACTTCCCTCCTCCATTACATCCTTTTTGGAAAGGGGAACATGTGGGAAATATTACTCGTCCCTCAACCAAAGGAGTACAACAAAGGAACTCTAACTTTTACAACGTAACTGGGTATGGAAACCGGGATCTCTTCCTCATCGTCTTCATTGTCACTAGATTCGGAGTCCTGCAAATGTCTAAAATCCGAAGGTGGAAATCTATCGGAGTCATCTAATTCTATCTTTGGTGGTTCCTTTATAACAATTTCGTCAGGCTCAAGGCTCAAGGTTTTATCCAACTTGAACTCCACTATATCTCCATAGACTCCACCATAGTTTGCTAATGTTTCAAGGAATGGCAACCCAAGAATCAAATGCTCCTTTTTTCCTTTCATATTATCTACTACCACAAACTCGGGAGCCGAAGTAGATTTATCGACTTTAACACACGTACCTCCTGTAATACCTAACGGGGTAATCTTAGTTTCAGTTGTTGATGCAATCTTTATATCTGTTTCCCAAAGGTGGATTATCCTCAGTTTTAGGAATATGGATAGAGGCATGATGTTTACACTAAACCTAAAATCAACTACCCCCAACATATAAATATTATCAGCAGAACACGGAATGACTAACCCTCTTGCACTAATATCCTTAACAAAGAATAAACTTGATCCTAACCTGGACCTGCCTGCAGGGGCATGGTTACGCCGGAACTCCGGGAAGTAGTTACGGCGTAACTCTTCCTGTTGGTCGATATTCATGACCTCAAATTTGTCGATTACACATTCCTCAATCACCTTCTGAGAATAATTGGTGAAAACAGCATTGCATTCCTCCTTACGCTTGGCTTCGCTAAGTTCGATCCCATCAATCTCTGCACTGAGTTTTACAATCATTACTTCAAGATTTTTTAGGGTTACGTCGTGACTGGAAAGATTTTATTAGTGTTTTCCTGGAAACCCTTCAACCAAATATTTTGTTCTTCTTGTTTCTGGGCTGAAGTTTCCAGGAATTTATTAATTGTGTCCTCAAGACTGGGCCTTCTTTCTTCATTAGGCCCACGATTGTAATTTCCACGATAACCATTACTATTTCGATTATCACCGTAAAATGGTCGATTATCTCCATACTTAGCCTCTTCAATACCCTCTTCGTCCATATGAGGACAATTCTTCGTAAGATGTCCTCCTCCACAGCTTTCACAACCCACTTGGATGGCATGAACGGTTTCTCTGACCTTCAGCATATCTCGACTGAGAATTTCAATTTTACTAGCGATTGCTGCAATTCCGTCGAAGCTTCCGCCTTGGTTTCTTTTACTTCCACCATCGTGCCATTTTTTAGAATGGTCCGCCATTTTTTGAATGGCTTTAATTGCAGTAGTAGGAGTCATGTTCGAGATAGGTCCTTGATAGTCCAAAGATTTGTCTTGTAGTAACATTTATTCCTTTGTAGAAAATATTGACCTTCTGCTGGTTATTTAGATCATTTGTAGGACACTTATAAAGAAGATCGTTGTATTTGTCCCAAGCTTGATACAGAGTTTCGTCGTCTTCTTCTTTAAAGTTATGGATCTCCAAAAGCTGATGAGAAATCTTCGATGGTGGGCAATATCTTTGGATAAAGTGTTTTTTCAATAGTGCCCAAGTGTTAACTGCCCCGGCGGGCAATCTTTCGATCCATCTTCTAGCTGCTCCAGTGAGAGTCATTGGGAAGACCCTGAGCATAACAACATCATGAGACACGCCCAGAATGTTGAAAAGGCTAGTGATGTATAGGACATTTTCAACGTGCTCATATGCGTCTTCGTCCCTATTTCCTGAAAAAGGGTTAGCGCGCAGCTCCCTCATAAATTGGTCTTTAATCTCGAAACGAACATCCGCTCCGATTGCTGGTCTTACGAGACCCGGCCCTTGATCTCCTCTAGTCAATGCCAAGTATTCCTCAAGAGTGAGGTCATCGATGTTAATAACTTCCATGGTACCTGAAAACTTGAAATATGATCGTGAGAAAAGTTTAAAAATGAAATGAAAGACTTAATATAAATCCTAATATAACTCCCAATGCGCGCCAAAAACTTGATGCGTGTTTTACTGACCATGTCTTAATATTTATAGTGTCTCGCTATACCTATGGTCTACCCTAATGCACTAACGGGCAGTGTACCCGGTCGTGTGTAGTGTAGTAAATGGTAAAGCCGAGGTCGTCCCAAGAGCTATATGTGTCGGATTATTACTAAGTCTAATTGTCACAGAATAATAATGGTTTTGATAGGGATCTAATTAATTAAACTACTAATGCAGAATATAAAATAATAGCAAATAAATGGTAAAGGGAAATCAATAAAGGAATAGTGGTGCTAACCTAGTCAATCCTCCTAACTAGTTATGTCTACGTCTACCTACTTCCAATTACTTCAGGTGGGGTCAAATTCGAGAGGACAGCATTTGGTCAATTCGCCCTAACCTATCAGCCAAGATGCCATCACAGGAGAAATCAGCGCACCGTCATAAGTCCTGTTGTTCCTGGTCCCCTAAGCCGAGTCATTAAGTGCCGCTACATGCTAGATTCTAAATAGTGAGTGCCCGGCCGTTAGGAACTTAGACACTACACCCCCCAATTCTTAAGTTCATCCAAACGATATGTGATTAGTTGGTCAAATCGCACATGTAGAAAGGGTCGTCAGTTGGTCATATCTTACCCTTCCCGTGTCACTCCGCTCACCTAGGGTCAGTTGGTCATATCTCCTAGGCAATTGGCCTCTATCGCCATTTAAAACTACCGAACCAAGGGTGACTACTAAAGAACTATGCATGCATACACTTAGAAATAATTGTGCGGAAGTAAAGGTAAACGCAAACAAAACAATTAAGGAATCATAACTAGGCTAGCACCAAAGGGTGCTTAGCCGCTCATATTAATCATGCAGATCAATTCAATATTCAAAGGTACGAAATACATGAATTGAAAGTAAAATAAATAATAAACGCTAAAGCTTATCGTAATGGTGTGACTTCTCCCTTGGAAATAGCTCCGTATGCTCTCCTAGACCTGCCTTGAGCTTTTTCCCACGTTCTCAGAGTGTTGTGTGTGGAATGGGATGCTTTGAAATGCTGGAATTCGTGGGGTATTTATAGGCCAGGTCTGGGTTACGGCGTAACCAATAGAGGAGTTACGCCGTAACCTTCTATTTCCTCGTAAATGCACTAGATCTGCTAGTTACGGCGTAACCTTATAAGTGGTTACGCCGTAGTCTTCAATAAACTCAGTTACGTCGTAATTGATTCAGTAGTTACGGCGTAAGTATCAGCGGCGTGGAACCTCTTTTGACCTAATTGAGTTACGTCGTAACCTTTGGGGATAGTTACGCCGTAACCTCTTGATAAGTTGGACTTCTGGGTCACGCAATAGTTACGGTGTAATGTGAGAGACGAGTTACGCCGTAACTTCTTCAAAATAGGCATACTGTGATAAATCTTTAGTAATGTTTCCATTTCCGCGTCTCTTTAGCTCCAATGCTCGTAATTTACCTGAAAGTGGAAAACAATGGAAAACAAGCGTAAATCCATATAAATGATATAAATAACGAGCAATATCGGGGGAAATTGACACTTAATATTCAGGACTATTTGGTATCACCATATTCCGACAGGGTTTTGGTTAACATATTGAGAGTAAGCAGTAGGTATATAAGGTGGGTGACTTCCGACAGGATACGAAGGGTATACCATAGGTTGCCTTTAGGGCATGCTTCCATATGGTTGAGTAAAGCTAGGATTTTTAGCCTGCCCATTAGGTGGGGGATAAACCCCATGGGGGTAAGATTGAGCCTGAAAAGGAGGGTACATACCATGAGGAGGAAGATTTCCTCCCCCATTCATTTGAGATGGATTGCCTTCTACGCCGGACGTGTGAGAAGGCTGCAACGGGACCCCTGCCTCAGTTCTCCCCAGATGGGCTGCCAAGAGTGGTGGTAAGTTAACCTCTGTAGTCTCCCTTCGGTGACTCCTTCCATTGGAGCCTTCTATTGTTCCTTCCCTTCTCGTCGGAGCCCTCTCCGGAACATCTTCAATACCAACCGACCTTCTACTCGGCCTTCGACTGCTCGGAGACCCTATCCTCAGCACTGAGCGTGTAGCCCCAGGAGCCAAGGGCCTAGCCTCCATTTCTATCTCTTCGTCATACTCATCGCTAGAGTATTCCAACTCCCTCCGTATCTCCACGTTCCGAGCTTGCCTCCTTCGAGCCCTTAGTAGAGACTCTAGTGCTTCGATGTTAGCTTTGACGAACGCAGGACTGATTACCGGTTCAGGGTTAGCCGAAGTTGAAGCATGGTTGTCGGGAGTTATTTCAGGGTGAGATCGTGTGGTAAAGGTGGACGCGGTTATGTTGTGAAGGTTGTTAGGATCGTTGACTGGGATTGGTGTCAAGGTCGAGAAACCCGGAGGGGGTGTATCCTCTCTTCCTTGATTCATGCCGTGAAACTAGTGAGTGTGATTGACTGGTTATAAATTTGGAATAACTAGACCAATTGTAGCGGGTCCCACGGATGGCGCCACTGATTGTACAATAATTCTTACGACCAGGCCTTCGATGGTGATCGAAGGTTATGAGGGGTCATATGCTTGCGCCAAACTTGTAGCCAATCTGCAATAAGAAATAGTAGACACTTAGTTAAGTGATTGCGCAGGGGTTGGACCCCGCGAACCACCTCTGGCGTGAGAGTAAGTATGTGATATGTGTTGTAAGTAATATAGAGTATGTGAAATACTGTGTTGAGTGAACATACTATTGAAATGACTCGTCCAACCTATTTATAGATGAAGAAATAAGCTTGGAGAGCGTTAGCACACGTTTCGGAGATCATGGGGGCGTCCCATGATTTGTGGTAACCGCTAGGGCTTCATCCCCACTCTCTCTGTCTTGGCGGGGAAGCTAAGGAGATAGTGGGAACGTGGGGGAAGACCAAGTCAAGGTTCTCCTTTGTCTTGGCGCCTTCAAGAGAAGACTCTGAAGGGCATAGGCCTTCAGCTGGCGAATTCCCAACTAGTAACCATGTCAATGATGAATGATTTTACGCCACCAATGACTTATGAAGAAAGACTTGGGTCTTCGTAATGCAAATTCAACTGAGGTCGAAGGGGTGCCTTTCGACCTGATCGTAGGGCACGTCATCAATCAGCTAAACACCTTTGGTGCTAGCCTAGTTATGATTCCTTAATTGTATTGTTTGTGTTTTCATGCTTCTATAATTGTTTCTAGTGTATGCATGCATAGTTCGATGCTAGTTACCTTAGCTTCGGTAGTTTTGAAGTGCGGTCGTATCTAGTTGCTTAGGAGAATTGACCAACTGACCCTAAGTAAGTAGGTAGAGAGGCTTGGTAAGAATTGACCAAAAGACTATCAAATCCCTCTTGCGCGAATTGACCAAAGGATCACCATTCGGATGGATGAACTTAAGAAGTTAGGGATGTGTGTCTAAGATGCTAGCGCACGGGCACACTTTGTTTTGAATCTTGCATGTAGGGTACTTAATGACTTGGCTTAGGTTGCTTAAGACCCTCGATTCCCCAAAGGGTAGGCCTTTGACGTCGGGTAGGAACCTTTGTTGATAGGTTATGACGAATTGACCAAATGTTGTCATAGCGACTTAAACCCCCACTTGAATCAATAAGAAGTAATTAGAAAACATAGAGATTACATGATAGGATGAATAATTAGGTTAGCACACTTTCTCACCATTGTTCACAACCTCAATTTACTTTTCGCATTTTATTTCTTGTCTTTAGATTCTATATATATATATATATAGAATCTAGATCAAATAAGATCAAACTTAAAGTTGTTAAAATGAGATCCAACTAAAATTTGACAAGCGACACTCTCCTTACAACAAAAATAACTTTTTTATTAACAACAACTAAAATTGTTAAAGTTTCGATAGATTTCTTTTTAAAATTTACGAAACATAGATGATACACTTTGATTAGAAGTATAATGTGTATCAGGTTTTTGTATGTGTATCAGATTTTGGAATATTTATTAGTGTAATGTGTATCAGGTGTATCACTAATCCAAACTCATGTATCATTTGGTTATAAGTTGCTAAAATGTTAATTTGTATTAAAATATTATTTGTATGTGTATTATTGCTAATGTTGTTATTTATAAATGTTTTAGTGGTTTTTTAGACTTGATCTTATTTTAACAACTTTAAGTTTGATCTCACGTTAACTGTCCCCTATATATATATATATATATTCGTATAATTTTCATTCTAAAGTGTGCAACTTTGGGATAACCTAGAAGTCCGAACTTAGGGCGATTTACAACAGTTTTCAGCCCTTTTGCCTTCCAAGACTTCCTATGTATTAAAGAGATAAGTTATTTAATCAATCATTCTATTATGTTTACGTGTGATTGTTTGATTTCTCTATTTGAATTTCTTTTCATTACTATACTTGGCTAAATTTAAGAGTATTTGATTAGGATTGCATGAAACCTATTTATTTATTATTATGTGTCGTCTTTTGTTGATTAGTTGATTTTTTTAGGAGTAGGAATACTGGCTATGTCAAATTATACTAGCTTGAACGTCCGACTAAACGCATAGTTATTATATTAACTTGATGTTCGTAATATTTAATGCATGAATTCTTAGTTGTAACGCGATGAGATTAAGGCATTCTTAGGCGCTGCCCACTAAACGGAATTCATATGAGTTAAGGAATAACCAATCCTCGGTAGGTATTAAGGAATACATCGCGCTAATCAAAACAAGGACGTGACAATTCGACTAATCAATAAAAGATAACTAGGGATTAATGAAGTTCTAAGTAAATACACTTTACTAATATAAGAAGTTCACCAAATTTACTTTTTCTCATAATTAGTTTAGTTTTAATTTAGTTTAAATAGTAGTTTTAAAAACCAACTCCTCTAATACCCGATATTTTATTTGATTTAATATAAAATATAAATAACCAAAATAATCTTCCTTCAACCCTTAGACTTAATTTGGCGTACACTTCAAGCCTACCTCAATATTCCCCTAAAGAACGATCAATCCACAGTGTCATACCTATAATATACTACAACGGTTAGGTACTCTGCATAGGAAGATTGTAAAACTTTTTGTGTTTACAATTATCCGCATGAGCTGCATATATAAGAATAAGTCTTTTTGACGTGCTTTATATTCCTACATTTCCACCTCCCTCTTTTTGATCTCCAAAAATTTAGCGTGTTCTTTCTTTTTCATTTCCATGGCACGTTCGTTTTACTGTGCCAACTCCGAGATCATCAACCTAGCCAATGCTTCATCATTCATAGTTGTTGGCGTTCCCGACGATCCCACCCCTTTCTTCTTCAAAGCTTTTGCTTTGTCCATGTCTGTTGGTCGTTGAAATTCATGCACGTCATCTTCCCATCGTCTCTAACATCATCAAGGTTGCAAAAATCGCGAATCGGTAGTCGGGCGGTCGACCTCCCTGTAGCTTGTAATCGGTCTAGGCGGGATTAATCGGTGATTAATCGGATTGGCATTATCGACAAGTTTTTGGTATTTTCAAAGAAATTCAATGTATTTCCCGCAAGTTTTATGTATTTCTGGCAAGATTTTTCTTTAAAAAAACATCTTGTAATAGATGTAAACAGCGACTATAAATTATTAAAGTAATTTTATGATGAGTTTGGGTATTTCCGGCAAGATTTAAAGGTTTCCGGCAAGTTTGTGCACCGTTGACCATCATTGACTCCTGGTGACCATGGTTGACCGACTTGTTTGACCGATTTACAAAAATCGGAAAGGTTGGAGGCCTTGTAGCACCTAATCGGTGATTAATCGGCCTTGTAGGCATTGTTTTGCAACACTGAACATCATTATTCAGATTAATACTAACATCCCTCGACTCTAGGTTAAATGAACAAGAACCAGATGACTTGTATCACTTGGACACTGATCTCTTTCGGACACTTTCTTTAAAGTTTGGAACTTTAATATCCATCCATTTTAGACATTTTTTTTAAAACCACCCAGCAATGAAGAAGCGTAAATTGTACTCCGTATTCAGTTTCATAGTTAAGTATTGCATTATCGAAGTGATATTCGTCTACGGATCTACTCATCGGCGCCATACGCTTGAGGTTATTGTACACTCCACCAAATCAAGCCACGTTCGGGGCACACCGTCTTCCATTTCCCGTTCACCATATCGTACGTTCGACGACCGTATACCTTTGTTTTTCTCTCCATGTATTTTATAACCTCATTCCAAAATCCCATCTCCTTCCTCGCGTAAGCCACGACGCTATTTTCAGATACATCAATCCATCATTTGTACAGCGCAATTTCTTCCTCACTGGGCCATGGAAGGCACCAGGGTGCTTCCTCGTTTCGAGGTGTACTTGTTGTGCGTCGTTTAGGCTTAGGGTGGGCCGGTGCCTGTGTTGGGGCCGTGACTTCGACGGGAGAGTCCTCACGAGCGGTTTTACATAAAAAGTGTCCGAAAATGTAGGTTCGTACATATCTTCATTTGAAAATAAAGAAGTGGGAGACATGGGTGGTTGTGATGACAAACCACCCATATGGGTTTGTGAGCCGTAGTTGGGGTTATCGAATGGGAACGCGTTTGGTTGTGAAGAGAATTGGCTAAACGCGTTTGTTTGTAAGTATTGGGTAAAGTTTTGTTGTGGGAGTGGGTTTCGGTATGGTTGGTTTGGGTAAGGTTGGTTATAATAGTAT
Organism: Chrysanthemum makinoi; assembly: GCA_910596185.1. Classification (NCBI taxonomy): domain Eukaryota; kingdom Viridiplantae; phylum Streptophyta; class Magnoliopsida; order Asterales; family Asteraceae; genus Chrysanthemum; species Chrysanthemum makinoi. Next base: position 88,736,989 of record OU343225.1, read on the forward strand.
GGTTGTGGTTGGAAGTTAATTTGTTGGTTTGATAGTGGAGTATTTTCGAGAACAAATGTTCCTTCGGGTATCGGGGGAGTGTTATGGGTAGTTTTTCGTTGTCGATAGTTGGTGTTTCGGAAAGTGTTTTCTTGAGACATTTTTGTAGCTAAAATGAGAAGTAAAGTGTTGAGAGTATAAAAAATATTGAAGTTGGGTTTAAATATTATGACGTTAATGAGTATTTATAAGTAAAAAATTAGGTATTAATTTTTTTTAATGTATTAAACAGTAACTTGCAAAGTTGGGCCCACTTTCATTTGAAAATACAATGGTGAGCGGGTCACCAAAGTTGTGCTTTTTTCCAATGTGTCGCACGTGAGGTTGTTTTTATAATTTGGTTGTTGCGCATGAGCTATGGCTCACGATACCCACTGTCACGACCACTCCTTTGGTCTTAAAACATAGTAAATTTTCTAAAAGAAAATTATCATCAACATTGACTCATTAAAAAAGCATTCTAGTCGAATTTTAGTTCGTTTTACATAATAAATTTTCTAACAAGAAAATTATCATCAACATTGACTCATTTAAAAAAGCATTCTAGTCGAATTTTAGTTCGTTTTACATTGGTTGTTAATACTTGACCTTTTATTTTATAACAAACTCATAATTAAGCAGCTTTTGGCTCAATCTTGGGCTCTAAACAATCATGAGCGAACATGTGTCAAATTGAAAGTGTGTCGGATTATTGAACGTAAATTTGTGCACTAAAAGAGGAATGACTACTTCAGATGAAAATCGTTAGTCTATGAATAACTGAGTTTTATGATGTTAATATGTTACATTTCTTATAATAAATTTATATTTTTCTTTTGCCAAAGTTAAAGTATTTAATATAACAATTCATAATTTTTTTAAAAGAAATGCTAAAAGCACAAAAGTTTTATAAAAAAAATATTCACATAATGATATGTCATCTAACTTGTGGTATTCGTTTTTTATTTTTAAATTCTCTCTTGTATACATCAAAAAAAAGAAACATTTCATGGTCATTATACGAATATATTTTTGTAAAATATTTGTGGTTTAGTAATTTTTCTTCTTTTTTTTTAAAAAAAAATAACCAAAATATCATTCAATAATGCTATTGTAATTGCTAAGCAACTATATTTGTGGGTCACTAGGGCCAGACATGACAGCTACTGTCAAAAATAGAAAAAGTTCCGCTATATATTGCTAGCATGGTACCCGTTGTTGAGACTAAAATTTCCGACAAGCTATGTTTTTTTTTGCGGAAGTTGGTGTGTTGTTAGTGAGAGAAAGGGGTTTAGGTTAGTGTGTGTTTTTGGAGATGATTGAGAGCAAAGAGTGATGTGAATATGTGTTTTGTATGCTTTTAAAGAAAAAACGGTTTTATGATAGCTAATGTTTAGGAAATAACATCAAGATTTATATATATGAGTAAATATGTCATTGACCAAGTATTGATATTTGCTCTCAATAATTACATTATCACTTACACTTTTATTTGGAGGTTACACATTTTTTTCCTCATTAAATTGCATTATGGAGGTTACACCTTTTTTTTGTAAATAATTATAATTATTGGGGTTGCACGTTCTTTTTCTCATTAAATTACATTATTAGCTCTTATAAGATGTATGATTACAACTTATACATTTCATTTCCTTTTATAGTAATGTTTGTGGTCTTATAAAATTTTAAGACTTCTTTTTATAAAAAAAATCCGAAATGTTTTATTATGTAGTATAGAATAGGGTTGTAAACGAAATAAATGTTTAGTGAACATTCATGAACCGTTTGTTAAAAAGTTTAGTTTATGTTCGTTTATTTGTTAAATGAATGAACATGAACAATATTTTACGTTCGTTCAATTAAATGAATTAACATGAACAAAAGTCGCGTCTGTTCATTTATATTTATTAATGTCCGATTATGTTTTATGTTCATTTATTTATTTATGTTCGCATATCATATTTTTTAATTGCTTAATTTTAAAATTGGTTTGTTTAAACACAACAACATTTATAAAACAATATATTGTGTAAAATTTAATAAAGTTTATGTTTGTTTGTTTATGTTCATTTATGTTCGTTTAGCTTTCGTTTAGTGTTTTAATGAACGAAAATAAACGAATACGAAAGAACTCATTTTCTTAATAAATGAACATGAACAAAAAAATATATCCATTTAAATGTTTGTGTCAATATATTTATTCGGTTAAAATTAAATAAACCAATAAAAACAAAAATCCGTTCGTATTCGTTCAGTGCGTTTACATCCGTGTATATTAATGTCCTCATAATAAATAATATAACGTTTACAGCCCTATATATTAATGTCCTCATAAATGTGCAAGACTTCTCTATGTTTGGTGGTAATTACGGTTAACCTGATTAATGTTGGTCCTCAAGCTAGATAAGATTTTTTTTTTTTTTTTTTTCTATTTCTTTGGTTACTTGTTTATTCATCTTTGAGTTGATATTTATGAGAGTTTGTTACAATAACATTTGAAAATAGATATAACTACTTCTAACAAATATGTAGCATGCTTCGTGAATTTTCGTAGCAATGCCTAATTGTACTAAACTGTCACATATATTTTGTGACTGTGACACAACGCGGGATAAATCCACGTGGTTATGAGTACTCTCGAAAATCGCCAAGACTCGGCCCCTACCAAAATACCCTTATAAATAATAGCCCCTATATCAGTGTACCCGATTTAATTATGCTTTTTCGAAGACCACGAGTGGAGTACATGTTTTTTAACTAAAATTTTATACTAGTGGTCTACTCTAATATACTCATATTGACTAAAAGTGATTCTCGAACGTGACGTTCATCCCATAGGACGGACTGAACCTGAGCTACACCATTCCTGGACTCGGTATGATATTTTCGAGTTGGGAAGTCGAATGTGAACGTTGGAAAAGTGGACATTGTGTCTTTGTGTTTGCATTTTTGCTTTTTTGTTTTGCAGGTCTTGTAGGTAGCTAAGAGTGAAGAAGAAGAAGATAAGCTTTGTTTGGATTTTGCATTGACAAAAGTGGGTGAAGTGACCATTTGCACGTTAATGGAAAAAAAAAAAAAAAATCGTACCACTCGTTAGTATGTAGATTTTGAGTTGGAAGGTTTTATGATAGAGACGCACCCTCGCGACAGTATGAATGTTCCACTCCTCCCTCCCTAACGTCATACATACTCTTCCACGAGATTCACAAATCAGCACCAACTAATCATCATAACGTACATTACAACAGAATTTGATTGGTAGTGTTTAAGAATAAGAAGCTCAAGAAAACTTATGACCTATAATCCTTATCAATGTGTCCTTTGATGTAGTGACGCAAACTACGATTTGGATTCTTCGAAGGTTTAAAAACCTTAGGTTTATTTTAGTGGTTGATACTCATACAAAAAAAAATTGATTCACACACCACAATCATGTATATATCATGTTGCAACTTGTGCAATAGTCATGTGATATTGTGGTGAATCATATATATATATATTTTTTTTTTGAGTATCAACTCCTTTTATTTTGATTTGAAGCCTTGAAAAAAGACTTGCTCATGGAAGATATAAAGATTTTGTTTTCATTAATGGATTGACAACAAACATAGAACTTTCAAACCAATTCAAGTTGTTAGATTTAGATCGGAAAGCACGTTGTAAGGGGGGTGGCAATGGAAACGGTTTGGGCTCGGTATGCCCTCATACCGAGCGGCAACATCGTTGCCTATGTTGCGGTATCGTGCGCTTTGGAGCAAGCACGGCAAAGTTTGTCGATTCGGTTTGAAGTGGAGCGTGTACAGTTACTTCCAAAATTATGACCGTTGCACACTAAAAAAAAAATAAAAAATAAATGACCTTACAATTAAAAAAAAAAAAAAAAATCCCTTTATAAATATCAATTCATCCTCCTCACATTTTATTTCAAATCTCATTCTTTTTACACAAACAAATCAACTACAACACTCTAAACAAAATGTCTTCATCCTCCTCTTTTTCATCCGATGACGAGTTAGGTTTTCCCGACAAGTCTTCTGAACTATTGTTATCTACAGGTAGTACCCTATCAACCTTTTTAGCCGTGCGCGATTCTATTGAAGGCACGACAAGCTCAAGCACTACCGAAACCCGGCAGCCTCTCACCCGCTTTCATGAAGAAGCATTACAAACTCTAATGAATGACTATTTCGTCGAACGACCAAAGTTTCCCGACCATGTTTTTCGTGATAGATTTCGAATGAATAAAAGCTTTTTTTTAAGAATTGTTGTTGATGTTCAAGCGAGATTTGAATGGTTTCAAGAGGGCCTAGACGCAAGGGGAAAAAAAGTTTCACATAGTTATTTTTTAAATTCGGTTTCTTTATAATTTTTTTTTTTTTTTTTTTTTTAATATTAGATATTTTGTAGGAGAATGCCTTGATAATTTTTGCCATGCGATAATTGAATTATCTGGTTGAGAGTTCTTACGTAGGCCGACGTACCCATGACGTTGCACGGTTATTCGAGGCACATGAAGAAAAACGTCACATTCCTGGAATGCTTGGTAGCATTGATTGTACACATTTCGTTTGGCGAAATTGTCCTAGGCATTTGAAAAGCCAATATAAGAGAGGTGATCACCAATACCCGACTATTTTGCTTGAAGTCGTTGCTTCAAATGATTTGTGGATATGGCATTCGTTTTTTGGTCCTCCCGGTGCAAACAACGACATCAATGTTTTGAATCAATCTCCATTGTATCTTACTGGGCAAAATGGAACGGCGTCAAACATATCATTTTCTCTAAATGGACAGCTTTACAAACGTGAATATTATCTTACCGATGGAATCTATCCTACGTATTCGACGTTTGTTAAAGCATATAAGTATCCCACTAACCCGAAGGAAAAGAGATTCAAGAAGCTACAAGAATCTGCAAGAAAGGATGTCGAACGAGCTTTTGGGCGTCTTAAGGGAAAATGGATGATTCTCACCGCCCTCTCCGCTATGTCGGTCGAAAAGATTCGAATCCTCGTTTATACGTGTATTATATTTAACAATATGATTTTAAAAGACGACGAGATGGCAATATCACCGGTTCATATAATGGATCAGCCGGTCGCGCCAGTTTATGACGACAATGTACTACAGGAGTTACTCGACGAAGATATCCATAACCGTCTCCGATATGATCTTACAGAGCATTTAGCGGTTCAAGACTTAGCATACCTCTATGACTAGTGTAATTTTCTTTTTATTTCACCGATGATGTAATTTTCTTTTTTTTTCTAAGTTTTATGTAATTTTCTTTTAATTATTAATGAAATATTATGTTTTTATTAAATTGTTTAATATAATTATGAATATAAAAAATAAAAAAATAAAATTAGGTGAGGTATGGAATCATGGTTGCCACTAGAAAAGTATGGTGAGGTATGTGTGAGGTATGAGATGAGGTGGTATGATATTATTAGTGGGTGGTGAGGTATGGTTGAGCCGTTGAGGTATGGGATCATGGTTGCCGGTGCTCTAATATGTTGTACTCGGTAATTTCTTCTCTAGCTTTTTGCTAGAGTTGGATTTTGATTTGCCTTTAAAAAAGATAGGGCATTTTTTTCCTACTATGATGTTCAGTTCGTCACAACGTTATTGATTAACGCGCATTAGTGCTACAAGCATATATTGCGACAAGCATATGCCAACCGAACCGTGCTCTCCAAGATGGTAAACTACACTATTACATTAGACAAACAAACTACTCCGTAGTATACAATGATATATTCGCTTAAATGAGTCACAAGTTAATTAGTTATAACGTCTACAAAGACAGCTTGAGGTTCAAGTCCACGTTGTCTTTTTTACCTTCTTTTTCTTTATGATTCCGCGGTTTGTAGTGATCATCAGATAGACGAACATATTGAAGATGATTTGGGCATGTGTCAACGGCAAAATCTTGTCGTTCAAAAGAGGAAGATGGAGATAAAAAAATGATTTAGTTTTCGGGTTTTATTAGTTTTCTCCACCTCGTCTAGCAACTCTTGTCTTCTTCGATCTCGAGCTTCTTTGAAATTTCTAATCAAAGAAAAGAATATCTCCATCTTCTTCTCATCATCATTTTCATCCTTATGATGACCATGATCATGAATATTTTGATTGTTTTCCATAGATGATGACGTATAGTCTATATTCGGGTCACGAACCCGACTAAAGCCCAATACTAATAAGACCAACACCAAACTGGGCTACGCCGATAAGTGTTTAGGCCCACGAAGGCCCAAACCCGATGTTATTTACGTAACATGATATCGGATATATCCTAATTATGGAGATAATCATTCCCCAACCGACTTAGGCGGGATACGCCGAAGGTTGAGGAACACAGAACCAACAAGGATTCCGTGTGTATATAAAGGGAATCATATCCCTCGTTAAAGGTACGATCTACAAAACCCTAACTCTCCTTTAACCCTAAACCGATTACTTACTCTCACGCCGGAGGATAATCGTGGGAGACAATCCAACAATAAGCCTAACGGTGTTTTCTGTCTTCTTAGTGCGCAGGTCTCAAGCAACAATCATCAATTGGTACGGAGCCGAGCCCAAACGAGGAACGCCCAACTTTGTATCAACAAGTGGCGCCATCCGTGGGACCATTCACTAAGAACTAAGAACTAGGATGGCGAAGCATGGAAATCACGCGATCGCAGCGATCTTACCGAAAAGCCGCACACCTTGGATCGGCTTCTAAGCAAACTTGGGACGCACTGTTGCTAAAACCGTGGGTCGCCAAGATTTGGTCTCCTTCGTGGAACCACGCGGGGACAACCAGGCCATCAGAACCACCGCTAGCGCAGAGATCCACTCGCAAGCACTCCTTTGCCACTCCATTCCAAACGGTGGTGGAAACAAACTTCACAAAAGCACCTGATGCACCTGATAAAAATAAAAGTATAGTGGTGGAAACTGATACTCCTACTCTAGAAGGGGTTGTATCGTAACTAGCGCCGACGAAGTTCGTATCGCAAAACTACTTTAAACCTTGGTTGCTCTCATGCAAAAGGAAGCAAAGAAGAGGTCGCCTGAGTCTACATGCCCGATCGATTTTGGCGCTGAGTTAGAGACGCCCCATCGCGGCCGAAGGAGAAGCGGGAGGGATAGTCACCGACCCCCTGTTCAACAAATGTAATGGGAGGAGAGTTGATGACGATGGGACATCCAACTCACTGCATCTAGAAGGAAGTGAGGAGGATGAACAAATGCATCAATGTCCACACCGCACTTGGTAGCCGGAGAATTCATGACAGACTTGGGCGACGATACTCCCCAAGTGAAAGACCTTCAAGTCCAGATTCGAGGACAAGCGCAAGCGCCGAATTTAAAGGAAAATTCATCCTCTGATAATTCCTCGGACAACGAGGATAGCGATACAGGACATTGGAAGTCCAGAAACAGATATAATGACCAAGAGGAGGAAGATATATCTCTCCCGTGGTGCCGTCAAAAGGTGGATGCGTTCACTCGACGATCGCTGATTTCTCAGAGAACAAAAGGAGGCGCATGCCTGCCAACGTGAAAACCTATGACGGAACAGTGATCCCGATGATCACCTAAAAATTTTTGAATCAGCCCCTACAATTGAAAACTGGCCACAGCCTGTATGGTGCCACATTTTCAACTCCACACTAGTAGGAAATGCGCTGAATCTGGTTCAATAAGCTTCCACGCATAAGCATTAATGGTTTTGAAGAATTGAGAAAGGCGTTCCGCCTAAACTTTACTCAACGGAAAAAGTGTGCAAAAAACCCCATTGAACTCGCGAGGGTCAAACAGCACCAAGGGGAATCCACAAGCGCTTTTATGGAGCGCTTCAAGGATGAGTGCATGCAAGTTAAAGCGGTCCTCGAGGTGCTCAAAATCTCGTGGTTCATGAATGGGATCAGAACCCGTAACTTATCAAGAGGTTGAATGACAAGATTCCCCAATCCTTTGATGAGCTCATGAAATGCACACGGTCCTTCGTCCGGGAGAGGCCGCCGCGCGCAGAAAGAAGAGAAACTACTCGAACTACCGGTCACAGGAACAACCCGGGAGACAATCCACTGACCGAGTAGTAACCGTGAACAGAATTATCGCAACCGGGAAGTGGCGCGACAATGACAAGTATATCCCCCAAAAAGACTCCAAAGGAGATACTTGCAACATAAGGAGCAAACTTCCCAAGACCTCCACCAATGCGCACCCCAGAGGATCGGCGCGAGGAAGTGGTTATCGCGACTATCACGGACGTAAGGGCCACAATACTAACGAATGTGTCCAGCTACGCCAACTCATCGACAAACTAGTCAAGGAAGGTAGACTGGACCATTTGGTCAAAAACATTAAAGAATGGAAAGATAGACAAAAGACTGGGAATAAGAAGGAGGGGCCCAAAGATAAGCCTGATACTATTTACATGATACAATCATGGTAAAGAGTAACTAGGCGTAAGGTTAGCCGAAGTTTTCCCATGGAAGTGCAATTACTTTCCCTACATTAATCGCGAACAACGCAGTAGAGCCGCCATCATCGAAATTAACGCTGGGGTCACGACATCCACCGCATGTATGTTGATGGCGGAGCGTCTGCCGACATAATGTACGAACACGCTTCAAACAATCGCCCGAGATACGCAGTACCGAGCCCACCACAACAAATACTGACCGGCTTCACAGAGAAAAGATATGGCCTATGGGGCAATTACGACTCATCGGTTAGAGTAGGTAATAACGACCACTCCACAACGGCATGGCTGGACTTTATGGTAATCAAATCCCCTCGCCATACAATGGCATTATCGGAAGACCGGGAATATCAGCCATACGCCCAGTCCCGTCTACAAAGACACGGGATGCTCAAATTTCTAGTGGAAGGAGGTGTCGTTACCTCTACAATGCCGCCGCACCTCCTAAAGAATGTAACGCTGGTCACATAAACGGCACCCACTACAAACGCTGCGCAACCAAAACTCCAAACCTAAAGGTAGCAATTCATCCCGATTACCCCGAACAGGAAATATTGATAGGAGGATCACTGTCGGACAACGGCAAAGCGGCGGTGTGCGCACTCTTGCAAAAGAACCTGGACATCTTTGCATGGGAGCCAAAACACATGATTGGGGTACCACGTTCAATCACAGAACATGTTTCGAAAACCGACAAGGATATTCACCAATACGCCGAAGAAGCGCCGCCAAGCCCCAAGCGCGCGCAAGCAATCCTGGCAGAGGTACACAAGTTAGTAGAGGCAGGAATCATGCGGGAAGTCTACTACCATGACCGGCTTTCTAACCCAGTTATGGTAAAGAAGAGTGATGGTAGCCGGGCGGATGCGCTGGACTTCACGATCTTAATAAAGCATGTCCACAAGATGCTACCCCTACCGAGATAGACGAAGGTGGAATCTTTGTGGATATCCACAAAGTGCTTCCTCGATGCATACAAAGGATACCATCAAATCAAGATGGCAAAGGAGGACGAGGAAAAACGGCCTTCATACAAGCCAAGGTGTCATCGCTACACAAAAATGCCCTTTGGCTTGAAGAATGCAGCGCCACCTATCTACGTTAGTCGATAATGCATTCGAAAAATAGGTTGGCCGCAACCTAGAGGTTTACGTCGATGACCTGGTCATAAAAAGCCATACGGAGGATGAGTTGGTGCGCGATATTGAGGAAACATTTAGGACACTCAAGGAGATCAACATGAAGTCAATCCTAAAAATGCACCTTCGGCGCTACGAAGGCATGTTCCTTGGGTACTTGATAGAACCCGATCGTATAAAGCCGCGGTCCGAAAAGACTAAGGTCGTTATCGACCTTCCTTCACCAAGACGCTGAAGGAAGTCCAATCTCTCAATGGAAAGTCGGCCGCCTAAATAGATTCCTATCCAAGTCAGCAGACAAAGCGCTACCTCTTTTCAAAACACTCAAGAAGTGTATAAAAAGGGTGATTTTCGTTGGACTACGGAGGCAGAAGAAGCCTTCGCATAGCTTAAACAACACCTGGAAACACTCCCTACACTTGTAGCACCCACGTGGAAGAGTTGATTATGTACTTATCTCAGAACTCACGGAGCAACAGCATTACTAAAGGATAGGAACTCAAGACAAACACCTGTACTTTGTAAGCAAAAGCTCAAGAAAACAGAGATGAATTATAGCGCAATGGAAAAGTTGGTCCTTGCATTAGTATTCGCCGCCAAACGGCTGCGCAGTACTTCCAAAGCGCACCGATAGAAGTGATCACGCACCAACCGATCAAGCAAATCATCTCCAAACCTCGACGATCGGCGATTGCGTAGGGAGTGTATTGCTAGGTGAACACAACATCTATTATAGACCACGATCGCAATAAAAGGGCGGTGCTAGCGATTTCATCATCGAAAACCAAACACCGATGATCTACCCGCACTAAGCAAGAAGGAACTACAAGATCCATGGATCTTGTTCACGGACGGATCCTCATGCGTGGATGGGTCGTGAGCGTGCCTCATCCTCACAAACCCGAAGGAATGGAATTCACTTACGCATGCGCTTCGAATTCACAGAACAAATAATGAGGCGAATATGAAGCCCTAATAGCCGGACTACGATTGCAGCTCGAATGAGTGTACGTAACTTGGAAGCAAATGTAGATTCCAGTTAGTAGCCAACCACGTGTTGGGGAGCACGGACAAGGAGGAAAACATGATTCAATACCTCGAAAAAACCAAGGCATTAATCAAAGGCTTTGACAGGTTTACCATCAAACAGTTCCTCGAGGGGAAAACCGAAGCGGATGCGCTTAAGCAAAATCGCATCCACAAGTTTTGCACACCTATCCAAACAAGTGTTGGTGGAAACATTGAAAAGCAAATCTATCTCGAAATGGAAGTATCCACGGTAATAGAGGAAGACGGACCTACGTGGATGACACCAATAGCGGAATTCATAAGCAAGGGAGTACTACCCCAAGAGCGTAGGAATCCCGGGATTCGCGATAGCACAAAGGTTTGAACTTCGGGACCACATACTATATTGACGCTCTTTCTTGCAACCATGGCTCCACTGTATTGGTCCCCTACAAGCAAACTATGTATCGCGAGAAATCCACGAAGGTTCATGCAAAGATGCATTCAGTGGCCACGGCCTGTGGTGGCGCTGCTTTACGGTCGATATTATTGGCCCACTCATGCACCGCGATGCGCGGACTTAATCAAATTGCAGCGACCGCCAAGTTCACGCACCCTGCCACGCCAACTACAACAGGAGATAACACCACCACGGCACCATGGCCATTTTACAAGTGGGGTATCGACATCGCCGGTCCTTTTCCCCGCTGCGCAGAGGATTAAAGTTCCTCATAGTCGCCATAGACTACTTCACCAAGTGGATCGAGGCAAAGGCAATGGTGACAATCACTGGCAACCAAGTGAAACGCTTTTTCTAGGAAAATATTGTATGCCGCCGGTCTACCGGGAAATCATCTCGGACAACGGAAACAATTCTGCGACAACCCTTTCAAGGATGGTGCGAGAAGCTAAAAATCACACAAAGACTTCGCGTAGTTAAGCACCCACAAACCAACGGCTTAGTTGAACGTGCGAATCGAAGCCCGAGAATGAATTAAGGCACGCTTGGATAAGCACAAAGGAAGATGGGTGGAAGAGCTATCGCATGTTCTGTGGCGACCGCACTTCAATCAAAACCAGCACAGGGACACCCCTTCTCTAGTCTATGGGACGAAGCCGCCATACCACCGAAATCGAATGCCAACTATTCGCTCTGAAATCAATGTGGCAACCAATGACGACGAGCGACGATCGACTTAGACCTGCTAGAAGAGGCATGAACGCCAGCCTATACGGGAAGCAAAATCTAAGTCAAGGATGAAAGGATACTATGATGCTAAAGTGCTGAAGTGTTTCATTCGCACTGTGTGACTTCGCTATCGCGCCAATGATGCGAGCCATGCAGAAGACACATGTAAGCTTGGACCAAAGTGGGAAGGACCCTATGAGGTTATCAAGCATTAGGAACAGCGCGTACAAACTATTTAGGCTTGGATGGCCGTGAACTGCCACGCACATGGAACATCTGCAACCTTAAGAGGTGCTACCTATAGGAATGGCTAGGGCCTAGCGCACAGACGCTCTTGCACTTTATTGAAGTGCCCAATACACATTTATGTATTTCTTTTTTGTTTCCCTTAGTATACCTGCCTTACTTATTTCTCATAAAACTTGCTAGTATCAATAAAACGTCGCGTTTCTAGCTAACTCATGACACATTTCACTTTGTTATTTCTATATACTGTATGTCTTAACAATTTTTTATTTTTTGCCTACATGGCGCGGCATGTACTTAAAAACCCACGACGGTAAAAGGATGAGTCAACCTACTAAAGGACTCGTTGAGTAAGAGGGTTGCAAACCCATCAACACTGGATCACGTATCCTTGTTAAACACCTTGTTCTCAAGACGTTAGAATAAGTTTGTGCGATCTCACTAGGTGCGCAACAATGCATATGGTGCACGTTTAACAACCTAGGAACCAAGACACTTGATTCCTTGATATGATATTTTCAAGCTGTATATCACAACATACACGATTATGATAAAAAAAAAAAAAAAAAAGATACTTAGAAATTATCTCTTATGAATACTATGATCTTCATACATGACTATGGATTTCTTATATTATTCGCGCTTGTGTACAACTTTGACCTGTAGACTATGTCTTATACGTAAAGACAAACAGATAAGTCCAAGTTGCCATAATATGAACACACATTTCACAAAAAGAGATTTCTATTAATAACTAAGTTATTACAAAGGACGTTCATAAACAAAAGATTCTATCTATATACTATTAGACCGCTCCAGTGATGAAGTTCCCACGCTGCCTGCAGATCTCCACTCTAGCTTAGCCTCTTCAATAAGTCCGAAGTCTTGGCGAGACACATGTGCAACACTCACTGGCACCTCGTCAGACCTTGGAAGATGAGCTGCACCAACCCCGCACATAGTCGCTTTACCTTTAATACCCTCTTTTTTAGCAAGTCTGGTGGCATGCGCTTCCAACACTTCCTTCAATGACATTTCTTTCTATAAAGCAAAAGGATTTAGAATGTCCCCGGGCGAGCAAAATGTGCACTTGAAGCCGAGACATCCGGCTTCGTAAAATAGTCCCCAAGGCTTCGCATTATCAATACGATGGCGCGCTAAGGTCAACCCTTCCATAATACAGTATGGGATAATCTTGGTCGCTCCATTTCAAAGAATCATTGGAAGCTCCAAAGACTTCATCTTCTCCATGGCGACATAACTAGCTCATCATAAGCCTGCGCATTATAGCCGGTACCTTTTCAGCAGTACCTTCAACAGACCGCCTCATGAAGCTTCTCCACAGCCTTCGCTTACCACGCCTAAGGCACATTGGACCACCCCACCAAATGCGCCAACTACCTCTTTGGACTCCCGAGGTCGAGCAGCAAGGCGCAGCCATGGCTGATAAGCCACCGCCGCCAATAACAGACATGAGATGAGGATATAATTCCTCATCATACTCCAAACTGAGCTTACGCATCTTCATCTCTTGTGTTTCCGAGCACCGCCACAAGGGTACCAAAATCTTCCAACTGCGTGGTCAACGTATCCTTGCTCTTCTCTAGATATTTTAGTGCCCAGAGACACGAAGCCTTGTACCCGATGACTCAAGGCTTCTTGGTTTATTTGGCCCATTAACGCCATTTTTCCTCACCGCTTCTAAGCGTAGACACTCGCATTCTCTGGCTCAGCCTTGGCACTAGCCAACCGGCTTCCAAAGAAAGTAATTTTCTCATCCTTTTGAGCCTTGGTCGCTTCCCGGCAATTTGAACCTTTAGCTTCTCAACTATTGAAGCTTGATGTAGACACCGCACCAACTCTTCAACCAATTGCTCTACTGATGCATCCCCCAGCCAAGTCCTCATCGCTTTGGCTATGCTGCTCGGATCGCGGAATGTACAGACCCGCCTGGGGGCGACTCCGCACTGCTCAAACCTGCATACACAGACAGAGAATTAGCCATTTCCCACATAAACAGTTGGTGCGCATACACATAAGGACAACGTTACTTACTGAGGACCATAGATATTAGCGGAGGGGTGAGACGACGCAACATCACTGGAGGATGATTCCACAGTGACGACCACATGGCGCTTTTTCCTCGATGAGCTAGCGCCATCCTCTCCGAGCGATCTTTTTCGTTTTAGCCCGGATTCTGCTCCTCTTCTTCTTCTTCCATAGGTTGCGCCATCGCTACGGGTGGTGGCCGCGCTATCGCCGATGGCACTATGGGGTTTGGCAAGCTTTTGCACGGCGCCGCTTCAACCGCGACCGAGGAGCTGGTTCCGCTTCTCCTAAATTCATTGCCGGTACGCCTCGCGATTGCATCCAGAGGGGTTCTTCTCCTTCTTTCAGTGGCCGCGTCCCTACACTCACTTGAATTGGCTTCGCTAGTTGCACAACCGTAACAGATCCATCTCGCAAATGAAGACAACAAGTACACAAGTTACATAATGTGCAAAAAGGAAAAGAAAGCTCTTACATTAATTAAGAAAGGGATGGGGATGAGCACCCACCCCGCCATTCGCGCCTAAGAAGATTGGCATATCATCCGACATACCAAGTAATTACGCTAATGCCCATATGCACCAAATTCCTGATAGGAACTAATAAGGATGCGGTTGGCGTTTATCGCCCGCATCCTCCACAACATATGATCCAGCGGGCGCCATCCTTCGGCAATGTCCCCTAGGTATAAAATTCAAAACGCGGTGGGAAGCACACGTCGCCTACCCGTAAAAGACTCTCCGCCCGAGCGGCCCAATTTTCTCAGATAATCGTAGCGCCGCCGCTTAGCAAAGAGACCCACCCGTGCGACCACGTTGTGTGGTAGAACGCACGAAATAAGTGGATAGTTGGGTTAATCGCCGCGAATCGGCAATTAACCTCGGTTGGTGATCTTCGCCGCACCGATGCGCGGTACCGGGATAGATGCAGTGGTAATAATTTAATACGTCGAACGAAATAGATATGGGCACACGCTGATTCGCTAACTCGAAAAACCGGTGTACACCCCTATTTCCTTCGGGAAATCGCATTGAAGCCCGCGCACCTAACAACCGGATGCACGCCAAGTGGTATATAATAATCCGAGGTGAACTCAAGAAGTTCACCCTCGCTATATCGGAGGTAAAATCGATAACCTGTTTGACCATGGTATTCGTTTCAAAGGCGCAGCGTGGTTACCTTTGGATTAGGTAGTTTTTGTTTTTGCAAATGGAGGATTTTTAACAATGGCGGATTGAGTTTTTCATGCGTGAAAAACACATCAAAATGAGGCGGCTTGTTATATAAGTGTCCTCATCCACGCGATGAGCGACACGTGGATCCCACTATTTTCAACATGTGGTTCAGATCACTTGATGTGACGCCTGCAGCTTACTTTCCCCATTTACGAGGCCCATTTTAAAATACTATGTCTAGATACAATGTATCGGCGGGTATATTTTTGGCTTCTGGCTACGCCGTAGTTTTTATTGTCTCGGTTATTAGTCTAGCATCCGCAGCCCTTCACGCGCATACTAGACTGGGGACATGATGACGATAGTCTATATTCGGTCACAAACCCGATTAAAGCCTAATACTAATAAGCCCAAAGACGAATCGGGCTACGCCGATAAGTGTTTAGGCCCACGAAGGCCCAAACCCGATGTTATTTACGTAACATGATATCGGATATATCCTAATTATGGAGATAATCATTCCCCAACCGACTTAGGCGGGATACGCCGAAGGTTGAGGAACACGGAACCAACAAGGATTCCGTGTGTATATAAAGGGAATCATATCCCTCGTTAAAGGTACGATCTACAAAACACTAACTCTCCTTTAACCCTAAACCGATTACTTACTCTCACGCCGGAGGATAATCGTGGGAGACAATCCCACGATAAGCCTAACGGTGTTTTCTGTCTTCTTAGTGCGCAGGTCTCAAGCAACAATCATCAATTGATACGAGAGCCGGAGCCCAAACGAGGAACGCCCAACTTTTGTATCAACAATAGATATTTATGAGTTGAAAATTTGAAATGAACGTGGTTTGAAAGTGCTTGATATATGGAGACATGGAGTAGAATTTATACATGGCTTTGATTGTGGGATGATTTTAGAATGGGTGAAGGCTGAGAATACGTAACAAACTTTCTCAAATATACCGATGTACGTAACATACTTATTTTATTACTTTTGTACGTAATATACTTACAAATTTGGCTCATTGTATGTAATGTGACCAGAACTAACAAGTTACCGGTCAAAAGTTTAAAAATGACATAAATGGTCCCCGTGGCTTGCGCTGACTTTCACGGTCATCCATTGACTTTATTTTTGTCCGTTTTCTTACGTTTTGTCCGTTTTTGTTCCGTTTGTCCTTACGTTTTGTCGCTTTTATCGGTTTTATCCGCTTTTGTCCGTTGTTCTTACGTTTTGTCCGTTTTCCTTATGTTTTTATCCGTTGTTCTTACGTTTTGTCCGTTTTCCTTATGTTTTTATCAGTTTTGTCCGTTTTCTTATGTTTTTGTACTCTTTAAACATATTGAAAATTTTTCCAAAAAATGGAAAAAAATTTCCAAAAAAATTGGAATTTTTCCCAAATTTGAAAAAATTCCAAAAAAATTTTTAAAAATTGGAAATTTTTAAATTTTTTTAAAAATCTTGAAAAATATTTTTCAAATTTTTATAAAAAATCTTCAAAAATATTTTTTAAAAACATATTTTTTAAAATCTTAAAAATTGGAAATTTTCAAATTTTTAAAAAATATATTTGAAAAATAAAATTTTTATTCAATTTTTGAAATTTTTATTCAAAATTTTTTGAAATTTGAAATTTTTTATTTTTTCGAAATATTTTTTTCAAAATATTGTTTAAATAGTACAAAACGTAAGAAAACGGACAAAACGTAAAAATGTACAAAACTGATAAAAACATAAGGAAAACGGACAAAACGTAAGAACAACGGACAAAAACGGATGAAAACTGGCAAAAACTGATAAAAACATAAGGAAAACGGACAAAACGTCAGAACAACGGATAAAAACGGATGAAAGCTGGCAAAAAAGAAAGAAAATGACAAAACGTAAGAAAAACGGACAAAAACGGATGAAAATCAAAAATGAAAGAAAAAATGACAAAACGTAAGAAAACGGACAAAACGTAAGAAAAATGAAAAACCGATAAAACATAAGGAAAACGGACAAAACGTAAGAACAACGGACAAAAAATGCAAAAACCGGATAAAACATAAGGAAAACGGACAAAACGTAAGAACAACCGATAAAAACGGATGAAAACGCAAAACGAAAGAAAAGCATAAAACGTAAGAAAAACGATGAAAACCGCAAAACGAAAGAAAACAGATAAAAACGTAGAAAACTACAAAACGTAAGAAAAACAGACAAAAACTGATAAAAACATAAAGAAAACGGACAAAACGTAAGAACAACGGACAAAAACGGATGAAAACTGGCAAAAACTGATAAAAACATAAGGAAAACGGACAAAACGTCAGAACAACGGATAAAAACGGATGAAAATTGACAAAACGTAAGAAAAACGGACAAAAAATTAAGAAAAATGTAAGAAAAACGGATGAAAACCGATAAAAACGGACAAAACGTAAGAAAAACGGACAAAAACGGAACAAAAACGGACAAAACGTAAGAAAAACGGACGAAAATAAAGTCAATGGATGACCTGTGAAAGTCAATGCAAGCCACAGGGACCATTTATGTCATTTTTCAAACTTTTGACCTGGTAACTTGTTAGTTACCGGTCACATTACGTACAATGAGCCAAATTTGTAAGTATATTACGTACAAAAGTAATAAAATAAGTATGTTACGTACATCGGTATATTTGAGAAAGTTTGTTACGTATTCTCAGCCTTCACCCTTTTAGAATCTTAGGTAGTTAGCTCTATTGATGTCATCATTTGCCTATTCTTGCAATACGTCATTTTGGTACGTACTACGTAGCATTAATTTGCCTACGTTAATTGATGATACATTAAAGCCGCCCTATAAGTGTAACTTCTCATTAATCAAGGAAAATGAGGAGTATTTCAACCGAGTATTGATGTAATTTTATCACACAAGGAAAATGAGGACTTGTTAATGGGGTGTTTGAACAAGAAAGGTTGAAATGATGAAAAAGCCTTTGGAGTTAACGAGAAGACTAATTATTGATAGGAAAAATGATCCACAACGAATAAAAATTGAAAAGTTGGGGAGTAAAAGTGAGATTTTGAAGAATTTAGAACCAAATGTGAGATATGAGAAGTGTTTGGGGACCAATGGTGTAATTTACTTTATAAACTTTTTTTTTCTACGATTAAAACATTTAATATACCAATTTTTAAGTTTTTTATATAACTAAAATATCATTCAATAATGCTAATTCCTAAGCATCTACTCCGTATATTTTTGGGTTGCTAGGGCCACCAACTACTTTCGCCAAAAATAGAAAAAGTTCACCATATATTAATGTCCTCATAAATAATGTAATGTGCTATCATAAATTTTTTTCCACAAATAAAAAGTGTAAGACTTCTCAATGTTTGGTGGTAATTAGGGGTGGAAATAAGCTGAGTCAAGGTCAAGTCTGCCAAAGCTTGAACTCGACTCGTTTAAGTTTTAAAAAGCTCAAGCTCGAGCTCGCCTCGTTTCGAGTCTTAAATTTTAGGCTCGAGCTCAGCTCGATGTTATATAGGCTCAGACTTGGCTCAAGCTCTGCTCGTTTATACGATTTGGAAATGAAAAGTTAAAGCTTAACTCGGGCTCGGCTCGTTTATATGATTTGGCAATGAAAAGTTAAAGCTTGGCTCGAGCTCGAGCTCAGCTCGTAATATATCTTTATTGAGCTCGTTAATAAGCTCGAGCTCGGCTCTCGTATATATGTTTAATACTTAAAATATCATAATTTTGTTTAGGCTCGCGAGCCCAAACGAGCTTTGTATGTAAAGCTCGGGCTTGAGCTCTGATGCTAGATTTCAGACCAGGTTTTACTATTTATAATTTCTCATCTACCTAAGGTCTACCTATGCACTAACGGGCGGTTTACCAGGTCGTGTGTAGTGTAGTAATCGGTAAAGCCGAGGTCTTCCCAAGAGCTATGAGTGCGGATCTAATCTAAGTTCTAATGTCACAGGTTTTAAAGGGTTTTTGAATTGATTAATAATTAAACTAATGAAAATAAAACGAAAGCAAATTAAAAGTTATGAAAAATCAGTAGGGATAAAAGTGTTAACCTAATTAATAATCTTGTTACGCCATAATTAAGTTTTCCTATTAATGTTTTCTATCGCTTCATGTGGGGGTAAATGTCATTAGATTCCTCGGGTAAATTCGTCTAGCCTATGTTCCATAGGTTCCTATTATGTAACCATACGATTGCTAGAGTTCGTGGGTTAACCTATATAAAGTCATTAAGTACCAGCTACAATCTATACTTGTTCTAAGGAAACCCGGCCTCTCGAAACTTAAGTTTCCCCTTAACTTCTTAAGCATCTCCGTTTGGTAGGTGATCCAATAGTCAATTCGCACACAAGATATTGGTAGTCCTATGGTAAATTCTTACCACTACTCGCACCATATTCGACTAGGGTCCGATGATTAATTCTCCTAGCTTCCTAGATACTACGAAACATTGAGGTGTCCACAAATAAGCAAAGAAAATAAGCTCATAAAGCGATAAGAAAACGAGAAAACTAAATCATGGCAATAACAACTTCTTAACTAGGCAAACACCAAAGGTGTAATGCAGGAAATTCAATGTTCAAGATCATAATGAAGACATTGAATTAAATACAAATGTTTCATATAAAATAATAAAACTTATGTAGTAAATGGCGTGAATTCTCCCTTGGAAATGCTCTGTATGCTGCTGAATATCGTCCCTCTGGAAGCCCTTTTACGTCCGTTGGTATTTTGTGTTGGGAAGTTCTGTGAAAATACAGAATTAGGGATTTTATTTATAGCCTCGTGAAAGTTACGGTGATACCTTGTGAATTGGTTACGCCGTAACCATCGTATCTTAGACGATCTTATCCATAGTAAAATATTTACGGCGTAACCTTAAGAATGGGTTACAACCGTAAAATTCTCGTAGTGAATCTCATCACTTTTACCTCGTAACCTTGCAAATGGGCTACGGCGTAAGTATCTTGACCATAAAAATTATTCTAAGTCTGAAGTTATATACGACGTAACTATGTTGTGAAGTTACGCCGTAACCTTGAATTGCGTTGACTTTTGTCTTCTATTGTAAATCCTAGTTACGGCGTAAGTAGAGTATGAAATTACGCCGTAACTCTTGTCTGGCGAGCATACTCTTGTATATTTACTTTGATAACTTTCCAAATTCGCGTCTCTTTGTTCTTATGCTCATTAATGATCTGAAAATGATTAATTAATAAATGAGAGTATATTTTCAAGTAAAACAATACAAATGATGAGCATATTAGAGGAAATTGTCAATAAAATATCAGGACTATTTGATATTATCAAGCTCGATTAATAAATGAACTACAACTTAGGCTTGAGCTCGGGCTCGAGCTCGTTTAGGCTCGGCTCGATCGAGCTTTTTACCGATCTGATCCCGAGCTTTTCACGAGCGGCTCGACTCATTTCCACCCCTAGTGGTAATTATGGTAATGTTTGTCCCCAAGCTATATAGGATTTTTTTCCCCTCTTTTTTGGTATTTATCTTTGAGTTGATATTTATGAGAGTTTGTTACAAACATTTGAAAATAGATATACTTGCCAATTTATATATCCCTTATTTCTAGTTGGAAATTTCATATATACTCTAACATGCATTAAAAATATTTTTTTGGGTAAAAAAGATTTTACACTCTGGCAAAATATATTACTCCAAAAAATCATTTAAGTACAATGGAATGTGACTGAAATACCACATTAACCTCAAGCAACTGCTTGAACAACCACTAACATCATTTGTGACAGGCCACAAATAATAAACTAGCAAAAAACAACTAGACTACCAAACAAACTTGCATAAAACTAATACATAAATAGTTACTTCCTAGCACGGCCTTTGAGCTTGATATCAAACTGATCACAAAACGCATCCAATTCCCTGGTAAGTCGTATACCTGAGCCGCATAATTATCATAAATATAATCTTCAAGATTGTTACCTTTACCTGTTGATGAAAAGTAACTAGCCATAGGATTATTTGGCTCAAACACCTCATTATCATCACTATCATAATCAACCACTTCACCCACATGGTTTGCTCTTCCTTTTACCATCTACCACCAGATTAGGAGTGCTCATCAAAGTCGATGTAGAAGGAGCTTTGGAAGCACTAAAGATAACTTCAGGAGTACATGTAGTGTTATTATCAGGTTCCAAAACCGCTTCTTGCTCCTTAAGCACATCAAAACTGTTCTTCAAATATTTGCACTTAAAATATATATGAAATTAATTATGAAAGTAAAATATTATATAAAATTAAGAGGTGGGTTATTTTGCATACTCCTATTTTGGTGCTTATCAAGGGACAAATCTCATCCATCCATCTAGTTTGATATAATGATGGAGATTAACCTAATGTTTAATATGTCTTTTTCTTTCCTTTTTCTTGTCTTTCTTTTTTATTCATATTTTTTCTATCTTTTTGTATTTCTTATTTATTCATACGTTTTCGTCTGTTTTCATACATTTTCGTCCGTTTTCATACGTTTTCATTTGTTTTCGTCCGTTTTCATTTGTTTTCTTACGTTTTCGTTTTCGCTCGTTTGTTTTTGTCCATTTTCTTAATTTTTCGTCAATTTTTCATACATTTTCGTCCGTTTTCGTTCATTTTTACACGTTTTCATATATGTTTTTACGCTTTCATTTGTTTTCATACATATTCGCCCGTTTTCTCACGTTTTTCGTCCGTTTTCATACATTTTCGTTTATTTTTAAATGTTTCGGCTGTTTTCATACGTTTCTGATTATCACAACTAATATTATGAATATCACAAGTGATATTCTGTGATATTCGAAATATCATAAGTGATATTCGAAATATCATAAGTGATATTCGAAATATCACAAGTGATATTCTGTGATATTCAGAATATTACAAGCGATATTCTGAATATCACAAGTGATTTTCGGAATATCACAAGTGATTTTCAACTAATGTTTTGTAACATGAAAATCACAAGTGATATTCAGAAAATTACAAGTGTTATTCTGAATATTACTTATGATATTAAGAATATCACTTGTGATATTTAAAAACGTATGAAAACGGACGAAAACGTAAGAAAATGGACGAATACGTATGAAAACGGACGAAAACGTATGAAAGCGTAAAAACATGTCTGAAAACGGACAAAAATGTATGAAAAATAAACTAAAACGAAAGAAAACGGACGAAAACGTATGAAAATGTATGTAAACGGACAAAAACATATTAAAATGTCTGAAAACAGAAGAAAGCGTGTGAAAGTGAAAAAAAAAAGAATAAATAAGAAAGATAAAAAGGCAAGAAAAAGAAATAGACTTAGGTTGACATATTAAATTTTAATTTAATTATCACAATTAGATCAAACTAGATGAATAATAAAAATTTATTCCTTGATAAACAACAAAATAAAAATAAGAAAAAAAGAATTTTCGCATGAAATTAATCCTCCAACAAATATGTAGCATAGCTGCATAGGTTCGTGAATTTTTGTAGAAAATGAATATAAAAATAATTAAATAAATCAATACTATTAAAAAGGTCCTCATGTTATTCTATTGCAATGTATCTTCTGATGCAATTAGGCAATTAGTGGAGAAAAAGACGCTGGAATAGTGAAACGTGGCTCACGGATTGTTGTGGGAGATGATGAAAGAAATAGGTATGGCTAGTGAGAGGGCATAAATGTAAACTTACACCAAACTCCCGTGGATCTATCAAAAAGCCTCCGTAGAAATATCAGTTCCCTAAAATAATAGCCCTATATAAGTTTACACGATTTAATTGTGCTTTTTTGAAGACTATTAGTGGAGTACATGTTTTTAACTAAAATTTTATATTACTGGTCTACTTTAATATTACCCATATTGACTAAAAATGATAGATGTTCATCCCATGACATCTTCCACGAGATTCACAACTCACCACCAACTAATCATCATAACTTTACAACAGAAATTGATTGGTACTGTTTAAAAACCTTTGTTTATTTTGATTTGAAGCTTTGAAAAAGGACTTGCTCATGAAAGATATAAAGATTTTGTTTTCATTAATGGATTGTCGACAGACATAAAACATTTAAACCAATTCAAGTTGTGAGATTGGATTTTTGATCCGATAGCACGTTGTAATGTGTTTGTTTGAGCAAATTTCATCCTTAGGAGGTCTTGCAGTTGCTCCTTCGTCTTTTAGGCTGAAATAAGACAACACACCGTTAGCTTGCTCCGGGGTTTTAATACGAGACAAAGTTCCAACGTGAGAGTAAGGGCGTGCTTGGTTGGGGGGTTAAGTGGGGTGGGGAATGGGTAAGGTATTCAAAAGGGCTCACCTCACTCATTATTTAGTGTTTGGTTAGGGAGTGCAAAGGGATTGATTACGCCGTAATGGGCAATAAACCATTATAGAATAAATTGAGGGGTAAGGGATTGATTACCCACATCACTCATTCCTTTGCATTCCCTTTCCCTTTTCCCACTTTAAACCAAGCGGGCCCTAAGTGTTTGATGGTATGAATAATAGTAGAGAGAGTAAATTATAGGGAAAAAGTGAGTGTCGGATTGTGTGTGAATGTCCTGTTCATCTTTGTGAACGACTCCTTTTATACTATTTGGTCTTAGCTCCACGACACAAGCATTGTAGAGACTAAGTTGTCTTCTAGAGGACTGCCCCAAGGTGGTGTGGTTTTGTCTTAGAACTATTAGGGTCTAATTACAATTGTCTCCTCCGGAAGAGACTATACCTTCATCATTGTTGTACTTCATAATTTCTTCTCTAGCTTTTTGCTAGAGTTTGATTATGAATTGCCTTAAAAAATTATAGGAAATTGCCTTAAAAATATAGGGTATTTGTTTTCCGTACTATGATGATTCAGTTCGTGACGAGGTTATTGATTAATGTGCATTAGTGCTACAAGCATATATTGAAAACTAAGATTGTAAACTATACTATTACATTCGTCAAACAAACTAGTACACAATGACATACGCCCAAATGAGTCATGTACTCTTGCAATACATCGATAACTGGCATGGCTACGCTGCCCGTAAATGAGTTGCATGGCACTCAAGTGTTAAATCGGGTCAAGATTCTAGTAGGTCGTCAACCGTTCAGAGTCACAAGCAAGTTGTAACGTCTACAAAGACAGTTTGAGGTTCAAGTCCACGCCATCTTTTTGATCTTCTTCCTTTTCTTCATTTCGCGCTTTGTAGTGATTAGATAGACTAACATGTTGATGTTGATTAGCGCGGATTTCAAGGGAGAAATCTTCTTGTTGGAAGGACGAAGATGGGGATTCAAGATTATTTAGTTTTCGGGTTTTATTAGTTTTCTCCACCTCGTCTTGCAACTCTTGTCTTCTTCGATCTCGAGCTTCTTTGAAACTTCTAATCAAGGAATAGAATATCTCCATCTTCTTCTCATCATCATTTTCATCCTCATGATGACCGTGATCATGAACATGATCGCTATGATATTGTGTAATGGATTTGTGAATATTTTGATTGTTTTCCATAGTATAGATATTTATGAGTTTAAAATTTGAAATGAATGTGGTGTGAAAGTGCTTGATATATGGAGACATGGAGTAGCATTTATACATGGCGTTGATTGTGGGATGATTTTAGAATCTTAGGTAGTTAGCTCTCATGATGGCAATACGTCATTTCGGTACGTACTACGTACTATGTAGCATTAATTTGCATACGTTAATTGATGATACATTAAAACCGCCCCATAAGTTTAACTTCTCATTAATCAAGTTGTTTTGTTTACCGGATATAAATTTTTAGTTAATTACATAAATCGTCCTTGTAGTTTACACATTTTTTAACCTTTCATCTTTAACTCTTCTTTTTTCTTTTATTTATATTAATTAATTTTTTTCTTTTTTATTTTTAAATTTTTTCGGTTCCGTTTTATTTATTTATTTTTATTTGTTTTTCGGTTTCAGTTTCAGTTTCGGTTTCTTTTTATTTTTATTTAGTTATTTTCGGTTTCTTTTTGTTTATTTGTTTTTCGGTTTTGGTTTCGTTTTATTTATAATTTAATTTATTTATTTTCGGTTTTTTTTTTGGGTTTCGGTTCTATTTATTTATATTTGATTTCTTTTTACTTATTTGTTTTCCGGTTTTGGTATTTTGTTTTTTCATTAAATCAGTTTAGTTATCTTTTTTTGTTATTTTAGATTTGAATTTACTGTAAGAGTTAGTTATGAACCATCATTAAAAATCCAATTATCTCTACTTTTTTCAAACAATAGGAAACCCAAATTCTAACAGCTCTTCACACCATCTTCATCTTCTTCAACCAAATTCTTCTATCAAGTATAAATCACTTCATTTTTCTTCAACCCTATTTATTAACACCTATGCAAGTGTTTTGACTAGCGGTGAGCACAAAAGTCCTATAATCGAACGAAATGAAAAACCGACGGGGACGGTTTTGTTAGCCTCAGAAGTGGCGATCATGTCCATTTAGTGGCGATCACATTAATGTATATGAGTCTTGTAATGAGTATAATAGATCAGTCATAGTTTGGACCAAGTAATAGTGTAACAAATAAATAAATAATTTATAAATTGAACTAGTTAGTAACTAGTCTGTAACATATTGGATTTCATAAATACATAACTACACAAATCAATAGGCGTATGAATTGAGTTTTAGAGAGAGAAAGTAAAGAGAGTTGGGAACTTGGTGAAACAAAGAAAAATGGTATTGAAACTCCAACCCTCTACCTTGGGAGGTAGAGGGTATTTATAGTTTCTTACAAGACACGCCTCCTACGGGCTGTGGATCAGGCATACAGTGGGTAAAGACCCGTCCGTCCTTCACGGTGTTACTTATCAAACTACTTATTAACATAACTTGACTACGACTACGAGCTTTCTAACGAATACATATACTTGAGGTGACCGACTCTTTAACTAACGGATTTTCTAAATCCTAACAATCTCCCCGTAAGGGAGGTCACCTCAATTTACA
This sequence comes from Chrysanthemum makinoi, assembly GCA_910596185.1. Lineage (NCBI taxonomy): Eukaryota > Viridiplantae > Streptophyta > Magnoliopsida > Asterales > Asteraceae > Chrysanthemum > Chrysanthemum makinoi. Next base: position 88,763,289 of record OU343225.1, read on the forward strand.
TTGAATACAAACAGATATTACCTTTTGATTGTTCTTCGATTCTTGATTAAGCTCTTTGCTTTGTAGTCCGTAGTCTTTGATTCTTCATGTTCCGCATGTTTTGTTAGTTCAAGTGGAGGTCTTTAACTGATCCACGTGATGATGAGTTTTGAGCCAGCTTTGAGATCATGAGTCATCATAAATTCTCTGATTCATCCATTGGTGTATCGCCATTATGTGATGTTGTGACTTTTTGGACAAACATGCTCACATTTTTGATCATGATATCTTCTTATCAGAGTTGCGGAAGCATTTGTTGATTCGTGATATTCGTATCAGAGTAGCAGAAGCATGGATTGATAAATATCAGAGCCAGTTGTTGAAGATATGCACTTATCATGATTTCTTTGGATGTGAAAGCGATGTGTGAGCATGCGGTTATGGATTGACTCCTCAATTCTGATCAGCTGCAAACGTTGGATGTACCTGCATACAACAGTTAGCAATAAAGCGCACGAAAGTGTCTTTGATCACTTTCGTTGAATTGAGATACACGGCCCACGGTTCCCCGTTGATCAGTACAAGTACTGCTTGTGATCAGGTATAATTCCGAAGAATCTTCTTGACAGGTTTCGCGAAATTGCTCCGAAGTCGTTCTCAAACCGGAACGTCTCAAAGAAGACAACACGGAGTGAGTGAACTAGCAAATTGAGATTTACTGATTGATTAAAGATGATTTGAAAACAATCGCGTATTGCTTAAAGAAAGAGTTTTTGCAATACAACGAAGTTTTTATAAGAGAAATCAGTTTTCAATCATAAATACCCTTTTGAATTTGTAAATGCGATACACAGTCGATGTGCTAGGGAAAAGAATTTTTGAGCACAAAGACCGATTTTTCAAAGGTATCCGTCAATCCATTTCCTGGACTAAGATTGATTCAATAATGAATCGTTCCATTGATTATGTCCAGATGTCACAAGCAAGTCTTGGCAATACCACAAGGATAATGCGTAGGAATCTCAAAATATATTCTCACATTCCACATTGTGTGAAACTATGAGTCTTCATTGATTGTGTTCTAATGAGATTTATTGATGATCTCGTGGCTCTAGACTCAATTTTTCACATTTGGTTTCCTATGTCGGAGACTAGGGAGAGGGTTTCCTTCTTTAATATCAACAATCTCTAAGAGAAAGTCGGTAGATTATGTAGGTTCCCCGTGAGAATGAAACAAGCCCTTTTAAGAGGAACTTGAGTAGCTTGGTAAGATAGGTGCAGTGCGTCGCTGGTGCGTCGCTGGGTCCATGACGTCTTGTCTTCAATACCGGCGTTACCTTAGTAACCACCAGTAGTGTATGTATTGAACCCGGTTTCTACCCTAAGGTTGAATAAATGGAGGGATATTTCTTTTCACCCCTTTCGCATTCAGTTCTTTTTCATTCTTCAACCCCTTCAGTGCTTACCGATACTTTACAATTAGAACCTTGTTGGGTTTATTCCAGTACTAGCTCTGTCTCAGTCTGCACTCTTCCCTTATTCTCATATTCTCCTTTTTTCATCATACCTAAGGACTTCTACACTATCTAGTGGATTGTCCCTGGGTAGATCCCTCCGGCTCTTGCGGGATCATGGGAACGAATACCTAACCTTACCATCCTTATATCACCATGCATTAAGTAAAATTGGTCGGTCTTTTGGTATTGTTCTTCTGCCTCGAAACCAATTGAAAACCGTTTGAAAATCAATGAAGGTACTTGTGATACAAGATCAAAGTATTTTGTACTTGAATTTTTTTTGATATTTTAGAGATGCTCCCTCTCAACATTTGCATCGATTCTATAAAATTGTTTTACCACATGGAGGCAAGAGGACTTAGAAATCTAAGAATGAAGAATTCAATTCTTTGAACAACATTTTCTAAAATTATCATTATCACTATCCCGATCAAATTTAGTATTTTAAATACTTTGTTCAAAATATTTTTGGGAAATGATGAGGTTTTCTTGATGATTGCTCCCCCTCAAAATGTGCATCGAGATTTGAAAGAGTTTTGCACATATTAGAGGAAACCTACACTTTTGATACACGTCAATCACGCTTTAATACTTTTTGATTTAAGATAGATGCTCCCCCTTACCATGTGCGTGGAAAATTTGAAATCGTTTGGCACATGTAGGGAGGAGAACTTGTTATTATATTTCTAAACCACTTATCGAATAATCAGTTTATATCCAATTTAAATCACAAATTCTCCCCGATCACAATTTTCAAATCCATTGAGATTTGTGATCTCTATTGATTCAAATTATTTTTGAAAACTTTTGAGGAGAATTGTGACTTGCTTTTGAAGAACGTTTTAACTGATAAGGATCAGATTTTGAGACTTTAAACTCCATTGTTCAAACATGCATAAGTATCTTCTGAAAACACAACCAACAATTTATTAAAAAATAACATTTTTTGATTTAATTGAAATCATTCTCCCCCTCAATCAAGGACGTAAGTTGCTTGATTGAAAGTAAGAGATTTTGACTAATGATAAGTCCAGATGATTTTCAAAAAATAGAGACTGAGTTATTTTCAAAGCAGTTTAGTTTTCAAAAGATGACAAATATTTCTCAAAAAAAATTTAGAAGGAGAAATATTTGTCTTTTTGGTGACAAACGTTTCTTATAACATTTGTTTTTAGAATCAGAGCATGAGGTTTAATTATAAAGAATTTAAGCATGGCTCTGTTCTTTTTTTTAAAACTGGTTACTGCCTGAACTGACAATAAACCACCATTTTTCTCCATCCATTTTTTTTTTTTTTTTTTTTTAATATGTACGTTCGAACTTCATCTAAAGACCCGTGTCATTCTTTGAATGACAAAACAAAGTCCGTAGATGTTATAGAAGCACGAAAAACATGACAAAATAACACTATTTTTGGAAATTTTCAAGATTTTCTGATTTTTATGGATTTTTTGAAAAACTTTTATATTTTTCTATTTTCTTTTTGATGATTTTATAATTTTGTATTTTATTTTTGATAAGATATATACAAAGATCAGATAGAGACAAGCACCGTTACTCCTCGTCTTCTTCCTGAAGGCGTTTGAGTGTTTCTGGTTGAAGACTTTTCAAGCCAAGTCGTGGAAGAATAAACTCAAAACGTTCTCTAGGAAGAGCTTTGGTGAAGATGTCTGCTAACTGATATTCAGTTCTCCCGAAGTATAGCTCAACCACACTTTTTTCAACTTGTTCCTGTATGAAGTGATGTCTAATGTCGATATGCTTTGCTCTTGAATGTTGAACGTTGTTGCATGAGAGAGCAATGACACTCTTGTTATCACAAAGAGAGGATTTTGTTGAATTCAAAGCCATAGTTCGATAATTGGGATCTCATCCATAGGATTTGAGCACAACAAGATGACATGGCTATGTATTCAGCCTCTGTAGAGGATATTGAGGTACTCATTTGTTTCTTTGAAGACCAGATCACAAGTTTATTACCCAAAAACTGAGCACCTCCTGACATGCTTCGACGTGTATCTTGACACCCTGCATGGTCAGCGTCTGCATAGGCTATTAGTGACATACCGGTGTCTTTCGGGTACCAAAGTCTCATGTTGATGGTTCCTTGGAGTCAATGTTTTGAAAGGCTCAAGGCGCACTAAGGCTCAAAGAGGGGAAAAGAGCCTCGAGTCGAAGCGCATTCCAAGGCGCGAGATTCATGAATGTGAGGCGCACTAAATACATAAAGTTTTTATAACATATGTGACCATTTATGTAGCTTAAATAACACAAAAAAACATTAAAATACTTAATACATGGCACATATTGTCATTGTAAAGATTAAAATGGATCAGTTGTCACTTCTAAAACGGATCAACTTTTTGGCTCGATGACCTATATAGAGATTAAAATCCATATCAGAATAAATATGCTTGTGCCCTACACTTGTAGACTTACATCTAACAAAGCTCACAATTTAACCCAAAATATCAAGCAAGCAACGTATTAATATTCAAGGCAATGCTACATTTCATGATAATATGTCATAAAGAAAGTACTTAATGAAACAAAGTAACTTCTTAGGAAAATTTCAATCAATAAAAAAAATCAATTCAAATTTACAAATCATACAAATACTCACCCTATGATTTAAAAGGCCCATGTATATAACTTACAAGGCCCATTTTTCCTATCTTAATATAAAACAAAAGGCCCAAAAACCCATTACATCTCCGAGGCGCAAAAATCCCCAAGGCGCGCGATTTTTGTGGGATTCACGCATGTCGTGAGCCTCAATCTAAAAAAATCCCAAAGGCTAGAGCCTCGTGCAACTTAGCGCCTAGGCGCGCCTTAGGCGCGATTTTGACAATTATGCTTGGAGATACCGAAAGACCCGTTTAACTGCTTCAAGGTGCTTTTTGGTAGGCTTAGCCTGGTATCTGGCACACATGCATACAAATGTAACGAATGTCCGGTCTCTTGGCAAAAAGTACATCGGGGACCCAATCATACTACGATATTTAGTTTGGTCAACCATGATCCATGAGTGGTCCTCATCCAGTTAAGTACGCTCCACCATGGGAGTCAACAGGGTCACAAGAATCAAATCCAAATTTCTTTAAGATTTCATTAGCAAATTTAGATTGATTGATAAAAATGCCTCCAGGACTTTGTGAAATTTGTAATCCCAAGAAAAATGACATTTGTCCCATCTTTGACATTTGAAATTTGGAGCCCATCTCCTTAGAAAAACGGTCACATTCATTGGGGTCAGTTGAGGCAAAAATAATATCATCGACATATATTTGAACATGAATTAAATGTTTGCCTGAATTTCTGGTGAATAATGTCGGATCGACTGCTCCTTTGTTGAATCCATTAGTTAGAAGAAACTTTGATAGCGTGTCGTACCATGCCCTTAGAGCCTGCTTCAACCCGTAGAGGGACTTCTTTAAGCGATAGACATGGGTAGGATGCTCAGAATTCACAAAACCTTCAGGCTGACTGACGTAAACCACCTCTTTCAGATCTCCGTTAAGAAAAGCAGTCTTTACATCCATTTGATAGACTACCATATTCTTACTATCAGCATTAGCCAAGAAGATTCTGATTGCCTCGATATGTGCAACTGGAGCAAATGATTCTTCAAAGTCAATACCTTCCTCTTGATGGTATCCTTTCGCAACCAATCGAGCCTTGTTCTTTAGCACATCACCATGCTCATCAAGTTTTACCTTGAAGATCTATTTTAGAGCGATGATCATAGCACAGTCAGGAGCAGGTACTAATTCCCATACATCAAGTCGATCAAACTCATGAATTTCTTCTTACATGGCATTGAACCAGCTGTCTTAAGTCATGGCTTTTTTAACGTCTTTTGGTTCGACCTTAGATAGTACGGAGTTGAAGAAGCACCACAAGGCGTCAGTTGCAAGTTGTTTGTGGATCTTGGATGAGAAGGGTTCCCAATGATGTTGTCCAATGGATGGTCATGTGTCTATTTTCTAAGGTGCTCGTGTGGTTGTTGTTGAGGGACTGAAGTAGCGAGTTTGGATCTCGATGAAGATGGTTCGAAGTTGGTTCGGGAGCAAATATGTTCTCAACTGGAGCATCTTCGGGAGTAGCCAAGGAGTTATCTCTATCATAGTTGCCAGAAACATTTCCATGATGTACACTCGATGATTGAAGATTTGATGATGATGATGAGTGATCTGCAGTAGGCGCTTCTTGACTCAGTGACACAGATACTGAAGGGTTATCTACGTTGGGTTGGGGAGCGCCTCATGATGGATTAAGTGATCATTAGCAATAGGTTCATAGTATTCATCAAACATTGGATCAAATAATTTCTTTAAATCATCTTCAGAAGGAGGTACATATGGAACTGCTGGTGAAGTGCTTTGTACAAGGGAAGAACTAATGAGACTGCTTAATGTATGTTGAGATGTGGGTCCAGAACTTGATTGTCCTGGAGCCATTTGCCTAGACAACTCATCGAACGTGACGTGAATAGTTTCCATGATATCTCGAGTTCTTTTGTTGTAGATTCGGTAACCCTTCCTATTTGGTGCATAGCCCACAAAAACTCCAATGTCCGCCTTAGCTCTTAATTTACCTAAATCCTGACTATCATTCGTTGGATTGTGGATAAGGTTTTTGATTGTGGATAAGTTCGTATGGAGTTTTTCCATGAGTGGTGTGTATTAGGGAACGATTTTGGGTTTAGCAAGCAGTGGCAATGGCTTCAGCCCAGAGAAACATTGGAACTTTTGAGTAAATTAGCGTTGTTCTTGCAGCTTCTACAAGGGTCCGATTTCATCTTTCAACTACACCGTTCTGTTGAGAGCACGTGGAACACTTCTTTGATGACTGATTCAATGCTTTCATAAAAGCGACTTAGTTCTTTGTTAACAAACTCGGTTCCATTAATGTTCGGATGATTCTAACAGTCTTGTTAAGTCGAACTGCGGTTGTTTAATAAGCTTGATGATGACATCTGGAGTTTCATCCTTTGTCCTCAAAAACTTAACCCAAGTAAATCGAGAGTAGTCATCAATAACGACTAACACATATTTCTTCCCGTTAATAGTTTGAACTCTCATTGGTCCACATAAATCCATATGAAGAGTATGAAGAACTTCCATAACTGAGTTTGCAGGTTTGGGTTTGTGGGCATATTTCTTGCTTTTTCCCAATTGGCATGCTGAACAAAGATGATCTTTTTCATACTTCAATCTGGGTAAGCCTCTTACGAGATCCTTTCTAGACAAATCATTTATGGTTCCGAAGTTCAAATGGTTGAGACGACGATGCCATAACCATGACTTTGTTTTAGAGGCTTTAGATTGCAAGCACATTGGAGAAGACTTCATCATATCTTCGATAGAGATGGTGTACAGGTTTGTTCCACGTTTTCCTCTTAAAAGTTCCACACCATCAAGTTCTCTAACGAAACAAGTATGTTTTCTAAAGGTCACTTCTAGATCAGAATCACAGAATTGACCGACAGAGAACAAATTATGACCAAGGCCTTCAACATAATATACCCGGGAAATTACACTATCACCAACCACGTAATCTCCATAACCCATAATTGCTCTGAAATGGTCGTTTCCGAATCTAACAGTCCCGATGAATTTACTCACGAAGTTCATGAGCCGTGAGCGATTTCCAGTCATATGCTTGGAACAGCCTGAGTCCAGGTACCACAGAACGATTTGAACGACCTGCAGTTGAACACATACAAGAATGGATGACTAGATAATTGGGATCCCCATGCAAGAATGGGTTCCACTTGGTTAGTAGATGTGATTGGAGAACCCACATCAGAAGTAGAAACAGTGATACCAGTAGATCTATTCAAGGTATGTTCATTTTTTAAAGGTATAATTCTACCAGTAGGCATCTATTTCCTAATGGGCATTGATCTAGATAATTTAGGGCATAACTCATTGAGCTCGAATTTATGGCCAGTAGGTATCCATTGATAACCTATATTACTAAATTTTCTTCTTGTTGGTTTCCACTATTTTTTAGCCTTCTTCCACCTTGGTCTTCTGACCTTCTTATCCTATTTTCTAATGTTACCAATTTTAACAAGAGATTTAACAGTATTACTCAAATCATTCACAACACATTCATGATTAATACCAGAAATCAAGCATTCATTACATGTTTTGCAGGTAGTAGTAGAATTCGAATTAATTACAGTACGCTTAAAGCTAATACTAGAATCAACGTGATTCGTTTTATTCAACACAGACTTAAAGTTCCTAGGGTGGTCTTCTACTTTCTTCCATTGGTCACTCTTAGCTTGCGAGGTCCTATCTTGCTTTGTATTGCCTGGAGGCTTTGACCCGCTTGCTTTTATACCACTGATTACTCTGTAGGGAATTATGGGAACATTAGTTGGTTTTGCTACTTTTTGCATTCCTGATCTAGAAGTGCTGGGATCAGCAGTATTTTTTGGCACATCAAAGCTTACATGCGTGACTTTCGGCATAGTATTTTTTGGCACATCAAAGCTTACATGCTTGACTTTTGGCACAGAACAAGGCATATCATGGGTTGCATACTTAGCACTAGGCATAGAACAAGGCATAACAACTTTATCTTTCTCACAAAAGGATTTAGGGCATGTTTCTCTTAAGCATTCTAAAAGCTCCTGAGATCGTTTGGTATATAAGCATGCATACCTAATTTCACTATCAAGTGGTTTATGTATGTGATCCTCCTCTACAATCTCACGGAGACATTCTAGAGTATCCTTAAGGTGATAAAAATAATCATGAAACACAAGTTCGTTATTTCTAAGATGAGGAGGAATATATTTTACAGTCACAATATACTTAGAATCCACAGATGCCTTTGATGCAACGTTCTCATTACAGACAAGTGGCATTTTCCCTTTTACCTGACTCTTCAGATTCTCAATTTCCTTTTGTAACGAAGTTATTTTTTCATTGTTCTTGTCACGAGTGACTTTCATTGAATCATATAACTCTTTGAAGTGTCGTTTAACCTTTTCATTTTCTTCTAGAAAACTCTCATTTTCATGTTGTAATACATTAATGATGTTTTGAAGATGAAAGTTTTGAGAATGCTGAGAATCTAAAGGAGGAGGCATTTGGGAGCCATTCACATTGTTCTTTTCACCCTTTAATTATGAAATTTGGGTTTTCAAATTTTTGATCGTGTTACAGTGAGCTCGAATTTGTTCGTCACGCTTGTTTAATTCAAAAACTGCATCAAACTCAGGAACATCCGAGGATGTTTTGATATTTGAGGTTTTAACATTTTCTTTGAGATGTAGATATTTTAGTTGCAAATTAAAACGTTCAACTTCCAGTTTAGAATAATATTTTACCAAATTATCATGATCATCCTGTTCTATTTTATTATGCAATTTTGAATTTGTGGTTTCAAGTTCAATGACACGATCATGAGAAACTTTTAATGCCATAGTTAATTCATGAAATTGAGATGCAGTAATAGAATAATTTGTAACAGTGAAGAACACATCTTGAGCAACACATTGAGAGATCAAATTATCATTAATGATGTGCAGATTCTTTATCTCAATTTCATTACTCTTAAGCTCACATTCATGCATACTGACCTCAAGTTCCATATCATTAAACATCCTTTTTATTTCTTTAATCTCTGTGTCCATTCCCTTTTGAAGACTCTCAAATTGTTCTTTAAGTTGTTTAAAGAAAGGCACGACCTCAGTTAAATAGCATTATTTAGTTTGTTCAAAACCCGTTCCTTCGTTATCCGGTGGGTGTGATTCTCTTTTTACACGTTTTCTCAAAATCAACAAATAGTTGGTAAACTACATAAAGGCTGATAAACGTCTTGCTATTAGTGGGAAGATTCATAGGCACTAAATGCATTGGTGTATTTGAGGGATACACAGTGGCAGGAGGCAATTTCCTACAAGGGGAGTTTTTTTCAATAAAATCATCAACTTTTGTTTGTCGGATCGTTTTACGAAAATTTGTTGGTCAATGGGTGCGAGGTCTAAACTTGTTAAAGGCAATCCAGTTTTCCTTAGAATAATTTGGTGTTTTAACGATGATTTTATCTCTTATGCACAAGGGACTATTAAATGTATCATCCAATTTTTTTCTAGAGACTTCTTCTAATTTTCTGTCTTCCTCAGAGCACTCATCACAAGAGGGTTTCTTTCTAGGCTTAAGAATATCATTTCCATCATAGATTGCCTTTTGAACCGTTTTAGCCTTACTGCACGCCTTAGTATTTGGTTCCTCTACAAGAGCAACGCTATGCTTATCACTTAGAACTCTATGCTTAGTGATCATGTGAGCAGTCTGAATGGTGTTCCCTTGTACGTACAATTTATTTTCAAGTTTGTTCTTCAAAGTTTTTAGGTTGGAAAATTCATTTAAAAGTTTTGATTCCTTAGCATTGAATTCTTGTTTAAGTACTTTTACATTTTCTTGAAGTTCTTGTTTTTGTTTAACAGTTTTATTAAGCTTTTCTTGTAAAGAATCCAACTCTTGTTTTAACATTTCTTCCCTAAAATTACTTTTTCTGATAATTGTACGCATTTGGTTATCCATTTCCTGCTCACGGGTAGTTAATTCAAACTTAGCACGTTGTTCATATATGGCAACTTGTTCCTTATAAGTATTAAGTTCAGTGACTAAGGAATCACCAAGGGCACATTCAGTGTATTCATCGAAAGCACAATCATCATTAAATGCAGAAGATACATTATTTGGTACAGTTTCACTTTCATCTTGCTTCACATATTGGTCATATAGGACAACATTACTATTGCCCATATTTTCAGTATCTGATTCAAAGATTTCAGTTGGTTGTACTTTGTAGTGTATCTTTTGCGCATCAACCTCATCGTATAGTTTTAATACCTCATATATGATTGATGCCTTGGAGGGACTGGTCTGTTGTGGTGACGGAGCCTTTGGAGAGACCATTGGGGAAATGCTAGCCATGAAGATGGTTTGGGCAGTTGGTTCATCATCAACATCCGAGTCATATGCATCACAGTCAGCTACTTGAAATGCATTGGGATGATTGTGACCTATTCCCTGCACTGGCTGCTCATCCACATCTGCATCATATGTTTTGGCATTTCCCTCAGCAAGAAATAACAATTCTTCTTCATCCAACACTGCTCCATTATATTGAGCTTGAACCAGCACCATTTTGTCCCTGAAGTACTCTGCATTTTGTGGACGTTTTGGAGATGTGCAGTTCCTTGCAATATGTCCTTCACCACCACAGTTATAACACTTGATTGGCTTTCCTTGTCTTTGAGTTGTGTTCTTTCCACGATTCTGATTTCCCACATATCCTCCACCTACTCCAGTATTACCATAGCCTACTTCAACCATTCCTTGTTCATTCTGTCTTCCTTGCACATTATGCACGACAATCTTACCATCTCTAACAGTAGCATGATTATGGAGATTGGATGCCGTTCTGAGATTGTTGTTAGTGTGTGGAGTGAGGTTCAGGTTTTGCTTAACCATAAGAGCCAGTTCATTGATAAAGTGTTCCATGATTGTGTTTGAATCTGGTGGTTTATACCCTGAATCTGGAATGAGTTTGTGATTACCATTACCAGTTGGTATGACTTGAGATGCTTTGGTGGTAATTCCTACATTAGTGTAGAATGCGGTTGAATCATTTGATGAGCTAGTACTTCCAGTATTTTTGTTGAACTTTTCAAGGATCATTCGTTCAAACACAACATGCTTCTCATTTTGGAGTAAGTAGCCATACAGTTGTTCATAGTTGGTGTTCTTTAAACCTTTGTTAAGCTTGACTGCAGTGATAAATTTGTGCCATTCGGGATTCATGTTATTCACAAACTTTTAGTTGAGCTGAATATTTGGCATTGTCATTTTGATATTCCTCATATCATTCACAAGCTTGTGGAGTCTTACATGATATTCAGTTACACTTTCCCCTGGATTCATCTTAAAGTTCTCAAAGTCATCATACAGCTGAGACTCCCTGTCTTCTTTAGTCAATTTAGAACCAGAGAGAAGCATCTTAACATTGTCCCATACTACCTTTGCTTCAGTGTTGTGATTGATCAGCTTGTAGATGTCCTTAGGTAAACCCTGAAGTATGATGTTTGAAACCCTGATGTCAGCATCGTATCTCTTCTTCTCCTTATCGATAAGCTCATCATATGTCTTGGGTCTATCCAATCCTAATATCACTGAACCATCAGCCGGTTTCAAGAATGTCTTTGGTAGTCTGACTTGATACGGTCCTTCATCAATTGACTTAAGTATGTTAACCCCATTTTCTTTTCCTAAGCAATACAATCTGATTCTTTTTCCCCAAGAGTCATAGTCGGCTCTGTCCAGCATGGGAGGACGAGTATCAGAACCTGCGGCTTGAACATCGTCAGCAATAGAAGAAGTGATTGTGGACATGATTGCAGATTCTACGGGATTTTACTATTCTTTGATTAAACCGGGAAATAGATTATGTCACGGGATTTTACTAAATCAGAAGAAAAACCGTAAAATGTAACATAAAGAAATGACAACTCGCACTCAGGTCAACTCGCTTTGGTGACAACTCGCTTATCTCAACTCGCATAAGGTACAACTCGCTTAAGATACAACTCGCTTAAATCAACTCGCATAAGGTACAACTCGCTTAAGTGACAACTCGCATAAGCTGATAACTCACTTCCAAAGCTACTCGCTTAAGTTACAACTCACTTCCAAAACAACTCGCATAAACAGCCAACTCGCTTAATAGTCAAGTCGCATAAAACTCAACTCGCATAATACAACTCGCTTCAAAAAGCAAGCGACTCAACTCACAGAGTGGACAACTCGCTTAACAGATCAGGACAACTCGCTTCCAGGAAATGTACTACGAGACTCAACTAGCTTCCAATACAATATTCAAAAAACACCACTTTTCAATCCAAAAACAACCCAACCACGATGATTCAAGCCTTCCAAATCAAAACCTAAACACTTATGATGATTCTAAACACAAAAGTACAATCAAAATCCAAACTTTAACGCTAGAAATGATCCAAATGATTCAAACTACTCTAAACTCATTCAAACCCAAAAACCTTATGAAAACCACTAGAAATCCAAGAACATGAAAGATGAGTGATCAAACCATGACTCTTGATACCAAATGTAACATATTGGATTTTATAAATACATAACTACACAAATCAATAGGCGTATGAATTGAGTTTTAGAGAGAGAAAGTAGAGAGAGAAAGTAAAGAGAGTTGGGAACTTGGTGAAACAAAGAAAAATGGTATTTAAGCTCCAACCCTACCTCCGGGAGGTAGAGGGTATTTATAGTTTCTTACAAGACACGCCCTACGGTCGTGGATCGGGCATGATGGGTAAAGACCCGTTCGTCCTCACTGTGTTACTTATCAAACTACTTATTAACATAACTTGACTACGACTGTGAGCTTTCTAACGAATACATATACTTGAGGTGACCGACTCTTTAACTAACGGATTTCCTAAATCCTAACATAGTCCATCTAACAGTCCAAGTAAAGGCTCAAGCCCATTTATCCCCCACCTAGGCGTGATGATATATCACTCACCAATTAGCTAGTTGGTGAGTGCGGATTTCTCATTTTGTATTCTCTCACTTTCTCGCTCTAGAAATCACCTAGGCGTGGTATATCACTCACCAATTATGTTACAACTGTATAAAAGAGAAACAATAATAACTAGTCATTAAATAATTTGTCAGAGAAAAGTTGAAACTAACAATTGCATAGTCTGTGACTACGTTTTTCCATTGGTTGATGTTGCGTATTGTACACTTGTTCTGAAATCAATTATTTTTGTAAAGCTAAAGGCCAATGCAGATGACAAACAAATAATAAACATAATTTATGTAAGTAAGAGTTTATTATACGAGTATTTCAACCGAGTATTGATTTAATTCATATCACACACAAGGAAAATGAGGAGTTGTTAATGGGGTGTTTGGACAAGAAAGGTCAAAATGACGAAAAAGCCCTTGCAACTAACGAGGAGACTAACGATTGTTAGGAAAAATGATCCACAACGAATAAAAATTGAGAAGTTGAGGAGTAAAAGTGAGATTTTGGGTGTAATTTACTCTATAATTTTATTTATTTATATATTTATTATTTTTTTTCAAAATTAAAATATTTAATATACCAATTTTTATGTTTTTTATATAACTAAAATATAATTCAATAATGCTAATTGCTAAGCAACTATATTTGTGGGTTACTACTTTACTAGGGCCACCAACTACTTTCGCCAAAAATAGAAAAAGTTCACCATATATTAATGTCCTCATAAATAATGTAACGTGCTATCATAAATTTATTTCCACGAAGATGACCCAAATGTTGGTCCCTAAACTAAATAGGAATTTTTTCCTTCTTTTTCTGGTTACTTGTTTATTTATCTTTGAGTTGATATTTACGAGAGTTTGTCACAATAACATTTAAAAATAGTTATACCTACCAATTTCATATATATTCAAATATGCATTAAAAATTATTATATATTATGCATTTAATATTTGCTTTTTAATATATATAAAATTAATTATAAAAGTAAAGTATTATCCTCCAACAAATATGTGGAATAGGTTCGTGAATTTTTGTGGCAATGCCTGATTGTATTAACCTGTCACAGAAATTTTGTGATTGTGACACAATGCGGAATAAATCCACGTGGTTCGTAAATGCTCTCGAAATCGCCTTACTCGGCCACTACCAATTTTAGCGCACGATTGCACGAATACCCTTAAAATAATAGCCCTCTATAAGTGTACACGATTTAATTATGCTTTTTATATTACTCCATTCATCTCAAAATTATAATCAAAAAAGCAAAATCACAAAGTTTAATAAAAGTGAGTCATTTTAATTTTTAACCACATAAACAAAATATTCCTCAACTATATTCTCTAGTTTTTACTTAAAAAGAAAAATAAACAATTAATTTGAGACACCTCAAAAAGAAAATGTGTACTATAAATATGGGACGGAGGGAGTAGTGGTCTACTTTAATACAAGTACTCATATTGACTAAAAGAGAAATGATACATAGACCTAAACTTAGACCTAAAACTAAGTGTCAGTATCTTGATGACAGAAGACAGAGACCCACTTATTTTACAACCCATCAGAATAATGACAAGTGATTTTAGATCTAAGTTTATGCCTAAATTTAGGTCCATGTATCATTTCTCTGACTAAAAATAATGATGTTCATCCCATGACATCATACACATACTCTTCCACGAAATTCACAAATCACCACCAACTAATCATCATAACTTTACAACACAATTATATCAATGTCGTTTTCACTTTTGTAGTTACGTCAATATCATTTTCAAAATTTTTTAATTACATCAATATCCTTCACACTTTTGTTATTACGTCAATATCCTTCTCAATTTTTTTTATTTACATCAATATCCTTTTCAAACTTTTAAATTCTCGTATATATCCCAAAATCCACATTGTAGAAAACTAGAAGGGTGGTTGAATAGTTTACCAATTAAAAACTTTGTTTTGAAACTTATTGTAAAGATCAATTAATATTGATCTTAGATATGTTAATGAAATATGCAAGCAATATCTAAGGAGTAAATAAGGAAAGAAATGATCAAACCACAACAAGTTGTTTATAGTGGTTCGGTCTACAAGGACTCTTTTTCCTTGCCCTACTCCACTCCTCGAGTCTCACACTCGAGAGTTTAACTTCACTAGTCAACAAGCTCCTTTCACCGGCGGAAAAAACCTTTACACTTCGCTTACACTATTTCCGACACTAAGCTAGATGTCGAGTTCTATCCAAGGGTACAACCACTCCCACACACAACGTATTTTGAGGACTAAAATACTAACCACTCACACTCACAAGATTATGATGGTTTAATAAAACAATGAAGTATGAATCAACACAAGATCATACAACACTAAACAAACAAGACTTCCAACTTCTCGTTTGAAGCTTGAATGTGACTTGATCTTCTTTGCTACAAAAGAGTTCACTAATATGATATGGCCCGAGTTAGAAAGGTTAGAGAGAAGATATGTATGAGAGTATGTTGGAAAGGGATGAAAAACTACTTGGCTTGGCATTGCTATTTATAGCCAAAATGGAGGAGTGTCGACGGACATGAACCCTTAAAAGGGTTCCGCCCGTGTACCAATTTGGTACCGCCGGTCTGACAATCAAGATATCAAATCTTTGCTAAAGTCAACTCTATCTAAGTGAGATTGTGCAAGATATGAAGAGTACAAATCCACACAAAATATCTAATGAAATCTTCCAATGATTTCCATGATGCATCACATGATGTCATATGTTGTATTTCTATTTTTAGAAATATGCAAGTACTTAAGTAGTGTTTGGTTTTAAGAACCTAACACATTTTAAAAACTACTATCATACATAATGATTAGAGTTATATCAAGATGTTACTAATCATAAATGTAAATGCTTGAATGATGAATATATTGTTTGAAAAAGCTTGTTTTAATATCTATTAAACTTGACAAGCTTTAAGCTTTTATACAAATTAAATTTACTTTTGTCGTTAACAAAACTTAGGTAAAGATCAAAAATATAAATAACGTTTAATGACGATATTTGTATTAACAATCTTCCCCTTTTTTGTTGAGGACAAAATATAAATTTTATTTTTATAAAAGATACAAAGTTTTTGCAAGAGTTATAAAAATATTAGTTTTAGAACTTGAAAAGAGAAAGATAATGCAAGTGTATGATGTTTGACTATTTATGAAAGTCAAAGTGTTCACTAGTTGATGTATGATGTTGACTTTTCAGAAAGTCAAAGTATGCAATTGACTTTTTAAGAAAAGTCAAAATATAATCAAGTTCTATATTTTCTCTCCTTTTTTGTCTCAACAAAAGTAGAGCGATCTGAGGAATGTAATGAGCCCGAGCCATTATCTCCCCTGATCAAAGCTCCTAAATTGGGTGCGTAATGGGAAGATACATGGATTGTGAAAGTAAAAGCTACAAAAAAATGTTAGTAATAATGATCATTCACAAGCATTTCCAAACACTATGTAAAAGCACCAATACTATAATAAAAACACCATTCATTAGTTAAAATGTTCATGAATAAAGATCATGAAATGGGAACACAATGATGTGTTTTAGTACAAAAAGAAAAGAAAAGAAAATAATCCTAAGAAGAGAAAACTAGAAATGCTAAACTATGACCATCCTAATTTGATGGTGGATGAGAAAAAGCGTTGAGGCGCTCAAGGATATGATTGAGGATGAACCTCATTTCTTCTTGAAAGTCAAGGACCAGAACCCGGGTCCTATCAGCGGTTGGGGCTGAACGTTTGCTACAAGTTGAGCAACCATGCCTAGGGGTAGTATGTTTGGGGAGGTTGTGGTGGTGGAATGGTAGATGTGTTGGTGTTTGTGGAAATGTTTGGGGTGGTCATGATGGAAGCAAGCAAAGCACTTTGCATTTGCATTGTCTCACTCAAGTGAGAGTCCACCATGCCTTTGGATTGGTGGAGGTTGTGGAGTTCCGTTTGAATCTCCTCTCTAGTGGGATTGGCATCCCACATACACTCCTCAATGTCCTCAAGATGAGGGGACATTGATGTGGAGAGTGAATGATCCCCATACAAAGGACCATGAATGTCTTTGTGAATGGGGTGGAAGAGAAGAGGTTTAGGCCCTAATGGGGCGTTTGGGTCAAAGGATGACCGTGGTGACTCATGAGCCATCCGGCCAATTAGGCAAATGATGGCAATGGTGGTGGATGATTTGGCCTAAGAGGCAAGTCATCCAAGTCCTCCAAGAAAGGATTTGGTGAAGTAGGTGGAGTGGAAAATAACCCCATAGAATGAGAGTTGGAGACCTTGGTGAAGGTGGTGAGGGTGTTTTGGATGTTTGGATGGGTCAAGTGGAGGTGAAGTTGGTGTTTTGTTGGTGGTGGAGTGGTGATCACAATGTGTGATTGAGTAGGTGTGGCTAAGGTAAGGTTTGTATCATCTCGGATGGGAGATGAGATTGTGAGTTGAGAAGACTCGGATGAGGAGCTAAGGTTAACGAAGCAACAAGGCCTCACACTAATTCTAGCTGTCTTCTTGCAAGGTTTTGGAGATGTTTTTGTCATTTTGACTTTGGTTTGTCTTTGCTAGATGATAGTAAGAATGAAGAAGGTGTGAGGATGATCATGGTAAAACCTCTCAATTTATAGAAGTGAAAAATCATGGAGAAATGTGTTTGATTTGATGTTAATCCATTAAAGAGATGAGGTTCCTAATGATTTGGAAGTGGGTTGAATGCTAGTCATATCACCCAAGTCAAGCCATTCAAGAGAGATGGAGTGAAGAAGAAAAAATTTGCAATAAATGTGTTCTAGTGGTGGAATTTCTAATATTGATCACCCACTTGGAGTTTGAAGGTACCAAAATTTGGTTCCTTCCTTTATGCAAAAGGGCTCCTTGGGTGGAATTTTCAAATTTTTGAATTTTGGTGGGAAATGGATTTCTTATATTCCTAAGTGAATTATACTAGTTCTAATAAGAGTATAAGCAATTTAGGATTGATTTATAAGCATTGGATGGTAGTTTGGAATCACGAAATAGTCGAAATTTAGAAAGTTACCTGAAGGATCCACGGCACCAAAACTTACACGCGGAACCCTAAAAGGGGTGCCGTCCTGTCCGGCCTGCAATGGGCGGTACCAATTTGTATAATGACGGTACCAAATTTATGGTGCCGGCTGAGACGACTTACCAGTGGTTGAGATGGCTAGCCAAGGCGTTTGTTTCTTTGCAAACCATGAGGTGAGACAATGTCCAACAAAAGTGCAAATACCACTTGTACTTTTTCTATCAACATAATCAACGGCATGATCCGAGTCGGCATACACTATGGTTTCTATACCCGTTCCTTTGGGATACCATAATCCTAAACACGTTGTTCCCTTAATGTATCTAAAAATCCTTTTTAAGGCTTCTAAGTGTGATGCCTTTGGGTTTTCTTGAAAGCGAGCACATAGACAAACACTAAACATAATGTCGGGTCTACTAGCCGTAAGATAGAGTTGACTACCAATCATTCCTCTATATTTAGTGTTATCTACGGATTCACCTTCTTAGTCCTTGGTGAGTTTAGTGTCCGAGGACATGGGTTTCTTAGTTGGTTTGGAATCTTCAAGACCAAATTTCCTAAGCATGTCTTTTATATATTTAGATTGGTTAAAGAATATGCCATCTTCTAGTTGTTTTATTTGAAGTCCTAGAAAGAAATTTAACTCACCCATCATACTCATTTCAAACTCGTCGTGCATGATTTTAGAGAAATCATCACATAATTCTTGACAAGTTGATCCGAATATAATGTCATCAACGTATATTTGAACAATGATAATATGTGATTCCTTTTTCTTGGTAAAAGAGTATTATCTACTAATCCCATAGTATATTTGTTATCAATAAGGAAAGTCTTAAGTCGGTCGTACCAAGCTTTTGGTGCTTGCTTAAGACCATACAATGCTTTCTTGAGTTTGAAGACATGATGTGATTTCTCAAAGTCGGTTGAAACCGGAGGTTGAGCAACATACACTTCTTCGTTAATAAACCCATTAAGAAAGGCACTTTTAACATCCATTTGAAATAATTTAAAATCATAGGCACATGCATAAGCAAGCAATATTCTAATAGACTCAAACCTAGCTACCGGTGCATAAGTTTCATCATAATCAATCCCTCTTGTTGATTATAACCTTGCGCTACAAGCCTAGCTTTGTTTCTAGATACTATCCCATTTTCATCCATTTTATTTTGAAAAACCCATTTTGTTCCAATTATAGTTTGATCTTTAGGTTTTGGAACTAATTTCCAAACATCATTTCTAACGAATTGGTTTAATTCTTCTTGCATGGCAATTAACCATGATTCATCTTTTATTGCTTCAT
This sequence comes from Chrysanthemum makinoi, assembly GCA_910596185.1. Lineage (NCBI taxonomy): Eukaryota > Viridiplantae > Streptophyta > Magnoliopsida > Asterales > Asteraceae > Chrysanthemum > Chrysanthemum makinoi. The sequence continues at coordinate 88,782,742 of OU343225.1, forward strand.
TTATGGTTTTTGGTTCAATGGTGGATACAAAACAAAAATAATTACTTTGATTTTGGGCTTGTGACCTTAAGGTTCTTTGATTAAGTTGTCCTATGACTTTTCTAAAGGATGACTTTTAGATTCTTTGATGTTGACAATTTCTTTATTTAATGGTTCATCTTCCTTGTTATTATTAATTATTTCTTGACCTTCTATCATTTGACTTTCAACTAAGTCATCATCTACCAAAGGTGATGTCTTAGAGGGAGGTGGACTTTCGTCGAATGTTATGTTCAACGATTCCTCGACTATCATTGTTTCTTTATTTAGGACAATGTAAGCTTTACTAGTTTGAGAGTAACCAAGAAATACACCTTCATAAGACTTTGGGTCAAACTTGGTGAGATAATCCTTAGTATTAAGAATAAAGCATTTACAACCAAAGACTCTAAAATATCCTAACGTTGGCTTTTTACCTTTATAGAGTTCATATGGTGTTTTGTTTAAGAAAGGCGTATTAAGACTCTATTCAAAATATATGTAGAAGTGTCAACGGCGTTACACCAAAACTTTTGAGGAATGTTTTGTTCATTAAGCATTGTTCTACTCATTTCTTGAATTGTTCTATTTTTACGTTCTACTACTCCATTAGATTGAGGTGTTCGTGGAGCGGAAAAGTTATGTGTTATACCATTTGTATCACAAAAGTTTCCAAATTGAGTTTCGTTGTCAAATTCACGACCATGATCCGTTAGGATCGATTAATGATTTTGACACCTAGAAGATTTTGAATTTTCTTGCTAAGTATTTCAAATTTATCAAAAGCTTCATTTTTGGTTTTCAAAAACAACGTCCAAGTAAACCTTGAGTAATCATCTACTATGACCAAAGTGTATAAGTTGCCTCCATAGCTTCTTATAGCGGATGGTCCAAACAAGTCCATATGTAATAATTCTAGACACTTAGATGTGGACACCATATTTTTAGATTTGTGACTACTATGTGTTTGTTTACCAATTTTGCAAGCGCCGCAAAAGTGTTGGTCATATTTAAGTTTTGGTAAATTCCTAACCAATTCTTTTGAAGATAGGTTTTGTATAAGTCTCATATTAGCGTGACCTAAGCGTCTATGCCAAAGAGATGAGCTATCATCTAATGTTGTTAGGCAAAGTTTGTCATTATATGTTTTTATCTATTTTCATGGCGATATATGTTATTTTCCTAACTCCTTTAGCTATGGTGATACCATCTTTTAGTATTTTACTACCATTTTCATCAAATAGTACTTTATACTTTTTATCACATAGTTGGCTAATACTAAGTAGATTAAATCCTAACCTATCCACATGAGCAACATTTTCAATAGTTAGGGAGTTATGAGCAATCGTACCTTTGCCAATAATTTTGCTTTTGAGATTGCTACCAAAGGTGACATTACCTCCGTCATACTCTTGGTATGATGAGAAGAGACTTTGTTGCCCGTCATGTGTCGTGAGCAACCACTATCTTTTATCCATTCATCAAGTTCCAATCCAACTTTCAAGCATACCTAAGAAGCAAATAACTCAAGCATTTGGTCCCCAATATCTCATGGGTCCATTTGGGTTAAACATACCATTTATTTGATTCATGTATGGAAGCGATGGGTAAGAGTTCCATGGCATGTAATCTGGAGTTTGATATGGTCTAGGAAAGTTTTGATTCCAACCATTGTGTTGGTAGTTGGGTTGAACGTTGTGGTTGCTCTTAGGAAAGGGGCGTTTGGCAAAAGGAGTTTTATATCGTTGTTGAGTAGTTTTTGATCTAAATTAATTATTGACAAGTCCTACTCTGTAACAGTGGTTTTAGTTTAATACTATTATTGGTTTTCTTTGTTATTTTAACAAATTCAAGATGATCAGATATTGCGAACATTCTCGCTCACTGAGGTACCGGCACCATTTTGCACAACGGACGGAACCCTTATTTTGGTTTGGTGCTGTCATCTGCAGCAATTTTGGAATGTTAGTCCTTTTAGGCGTTTTATTTTGACTCTTTGGAATTAATACTTCATTAAAACCTAGCCCATTCATGTCTCCCGGTGTTTTATGAATTTTAACTATTTCATCGGCAAGAGCGATGTTCTTGTTAAACCTTTTAAATTTAGAATTGTTTTCGATTAAAACATCTTGTGTGAGCTTTAGTTTTTCTATTTCAAGTTTAAGCTCTTGACATGATTTACAATCATCGTCATTTGCTTTTCCTTTTCTAGTCGTTTTGCTTTTTCTTTTAACTCATAAACTTCATTTTCCAAAAATTCCTTTTTGGTTTTAAAAATTTATTTTTAGTTATGATTTTTAGACTTAGCTCACACAATTGATTATATTGTTTTGCAAAGTGTCATCATCAATAGAAGAATAAGAAGAGTCGGAAAGTACCTCATTTGACTCATGTGCCATTAGAGCGATCTCTTCCTTGCTTGATTCTTCATCGTCTTCACTATCACTCCAAGCACCACTTACAAAAGCTCGTTGAGTTTTGCTTTTAGGGGCTTGGGACATTCTCCTATGAGGTGACTTGCATCACCACATCTAAAACATTTTCTTTCACCTTTACCCTTCTTGTCATCCCGATCTTTTCGGAATGGCTTCTTTTTTTTCGAGGTTGTCTTACGAACTTTCCTCTTCTTCTAAAGAACTTCTTAAAATCTCTAATGGCCATCGCATATTCCTCATCTTCACTCGGAGCAAGATTAAGTCATCATCACTTGATTCCGCTTTTGCTTTTAGAGCAACGGATTTGATCTTCTCCCTTCTTCCTTTGATGATCTCGAATCTTTCTCCATCACCATTTCGTGTACTTTGAGGTTACCGATCAACTCGTCTAGTGACATTATTGAGAGATCTTTTGATTCCTCAATGGCGGTCACTTTAGCTCTCCATTTGGGATGGAGTGCTCTAAGAAATTTCCCGACAAAGTTCTTACTACGAAAAGATTCATCAAGTGCTTTAAGTGATGTAATAATAGTGTTAAAGCGAGCAAAGCCACAATCAATGGTTTCATCTTCAGGAATAACAAATTGTTCATATTGTTGAACAAGAAGATCAATTTTGTTATCCTTGACTTGTGAATTACCTTGATGTGTAACAATTAAAGATTCCCAAATATCTTTGGCGGTTTCACACATAAAAATTCTTTCATATTCTTTTCTAGGTAAAGCATTATAAAGCATCATTTTAGCTTCATTATTTTAGCAACTAGTTTCTTTTGTTCATCAACGGAAATATCCTTTGTTGTAGAACTAAAATCCCTTTAACAATAATAAACCAAAGATCTATATCTTTTGATTTTACATATGTTTCAAAACGGTTTTCCAATAGATAAATCCATTGGTTTCAAAGAGTGGTGGTCTTTGCATAGATTGCCCTTCTTTAAAGTTTTCGAATCCATGGATCGTTTCAAGTTTATAAAATACAAGTTATTTTAGAAATTCTTGAGCAACGAGGCTCTTGTACCAATTGTAGAAAACTAGAAGGGGGTTGAATAGTTTACCAATTAAAACTTTGTTTTGAAACTTATTGTAAAGATCAATTGATATTGATCTTAGATATGTTAATGAAATATGCAAGCAATATGTAAGGAGTAAATAAGGAAAGAAATGATCAAACCACAACAAGTTGTTTATAGTGGTTCGGTCTACAAGGACTCTTTTTCCTTGCCCTACTCCACTCCTCGAGTCTCACACTCGAGAGTTTAACTTCACTAGTCAACAAGCTCCTTTCACCGGCCGAGAAAACCTTTACACTTACACACTATTTCCGACACTAAGCTAGATGTCGAGTTCTTTCCAAGGGTACAACCACTCCCACACACAATGTATTTTGAGGACTAAAATACTAACCACTCACACTCACAAGATTATGATGGTTTAATACAACAATGAAGTATGAATCAACACAAGATCATACAACACTAAACAAAAAAGACTTCCAACTTCGTTTGAAGCTTGAATGTGACTTGATCTTCTTTGCTACAAAAGAGATCACTAATATGATATGAAGCTGAGTTAGAAAGGTTAGAGAGAAGATATGTATGAGAGTATGTTAGAAAGGGATGAAAAACTACTTGGCTTGGCATTGCTATTTATAGCCAAAATGGACAGGAGCGTCCACGGACCGGAACCCTTAAAGGGTTCCGCGTGTACCTAATTTGGTACGCCGACGATCAAGATATCAAATCTTTGCTAAAGTCAACTCTATCTAAGTGAGATTGTGCAAGATATGAAGAGTACAAATCCACACAAAATATCTAATGAAATCTTCCAATGATTTCCATGATGCATCACATGATGTCATATGTTGTATTTCTATTTTTAGAAATATGCAAGTACTTAAGTAGTGTTTGGTTTTAAGAACCTAACACATTCTAAAACTACTATCATACATAATGATTAGATTCATATCAAGATGTTACTAATCATAAATGTAAATGCTTGAATGATGAATATATTGTTTGAAAAAGCTTGTTTTAATATCTATTAAACTTGACAAGCTTTAAGCTTTTATATATTAAATTTACTTTTGTCGTTAACAAAACTTAGGTAAAGATCAAAAATATAAATAACGTTTAATGGCGATATTTGTATTAACAATCTCCCCCTTTTGTTGAGGACAAAATATAAATTTTATTTTTATAAAAGATACAAAGTTTGTGCAAGAGTTATAAAAATATTAGTTTTAGAACTTGAAAAGAGAAAGATAATGCAAGTGTATGATGTTTGACTATTTATGAAAGTCAAAGTATTCACTAGTTGATGTATGATGTTGACTTTTTCAGAAAGTCAAAGTATGCGATTGACTTTTAGAAAAGTCAAAATAAATCAAGTTCTATATTTTCTCCCCTTTTGTCTCAACAAAAGTAAGAAGATCTTGAATGTAATGAGCGAGCCATTATCTCCCCTTGATCAAAGCTCCCCTAAATTGGGTGCTTAATGGGAAGATACATGGATTGTGAAAATAAAGCTACAAAAAAATGTTAGTAATAATGATCATTCACAAGCATTTCCAAACACTATGTAAAAGCACCAACACTATAATAAAAACACCATTCATTAGTTAAAATTTTCATGAATAAAGATCATGAAATGGGAACACATGATGTGTTTTAGTAAGAAAGAAAAGAAAAAAAAATAATCCTAAGAAGAGAAAAACTAGAAATGCTAAACTATGACCATCCTAATTTGATGGTGGATGAGAAAAGCGTTGAGGCTCAAGGATATGATTGAGGATGAACCTCATTTCTTCTTGAAAGTCCAGGACCATAACCCGGGTCCTATCAACGGTTTGGGCCGTTTGCTCACAAGTTGAGCAACCATGCCTAGGGGTAGTATGTTTGGGGAGGTTGTGGTGGTGGAATGGTAGATGTGTTGGTGTTGGTGGAAATGTTTGGGGTGGTCATGATGGAAGCAAGCAAAGCACTTTGCATTTGCATTGTCTCACTCAAGTGAGAGTCCACCATGCCTTTGAATTGGTGGAGGTTGTGGAGTTTCGTTTGAATCTCCTCTCTAGTGGGATTGGCATCCCACATACACTCCTCAATGTCCTCAAGATGATGTGACATTGATGTGGGAGTGAATGATCCCCATACAAAGGACCATGAATGTCTTTGTGAATGGGGTGGAAGAGAAGAGGTTAGGCCCTAATGGGGCGTTTGGGTCCAAGGATGACCGAGGTGACTCATGAGCCATCCGCTCAATTGAGCCAAATGATGGCAATGGTGGTGGATGATTTGGCCTAGGAGGCAAGTCATCCAAGTCCTCCACGAAAGGATTTGGTGAAGTTGGTGGAGTGGAAAATAACTCCATAGGAATGAGAGTTGGAGACCTTGGTGAAGGTGGTGAGGGTGTTTTGGATGTTTGGATGGGTGGCGGTGGAGGTGAAGTTGGTGTTTTTGTTGGTGGTGGAGTGGTGATCACAATGTGTGATTGAGTAGGTGTGGCTAAGGTAAGGTTTGTATCATCTCGGATGGGAGATGAGATTGTGAGTGGAGAAGACTCGGATGAGAGCTAAGGTTAACGAAGCAACAAGGCCTCACACTAATTCTAGCGGTCTTCTTGCAAGGTTTTGGAGATGATTTTGTCATTTTGACTTTGGTTTTCTTTGCTAGATGATAGTAAGAATGAAGAAGGTGTGAGGATGATCATGGTAAAACCTCTCAATTTATAGAAGTGAAAAATCATGGAGAAATGTGTTTGATTTGATGTTAAGCCATTGAAGAGATGAGGTTCTAATGATTTGGAAGTGGGTTGAATGCTAGTCATATCACCCAAGTCAAGCCATTCAAGAGAGATGGAGTGAAGAAGAAAAGATTTGCAATAAATGTGTTCTAGTGAGTGGAATTTCCTAATATTCAGATCACCCACGGATTTGAAGGTACCAAAATTTGGTTCCTTCCTTTATGCAAAAGGGCTCCTTGGGTGGATTTTTCAAATTTTTGAATTTTGGTGGGAAATGGATTTCTTATATACCTAAGTGAATTATACTAGTTCTAATAAGAGTATAAGCAATTTAGGATTGATTTATAAGCATTGGATGGTAATTTGGAATCACGAAATAGTCGAAATTGAGAAAGTTACCTGAAGGATCCACGGCACCAAAACTTACGGCGGAACCTAAAAAGGTGCCGTCCGGTCCGCATGCAGTGCGGTACCAATTTACATAACGGACGGTACCAAATTATGGTGCCGTCGTCCGTAAAAGTCTTGAGAAAATTGAGTTCGTTTTTAGGTGTCGGGACTTTTCGAAACACGAAATTCTTCTCAAAACATGTTATACTAAACATTTCTAGTTAGGAAAAGCAGATAACATATATATATAAACATAGTGGAGCATGTATTTTGAGCAAGGCTTTTGATTTTCACATTATAGTGAAAATGAGTAAAATTTGATAGCATACTTGCTATCCCCGCATGAAGATTGTTAGCATTCACCATTGTTTATTTATATTATCATCCTACATAATAAAAACAACGAAATTGTATCAAACATTAACGATAATGCATTGTTCCAAACACTCCTTAAAATTACCCTTATTTGTCCAACTTCTTGTAAATCTTGTTCATCATCCTACCAAGGCACTTGAACATTCCCTTAGTTTGCTTGAACTCCGCTGATACATTCTCTATTTCGGAAGAGGCATAATACTCATGAGGAAGCGAGCTTGGAAGACCATCCTCGGAGCTATTTGATGATGATGATGATGGAGTTGGAGGTTTTGCTCTCTTGCCTTTTGTCTTAGCAACTCGTGCATCACTCAAAGGTACAAAGATGTGAGGGATGAGCTCATAGTGAAGGTGCATCCCTTTTGGTGTTGGCGGAATTGGTGCAAAGTTTCTATAGAGGCGGGTGAGCATCCCGTATGGAAGAGCAACCGATCCTTGAGTTGGAATATCAATCATTCTCCTAGCTATGTAGTAGGCTAAATTGAATGGTTGTCGGGTGGACAAGTTGTAGAGCATGTGACAAAGGCAAGCGTTATGTGATCCTATTTCCTATGGTGCTAATGACGTTGGCTCTAAGTAGCTCCTCCCATTTCTTAAATTAGGGCTTAAGTTCATTTAGCTCCATTCCATATGGATCTCGGTTTACTTCTTTTCCCTTTCGGGTAACTCGGGTTGTATCACCCTTTGGGTTAAAAGGTGTTCACGGATGACATCCTTATCGGCCAAGCGGGTTTGGTAGGGAAGAGAGCGGTCATTGATTGCATCAAGAGCCGTGAGTGACCACTTATCCGTGTAGACACAAGTTCCTCGGTTGGGAATTCCTAACACTTGAGCAAAGTTGGCTAAGGTGATGGTGTAGTCGTTTTGATTGATTCTAAACCTAAGACAAAATTCATCATCGTCTTCATCACTAAAGCCGGTCACACTAGCATAGAATTCTAACACAAACCTAGGACAAATTGGTTCATCGATGTCAAGAAGACAATCGAATTGAATGGTGGCTAGTTCTTCACGAAGGTTGGTATTTTCAAGGAAGGATGAGTGAATGGTTCTACCCTCATGGAAATACCTTGATTCTAGACCCTAAATATTTCTACTTGTTCCTTGGTAAGTCCTTTGGTTTTGTGGTGTTTGGGAATGTAGTTAAGGGTGTCTTTGTGATCATAGAATCTTGCGGCTACCATGGTTATTCCTAAGGACAAGAGTTAATATGTTAAAAATGAGAATAAGTTTTAACGTTTTTGGTTCTAGTGTGTGCCTATATGAAAACAATTTGGAGTTGCGGTTATCTCGACTCATTTTATGCACAAAATGGTTTTAGTGGGGTGTTTGGCAAATACCATGAGATAACACAAATGCTCCTAATTCAATGTGGCTTCATTTGAATATACCCGGGAATGCATATTAGTTATGCAATACCTTTAGTATTCAAGAGCATGCAAGTGATGAAAATTTAACGTTTCTATTTGTATTAGCAATGAAAAAAAATGTTTTCCTACAAGTGAGAAGCTTTTCAAAACTTTTGACATGGGGTGTTTGGTTGTTTGAATAGGGCCTTATATTCATTATCTATCAATTAGTGGGAAGCATGATTTGTTTATGCAATATGATAATGTAGTACCTAATTTCAATGACTAGTTATGCAATTTGCCAATTGAATTCATATTTGGTATAAAAGCATACATAAAACCCCATGTAATGATTTGTGATAGTTTTGTGCATAAATAAGAATCCTAGACTCCGAATTAAGAGATGAAATGTAGTTAGGATACTTACAATGATGTTATCTTCAGTGATTAGTGAGTGGGAAGATGACAATAATGAGCTTGGTTTAAGTTTTGCACGTTTTGGTAAAGTGGGTTTTGAGGAAGAGGATGATTTGTATATAGCGGTTTGCTTACGTAGACACCACGGACGAGCGGCACCAAAAATTTGGTTCCGTCTTTGTTGTCGTTTGGTGCCGTGGCTTCTGATAGCAGTACAAGACAAAATTTGTTTAGTTTTGACTATTCTAATGTTTTGGGCTATGTTTATCCTACATGTTTGGTTCCATTAACCCTAAACCAAGTCTAAGAAGATTAAAAGGTTCTCGTTTAAGAGGCTTAGTTAAGATGTCGGCAATGTTGTCTTCTGAGGATACTTTCTCGATTGAAATGTTTCCTTTTTGAACATTGTCGCGAAGAAAGTGATGACGGATTTCAATATGCTTTGTACGAGCATGTTGAGCGGGATTCTTCTTGAGATCGATGGCTCCTTTGTTGTCGTAAAGTATCACAATGTCGTTGAGATGAATTCCGTAATCTACGAGAGCTTGCTTCATCCAAAGAGCATGTTGACATGCTTTTCAGGCGTACTTTCGGCCAGTGGTTGAGATGGCTAAGGCCGTTTGCTTCTTTGCAAACCATGAGGTGAGACAATGTCCAACAAAAGTGCAAATACCACTTGTACGTTTTCTATCAACATAATCACCGGCATGATCCCAGTCGGCATACACTATGGTTTCTATACCCGTTCCTTTGGGATACCATAATCCTAAACACGTTGTTCCCTTAATGTATCTAAAACTCCTTTTCTAGGCTTCTAAGTGTGATGCCTTTGGGTTTTCTTGAAAGCGAGCACATAGACAAACACTAAACATAATGTCGGGTCTACTAGCAGTAAGATAGAGTAGGCTACCAATCATTCCTCTATATTTAGTGTTATCTACGGATTCACCTTCTTCGTCCTTGGTGAGTTTAGTGTCAGAGGACATGGGTGTCTTAGTTGGTTTGGAATCTTCAAGACCAAATTTCCTAAGCATGTCTTTTATATATTTAGATTGGTTAAAGAATATGCCATCTTCTAGTTGTTTTATTTGAAGTCCTAGAAAGGAATTTAACTCACCCATCATACTCATTTCAAACTCGTCGTGCATGATTTTAGAGAAATCATCACATAATTCTTGACAAGTTGATTCGAATATAATGTCATCAACGTATATTTGAACAATGATAATATGTGATTCCTTTTTCTTGGTAAAAGAGTATTATCTACTAATCCCATAGTATATTTGTTATCAATAAGAAAAGTCTTAAGTCGGTCGTACCAAGCTTTTGGTGCTTGCTTAAGACCATACAATGCTTTCTTGAGTTTGAAGACATGATGTGGTTTCTCAAAGTCGGTGAAACCTGGAGGTTGAGCAACATACACTTCTTCGTTAATAAACCCATTAAGAAAGGCACTTTTAACATCCATTTGAAATAATTTAAAATCATAGGCACATGCATAAGCAAGCAATATTCTAATAGACTCAAGCCTAGCTACCGGTGCATAAGTTTCATCATAATCAATCCCCTCTTGTTGATTATAACCTTATGCTACAAGCCTAGCTTTGTTTCTAGATACTATCCCATTTTCATCCATTTTATTTTGAAAAACCCATTTTGTTCCAATTATAGTTTGATCTTTAGGTTTTGGAACTAATTTCCAAACATCATTTCTAACGAATTGGTTTAATTCTTCTTGCATGGCAATAACCCATGATTCATCTTTTATTGCTTCATTTATGGGTTTTGGTTCAATGGTGGATACAAAACAAAAATAATTACTTTGATTTTGGGCTTGTGACCTTAAGGTTCTTTGATTAAGTTGTCCTATGACTTTTCTAAAGGATGACTTTTAGATTCTTTGATGTTGACAATTTCTTTATTTAATGGTTCATCTTCCTTGTTATTATTAATTATTTCTTGACCTTCTATCATTTGACTTTCAACTAAGTCATCATCTACCAAAGGTGATGTCTTAGAGGAGGTGGACTTTCGTCGAATGTTATGTTCAACGATTCCTCGACTATCATTGTTTCTTTGTTTAGGACAATGTAAGCTTTACTAGTTTGAGAGTAACCAAGAAATACACCTTCATAAGACTTTGGGTCAAACTTGGTGAGATAATCCTTAGTATTAAGAATAAAGCATTTACAACCAAAGACTCTAAAATATCCTAACGTTGGCTTTTTACCTTTATAGAGTTCATATGGTGTTTTGTTTAAGAAAGGGCGTATTAAGACTCTATTCAAAATATATGTAGAAGTGTCAACGGCGTTACACCAAAACTTTTGAGGAATGTTTTGTTCATTAAGCATTGTTCTACTCATTTCTTGAATTGTTCTATTTTACGTTCTACTACTCCATTTGATTGAGGTGTTAGGTGGAGGAAAAGTTATGTGTTATACCATTTGTATCACAAAAGTTTCCAAATTGAGTTTCGTTGTCAAATTCACGACCATGATCCGTTCGGATCGACACAATTTTGACACCTAGAAGATTTTGAATTTTCTTGCTAAGTATTTCAAATTTATCAAAAGCTTCATTTTTGGTTTTCAAAACAACGTCCAAGTAAACCTTGAGTAATCATCTACTATGACCAAAGTGTATAAGTTGCCTCCATAGCTTCTTATAGCGGATGGTCCAAACAAGTCCATATGTAATAATTCTAGACACTTAGATGTGGACACCATATTTTTAGATTTGTGACTACTATGGTTTTGTTTACCAATTTTGCAAGCGTCACAAAAGTGTTGGTCATATTTTAGTTTTGGTAAATTCCTAACCAATTCTTTTGAAGATAGGTTTTGTATAAGTCTCATATTAGCGTGACCTAAGCGTCTATGCCAAAGAGATGAGCTATCATCTAATGTTGTTAGGCAAAGTTTGTCATTATATGTTTTATCTATTTTCATGACGTATATGTTATTTTTCCTAACTCCTTTAGCTATGGTGATACCATCTTTTAGTATTTTACTACCATTTTCATCAAATAGTACTTTATACTTTTTATCACATAGTTGGCTAATACTAAGTAGATTAAATCCTAACCTATCCCCATGAGCAACATTTTCAATAGTTAGGGAGTTATGAGCAATCGTACCTTTGCCAATAATTTTGCTTTTGAGATTGCTACCAAAGGTGACATTACCTCCGTCATACTCTTGGTATGATGAGAAGAGACTATTGTTGCCCGTCATGTGTTGAGCAATCCACTATCTTTTATCCATTCATCGGGTTCCAATCCAACTTTCAAGCATACCTAAGAAGCAAATAACTCAAGCATTTGGTCCCCAATATCTCATGGGTCCATTTGGGTTAAACATACCATTTATTTGATTCATGTATGGAAATGATGGGTAAGAGTTCCATGGCATGTAATCTGGAGTTTGATATGGTCTAGGAAAGTTTTGATTCCAACCATTGTGTTGGTAGTTGGGTTGTACGTTGTGGTTGCTCTTAGGAAAGAGGCGTTTGGCAAAAGGAGTTTTATATCGTTGTTGAGTAGTTTTTGATCTAAATTCATTTTTGAAAAGTCCTACTCCTGAGTAACGGTGGTTTTAGTTTAATACTATTCATTGGTTTTCTTTGTTATTTTAACAAATTGATGCGGTCCGTATTGCGAACATTACGTTCTGTTTGAAGTACCGCGGCACCATTTTGCACAACGGACGGAACCCTTATTTTGGTTCCGTCAGTCCGTCGCATCTTGCTTGGCAATTTTGACGAATGTTCGTCCTTTTTCGGCCGTTTTATTTTGACTCTTTGGAATTAATACTTCATTAAAACCTAGCCCATTCATGTCTCCCGGTGTTTTATGAATTTTAACTATTTCATCGGCAAGAGCGATGTTCTTGTTAAACCTTTTAAATTTAGAATTATTTTCGATTAAAACATCTTGTGTGAGCTTTAGTTTTTCTATTTCAAGTTTAAGCTCTTGACATGATTTACAATCATCGTCATTTGCTTTTCCTTTTCAAGTCGTTTTGCTTTTTCTTTTAACTCATAAACTTCATTTTCCAAAAATTCCTTTTTGGTTTTAAAAATTTATTTTTAGTTATGAATTTTAGACTTAGCTCACACAATTGATTATATTGTTTTTGCAAAGTGTCATCATCAATAGAAGAATAAGAAGAGTCGGAAAGTACCTCATTTGACTCATGTGCCATTAGAGCGATCTCTTCCTTGCTTGATTCTTCATCGTCTTCACTATCACTCCAAGCACCACTTACAAAAGCTCGTTGAGTTTTGCTTTTAGGGAGCTTGGGACATTCTCTATGAGGTGACTTGCATCACCACATCTAAAACATTTTCTTTCACCTTTACCCTTCTTGTCATCCCGATCTTTTCTGAATGGCTTCTTTTCTTCTCGAGGTTGTCTTACGAACTTTCCTCTTCTTCTAAAGAACTTAAAATCTCTAACGGCCATGGCATATTCCTCATCTTCACTCTAGGAGCAAGATTCGTCATCATCACTTGATTCCGCTTTTGCTTTTAGAGCAGCGGATTTGATCTTCTCCCTTTTTCCTTTGATGATCTCCGAATCTTTCTCCATCACCATTTTGTGTACTTTGAGGTTACCGATCAACTCGTCTAGTGACATTATTGAGAGATCTTTTGATTCCTCAATGGCGGTCACTTTAGCTCTCCATTTGGGATGGAGTGCTCTAAGAAATTTCCCGACAAAGTTCTTACTACGAAAAGATTCATCAAGTGCTTTAAGTGATGTAATAATAGTGTTAAAGCGAGCAAAGCCACAATCAATGGTTTCATCTTCTGGGATAACAAATTGTTCATATTGTTGAACAAGAAGATCAATTTTGTTATCCTTGACTTGTGAATTACCTTGATGTGTAACAATTAAAGATTCCCAAATATCTTTGGCGGTTTCACACATAAAAATTCTTTCATATTCTTTTCTAGGTAAAGCATTATAAAGCATCATTTTAGCTTCATTATTTTTAGCAACTAATTTCTTTTGTTCATCAACGGAAATATCCTTTGTTGTAGAACTAAAATCCCTTTAACAATAATAAACCAAAGATCTATATCTTTTGATTTTACATATGTTTCAAAGCGGTTTTCAATAGATAAATCCATTGGTTTCAAAGAGTGGTGGTCTTTGCATAGATTGCCCTTCTTTAAAGTTTTCGGAATCCATGGATCGTTTCAAGTTTATAAAATACAAGTTATTTTAGAAATTCTTGAGCAAAGAGGCTCTGGTACCAATTGTAGAAAACTAGAAGGGGGTTGAATAGTTTACCAATTAAAAACTTTGTTTTGAAACTTATTGTAAAGATCAATTGATATTGATCTTAGATATGTTAATGAAATATGCAAGCAATATGTAAAGAGTAAATAAGGAAAGAAATGATCAAACCACAACAAGTTGTTTATAGTGGTTCGGTCTACAAGGACTCTTTTTCCTTGCCCTACTCCACTCCTCGAGTCTCACACTCGAGAGTTTAACTTCACTAGTCAACAAGCTCCTTTCACCTGCGGAGAAAACCTTTACACTTCGCTTACACTATTTCTGACACTAAGCTAGATGTCGAGTTCTTTCCAAGGGTACAACTACTCCCACACACAATGTATTTTGAGGACTAAAATACTAACCACTCACACTCACAATATTATGATGGTTTAATACAACAATGAAGTATGAATCAACACTAGATCATACAACACTAAACAAACAAGACTTCCAACTTCTCGTTTGAAGCTTGAATGTGACTTGATCTTCTTTGCTACCAAAGAGATCACTAATATGATATGAAGCTGAGTTAGAAAGGTTAGAGAGAAGATATGTATGAGAGTATGTTAGAAAGGGATGAAAAACTACTTGGCTTGGCATTGCTATTTATAGCCAAAATGTACAGGAGCGTCCACGGACCCGCGAACCCTTAAAAGGGTTCCGCCGTTACCAAATTTGGTACCGCCGGTCCGGTCAGCCAAGATATCAAATCTTTGCTAAAGTCAACTCTATCTAAGTGAGATTGTGCAAGATATGAAGAGTACAAATCCACACAAAATATCTAATGAAATCTTCCAATGATTTCCATGATGCATCACATGATGTCATATGTTGTATTTCTATTTTTAGAAATATGCAAGTACATAAGTAGTGTTTGGTTTTAAGAACCTAACACATTCTAAAACTACTATCATACATAATGATTAGAGTCATATCAAGATGTTACTAATCATAAATGTAAATGCTTGAATGATGAATATATTGTTTGAAAAAGCTTGTTTTAATATCTATTAAACTTGACAAGCTTTAAGCTTTTATACAAATTAAATTTACTTTTGTCGTTAACAAAACTTAGGTAAAGATCAAAAAATATAAATAACGTTTAATGACGATATTTGTATTAACACATATAATATTGCATTCTAAAACTGAAAAGTCCAAA